>JAMKCF010000022.1:0-1200000 GCA_023634235.1 Pisaster brevispinus
TTTGCGACTTAATTTTGTGTCCGAAAAACCCCCAAAATCGACCATGCCGGCATTGTCAAAATTTCAAGATTTTGGTCAATTTTTTTTTGCCGATTTTATGTTTTCAAATGATACAGAACCGACTCCTGAAGACAGTTTACTCATGCAAACTTGGTTAATAAGCCATAGTTTGAGATTTATTGAGGATTTTGCGACTTAATTTTGTGTCCGAAAAACCCAAAAAATCGACCATGCCGGCATGGTCAAAATTTCATGATTTTGGTCAATTTTTTTTTAAAGATTTTATGGTTTCAAATGATACAGAACAGACTCCTGAAGACAGTTTACTTGTGCGAACTAGGTAAATAAGCCATAGTTTGAGATTTATTGAGGATTTTGCGACATAATTTTGTGTCCGAAAAACCCCAAAATCGACCATGCCGGCATGGTCAAAAATTCATGATTTTGGTCAAATTTTTTGTGGCAATTTTATGGTTTCAATTGATACAGAAGGGACTCCTGAAGACAGTTTACTTGTGCGAACTAGGTAAATAAGCCATAGTTTGAGATTAATTGAGGATTTTGCGACTTAATTTTGTGTTCGAAAAACCCCAAAAATCGACCATGCCGGCAAAATTTCAAGATTTTTGTCAAATTTTGTTTGCCAATTTTATGGTTTCAGTTGATACAGAAGGGACTCCTCAAGACAGTTTACTTGTGAGAACTAGGTAAATAAGCCATAGTTTGAGATTTATTGAGGATTTTGCGACTTAATTTTGTGTCCGAAAAACCCCCAAAATCTACCATGCCGGCATGGTCAAAATTTCATGATTTTGGTCAATTTTTTTTTTTACGATTTTATGGTTTCAAATGATACAGAACAGACTCCTGAAGACAGTTTACTTGTGCGAACTAGGTAAATAAGCCATAGTTTGAGATTAATTGTGGATTTTGCGACTTAATTTTGTGTCCGAAAAACCCAAAAAATCGACCATGCCGGCATGGTCAAAATTTCATGATTTTGGTCAATTTTTTTTTTTACGATTTTATGTTTTCAAATGATACAGAACGGACTCCTCAAGACAGTTTACTTGTGCGAACTAGGTAAATAAGCCATAGTTTGAGATTTATTGAGGATTTTGCGACTTAATTTTGTGTCCGAAAAACCCCAAAAATCGACCATGCCGGCATGGTCAAAATTTCATGATTTTGGTCAATTTTTTTTTAACGATTTTATGGTTTCAAATGATACAGAACAGACTCCTGAAGACAGTTTACTTGTGCGAACTAGGTAAATAAGCCATAGTTTGAGATTAATTGAGGATTTTGCGACTTAATTTCGTGTCCGAAAAATTCAAAAAATCGACCATGCCGGCATGGTCAAAATTTCAAGATTTTGGTCAATTTTTTTTTGCCGATTTTATGTTTTCAAATGATACAGAACCGACTCCTGAAGACAGTTTACTCATGCAAACTTGGTTAATAAGCCATAGTTTGAGATTTATTGAGGATTTTGCGACTTAATTTTGTGTCCGAAAAACCCAAAAAATCGACCATGCCGGCATAGTCAAAATTTCATGATTTTGGTCAATTTTTTTTTTAAAGATTTTATGGTTTCAAATGATACAGAACAGACTCCTGAAGACAGTTTACTTGTGCGAACTAGGTAAATAAGCCATAGTTTGAGATTAATTGAGGATTTTGCGACTTAATTTTGTGTTTCGAAAAACTCAAAAAATCGACCATGCCGGCATAGTCAAAATTTCATGATTTTGGTCAAATTTTTTGTGCAATTTTATGGTTTCAGTTGATACAGAAGGGACTGCTGAAGACAGTTTACTTGTGCGAACCAGGTAAATCAGCCATAGTTTGAGATTTATTGAGGATTTTGCGACTTAATTTTGTGTCCGAAAAACCCCAAAAATCGACCATGCCGGCAAAATTTCAAGATTTTTGTCAAATTTTGTTTGCCAATTTTATGGTTTCAGTTGATACAGAAGGGACTCCTCAAGACAGTTTACTTGTGAGAACTAGGTAAATAAGCCATAGTTTGAGATTTATTGAGGATTTTGCGACTTAATTTTGTGTCCGAAAAACCCCCAAAATCTACCATGCCGGCATGGTCAAAATTTCATGATTTTGGTCAATTTTTTTTTTTACGATTTTATGGTTTCAAATGATACAGAACAGACTCCTGAAGACAGTTTACTTGTGCGAACTAGGTAAATAAGCCATAGTTTGAGATTAATTGTGGATTTTGCGACTTAATTTTGTGTCCGAAAAATTCAAAAAATCTACCATGCCGGCATGGTCAAAATTTCAAGATTTTGGTCAATTTTTTTTTGCCGATTTTATGTTTTCAAATGATACAGAACCGACTCCTGAAGACAGTTTACTCGTGCAAACTAGGTTAATTAGCCATAGTTTGAGATTTATTGAGGATTTTGCGACGTAATTTTGTGTCCGAAAAACCCCCAAAATCGACCATGCCGACATGGTCAAAAATTCATGATTTTGGTCAAATTTTTTGTGGCAATTTTATGGTTTCAATTGATACAGAAGGGACTCCTGAAGACAGTTTACTTGTGCGAACTAGGTAAATAAGCCATAGTTTGAGATTTATTGAGGATTTTGCGACGTAATTTTGTGTCCGAAAAACCCCCAAAATCGACCATGCCGGCATGGTCAAAAATTCATGATTTTGGTCAAATTTTTTGTGGCAATTTTATGGTTTCAATTGATACAGAAGGGACTCCTGAAGACAGTTTACTTGTGCGAACTAGGTAAATAAGCCATAGTTTGAGATTTATTGAGGATTTTGCGACTTAATTTTGTGTCCGAAAAACCCAAAAAATCGACCATGCCGGCATGGTCAAAATTTCATGATTTTGGTCAATTTTTTTTTTTACGATTTTATGTTTTCAAATGATACAGAACGGACTCCTCAAGACAGTTTACTTGTGCGAACTAGGTAAATAAGCCATAGTTTGAGATTTATTGAGGATTTTGCGACTTAATTTTGTGTCCGAAAAACCCCAAAAATCGACCATGCCGGCATGGTCAAAATTTCATGATTTTGGTCAATTTTTTTTTAACGATTTTATGGTTTCAAATGATACAGAACAGACTCCTGAAGACAGTTTACTTGTGCGAACTAGGTAAATAAGCCATAGTTTGAGATTAATTGAGGATTTTGCGACTTAATTTTGTGTCCGAAAAATTCAAAAAATCTACCATGCCGGCATGGTCAAAATTTCAAGATTTTGGTCAATTTTTTTTTGCAGATTTTATGTTTTCAAATGATACAGAACCGACTCCTGAAGACAGTTTACTCATGCAAACTTGGTTAATAAGCCATAGTTTGAGATTTATTGAGGATTTTACGACTTAATTTTGTGTCCGAAAAACCCAAAAAATCGACCATGCCGGCATGGTCAAAATTTCATGATTTTGGTCAATTTTTTTTTTAAAGATTTTATGGTTTCAAATGATACAGAACCGACTCCTGAAGACAGTTTTCTTGTGCGAACTAGGTAAATAAGCCATAGTTTGAGATTAATTGAGGATTTTGCGACTTAATTTTGTGTTCGAAAAACTCAAAAAATCGACCATGCCGGCATAGTCAAAATTTCATGATTTTGGTCAAATTTTTTTTGCCGATTTTATGTTTTCAAATGATACAGAACGGACTCCTCAAGACAGTTTACTTGTGAGAACTAGGTAAATAAGCCATAGTTTGAGATTTATTGAGGATTTTGCGACTTAATTTTGTGTCCGAAAAACACCAAAAATCGACCATGCCGGCATGGTCAAAAATTCATGATTTTGGTCAAATTTTTTGTGGCAATTTTATGGTTTCAATTGATACAGAAGGGACTCCTGAAGACAGTTTACTTGTGCGAACTAGGTAAATAAGCCATAGTTTGAGATTTATTGAGGATTTTGCGACTTAATTTTGTGTCCGAAAAACCCAAAAAATCGACCATTGCCGGCATGGTCAAAATTTCATGATTTTGGTAAAATTTTTTTTTTACGATTTTATGTTTTCAAATGATACAGAACGGACTCCTCAAGACAGTTTACTTGTGCGAACTAGGTAAATAAGCCATAGTTTGAGATTTATTGAGGATTTTGCGACTTAATTTTGTGTCCGAAAAACCCCAAAAATCGACCATGCCGGCATGGTCAAAATTTCATGATTTTGGTCAATTTTTTTTTAACGATTTTATGGTTTCAAATGATACAGAACAGACTCCTGAAGACAGTTTACTTGTGCGAACTAGGTAAATAAGCCATAGTTTGAGATTAATTGAGGATTTTGCGACTTAATTTCGTGTCCGAAAAATTCAAAAAATCGACCATGCCGGCATGGTCAAAATTTCAAGATTTTGGTCAATTTTTTTTTGCCGATTTTATGTTTTCGAATGATACAGAACCGACTCCTGAAGACAGTTTACTCATGCAAACTTGGTTAATAAGCCATAGTTTGAGATTAATTGTGGATTTTGCGACTTAATTTTGTGTCCGAAAAATTCAAAAAATCTACCATGCCGGCATGGTCAAAATTTCAAGATTTTGGTCAATTTTTTTTTGCCGATTTTATGTTTTCAAATGATACAGAACCGACTCCTGAAGACAGTTTACTCGTGCAAACTAGGTTAATTAGCCATAGTTTGAGATTTATTGAGGATTTTGCGACGTAATTTTGTGTCCGAAAAACCCCCTAAATCGACCATGCCGGCATGGTCAAAAATTCATGATTTTGGTCAAATTTTTTGTGTCAATTTTATGGTTTCAATTGATACAGAAGGGACTCCTGAAGACAGTTTACTTGTGCGAACTAGGTAAATAAGCCATAGTTTGAGATTTATTGAGGATGTTGCGACTTAATTTTGTGTCCGAAAAACCCCAAAAATCGACCATGCCGGCATGGTCAAAATTTCATGATTTTTGTCAAATTTTGTTTGCCGATTTTATGGTTTCAAATGATACAGAACGGACTCCTGAATACAGTTTACTTGTGCAAACTAGGTAAATAAGCCATAGTTTGAGATTTATTGAGGATTTTGCGACGTAATTTTGTGTCTGAAAAACCCCCAAAATCGACCATGCCGGCATGGTCAAAATTTCATAATTTTGGTCAATTTTTTTGTGGCAATTTTATGGTTTCAGTTGATACAGAAGGGACTGCTGAAGACAGTTTACTTGTGCGAACCAGGTAAATAAGCCATAGTTTGAGATTTATTGAGGATTTTGCAACTTAATTTTGTGTCCGAAAAACCCCCAAAAATCGACCATGCCGGCAAAATTTCAAGATTTTTGTCAAATTTTGTTTGCCGATTTTATGTTTTCAAATGATACAGAACGGACTCCTCAAGACAGTTTACTTGTGAGAACTAGGTAAATAAGCCATAGTTTGAGATTAATTGTGGATTTTGCGACTTAATTTTGTGTCCGAAAAACTCAAAAAATCGACCATGCCGGCATGGTCAAAATTTCAAGATTTTGGTCAAATTTTTTTGCCGATTTTATGTTTTCAAATGATACAGAACGGTCTCCTCAAGACAGTTTACTTGTGAGAACTAGGTTAATAAGCCATAGTTTGAGATTTATTGAGGATTTTGCGAGGTAATTTTGTGTCCGAAAAACCCCAAAAATCGACCATGCCGGCATGGTCAAAAATTCATGATTTTGGTCAAATTTTTTGTGGCAATTTTATGGTTTCAATTGATACAGAAGGGACTCCTGAAGACAGTTTACTTGTGAGAACTAGGTAAATAAGCCATAGTTTGAGATTTATTGAGGATTTTGCGACTTAATTTTGTGTCCGAAAAACCCCCCAAATTGACCATGCCGGCATGGTCAAAATTTCATGATTTTGGTCAATTTTTTTTTAACGATTTTATGGTTTCAAATGATACAGAACAGACTCCTGAAGACAGTTTACTTGTGCGAACTAGGTAAATAAGCCATAGTTTGAGATTAATTGAGGATTTTGCGACTTAATTTTGTGTCCGAAAAATTCAAAAAATCTACCATGCCGGCATGGTCAAAATTTCAAGATTTTGGTCAATTTTTTTTTGCGATTTTATGTTTTCAAATGATACAGAACCGACTCCTGAAGACAGTTTACTTGTGCAAACTAGGTTAATTAGCCATAGTTTGAGATTTATTGAGGATTTTGCGACGTAATTTTGTGTCCGAAAAACCCTAAAAATCCACCATGCCGGCATGGTCAAAAATTCATGATTTTGGTCGAATTTTTTGTGGCAATTTTATGGTTTCAATTGATACAGAAGGGACTCCTGAAGACAGTTTACTTGTGAGAACTAGGTAAATAAGCCATAGTTTGAGATTTATTGAGGATTTTGCGACTTAATTTTGTGTCCGAAAAACCCCAAAAATCTACCATGCCGGCATGGTCAAAATTTCATGATTTTGGTCAATTTTTTTTTTTACGATTTTATGGTTTCAAATGATACAGAACAGACTCCTGAAGACAGTTTACTTGTGCGAACTAGGTAAATAAGCCATAGTTTGAGATTAATTGTGGATTTTGCGACTTAATTTTGTGTCCGAAAAATTCAAAAAATCTACCATGCCGGCATGGTCAAAATTTCAAGATTTTGGTCAATTTTTTTTTGCCGATTTTATGTTTTCAAATGATACAGAACCGACTCCTGAAGACAGTTTACTCGTGCAAACTAGGTTAATTAGCCATAGTTTGAGATTTATTGAGGATTTTGCGACGTAATTTTGTGTCCGAAAAACCCCCTAAATCGACCATGCCGGCATGGTCAAAAATTCATGATTTTGGTCAAATTTTTTGTGGCAATTTTATGGTTTCAATTGATACAGAAGGGACTCCTGAAGACAGTTTACTTGTGCGAACTAGGTAAATAAGCCATAGTTTGAGATTTATTGAGGATGTTGCGACTTAATTTTGTGTCCGAAAAACCCCAAAAATCGACCATGCCGGCATGGTCAAAATTTCATGATTTTTGTCAAATTTTGTTTGCCGATTTTATGGTTTCAAATGATACAGAACGGACTCCTGAAGACAGTTTACTTGTGCAAACTAGGTAAATAAGCCATAGTTTGAGATTTATTGAGGATTTTGCGACGTAATTTTGTGTCTGAAAAACCCCCAAAATCGACCATGCCGGCATGGTCAAAATTTCATAATTTTGGTCAATTTTTTTGTGGCAATTTTATGGTTTCAGTTGATACAGAAGGGACTGCTGAAGACAGTTTACTTGTGCGAACCAGGTAAATAAGCCATAGTTTGAGATTTATTGAGGATTTTGCAACTTAATTTTGTGTCCGAAAAACCCCCAAAAATCGATCATGCCGGCAAAATTTCAAGATTTTTGTCAAATTTTGTTTGCCGATTTTATGTTTTCAAATGATACAGAACGGACTCCTCAAGACAGTTTACTTGTGAGAACTAGGTAAATAAGCCATAGTTTGAGATTAATTGTGGATTTTGCGACTTAATTTTGTGTCCGAAAAACTCAAAAAATCGACCATGCCGGCATGGTCAAAATTTCAAGATTTTGGTCAAATTTTTTTGCCGATTTTATGTTTTCAAATGATACAGAACGGTCTCCTCAAGACAGTTTACTTGTGAGAACTAGGTTAATAAGCCATAGTTTGAGATTTATTGAGGATTTTGCGAGGTAATTTTGTGTCCGAAAAACCCCAAAAATCGACCATGCCGGCATGGTCAAAAATTCATGATTTTGGTCAAATTTTTTGTGGCAATTTTATGGTTTCAATTGATACAGAAGGGACTCCTGAAGACAGTTTACTTGTGAGAACTAGGTAAATAAGCCATAGTTTGAGATTTATTGAGGATTTTGCGACGTAATTTTGTGTCTGAAAAACCCCAAAAATCGACCATGCCGGCATGGTCAAAATTTCATAATTTTGGTCAAATTTTTTGTGGCAATTTTATGGTTTCAGTTGATACAGAAGGGACTGCTGAAGACAGTTTACTTGTGCGAACTAGGTAAATAAGCCATAGTTTGAGATTTATTGAGGATTTTGCGACGTAATTTTGTGTCCGAAAAACCCCAAAAATCGACCATGCCGGCATGGTCAAAATTTCATGATTTTGGTCAAATTTTTTGTGGCAATTTTATGGTTTCCGTTGATACAGAATGGACTGCTGTAGACAGTTTACTTGTGTGAACTAGGTAAATAAGCCATAATTTGAGATTTGTTGTGGATCTTGCGAAAAAATTTTGTGTCTGAAAAACCCCAAAAATCGACCATGCCGGCATGGTCAAAATTTCAAGATTTTTGTCAAATTTTTTTTTGCCGATTTTATGTTTTCAAATGATACAGAAGGGACTCCTGAAGACAGTTTACTTGTGAGAACTAGGTTAATAAGCCATAGTTTGAGATTTATTGAGGATTTTGCGACGTAATTTTGTGTCCGAAAAACTCAAAAAATCGACCATGCCGGCATGGTCAAAATTTCAAGATTTTGGTCAATTTTTATGTTTTCAAATGATACAGAACGGTCTCCTCAAGACAGTTTACTTGTGAGAACTAGGTTAATAAGCCATAGTTTGAGATTTATTGAGGATTTTGCGAGGTAATTTTGTGTCCGAAAAACCCCAAAAATCGACCATGCCGGCATGGTCAAAAATTCATGATTTTGGTCAAATTTTTTGTGGCAATTTTATGGTTTCAATTGATACAGAAGGGACTCCTGAAGACAGTTTACTTGTGCGAACTAGGTAAATAAGCCATAGTTTGAGATTTATTGAGGATTTTGCGACTTAATTTTGTGTCCGAAAAACCCAAAAAATCGACCATGCCGGCATCCATAGTCAAAATTTCATGATTTTGGTCAATTTTTTTTTTACGATTTTATGTTTTCAAATGATACAGAACGGACTCCTCAAGACAGTTTACTTGTGCGAACTAGGTAAATAAGCCATAGTTTGAGATTTATTGAGCATTTTGCGACTTAATTTTGTGTCCGAAAAACCCCAAAAATCGACCATGCCGGCATGGTAAAAATTTCATGATTTTGGTCAATTTTTTTTTAACGATTTTATGGTTTCAAATGATACAGAAGAGACTCCTGAAGACAGTTTACTTGTGCGAACTAGGTAAATAAGCCATAGTTTGAGATTAATTGAGGATTTTGCGACTTAATTTTGTGTCCGAAAAACTCAAAAAATCCACCATGCCGGCATAGTCAAAATTTCATGATTTTGGTCAAATTTTTTTTGCCCATTTTTAGTTTTCAAATGATACAGAACGGACTCCTCAAGACAGTTTACTTTTGAGAACTAGGTAAATAAGCCATAGTTTGAGATTTATTGAGGATTTTGCGACTTAATTTTGTGTCCGAAAAACCCAAAAAATCGACCATGCCGGCATGGTCAAAATTTCCTGATTTTGGTCAATTTTTTTTTTAACGATTTTATGGTTTCATATGATACAGAAGGGACTCCTGAAGACAGTTTACTTGTGCAAACTAGGTAAATAAGCCATAGTTTGAGATTTATTGAGGATTTTGCGACTTAATTTTGTGTCTGAAAAACCCCAAAAATCGACCATGCCGGCATGGTCAAAATTTCATAATTTTGGTCAAATTTTTTGTGGCAATTTTATGGTTTCAGTTGATACAGAAGGGACTGCTGAAGACAGTTTACTTGTGCGAACTAGGTAAATAAGCTTGATAGATTTGAGATTTATAGTTTGATAAATAGTTTGAGATTTATTGAGGATTTTGCGACGTAATTTTGTGCCCGAAAAACCCCAAAAATCGACCATGCCGGCATGGTCAAAATTTCATGATTTTGGTCAAATTTGTTGTGGCAATTTTATGGTTTCCGTTGATACAGAATGGACTAATGAAGACAGTTTACTTGTGTGAACTAGGTAAATAAGCCATAATTTGAGATTTGTTGTGGATATTGCGAAAAAATTTTGTGTCTGAAAAACCCAAAAAATCGACCATGCCGGCATGGTCAAAATTTCAAGATTTTTGTCAAATTTTTTTTGCCGATTTTATGTTTTCAAATGATACAGAACGGACTCCTCAAGACAGTTTACTTGTGCAAGTTTACTTGTGTCTGAAAAACCCCAAAAATCGACCATGCCGGCATGGTCAAAATTTCATAATTTTGGTCAAATTTTTTGTGGCAATTTTATGGTTTCAGTTGATACAGAAGGGACTGCTGAAGACAGTTTACTTGTGCGAACTAGGTAAATAAGCCATAGTTTGAGATTTATTGAGGATTTTGCGACGTAATTTTGTGTCCGAAAAACCCGAAAAATCGACCATGCCGGCATGGTCAAAATTTCATGATTTTGGTCAAATTTTTTGTGGCAATTTTATGGTTTCCGTTGATACAGAATGGACTGCTGAAGACAGTTTACTTGTGTGAACTAGGTAAATAAGCCATAATTTGAGATTTGTTGTGGATCTTGCGAAAAAATTTTGTGTCTGAAAAACCCCAAAAATCGACCATGCCGGCATGGTCAAAATTTCAAGATTTTTGTCAAATTTGTTTTTGCCGATTTTATGTTTTCAAATGATACAGAAGGGACTCCTGAAGACAGTTTACTTGTGCGAACTAGGTAAATAAGCCATAGTTTGAGATTTATTGAGGATTTTGCGACTTAATTTTGTGTCCGAAAAACCCCAAAAATCGACCATGCCGGCATGGTCAAAATTTCATGATTTTGGTCAATTTTTTTTTTACGATTTTATGGTTTCAAATGATACAGAAGAGACTCCTGAAGACAGTTTACTTGTGCGAACTAGGTAAATAAGCCATAGTTTGAGATTAATTGAGGATTTTGCGACTTAATTTTGTGTCCGAAAAACTCAAAAAATCCACCATGCCGGCATAGTCAAAATTTCATGATTTTGGTCAAATTTTTTTTGCCGATTTTTAGTTTTCAAATGATACAGAACGGACTCCTCAAGACAGTTTACTTTTGAGAACTAGGTAAATAAGCCATAGTTTGAGATTTATTGAGGATTTTGCGACTTAATTTTGTGTCCGAAAAACCCAAAAAATCGACCATGCCGGCATGGTCAAAATTTCAAGATTTTGGTCAAATTTTTTTTTGCCGATTTTATGTTTTCAAATGATACAGAACGGACTCCTCAAGACAGTTTACTTGTGCAAACTAGGTAAATAAGCCATAGTTTGAGATTTATTGAGGATTTTGCGACGTAATTTTGTGTCTGAAAAACCCCAAAAATCGACCATGCCGGCATGGTCAAAATTTCATAATTTTGGTCAAATTTTTTGTGGCAATTTTATGGTTTCAGTTGATACAGAAGGGACTGCTGAAGACAGTTTACTTGTGTGAACTAGGTAAATAAGCCATAATTTGAGATTTGTTGTGGATCTTGCGAAAAAATTTTGTGTCTGAAAAACCCCAAAAATCGACCATGCCGGCATGGTCAAAATTTCAAGATTTTTGTCAAATTTTTTTTTGCCGATTTTATGTTTTCAAATGATACAGAAGGGACTCCTGAAGACAGTTTACTTGTGAGAACTAGGTAAATAAGCCATAGTTTGAGATTTATTGAGGATTTTGCGACTTAATTTTGTGTCCGAAAAACCCAAAAAATCGACCATGCCGGCATCCATAGTCAAAATTTCATGATTTTGGTCAATTTTTTTTTTACGATTTTATGTTTTCAAATGATACAGAACGGACTCCTCAAGACAGTTTACTTGTGCGAACTAGGTAAATAAGCCATAGTTTGAGATTTATTGAGGATTTTGCGACTTAATTTTGTGTCCGAAAAACCCCAAAAATCGACCATGCCGGCATGGTCAAAATTTCATGATTTTGGTCAATTTTTTTTTAACGATTTTATGGTTTCAAATGATACAGAAGAGACTCCTGAAGACAGTTTACTTGTGCACTAGGTAAATAAGCCATAGTTTGAGATTAATTGAGGATTTTGCGACTTAATTTTGTGTCCGAAAAACTCAAAAAATCCACCATGCCGGCATAGTCAAAATTTCATGATTTTGGTCAAATTTTTTTTGCCGATTTTTAGTTTTCAAATGATACAGAACGGACTCCTCAAGACAGTTTACTTTTGAGAACTAGGTAAATAAGCCATAGTTTGAGATTTATTGAGGATTTTGCGACTTAATTTTGTGTCCGAAAAACCCAAAAAATCGACCATGCCGGCATGGTCAAAATTTCCTGATTTTGGTCAATTTTTTTTTAAACGATTTTATGGTTTAAAATGATACAGAAGGGACTCCTGAAGACAGTTTACTTGTGCAAACTAGGTAAATAAGCCATAGTTTGAGATTTATTGAGGATTTTGCGACTTAATTTTGTGTCTGAAAAACCCCAAAAATCGACCATGCCGGCATGGTCAAAATTTCATAATTTTGGTCAAATTTTTTGTGGCAATTTTATGGTTTCAGTTGATACAGAAGGGACTGCTGAAGACAGTTTACTTGTGCGAACTAGGTAAATAAGCCATAGTTTGAGATTTATTGAGGATTTTGCGACGTATTGCCCGAAAAACCCCAAAAATCGACCATGCCGGCATGGTCAAAATTTCATGATTTTGGTCAAATTTGTTGTGGCAATTTTATGGTTTCCGTTGATACAGAATGGACTAATGAAGACAGTTTACTTGTGTGAACTAGGTAAATAAGCCATAATTTGAGATTTGTTGTGGATCTTGCGAAAAAATTTTGTGTCTGAAAAACCCCAAAAATCGACCATGCCGGCATGGTCAAAATTTCAAGATTTTTGTCAAATTTTTTTTTGCCGATTTTATGTTTTCAAATGATACAGAAGGGACTCCTGAAGACAGTTTACTTGTGAGAACTAGGTAAATAAGCCATAGTTTGAGATTTATTGAGGATTTTGCGACTTAATTTTGTGTCCGAAAAACCCAAAAAATCGACCATGCCGGCATCCATAGTCAAAATTTCATGATTTTGGTCAATTTTTTTTTTACGATTTTATGTTTTCAAATGATACAGAACGGACTCCTCAAGACAGTTTACTTGTGCGAACTAGGTAAATAAGCCATAGTTTGAGATTTATTGAGGATTTTGCGACTTAATTTTGTGTCCGAAAAACCCCAAAAATCGACCATGCCGGCATGGTCAAAATTTCATGATTTTGGTCAATTTTTTTTTTAACGATTTTATGGTTTCAAATGATACAGAAGAGACTCCTGAAGACAGTTTACTTGTGCGAACTAGGTAAATAAGCCATAGTTTGAGATTAATTGAGGATTTTGCGACTTAATTTTGTGTCCGAAAAACCCAAAAAATCGACCATGCCGGCATGGTCAAAATTTCAAGATTTTGGTCAATTTTTTTTTAAACGATTTTATGGTTTCAAATGATACAGAAGGGACTCCTGAAGACAGTTTACTTGTGCAAACTAGGTAAATAAGCCATAGTTTGAGATTTATTGAGGATTTTGCGACTTAATTTTGTGTCTGAAAAACCCCAAAAATCGACCATGCCGGCATGGTCAAAATTTCATAATTTTGGTCAAATTTTTTGTGGCAATTTTATGGTTTCAGTTGATACAGAAGGGACTGCTGAAGACAGTTTACTTGTGCGAACTAGGTAAATAAGCCATAGTTTGAGATTTATTGAGGATTTTGCGACGTAATTTTGTGCCCGAAAAACCCCAAAAATCGACCATGCCGGCATGGTCAAAATTTCATGATTTTGGTCAAATTTGTTGTGGCAATTTTATGGTTTCCGTTGATACAGAATGGACTAATGAAGACAGTTTACTTGTGTGAACTAGGTAAATAAGCCATAATTTGAGATTTGTTGTGGATCTTGCGACTTAATTTTGTGTCTGAAAAACCCAAAAAATCGTCCATGCCGGCATGGTCAAAATTTCAAGATTTTTGTCAAATTTTTTTTGCCGATTTTATGTTTTCAAATGATACAGAACGGACTCCTCAAGACAGTTTACTTGTGCAAACTAGGTAAATAAGCCATAGTTTGAGATTTATTGAGGATTTTGCGACGTAATTTTGTGTCTGAAAAACCCCAAAAATCGACCATGCCGGCATGGTCAAAATTTCATAATTTTGGTCAAATTTTTTGTGGCAATTTTATGGTTTCAGTTGATACAGAAGGGACTGCTGAAGACAGTTTACTTGTGCGAACTAGGTAAATAAGCCATAGTTTGAGATTTATTGAGGATTTTGCGACGTAATTTTGTGTCCGAAAAACCCCAAAAATCGACCATGCCGGCATGGTCAAAATTTCATGATTTTGGTCAAATTTTTTGTGGCAATTTTATGGTTTCCGTTGATACAGAATGGACTGCTGAAGACAGTTTACTTGTGTGAACTAGGTAAATAAGCCATAATTTGAGATTTGTTGTGGATCTTGCGAAAAAATTTTGTGTCTGAAAAACCCCAAAAATCGACCATGCCGGCATGGTCAAAATTTCAAGATTTTTGTCAAATTTTTTTTTGCCGATTTTATGTTTTCAAATGATACAGAAGGGACTCCTGAAGACAGTTTACTTGTGAGAACTAGGTTAATAAGCCATAGTTTGAGATTTATTGAGGATTTTGCGACTTAATTTTGTGTCCGAAAAACTCAAAAAATCGACCATGCCGGCATGGTCAAAATTTCAAGATTTTGGTCAATTTTTTTTTGCCGATTTTATGTTTTCAAATGATACAGAACGGTCTCCTCAAGACAGTTTACTTGTGAGAACTAGGTTAATAAGCCATAGTTTGAGATTTATTGAGGATTTTGCGAGGTAATTTTGTGTCCGAAAAACCCCAAAAATCGACCATGCCGGCATGGTCAAAAATTCATGATTTTGGTCAAATTTTTTGTGGCAATTTTATGGTTTCAATTGATACAGAAGGGACTCCTGAAGACAGTTTTCTTGTGCGAACTAGGTAAATAAGCCATAGTTTGAGATTTATTGAGGATTTTGCGACTTAATTTTGTGTCCGAAAAACCCCAAAAATCGACCATGCCGGCATGGTCAAAATTTCAAGATTTTGGTCAATTTTTTTTTGCCGATTTTATGTTTTCAAATGATACAGAACGGTCTCCTCAAGACAGTTTACTTGTGAGAACTAGGTTAATAAGCCATAGTTTGAGATTTATTGAGGATTTTGCGAGGTAATTTTGTGTCCGAAAAACCCCAAAAATCGACCATGCCGGCATGGTCAAAAATTCATGATTTTGGTCAAATTTTTTGTGGCAATTTTATGGTTTCAATTGATACAGAAGGGACTCCTAAAGACAGTTTTCTTGTGCGAACTAGGTAAATAAGCCATAGTTTGAGATTTATTGAGGATTTTGCGACTTAATTTTGTGTCCGAAAAACCCCAAAAATCGACCATGCCGGCATGGTCAAAATTTCATGATTTTGGTCAATTTTTTTTTAACGATTTTATGGTTTCAAATGATACAGAAGAGACTCCTGAAGACAGTTTACTTGTGCGAACTAGGTAAATAAGCCATAGTTTGAGATTAATTGAGGATTTTGCGACTTAATTTTGTGTCCGAAAAACCCAAAAAATCGACCATGCCGGCATGGTCAAAATTTCAAGATTTTGGTCAATTTTTTTTTAAACGATTTTATGGTTTCAAATGATACAGAAGGGACTCCTGAAGACAGTTTACTTGTGCAAACTAGGTAAATAAGCCATAGTTTGAGATTTATTGAGGATTTTGCGACTTAATTTTGTGTCTGAAAAACCCCAAAAATCGACCATGCCGGCATGGTCAAAATTTCATAATTTTGGTCAAATTTTTTGTGGCAATTTTATGGTTTCAGTTGATACAGAAGGGACTGCTGAAGACAGTTTACTTGTGCGAACTAGGTAAATAAGCCATAGTTTGAGATTTATTGAGGATTTTGCGACGTAATTTTGTGCCCGAAAAACCCCAAAAATCGACCATGCCGGCATGGTCAAAATTTCATGATTTTGGTCAAATTTGTTGTGGCAATTTTATGGTTTCCGTTGATACAGAATGGACTAATGAAGACAGTTTACTTGTGTGAACTAGGTAAATAAGCCATAATTTGAGATTTGTTGTGGATCTTGCGACTTAATTTTGTGTCTGAAAAACCCAAAAAATCGACCATGCCGGCATGGTCAAAATTTCAAGATTTTTGTCAAATTTTTTTTGCCGATTTTATGTTTTCAAATGATACAGAACGGACTCCTCAAGACAGTTTACTTGTGCAAACTAGGTAAATAAGCCATAGTTTGAGATTTATTGAGGATTTTGCGACGTAATTTTGTGTCTGAAAAACCCCAAAAATCGACCATGCCGGCATGGTCAAAATTTCATAATTTTGGTCAAATTTTTTGTGGCAATTTTATGGTTTCAGTTGATACAGAAGGGACTGCTGAAGACAGTTTACTTGTGCGAACTAGGTAAATAAGCCATAGTTTGAGATTTATTGAGGATTTTGCGACGTAATTTTGTGTCCGAAAAACCCCAAAAATCGACCATGCCGGCATGGTCAAAATTTCATGATTTTGGTCAAATTTTTTGTGGCAATTTTATGGTTTCCGTTGATACAGAATGGACTGCTGAAGACAGTTTACTTGTGTGAACTAGGTAAATAAGCCATAATTTGAGATTTGTTGTGGATCTTGCGAAAAAATTTTGTGTCTGAAAAACCCCAAAAATCGACCATGCCGGCATGGTCAAAATTTCAAGATTTTTGTCAAATTTTTTTTTGCCGATTTTATGTTTTCAAATGATACAGAAGGGACTCCTGAAGACAGTTTACTTGTGAGAACTAGGTTAATAAGCCATAGTTTGAGATTTATTGAGGATTTTGCGACTTAATTTTGTGTCCGAAAAACTCAAAAAATCGACCATGCCGGCATGGTCAAAATTTCAAGATTTTGGTCAATTTTTTTTTGCCGATTTTATGTTTTCAAATGATACAGAACGGTCTCCTCAAGACAGTTTACTTGTGAGAACTAGGTTAATAAGCCATAGTTTGAGATTTATTGAGGATTTTGCGAGGTAATTTTGTGTCCGAAAAACCCCAAAAATCGACCATGCCGGCATGGTCAAAAATTCATGATTTTGGTCAAATTTTTTGTGGCAATTTTATGGTTTCAATTGATACAGAAGGGACTCCTGAAGACAGTTTTCTTGTGCGAACTAGGTAAATAAGCCATAGTTTGAGATTTATTGAGGATTTTGCGACTTAATTTTGTGTCCGAAAAACCCCAAAAATCGACCATGCCGGCATCCATAGTCAAAATTTCATGATTTTGGTCAATTTTTTTTTTACGATTTTATGTTTTCAAATGATACAGAACGGACTCCTCAAGACAGTTTACTTGTGCGAACTAGGTAAATAAGCCATAGTTTGAGATTTATTGAGCATTTTGCGACTTAATTTTGTGTCCGAAAAACCCCAAAAATCGACCATGCCGGCATGGTAAAAATTTCATGATTTTGGTCAATTTTTTTTTAACGATTTTATGGTTTCAAATGACACAGAAGAGACTCCTGAAGACAGTTTACTTGTGCGAACTAGGTAAATAAGCCATAGTTTGAGATTAATTGAGGATTTTGCGACTTAATTTTGTGTCCGAAAAACTCAAAAAATCCACCATGCCGGCATAGTCAAAATTTCATGATTTTGGTCAAATTTTTTTTGCCGATTTTTAGTTTTCAAATGATACAGAACGGACTCCTCAAGACAGTTTACTTTTGAGAACTAGGTAAATAAGCCATAGTTTGAGATTTATTGAGGATTTTGCGACTTAATTTTGTGTCCGAAAAACCCAAAAAATCGACCATGCCGGCATGGTCAAAATTTCCTGATTTTGGTCAATTTTTTTTTTAACGATTTTATGGTTTCAAATGATACAGAAGGGACTCCTGAAGACAGTTTACTTGTGCGAACTAGGTAAATAAGCCATAGTTTGAGATTAATTGAGGATTTTGCGACTTAATTTTGTGTCCGAAAAACTCAAAAAATCGACCATGCCGGCATGGTCAAAATTTCAAGATTTTTGTCAAATTTTTTTTTGCCGAAT
This sequence comes from Pisaster brevispinus, assembly GCA_023634235.1. NCBI lineage: Eukaryota > Metazoa > Echinodermata > Asteroidea > Forcipulatida > Asteriidae > Pisaster > Pisaster brevispinus. Next base: position 18,023 of record JAMKCF010000022.1, read on the forward strand.
TTATGTTTTCAAATGATACAGAACGGACTCCTCAAGACAGTTAACTTGTGAGAACTAGGTAAATAAGCCATAGTTTGAGATTTATTGAGGATTTTGCGACTTAATTTTGTGTCCGAAAAACCCAAAAAATCGACCATGCCGGCATGGTCAAAATTTCATGATTTTGGTCAATTTTTTTTTACGATTTTATGGTTTCAAATGATACAGAAGGGACTCCTGAAGACAGTTTTCTTGTGCGAACTAGGTAAATAAGCCATAGTTTGAGATTAATTGAGGATTTTGCGACTTAATTTTGTGTCCGAAAAACTCAAAAAATCGACCATGCCGGCATGGTCAAAATTTCAAGATTTTGGTCAAATTTTTTTTTTGCCGATTTTATGTTTTCAAATGATACAGAACGGACTCCTCAAGACAGTTTACTTGTGAGAACTAGGTAAATAAGCCATAGTTTGAGATTTATTGAGGATTTTGCGACTTAATTTTGTGTCCGAAAAACCCCAAAAATCGACCATGCCGGCATGGTCAAAATTTCATGATTTTGGTCAATTTTTTTTTACGATTTTATGGTTTCAAATGATACAGAAGGGACTCCTGAAGACAGTTTTCTTGTGCGAACTAGGTAAATAAGCCATAGTTTGAGATTAATTGAGGATTTTGCGACTTAATTTTGTGTCCGAAAAACTGAAAAAATCGACCATACCGGCATGGTCAAAATTTCAAGATTTTGGTCAAATTTTTTTTGCCGATTTTATGTTTTCAAATGATACAGAACGGACTCCTCAAGACAGTTTACTTGTGAGAACTAGGTAAATAAGCCATAGTTTGAGATTTATTGAGGATTTTGCGACTTAATTTTGTGTCCGAAAAACCCCAAAAATTGACCATGCCGGCATGGTCAAAATTTCAAGATTTTTGTCAAATTTTTTTTTGCCGATTTTATGTTTTCAAATGATACAGAACGGACTCCTCAAGACAGTTTACTTGTGAGAACTAGGTAAATAAGCCATAGTTTGAGATTTATTGAGGATTTTGCGACTTAATTTTGTGTCCGAAAAACCCCAAAAATCGACCATGCCGGCATCCATAGTCAAAATTTCATGATTTTGGTCAATTTTTTTTTTACGATTTTATGTTTTCAAATGATACAGAACGGACTCCTCAAGACAGTTTACTTGTGCGAACTAGGTAAATAAGCCATAGTTTGAGATTTATTGAGGATTTTGCGACTTAATTTTGTGTCCGAAAAACCCCAAAAATCGACCATGCCGGCATGGTCAAAATTTCATGATTTTGGTCAATTTTTTTTTAACGATTTTATGGTTTCAAATGATACAGAAGAGACTCCTGAAGACAGTTTACTTGTGCGAACTAGGTAAATAAGCCATAGTTTGAGATTAATTGAGGATTTTGCGACTTAATTTTGTGTCCGAAAAACTCAAAAAATCCACCATGCCGGCATAGTCAAAATTTCATGATTTTGGTCAAATTTTTTTTGCCGATTTTTAGTTTTCAAATGATACAGAACGGACTCCTCAAGACAGTTTACTTTTGAGAACTAGGTAAATAAGCCATAGTTTGAGATTTATTGAGGATTTTGCGACTTAATTTTGTGTCCGAAAAACCCAAAAAATCGACCATGCCGGCATGGTCAAAATTTCCTGATTTTGGTCAATTTTTTTTTTAAACGATTTTATGGTTTCAAATGATACAGAAGGGACTCCTGAAGACAGTTTACTTGTGCAAACTAGGTAAATAAGCCATAGTTTGAGATTTATTGAGGATTTTGCGACTTAATTTTGTGTCTGAAAAACCCCAAAAATCGACCATGCCGGCATGGTCAAAATTTCATAATTTTGGTCAAATTTTTTGTGGCAATTTTATGGTTTCAGTTGATACAGAAGGGACTGCTGAAGACAGTTTACTTGTGCGAACTAGGTAAATAAGCCATAGTTTGAGATTTATTGAGGATTTTGCGACGTAATTTTGTGCCCGAAAAACCCCAAAAATCGACCATGCCGGCATGGTCAAAATTTCATGATTTTGGTCAAATTTGTTGTGGCAATTTTATGGTTTCCGTTGATACAGAATGGACTAATGAAGACAGTTTACTTGTGTGAACTAGGTAAATAAGCCATAATTTGAGATTTGTTGTGGATCTTGCGAAAAAAATTTGTGTCTGAAAAACCCCAAAAATCGACCATGCCGGCATGGTCAAAATTTCAAGATTTTTGTCAAATTTTTTTTTGCCGATTTTATGTTTTCAAATGATACAGAAGGGACTCCTGAAGACAGTTTACTTGTGAGAACTAGGTAAATAAGCCATAGTTTGAGATTTATTGAGGATTTTGCGACTTAATTTTGTGTCCGAAAAACCCAAAAAATCGACCATAGTCAAAATTTCATGATTTTGGTCAATTTTTTTTTTACGATTTTATGTTTTCAAATGATACAGAACGGACTCCTCAAGACAGTTTACTTGTGCGAACTAGGTAAATAAGCCATAGTTTGAGATTTATTGAGGATTTTGCGACTTAATTTTGTGTCCGAAAAACCCCAAAAATCGACCATGCCGGCATGGTCAAAATTTCATGATTTTGGTCAATTTTTTTTTAACGATTTTATGGTTTCAAATGATACAGAAGAGACTCCTGAAGACAGTTTACTTGTGCGAACTAGGTAAATAAGCCATAGTTTGAGATTAATTGAGGATTTTGCGACTTAATTTTGTGTCCGAAAAACTCAAAAAATCCACCATGCCGGCATAGTCAAAATTTCATGATTTTGGTCAAATTTTTTTTGCCGATTTTTAGTTTTCAAATGATACAGAACGGACTCCTCAAGACAGTTTACTTTTGAGAACTAGGTAAATAAGCCATAGTTTGAGATTTATTGAGGATTTTGCGACTTAATTTTGTGTCCGAAAAACCCAAAAAATCGACCATGCCGGCATGGTCAAAATTTCAAGATTTTGGTCAATTTTTTTTTAAACGATTTTATGGTTTCAAATGATACAGAAGGGACTCCTTAAGACAGTTTACTTGTGCAAACTAGGTAAATAAGCCATAGTTTGAGATTTATTGAGGATTTTGCGACTTAATTTTGTGTCTGAAAAACCCCAAAAATCGACCATGCCGGCATGGTCAAAATTTCATAATTTTGGTCAAATTTTTTGTGGCAATTTTATGGTTTCAGTTGATACAGAAGGGACTGCTGAAGACAGTTTACTTGTGCGAACTAGGTAAATAAGCCATAGTTTGAGATTTATTGAGGATTTTGCGACGTAATTTTGTGCCCGAAAAACCCCCAAAATCGACCATGCCGGCATGGTCAAAATTTCATGATTTTGGTCAAATTTGTTGTGGCAATTTTATGGTTTCCGTTGATACAGAATGGACTAATGAAGACAGTTTACTTGTGTGAACTAGGTAAATAAGCCATAATTTGAGATTTGTTGTGGATCTTGCGACTTAATTTTGTGTCTGAAAAACCCCAAAAATCGACCATGCCGGCATGGTCAAAATTTCAAGATTTTTGTCAAATTTTTTTTGCCGATTTTATGTTTTCAAATGATACAGAACGGACTCCTCAAGACAGTTTACTTGTGCAAACTAGGTAAATAAGCCATAGTTTGAGATTTATTGAGGATTTTGCGACGTAATTTTGTGTCTGAAAAACCCCAAAAATCGACCATGCCGGCATGGTCAAAATTTCATAATTTTGGTCAAATTTTTTGTTGCAATTTTATGGTTTCAGTTGATACAGAAGGGACTGCTGAAGACAGTTTACTTGTGCGAACTAGGTAAATAAGCCATAGTTTGAGATTTATTGAGGATTTTGCGACGTAATTTTGTGTCCGAAAAACCCCAAAAATCGACCATGCCGGCATGGTCAAAATTTCATGATTTTGGTCAAATTTTTTGTGGCAATTTTATGGTTTCCGTTGATACAGAATGGACTGCTGAAGACAGTTTACTTGTGTGAACTAGGTAAATAAGCCATAATTTGAGATTTGTTGTGGATCTTGCGAAAAAATTTTGTGTCTGAAAAACCCCAAAAATCGACCATGCCGGCATGGTCAAAATTTCAAGATTTTTGTCAAATTTTTTTTTTGCCGATTTTATGTTTTCAAATGATACAGAAGGGACTCCTGAAGACAGTTTACTTGTGAGAACTAGGTTAATAAGCCATAGTTTGAGATTTATTGAGGATTTTGCGACTTAATTTTGTGTCCGAAAAACTCAAAAAATCGACCATGCCGGCATGGTCAAAATTTCAAGATTTTGGTCAATTTTTTTTTGCCGATTTTATGTTTTCAAATGATACAGAACGGTCTCCTCAAGACAGTTTACTTGTGAGAACTAGGTTAATAAGCCATAGTTTGAGATTTATTGAGGATTTTGCGAGGTAATTTTGTGTCCGAAAAACCCCAAAAATCGACCATGCCGGCATGGTCAAAAATTCATGATTTTGGTCAAATTTTTTGTGGCAATTTTATGGTTTCAATTGATACAGAAGGGACTCCTGAAGACAGTTTACTTGTGCGAACTAGGTAAATAAGCCATAGTTTGAGATTTATTGAGGATTTTGCGACTTAATTTTGTGTCCGAAAAACCCCAAAAATCGACCATGCCGGCATCCATAGTCAAAATTTCATGATTTTGGTCAATTTTTTTTTTACGATTTTATGTTTTCAAATGATACAGAACGGACTCCTCAAGACAGTTTACTTGTGCGAACTAGGTAAATAAGCCATAGTTTGAGATTTATTGAGCATTTTGCGACTTAATTTTGTGTCCGAAAAACCCCAAAAATCGACCATGCCGGCATGGTAAAAATTTCATGATTTTGGTCAATTTTTTTTTAACGATTTTATGGTTTCAAATGATACAGAAGAGACTCCTGAAGACAGTTTACTTGTGCGAACTAGGTAAATAAGCCATAGTTTGAGATTAATTGAGGATTTTGCGACTTAATTTTGTGTCCGAAAAACTCAAAAAATCCACCATGCCGGCATAGTCAAAATTTCATGATTTTGGTCAAATTTTTTTTGCCGATTTTTAGTTTTCAAATGATACAGAAGGGACTCCTGAAGACAGTTTACTTGTGAGAACTAGGTTAATAAGCCATAGTTTGAGATTTATTGAGGATTTTGCGACTTAATTTTGTGTCCGAAAAACTCAAAAAATCGACCATGCCGGCATGGTCAAAATTTCAAGATTTTGGTCAATTTTTTTTTGCCGATTTTATGTTTTCAAATGATACAGAACGGTCTCCTCAAGACAGTTTACTTGTGAGAACTAGGTTAATAAGCCATAGTTTGAGATTTATTGAGGATTTTGCGAGGTAATTTTGTGTCCGAAAAACCCCAAAAATCGACCATGCCGGCATGGTCAAAAATTCATGATTTTGGTCAAATTTTTTGTGGCAATTTTATGGTTTCAATTGATACAGAAGGGACTCCTGAAGACAGTTTACTTGTGCGAACTAGGTAAATAAGCCATAGTTTGAGATTTATTGAGGATTTTGCGACTTAATTTTGTGTCCGAAAAACTCAAAAAATCCACCATGCCGGCATAGTCAAAATTTCATGATTTTGGTCAAATTTTTTTTGCCGATTTTTAGTTTTCAAATGATACAGAACGGACTCCTCAAGACAGTTTACTTGTGAGAACTAGGTTAATAAGCCATAGTTTGAGATTTATTGAGGATTTTGCGACTTAATTTTGTGTCCGAAAAACTCAAAAAATCGACCATGCCGGCATGGTCAAAATTTCAAGATTTTGGTCAATTTTTTTTTGCCGATTTTATGTTTTCAAATGATACAGAACGGTCTCCTCAAGACAGTTTACTTGTGAGAACTAGGTTAATAAGCCATAGTTTGAGATTTATTGAGGATTTTGCGAGGTAATTTTGTGTCCGAAAAAACCCCAAAAATCGACCATGCCGGCATGGTCAAAAATTCATGATTTTGGTCAAATTTTTTGTGGCAATTTTATGGTTTCAATTGATACAGAAGGGACTCCTGAAGACAGTTTACTTGTGCGAACTAGGTAAATAAGCCATAGTTTGAGATTTATTGAGGATTTTGCGACTTAATTTTGTGTCCGAAAAACCCCAAAAATCGACCATGCCGGCATCCATAGTCAAAATTTCATGATTTTGGTCAATTTTTTTTTTACGATTTTATGTTTTCAAATGATACAGAAAAACTCAAAAAATCGACCATGCCGGCATGGTCAAAATTTCAAGATTTTGGTCAATTTTTTTTTGCCGATTTTATGTTTTCAAATGATACAGAACGGTCTCCTCAAGACAGTTTACTTGTGAGAACTAGGTTAATAAGCCATAGTTTGAGATTTATTGAGGATTTTGCGAGGTAATTTTGTGTCCGAAAAACCCCAAAAATCGACCATGCCGGCATGGTCAAAAATTCATGATTTTGGTCAAATTTTTTGTGGCAATTTTATGGTTTCAATTGATACAGAAGGGACTCCTGAAGACAGTTTACTTGTGCGAACTAGGTAAATAAGCCATAGTTTGAGATTTATTGAGGATTTTGCGACTTAATTTTGTGTCCGAAAAACCCCAAAAATCGACCATGCCGGCATCCATAGTCAAAATTTCATGATTTTGGTCAATTTTTTTTTTTACGATTTTATGTTTTCAAATGATACAGAACGGACTCCTCAAGACAGTTTACTTGTGCGAACTAGGTAAATAAGCCATAGTTTGAGATTTATTGAGCATTTTGCGACTTAATTTTGTGTCCGAAAAACCCCAAAAATCGACCATGCCGGCATGGTAAAAATTTCATGATTTTGGTCAATTTTTTTTTAACGATTTTATGGTTTCAAATGATACAGAAGAGACTCCTGAAGACAGTTTACTTGTGCGAACTAGGTAAATAAGCCATAGTTTGAGATTAATTGAGGATTTTGCGACTTAATTTTGTGTCCGAAAAACTCAAAAAATCCACCATGCCGGCATAGTCAAAATTTCATGATTTTGGTCAAATTTTTTTTGCCGATTTTTAGTTTTCAAATGATACAGAACGGACTCCTCAAGACAGTTTACTTTTGAGAACTAGGTAAATAAGCCATAGTTTGAGATTTATTGAGGATTTTGCGACTTAATTTTGTGTCCGAAAAACCCAAAAAATCGACCATGCCGGCATGGTCAAAATTTCCTGATTTTGGTCAATTTTTTTTTTAACGATTTTATGGTTTCAAATGATACAGAAGGGACTCCTGAAGACAGTTTACTTGTGCGAACTAGGTAAATAAGCCATAGTTTGAGATTAATTGAGGATTTTGCGACTTAATTTTGTGTCCGAAAAACTCAAAAAATCGACCATGCCGGCATGGTCAAAATTTCAAGATTTTTGTCAAATTTTTTTTTGCCGAATTTATGTTTTCAAATGATACAGAACGGACTCCTCAAGACAGTTTACTTGTGAGAACTAGGTAAATAAGCCATAGTTTGAGATTTATTGAGGATTTTGCGACTTAATTTTGTGTCCGAAAAACCCAAAAAATCGACCATGCCGGCATGGTCAAAATTTCATGATTTTGGTCAATTTTTTTTTACGATTTTATGGTTTCAAATGATACAGAAGGGACTCCTCAAGACAGTTTTCTTGTGCGAACTAGGTAAATAAGCCATAGTTTGAGATTAATTGAGGATTTTGCGACTTAATTTTGTGTCCGAAAAACTCAAAAAATCGACCATGCCGGCATGGTCAAAATTTCAAGATTTTGGTCAAATTTTTTTTTGCCGATTTTATGTTTTCAAATGATACAGAACGGACTCCTCAAGACAGTTTACTTGTGAGAACTAGGTAAATAAGCCATAGTTTGAGATTTATTGAGGATTTTGCGACTTAATTTTGTGTCCGAAAAACCCCAAAAATCAACCATGCCGGCATGGTCAAAATTTCATGATTTTGGTCAATTTTTTTTTACGATTTTATGGTTTCAAATGATACAGAAGGGACTCCTGAAGACAGTTTTCTTGTGCGAACTAGGTAAATAAGCCATAGTTTGAGATTTATTGAGCATTTTGCGACTTAATTTTGTGTCCGAAAAACCCCAAAAATCGACCATGCCGGCATGGTAAAAATTTCATGATTTTGGTCAATTTTTTTTTAACGATTTTATGGTTTCAAATGATACAGAAGAGACTCCTGAAGACAGTTTACTTGTGCGAACTAGGTAAATAAGCCATAGTTTGAGATTAATTGAGGATTTTGCGACTTAATTTTGTGTCCGAAAAACTCAAAAAATCCACCATACCGGCATGGTCAAAATTTCATGATTTTGGTCAAATTTTTTTTGCCGATTTTATGTTTTCAAATGATACAGAACGGACTCCTCAAGACAGTTTACTTGTGAGAACTAGGTAAATAAGCCATAGTTTGAGATTTATTGAGGATTTTGCGACTTAATTTTGTGTCCGAAAAACCCCCAAAATCACCAATGCCGGCATGGTCAAAATTTCATGATTTTGGTCAATTTTTTTTTACGATTTTATGGTTTCAAATGATACAGAAGGGACTCCTGAAGACAGTTTTCTTGTGCGAACTAGGTAAATAAGCCATAGTTTGAGATTAATTGAGGATTTTGCGACTTAATTTTGTGTCCGAAAAACTCAAAAAATCGACCATGCCGGCATGGTCAAAATTTCAAGATTTTTGTCAAATTTTTTTTTGCCGATTTTATGTTTTCAAATGATACAGAACGGACTCCTCAAGACAGTTTACTTGTGAGAACTAGGTAAATAAGCCATAGTTTGAGATTTATTGAGGATTTTGCGACTTAATTTTGTGTCCGAAAAACCCCAAAAATCGACCATGCCGGCATGGTCAAAATTTCATGATTTTGGTCAATTTTTTTTTACGATTTTATGGTTTCAAATGATACAGAAGGGACTCCTGAAGACAGTTTTCTTGTGCGAACTAGGTAAATAAGCCATAGTTTGAGATTAATTGAGGATTTTGCGACTTAATTTTGTGTCCGAAAAACTCAAAAAATCGACCATACCGGCATGGTCAAAATTTCAAGATTTTGGTCAAATTTTGTTTGCCGATTTTATGTTTTCAAATGATACAGAACGGACTCCTCAAGACAGTTTACTTGTGAGAACTAGGTAAATAAGCCATAGTTTGAGATTTATTGAGGATTTTGCGACTTAATTTTGTGTCCGAAAAACCCCAAAAATCAACCATGCCGGCATGGTCAAAATTTCATGATTTTGGTCAATTTTTTTTTACGATTTTATGGTTTCAAATGATACAGAAGGGACTCCTGAAGACAGTTTTCTTGTGCGAACTAGGTAAATAAGCCATAGTTTGAGATTTATTGAGCATTTTGCGACTTAATTTTGTGTCCGAAAAACCCCAAAAATCGACCATGCCGGCATGGTAAAAATTTCATGATTTTGGTCAATTTTTTTTTAACGATTTTATGGTTTCAAATGATACAGAAGAGACTCCTGAAGACAGTTTACTTGTGCGAACTAGGTAAATAAGCCATAGTTTGAGATTAATTGAGGATTTTGCGACTTAATTTTGTGTCCGAAAAACTCAAAAAATCCACCATACCGGCATGGTCAAAATTTCATGATTTTGGTCAAATTTTTTTTGCCGATTTTATGTTTTCAAATGATACAGAACGGACTCCTCAAGACAGTTTACTTGTGAGAACTAGGTAAATAAGCCATAGTTTGAGATTTATTGAGGATTTTGCGACTTAATTTTGTGTCCGAAAAACCCCAAAAATCACCAATGCCGGCATGGTCAAAATTTCATGATTTTGGTCAATTTTTTTTTACGATTTTATGGTTTCAAATGATACAGAAGGGACTCCTGAAGACAGTTTTCTTGTGCGAACTAGGTAAATAAGCCATAGTTTGAGATTAATTGAGGATTTTGCGACTTAATTTTGTGTCCGAAAAACTCAAAAAATCGACCATGCCGGCATGGTCAAAATTTCAAGATTTTTGTCAAATTTTTTTTTGCCGATTTTATGTTTTCAAATGATACAGAACGGACTCCTCAAGACAGTTTACTTGTGAGAACTAGGTAAATAAGCCATAGTTTGAGATTTATTGAGGATTTTGCGACTTAATTTTGTGTCCGAAAAACCCCAAAAATCGACCATGCCGGCATGGTCAAAATTTCATGATTTTGGTCAATTTTTTTTTACGATTTTATGGTTTCAAATGATACAGAAGGGACTCCTGAAGACAGTTTTCTTGTGCGAACTAGGTAAATAAGCCATAGTTTGAGATTAATTGAGGATTTTGCGACTTAATTTTGTGTCCGAAAAACTCAAAAAATCGACCATACCGGCATGGTCAAAATTTCAAGATTTTGGTCAAATTTTGTTTGCCGATTTTATGTTTTCAAATGATACAGAACGGTCTCCTCAAGACAGTTTACTTGTGAGAACTAGGTTAATAAGCCATAGTTTGAGATTTATTGAGGATTTTGCGAGGTAATTTTGTGTCCGAAAAAACCCAAAAATTCGACCATGCCGGCATGGTAAAAAATTCATGATTTTGGTCAAATTTTTTGTGGCAATTTTATGGTTTCAATTGATACAGAAGGGACTCCTCAAGACAGTTTACTTGTGCGAACTAGGTAAATAAGCCATAGTTTGAGATTTATTGAGGATTTTGCGACTTAATTTTGTGTCCGAAAAACCCCAAAAATCGACCATGCCGGCATGGTCAAAATTTCCTGATTTTGGTCAATTTTTTTTTTAACGATTTTATGGTTTCAAATGATACAGAAGGGACTCCTGAAGACAGTTTACTTGTGCGAACTAGGTAAATAAGCCATAGTTTGAGATTAATTGAGGATTTTGCGACTTAATTTTGTGTCCGAAAAACTCAAAAAATCGACCATGCCGGCATGGTCAAAATTTCAAGATTTTTGTCAAATTTTTTTTTGCCGAATTTATGTTTTCAAATGATACAGAACGGACTCCTCAAGACAGTTTACTTGTGAGAACTAGGTAAATAAGCCATAGTTTGAGATTTATTGAGGATTTTGCGACTTAATTTTGTGTCCGAAAAACCCAAAAAATCGACCATGCCGGCATGGTCAAAATTTCATGATTTTGGTCAATTTTTTTTTACGATTTTATGGTTTCAAATGATACAGAAGGGACTCCTGAAGACAGTTTTCTTGTGCGAACTAGGTAAATAAGCCATAGTTTGAGATTAATTGAGGATTTTGCGACTTAATTTTGTGTCCGAAAAACTCAAAAAATCGACCATGCCGGCATGGTCAAAATTTCAAGATTTTGGTCAAATTTTTTTTTGCCGATTTTATGTTTTCAAATGATACAGAACGGACTCCTCAAGACAGTTTACTTGTGAGAACTAGGTAAATAAGCCATAGTTTGAGATTTATTGAGGATTTTGCGACTTAATTTTGTGTCCGAAAAACCCCAAAAATCGACCATGCCGGCATGGTCAAAATTTCATGATTTTGGTCAATTTTTTTTTACGATTTTATGGTTTCAAATGATACAGAAGGGACTCCTGAAGACAGTTTTCTTGTGCGAACTAGGTAAATAAGCCATAGTTTGAGATTAATTGAGGATTTTGCGACTTAATTTTGTGTCCGAAAAACTCAAAAAATCGACCATGCCGGCATGGTCAAAATTTCAAGATTTTTGTCAAATTTTTTTTTGCCGATTTTATGTTTTCAAATGATACAGAACGGACTCCTCAAGACAGTTTACTTAATGATTTTGGTCAATTTTTTTAAAACAATTTTATGGTTTCAAATGATACAGAAGAGACTCCTGAAGACAGTTTACTTGTGCGAACTAGGTAAATAAGCCATAGTTTGAGATTAATTGAGGATTTTGCGACTTAATTTTGTGTCCGAAAAACCCCAAAAATCGACCATGCCGGCATGGTCAAAAATTCATGATTTTGGTCAATTTTTTTGTGGCAATTTTATGGTTTCAATTGATACAGAAGGGACTCCTGAAGACAGTTTACTTGTGCGAACTAGGTAAATAAGCCACAGTTTGAGATTTATTGAGGATTTTGCGCCTTAATTTTGTGTCCGAAAAACCCCCAAAATCGACCATGCCGGCATGGTCAAAATTTAATGATTTTGGTCAATTTTTTTTTTACGATTTTATGGTTTCAAATGATACAGAACAGACTCCTGAAGACAGTTTACTTGTGCGAACTAGGTAAATAAGCCATAGTTTGAGATTTATTGAGGATTTTGCGATGTAATTTTGTGTCTGAAAAACCCCCAAAATCGACCATGCCGGCATGGTCAAAATTTCATGATTTTGGTCAAATTTTTGTGGCAATTTTATGGTTTCAGTTGATACAGAAGGGACTGCTGAAGACAGTTTACTTGTGCGAACTACGTAAATAAGCCATAGTTTGACATTTATTGAGGATTTTGTGTCTGAAAACCCCCCAAAATCGACCATGCCGGCATGAGCAAAATTTCATGATTTTGGTCAAATTTTTTGTGGCAATTTTATGGTTTCAAATGATACAGAAGAGACTCATGCAGACAGTTTACTTGTGCGAACTAGACTCCTCAAGACAGTCTACTTGTGCGAACTAGGTAAATAAGCCATAGTTTGAGATTTATTGAGGATTTTGCGACGTAATTTTGTGTCCGAAAAACCCAAAAAATCGACCATGCCGGCATGGTTAAAATTTCATGATTTTGGTCTATTTTTTTGCCGATTTTATTTTTTCTAATGATACAGAAGGGACTCCTCAAGACAGTTTACTTGTGCGAACTAGGTAAATAAGCCATAGTTTGAGATTTATTGAGGATTTTGCGACGTAATTTTGTGTCCGAAAAACCCCAAAAATCGACCATGCCGGCATGGTCAAAATTTCATGATTTTGGTCAAATTTGTTGTGGCAATTTTATGGTTTTCAGTTGATACAGAAGGGACTGCTGAAGACAGTTTACTTGTGCGAACTAGGTAAATAAGCCATAGTTTGAGATTTATTGAGGATTTTGCGACGTAATTTTATGTCCGAAAAACCCAAGAAATCGACCATGCCGGCATGGTCAAAATTTCATGATTTTGGTCAAATTTATTGTGGCAATTTTATGGTTTCAGTTGATACAGAATGGACTGCTGAAGACAGTTTACTTGTGCGAACTAGGTAAATAAGCCATAGTTTGAGATTTGTTGAGGATTTTGCGACGTAATTTTGTGTCCGAAAAACCCCAAAAATCGACCATGCCGGCATGGTCAAAATTTCATGATTTTGGTCAAATTTTTTGTGGCAATTTTATGGTTTCAATTGATACAGAAGGGACTCCTGAAGACAGTTTACTTGTGCGAACTAGGTAAATAAGCCATAGTTTGAGATTTGTTGAGGATTTTGCGACGTAATTTTGTGTCCGAAAAACCCCAAAAATCGACCTTGCCGGCATGGCCAAATTTTCATGATTTTGGTAAATTTTTTTGTGGCAATTTTATGGTTTCAAATGATACAGAAGGGACTCCTGAAGACAGTTTACTTGTGCGAACTAGGTAAATAAGCCATAGTTTGAAATTTATTGAGGATTTTGTGACTTAATTTTGTGTCCGAAAAACCAAAAATAGACCATGCCGGCTTGGTCAAAATTTCATGATTTTGGTCAAATTTTTTGGGGTGATTTTATGGTTTCAAATGATACAGAACGAACTCCTCAAGACAGTTTACTTGTACTGACTAGGTAAATAAGCCATAGTTTTAGATATATTGAGGATTTTGTGACTTAATTTTTGTTCCGAAAAAACTAAAAAATCGACCATGCCGGCATGGTCAATATTTCAAGATTTTGGTCAAATTATTTTGGGGGCAATTTTATAGGTTCAAATGATATAGAATGGACTTCTGAAGACAGTTTACTTGTGAGGACTAGGAAAATAAGCCATAGTTTGAGATATATTGAGGATTTTGTGACTTTATTTTAGGTCAGAAAAACCCCCCAAATTGACCATGCTGGCATGGTCAAAATTTCAAGATTTGGGTCCAACTTTTTTTGGCAATTTTATGGTTTCAAATGATACAGAAAGGACTCCTGAGGACAGTTTCTTTGTGCAGACTAGGTAAATAAGCCATAGTTTGACATATGTTGGGGATTTTGTGACTTATTTTTCAGTCCGAAAAACGAAAAAATCCGGCATGCCGCCATGCCGGCATGGTAATAATTTCAAGATTTTGGTCAAATGGACTTCTTATCACCTTTTATGTGTACAGACTGTAAAAATAATGTATAGTTTGAGATTTATCTGACTTTAGTCCTGCTGTGGAACAGTTTTTGAAATCTTGGAAAATACCTAGTCCACATAAGAACTTGTCCTGCCGTTTATCTACTGCTGCCCTTTAGGACGTGGAAAGCTAACTTATTTAGATAGCAACTTGTCAAGCTATTTCTTTGACTGTCTGGGAGTAGGTTGGTAAGCAGAAGTCTGCCTTGTTCAGATAAGACTTTGTCCTGTTTATCTACTGCGGCAGAGTAGGTTGGAATGTATTTTCACATGGTGTTTGTCACAAACCAAATAGATATTTATACTTCCACTATGCAATTCCTCAAGTCACATATAAGACCAATGTTGGTTATAAATCTCTTTGATTATCTGTGAATCTGGCCCTGTATTTGGTTTGGTACTTGATGGATGCAATGAAGGCAGTTCTCCATGCCCCTGTTCATTATTTTGATGCCCATTGAAATACTCACAGAATGGTGGTTTGTTTTGGGGTGGGTTTTTTTGCGCTTAGTGCAAAACTGGTTAGCAGCTTTTATGATATAGGACCCAGGCCCTTTAAGCGAACTCTGTTGCCTTTTTTGTCAGAGTCCGTCATCTTGAAACCAAGCCTAACTGAGCAATGGTTTGGTCGGAACATATACGTCACCGCGGTTAAACGGAACGCAACAAAACGCGCCAACAGAAAGATGAGGGCCAAAAACAGGCTGTGTGTAGACACATCTCTGTGTCTTGTGTGTCATTGATGTACTTCAGTTTCTCATTTTTAAACTTCCCCGGATTTGCCTGGAGAGAATTTGAGATAAACTTCTTTTCCATTTGTCCCTCAGATGCATACAAATGAGACGATCCCACTTCCTGATGTATCAGTCAGGATGTTTCCGAAGGGTGCATACGTATCAACCTCTCCCAGTGTCAGAGTTGTCAGCTCAGTCTACTACATCATGATGTACTTAATTTTCATTGGTGTCCTCCTGTCCGTCCTTGTGTATGAGAAAGAGAAGAAGATTAAGGAGACGATGCTGATGATGGGCATGAACAACGGCCCTTACTGGTGAGTACTGTGTACTGAGCTATGAGTACTAAGTATTAAATGCCAAGACTCAACATGTACTGAGTTATGAGTACTGAGTATTAAGTTCTGAGACTCAACATGGCTTGCCCTGTGGGCATGAACAACGGCCCTCACCGGTGTGTACTGAGTTATGAGTACTGAGTATTGAGTTCTGAGACTCAACATGGCTTGCCCTATGGGCATGAACAACGGCCCTCACCAGTGTGTACTGAGTTATGAGTACTGAGTATTGAGTTCTGAGACTCAACATGGCTTGCCTTATGGGCATGAACAATGGACCTTTCTTGTGAGTAATGAGTACTGTTGATTGAGTACTGAGATGCGATATTTCTTTCCCTATGAGCATGAACAATGGTCCTTACTACTGGCGAGTACTGTGCAATGAGTGTTGAGTGCTGAGACTCAATATATATGGCTTGCTCTATGAGCATGAACAATGTCACTTAATGGTGAGTCATGAGTAGTAAGTATTACTCCGGGACTCAAAAAGCCTTGAGAATGTAGCGCATCATACATTGGTTTGGGGCAAAACCAAGTCTTGTTTTTTTAATTCACCAATCCGATATTTACATCAGATAAATTGTACTTTGCAAAGGCAACTTGTATGTCATCTGTATTTTTCATTTGTGCATTTGTTTTTCCCTTGAAATACTGACCCCTTGCACATGGTGACTGTGTGCCACTCTCACAATTGTGGGAGTCAATACGTGTAAACTCTGCCCGTTCCTAAAATTTGCACTTCACTGTAAAACACAGAGGGACATTGACTTCCAAAATGGCGCCACCAAGATTACTGTGACGGTGACGTTAGGTGAATTAGGTTCTACAGACGAGTTTTTGTACTATCGTCAGGGCTGGAAATTTACACTGGAGGCCTGAGGCACGAAGCCAGTGATTTTAGCGTCGGGGCCAGTAAACTCAAGACCGGACAAGTCTGGCGGTCTTGTGTTTTCCAATTGAAAAACAGTCTTTACTGTGTAATATCTTCCTTTTTTAAGATGTTCAAATGTTGACTTAAAGTCTGATATTTATCTTTCAATTCAGTTGAGTATTGAAGTGTACTTAACCCATAAGATAGATGATATAAACCTTCTTTCTAGTGCTTGCTAAAATAAATAAAATTTATTGTGAAATGTTAAACTGTGTAGACATTTTTTTCTTCTCATTTTGATTCTTGTTTTGTAAAAATAAAACTGGCGTAATAAAAATTTTGAGCTACAAGTGGTCTTTTTACCCCCCCCCCCAAAAAAAAATAAATAAAATAAATACATTTCCAGCGATGAAATATGAGCAAGTGGGATCAAGATTCCAATAACAGACATTGAATGGATGCTGGATTTTCTATTAATCCTAATATTTCTTGGTTCGTACTCTTTATACGTTTTTCTTTCTGTCCTCAGGCTGTCGTGGCTTATTACGTATACCTTCATCATTCTCTGTGTGTCTATCTTGATTGCCATTCTGAGTAAATATGCCATTCAAATCGTCGGGAATGGCAACTTCCTCATTTTGTATCTCATCATGGCTGGCTATGGCTTGTCAAGTAAGTATAAAGGGGATGGATTACCAGCTGAACGAACATCTGTTTTTTTTATTGTTTGTGACTGGCTCCCTGCATATTTTTGCCCAGCTGGGCACAATTACATGACTCCGCTTACCTGGAAACTGCGCTTACAGCTCATAGAATGATGTGCTTTACAGGGCTCGATAAGCGCAGAATTCGCGGTAAGCAGAGCCGTGAAATTGGACCCAGAAGTCCACATTGTGCTCTCTGAAAAAAGGCACACAGCTTCACTGGTTTCCTGGTTTGACATTTGAATGAAAAGCTAGTACAAGTGTTTATCCAAAGATTGCATTATTTTAAAGTTTAGGGAATTCCTGGATGAAGATTTGACTAAGTTCAGCTTCTGAAGCAGACTCCAGTTGTACAAATGCATTGTATTTAAATAAACACAACAAACTCTTTCCGAAATGATTTTCCATTAGACTCGAAAAAGTCTTGTAAAAACTTGAAAGCAAGAAAACAACTCGAACAAAGACTGTATTGTTCTATGAAATCAAATATTCGTTTTAAATTCTATTTATACAAAAAGTTCTTAAAAGAAAAAATGCTCACAGCAATTCGTTATAAACACGACGAATTGTTTTAGAATTTCTCGTAGCCCCTTACCAAGAGTGGCTTTTAGCCTTGTTCAGGGCAAACTTACTGACAAATATATATATAACTCTAGTAGGGGAGATGGCCTTAGCTTTCAATTCAAACCGTTTTTAAATATTTTTTTATATATAAAAACAGCTTCCTAAAGAAAAAAAGGAACCCCTTTTCTGGAGACGTAAACAACATGAACTTGAGAGTTTCACAATTGTTATTTTCTCTTGGCAGTTGTTGGCTTGGCTTTCATGTTAACGCCGTTCTTCAACAAGGCAACAGTCGCTGGGGCAGTCGGCTCTCTGTTGACCCTGGTGCTTTCTCTCCTCTACGTCCCGATGTCATTGATTGTAGGCACCCCCTCTGTGGTCAAATGGCTATTGTCATTTCTCTCTCCTGTAGCAATGGCCTTGGCCATGGATCAGGTAAGAATAACTGTATTTCTACTTGGTCATGTTGGTGGCGTGTCATGGCCGAGCGGTTAAGAGCACCGGACTCAAGCTCTGGTGTTTCTGATCAGCAGAGTGTGGGTTTTAGTCCCGGTCGTCTTGCACTTGTGTTTCTTAAGCACAATAGTTTACCATAATGGCCTTGTCCTTCAGATGGGACATTAGGCTGAAGGTCCCATGTAACATAATTGTTAGTACACAAAAATGAACCCAGAAACACTTATCTTGGAAGAGTAGGGGTTAACCCTTGTGTTTTTGGTTCACATAGCAAGCACCCTTGCTAACAGGTTTCCTCAGGCTTGCGAGCTACAGTGATAAAGTTCACTTATGAGGCATCCTTGGTTTCATTACCAGAAATATTTAATAATAAAAATACTGTCGTCTTCGAACAGAATGCTGCCTGAGCTTCCCTATAGTTGACCCTAGATCACCTTTCACCTTTATCTCTTTTGTTTGTTGCTTTTGATTTTCCGCATGTGCTGTATTTTTTTATTTATTAATACTTTTTGCTTAATTTTCTTTTTCAAATGTTCATCGAATTTTGTGTGTACATATTGCATATTTGTATTTTTATGGTAGTCTTTCATTGATCATGAACTTTGTGAACCACTTTGTAACAAACATATTGCTTGTCGTTTTTCCTATTTGCCAGTGGAAATAAACTGTCTATATTTTATTGTGGACAATAACTGCTGTCTATCTATCTATCTATCTGTATTCTTCTCTGTGTTATTTTGCCGTGTTTTATCTTCTTCTTTTTTTCGTGTTAAAGTATGTGCAGTTATACTTTTTAATGTTTTTCAACCATTTAGCTGTTTTTGGCAAGTAGTTCACTGCTCCAGGCAACAATGTGGGGTGTTATTGTGTCTCCTCTGATCTTTTTTGGTTTTCGTTTCTGGCCGATGGCCCTGGTCTAAAATTGTGGCACATCCGTGTACTTTTGGTCACACTTCGGTTGGTCTTTTTCTAGGCTATGCTTATTTTCCTTTCTGTAGGACTGTGTCAGCAATGTGTATTGTTTATTAAGGGAATAAAAGAGTGGCGACGAGTTTTTAAATGGCCGTTTAAATCCGGCAGGGTCGTGGCCGTGCGATAAAGGCCCGAGCCTTCGGCTCGGGCCTTTATCGCACGACCACGACCCTGTAAGGTTTTAAGCGGCCGTTTAAGAACAAGTCACTACTCTTTTATTCCCATTCATAAATGCCCTTTTGTTAAAAAGCGAAAAAATGTTATAGACAATCTGTGACAATCTGCTTCGCAGCGAACTTTCGAAGTTTGTACATTTTTTTTCCAAAAACTTTTAAAAAGTTATGTTTGGTGCGCATTGGGTTGTGTGTACGCGCGTGTAAAAATAGATTACGCGCTGGTACTAATAGCTATATATTGCGTTCCGCGTAATTAAATTGGCGTACATGAGCTTGCGCGTCCAACACGCGAAGCCAGCCGGTCTTAAACAGCTCCAGCTGGTTTTTATCAGCCGTTTAAACATCCCCATGTGACATGCTCTCCACCAATAGGAATAGCAAAACTGTCTGGGGTATTTGTATTCATTGCCTCTATTGGTACTTTTTTTTCTTTTTTAAAAGGTGTCATTTTCAATAACTTTTTTAAGTAAAGTGGCTGGGAGCATTTTTATTAATAGATTTGAATCAAATTAATAGGATTTTATTTACCCATAGTGCTCACTTCAATTCCTCTATAATCCATAGGCCCCTTGCACATGATGTGACAAGCTCAAACAGCGCCCTCAATGAGGTAAAAGGAAGACCTAGTTGAGAGTTGTGCATGGCACGCACGCATTTGCACGTTTCCATCGGTTACCTTTAGCGATGGCGTCCTACGCAAGGGGACGATTGCCTGCATTTGATTGGCCTAAAATGCATGGCATGAAGCCATCAGTTTTATGTGTTAAACATTTGTGTTTTGAGTTGCCAGAAGTTTGATGGACTGGTCTCTACTCAGCCAAGCCACCCAGTCTACACTTTGTATCTTTATACTTCGACCCCTCGCAAAACCTCAAGTCTCTAAATATTTTGTTTATTCCTTTTTTCCAAAAAAAACCCCCCATTCTGGCATATTCTATTGTTATCTACACATCAAGCAGAAATATTTAATGATTGCTACTTTCCGTTCATCTGCACTTTGCAAAGTACTGAGAAGTAGGTCCACACTCCTCATTCTCAAAAATGCAATTTGTTCTTTTCCTTTTTGGTGATCGCTTCCATTGGATTCAGGCCATTGGGTTGGACCAACTCGGAGTAGGAATCCAGTTTGATAACATGGGACTAGACGGCTTTCCTCCATATGTAGTCATGCTGTATGTAGACTCAGTGCTGTACTTCTTGCTAGCAATCTATTTTGACAACGTCATCCCAGGTATAAAATCATTATTCATTTCATTTCATGCAATTTATTAAAGCAACACAGGGCTCGAATTTAACACTGGACCGCAGGCCTGAGGCCAGTGATTTTAGCATCGGGCCAGTAAACTCATGAATGGGCAAGCCTAGTGGGGCTTGTGTTTTTCTATTGAGTAATAATAGGCTAACTCATTGTGTAATATTTTTGTGAAAAAACTGTTGACTATGAGTCTGATAAACAACTTTCAATTCTCTTCAGTAGCAAAATACTACACATAAGACAAAAGAGATATATTTTCTCTTTGTGCTTGTTCAACTCATTTGGATTCTGGTCTTGTAAAATAAATTCTGGTCCAGTAAAAATGTTGAGCTACAAGCCCTGCAATCCTGTGAACATTTCCCCCAAATTCGAGCCCTGCAACGTGAATCACAGCTATAAATGCTAGATTGCTCATGAATAACAAATAAAAACGTCGAAAACAAAAAAGGGATTTACATCAATTTGAAAACAAATCAATGTTTTTAAAAATATTATTTTGTCGCATCAGTGCAAAATCATTGTACTGCGCACACAAATTCTAAGTGCAAACACATCATACCTCGGCGAGTACTTGTTTTGTGTGTACGTTTGGGCTATTTTAAGCCAGATTCGACGTTTTGACATTTTTGAACTTGCCCATTACGTAAGTGCTTTTTTAAGGAGATGCAAAGTTTTGGCACTGACTTGAGGATTTTCTTTTAGTCTCAACCCTAATCCATCAAAATCTTTTAGCATGTGTTAATCGTTTTTAAAAATGATTTTACGCTTAAGCTTGACATTATACTGATTTGGATGGGTTGTACTGTGTGTAATTTGCTTGTAAAAGAACCCCGTACACTTACCCTTAAAGGGAGTTGTTTGTCCCGGTGTTTATGGCACGGTGGGCTGCAGAAACTTTGCACCACAGCATTTTGTGTACCTCTGCAACGTGCTGCATGTGCGTATATACTGTACATGTAAAATGGGGCTTTTTATTTCAAACGTAGGTGTGCATACTTGAAGAAAAAGTGCCTCGGGACGTCCTTCAGGGGTGAAAAAGGCTATATAAGAATGGAGTATTATTATTATCGTTGTTGAGGCACGGGAAGGAGGTTGGCCCTCTAAAAAGGACAAGCATTCACTAAAACACTACAGCAAAATTCATACGATGACGTCTAAAATATAAAATGATCTCCTGCACTTGAATTGATTTTAATCCTATCAGTAGCACACAATACAAATAGCACAACACAGTCATTTATGTGAAGGGCAAAAGGTCAACACGAGGCTGTCTACATACAAGTTCACAAAACCTGATTTAACAAGCCCTAAAAATTAAAAATTGTTTTCTTTTAAAACGATGATTTCAGAACAAAACAAAACAATACTTGCAGCCATTTTCCCCCCCCAAATAAATAATATTCATAGAATGGCTCTGCTCCCTACAAAATAGAAAGAAATACCTTTGGACCATGCAAGTCTTGCGCTAACTCAAACATAGGCACCCAATTTTTTTCTTCACACAACTTGTTTCCTTCACATGTTAAAGCAATGTACATGGGAGCAAAGTGCTCCCAAAAATGTTCAAATACGTGCGAGACTTGCACGGTCTAGAGAAAATAAATGTGCGCTCTCTTGCTCGATATTGTTACACCAATTTTGACTCACTATCTAATTTTAAACCGACAGGAGCCTATGGCCGACACAAGCCCCTGTTCTTCTGCTTTATGCCCTCCTATTGGAGCAAAAAAGAATGCAGTTCCTATGGAAGCAGTTCACCCACAGATAACGAGGATGTGAACAACGACCAAGGAGATATCGAGCTGGTACCCCAAGAGATGAGAGACAGGGCCTCGATCAGGTTAAACACCTACTAGTGGGAAAGGGGGAGATTTTCAAGGAGAGATTTTTTCGAAGAGAATATTTTTGTGTCAGTGCAAAAACCTTGTATCACCCGAACAACGAGATTCCTAGTCAGAAAAAAGTCAGAGCGATGATTCTTGCTTAAAATAGCTTGGATATACATGCAAAACAAGTACATGCTGAGATAAAACGCTTTTGCACAGAGCATTTTTGGGAGAAATATTGCTGAGATTTACCTAAAAGATCATTTTTTCTACAAGATTTTTATGAACGAAAGGTTTTCTTTTTAACAAGAGTTTCTCTTAAAGACATATTTTTTTGAGGATGAGTCTTTCTTGAAGAGTCTCCTAGGAAATTCTAGTTGTAATTAAATGTTTACTCTGTCGTTAGTGTTCTGTTTTGTGAACTTATCCTTACTAATGATGGGAATTGTTGACATTTAAAGAAAATTAATATTTCAAAACCATTCAAAAATTTGTTAGAACGCTAAAGCACATTTTTGTTGGCAATTCAACATTCAAAATAACAAAACATAGATCTGTGTCAAAATGCAGAAAAGCATCTGCTCCCCATCAGGAATCTCATTGTCGATTTCATTTTTTTACTTGCAGGATTCGCAACATGAAGAAGACATTTAAAGGACCGAAGAATAAACCCGACATCCAAGCTGTTAGAGGTATAGCCAAGACAACTGGAACCACTGTGTTTTCACTTTGTACTGTCAACGTTCATTTCTATCAAAATGACCAAATACTGCTGTGTTATCTCCCAAGACATTGCCGCTAGCCACAAATCCCTACCTACTCTGGGTTGAATTTGCCGTCCCATGGAGTCCATAAACAAATGAATAAGGGAATAAAACAAACACAATACTTTTAAATCCTGTAACTCCGGCATGATGTTCTTCCTACTACGGTCTGATTTCTGGGGGAAAAAAAATTGCCCTCTGAAAAATCAGCAAAAGTGTTATTAAAAAGCCTTATAAGTCTGCTAAAGCCAATGCACATGTAGGTCAGCTCTTGCACTGGATACAATTTTTCTACTTTGTTCCAAGGCCTTATATCATGCCTAGTAACTCCGCGGCAGTAGAATAAAAAGCAAGACAAGTTCCCACGAACGAATCTTCCTAGCAATGTAGATGGTGTTATACCACAAACTGAATATACCACAAATACAATACTAGATTGATGGCGCTCTACAAATGCCTGATGATTGATTGATTGATTGATGTTGTGCTTCTTTGCAGGTATGGGCTTGGACATCTATGAAGGCCAGATCACCTGTCTCCTGGGTCACAACGGTGCGGGCAAAACAACCCTCATCAACATTCTGACCGGATTAATAGCACCCGACAGTGGCCACGCCACTATCTACGGCTACGACATCCGGGACCCGATACAGTTACAGAAAGTCCGGTCTATGATTGGGGTGTGCTCCCAGGAGAACACCCTTATCGAAGCCTTGTCAGCGAGGGAACACCTGAGAGTGTTTGCTGGACTGAAGGGAATTCCGTCAGAGAATATCGAAGAGGAGGTGAGTTTGTCGTCAGACGCCCTGTCAAAGTTTTAAAATAAACTTTGCACTTTTTTTGTTACATTGATCAGTTATAATCATAAGTCTAAACGCGTGACCAACATTGGTAATTGTCAGCGACTTGTATTCGCACTTTTCAGACCCGACTAATACCTAAAACACCAAACCTATGAAAATTTAATTGGTCATCAGAGTCAAAAGAAATTGGTGAAAAAATCTTTAAATTATGTTTTCACTGTTTGCAAACATCAAGTCTTGAGATCATTGTCTGAGTGGTAACTCAAGAAAAACATGGCAGATCAACTCCAAACTAGGTATGTGGATTGGTCTTGAGATCCCCCAGAAGCCTGTTGTTTTTTGGACCCTCTAGGTCAGATGTCAAGGTCATTATGGCTAAACAAAAGAAGTATCCAAGCGATTACACAAGAAAGAATGGGCATATCAACTCCAAACTGGGTGCTTAGATTGGTCTTGGGATTCCAGAAGCCTATTGTATTTGGACAGCCTTGGTCAAATTTAAAGGTCATTATGGCCGAAACAGAAGAAATGTTGTTTGAGCAGTATTTAAGAAGAATGTGATTAACCTCAGCAGGGCATTAGCCTTTTCCACACACTGTTATTGTTTCTTGTAGCCTTCACTTTGAGTGGCCCTTTTGCCTCGTGGTGGGCGATCTTCATTTAAAAAAAAAAAAAATAATAATTTTGATATTTTCATTACTAACATTCATTTTTCTCTTTTCAGGTCAACAAGATATTGAAGCTGATCCTTCTAGATGATGTGGCATCCACTGCCTCGAAGAGTTTAAGTGGGGGACAGAAACGCAAACTGTGCGTTGGAATTGCTCTCATCGGCAACCCCAAGGTAACTTAAACAAACAGACAAACTTAATTTGAATGAAGCATCTCTCACAAGGTTGCACCGTCTGGATGTCAATGTCCAGAATGTAATGCAAGTTTTAAGCCACATGCTTAGCATATGCTGTATATGCAATTTGACTCCCAACGTGGGGACCGTGGCAGACAGTAGCAAGAAGTCAATAAATCAGTACAAGAGTGCAGCATCATTACTCAACTTGATCGGTTTTCCTGTGTTTACCTACAGGTGATCTTCCTAGATGAACCAAGCAGTGGAATGGATCCATATTCCCGTCGGGAGCTTTGGACTCTCCTGAAAAGTCAGCGACACGGGAAGGTTACCGTACTCACTACACACTTCATGGATGAAGCTGACATCATGGCAGGTCAGAGGTCATATCTAAATTAGAAGCTTTTGGGGGGCAGGGGAATACTATCATTTAAGTGAGAAAGGTTTTGTCGTGACCTTCTGAGAGTCTCCCTGGTCAATTGTTTTTACCAGAGGCATTTTTAACAGGAATCATTATAGGAAAGGCGCAAAGGAAACATCCTTTTCGTCTGACAGGTCACACTTGTTATCTCCCTGTAATTCCTTTTCCAAACAGTGGACCTAACTGGATCATGCACAAACCAGTAGGGCTGCTAACTGTTGTATTGCTTTGTGGAATAAAGCCCTGGCCCCCTAGGCAAGCTGGTGGGTTGGGTTTTTCAAAATGTTAATACTTTTTTGTTTTCATTTCTTAATTCTTCTTGTGATCTTGAATTGACCAGATCGGAAAGCCATGATGTCCAAGGGTAACTTAAGATGCTACGGATCTTCGCTATTCCTCAAGTCAAGATTTGGGATTGGATACCATCTTGGGTAAGGATCCACCAAGACTTCAGGCTCATTTGCACTGATGGTTTTTTTTTATTTCCAATGAGTTGAGTATGCTGTAACCTGATTTATTGTGACATTAGACCCCTTGCATATGGCGTCACACTCTCAAACAGCGCCCTCACCAAGGCAAAAGAGGGAGATAATTGGACAACAGCTGCTCTTGGTGTGTAAAAATGTGCGCATGACCTCGGCGTACCAGCAGCATTGCGAATCAAAAACGAGAAACAAGTTGAACGAAGACTATACTTTTGTTATGGAATCAAATATTCTTTTTTAATTCTGTTTGTATACAATTCTTCTAAAGAAAAATACTCTGGCAACTTTTGTGAAAGCAATTTCAATTTTTATATAATTCAAATAAGTCATTGAAATTAACATTGACCATTGCATTATTATGAGCTAGTTGAGCAAAGTTCTTCATTGTTGACAAGTAACCGGAATAGGGAGTAAAGTCTTACTCCCAAGTTTTCTTTGTTGATCTGTTAAAGGTATTTTACTTTCATATATAGCCCAAAACTATGATAAACTAAAGTATTTTAAGAAATAGAATCACATACACACAATACTCAAGTTGGTTGCGACCAACTTGGTCGCGGAAGCTCTAATATGCATTAAACTTGAGGGAGGGTAGGGGGAGGGTAGGCAGTGGGACCAAGGGGTGCTACTATTGCATGCGCCCCAAATTTACGAAAGTCTCCACATGGAAAGTTTCAATTTATTTAGAAAAGCAGATTTCTGATTGTCTTGGCCAATGTAACGCAAGTCACCCTTTGATTGTTTTGTGTGTGGTTATAGCATGGTGGTTGACCAGGATATCAACACTGACAGGATCACAGAGATCGTAACGAGTCACATCCCCGAGGGTAAAGTCTCGCGCAGTCACGGCATGGAGCTTGCCTACACACTACCCCTGAAGGACACCAACAGGTTCCCTGGTTCGTAAGATTTCAAGCTTTGCCGAGATTGTCTCAGGAATACCTTACACATCTATGAGTAGTAGTAATATACACGATATTTCAATAGACCTTATATATCACCCTTATATATAAGCCTTCAATAAAGCCCTTTTTATTGCCCTTTTGTATCACCCTATTGCCTCTACATGTATATATAGCCCTTTTATGTTGTTCTTTTGTGTACATCTAGCTCTTTTATATTTCCCTTAATTGCCCTTGTATATCACCCTTTTATATAGCCCTTTTATGTAAAACTAGCTCTTTCATATTGCCCTTAATTGCCCTTATAGACCGCCCTTTTATATAGCCCTTTTACATGTACCAAATAGCTTGTTTATATTGCCCTTATTATAGTGCCCTTATAAAGCGCCATTTTACATACATGTACATGTATGTCAACCTTTATATACACTGTATGCATGTTAATGCATTATGAAATTGGGCCCAGAATCAGGTATGCAACTACTTATCAACTAGTCAGCTGATTTCCTCTAGAAAATCCTTTTTTTGTTCTTTTCTCCCCCCCCTTTTGCAACCACTGTACAAAGTTTCATGTCTGCTAACCTACTATTTCTTCTACTCTATCTTTGCTGTCTTAACAATCTGAGCAGATCTTTTCCAAGCTCTGGAAGAGCCTTCCAAGGAGAGCTCCAAGAAGACGGTGGCTGAGGATCTTGGCATCCAGACCTACGGGGTGTCCATGACGTCACTTGAGGAGGTGTTTCTCAAACTGAATGAGGAAGAGGAGGCTGAAGAGGCACAAGCTAATAATGTCGAAGGCACTTCAGGTAGAAAGCTCAGAATGCATTTTGTGTTGAAGTAATAATAATAATAGTGGCTTTTTATAAAGCGCTCATATCCGTCACTCACTTACGCTCAAGGCGCTTCAACATTTAAGTGTTTTCCAGCAGGGTATGTGGGGCTACGTTTGAAGTATGAGACCTACTCCTTTACATAGCACCATGTAATGGTTTACAAGGTGCTGTGGCGCAATTTGCTGCCAATCAAACCAGGTACACCGGGTGGACCCCTTCTTTTTTCGATAAGTGCACTGGGTTCTTTTACGTGCGTAACACAACACACTGGACCAACTGCTTTACATCCCATCCAAAGGACGAAGCAACCATGGTTAAGTGTCTTGCTTAAGGACACAAGTGTCACGGTCGGGACTCGGACCCACAATCTGCTGATCAGAAACACCAGAGCTTGAGTCCGGTGCTCTTATCCGCTCGGCCACGACATGCTGTAGGGAATGGAATGAAGAGGGGTAGCTTATGAGGACAAAATCACATTGTGTAGACCATTGAAGAGTTAGACATTTAGGAACCTGCTCATCATATAAAGAGAAAACTAAACTGTTTAGATTTTTAACAAGCTACTTCAGGTATCAGCTCAAAACACGTTTTGTGTTGAAGTAGGGAACGGAATGAAAGGGAACTGTAAAAGGAAAAGATCTCATTGTATAGACCATTGAAGAGTTAACAATTTCAGAGCCTTGTAAATTCTTGACAAGGTGCTACACAAACAAATTTTGTCATTCAAAAACTTCAAAAACCTGTCTTTAAACAAAATAAATAATTGGCGCTTTCAGGGGCTCATAGACTAAAGTTATGTGCAAATCTGTGAAAATTCATATTTTCAGTCTCACCAATGTTGTCTTCAGGTATCAGCTCAAAACACGTTTTGTGTTGAAGTAGGGAACGGAATGAAAGGGAACTGTAAAAGGAAAAGATCTCATTGTATAGACCATTGAAGAGTTAACAATTTCAGAGCCTTGTAAATTCTTGACAAGGTGCTAAACAAACAAATTTTGTCATTCAAAAACTTCAAAAACCTGTCTTTAAACAAAATAAATAATTGGCGCTTTCAGGGGCTCATAGACTAAAGTTATGTGCAAATCTGTGAAAATTCATATTTTCAGTCTCACCAATGTTATACGCACCCTTCAAAGTGCTTATTTCATCCCATTCCCAGAAGTCCGTCTCTTTATCTGAATTGGTTTTTTTTGCAACGTATCAACTCTTTAACATTTTTTGTCTAAACCCCAAACACACAAAAAAACCACAGATCGTACGCCAATCAATGTGAACGGTGTCAACTACAACAGCCGAGATCCTGTTCTGTTAAGTGTCAATGAAATCATCACCAAGCCTTTGGAGCCAAGCAAGTACCAGATCAAAGCGTTCTGCAAACTCCTCTTCAGCCAGATGATCCGCGACCCTGCTGTGAGACCACATTCAATTTGTTTACTGTAGACCTCATAAAAATCAAAGTTGGGTTGAACAAAGAAAAATTTGTTTGATTCTGTGACCTCCGGATTAACTTGCTGGCGTTCTACCATTCGAGTTTCCCTAGATAGGTATTTGACATAAAAGGTCGCATCCACTACAGGTAATCCCTCTGCTGCTGCTTCCCAGGTTGTATCATAAACTTAGATGTGATCCCTGGCTGTACGGCAGTAACAGGTTGAATGGCTTCTGACTGGCACCCCCCAAACAAAGATATTGACAAAATAGGGAGACCGCAAACATTAGGGCTATATAAATCAGTTGGTAGAGCGCCGGCACGTTAATCCGGAGGTCGCTGGTTCAAGTCCCTCCGGCTCTAGTCATTGCAACTGGCACTGTTCTCCATCACACTTTGAATTTCTTGTCGGTTGTTCAGCTAAGTATCTTTCCTAATCAGGTCTATGTAGGTCGTGGCTGGTAGCCCCTTCCACTGATTCCATGAGTTGGTGTCCAAGGGCCCAATTTCATAGAGCTGCTTTTAGGCAGAAAATATTTCTCAACGATTTTTATGCTAAGCAAAAATAAGCAGGATACCAGTCATAGGTAGTACACGTGACATGGTATTTCGGCTGGTAATCTTGTTCTGGTAAGCAATGTTTTATTGTGCTTTTTGTGCTTAAGCAGCTCTATGAAATTGGTCCCTGCAGAACTGTAGCTGTGATACTACCTTCATCCTCATAATAATGCTAGGTTTCTTGAAAAAAGAACCAATAAAAATCCTATTTATGTGTAAAACTTTAACAGGGTTGTTTACTTATTTAAACTAGAAGGTTTTTTCTTTCTTGTGCCTTTCATTTTTTCTGTGGGGTCTTTATTTGTTCCCAACAGTTTCTAACTTTGCTTGTTTTTTGTTTTTGTTTTTTGCAGACGTACTTCACTCGTGTCTTTTTCCCAGTGGCCTATATAATAGTATCCGTTGTTTTGCAAGCAACAATCACATTCACCCCTGCCATCAATAGGAACCCAGAGAGTTTGGCCCTGAATCCAAGTCTTTACCTAGAGACCAGTGAGGCCACGCCCACGTATGACTCACTCACATCCCTCCTGTACCAAGACAGCCTTGCTGCAAGTGAGAGTAAGTTTAGCAAGGTGTACTTTTTGTGACTAGCTT
Source organism: Pisaster brevispinus (assembly GCA_023634235.1). Lineage (NCBI taxonomy): Eukaryota > Metazoa > Echinodermata > Asteroidea > Forcipulatida > Asteriidae > Pisaster > Pisaster brevispinus. The sequence continues at coordinate 47,822 of JAMKCF010000022.1, forward strand.
AGTATTTTTCTTCTTTTGACACAGACGATGCCTCAAGAATCGAGCAGATAACTTCAAAAACATTACGGGAAAGCTCCATTAAAGAAAGAGGCTAGAATCGAACATCCTTTTCATCTGACAATGAACACCTGTTATCTCCATGTAATTCCTTTTTCCAAGCAGTGGACTTAATTGGATCATGCACAAACCACTAGGGCTGCTCTGACTGCCCCAGGTAGATTAACTGCTCATCCATTACATTTAATGACCCAAGTAATTCAATGTAAACACACCCACTGGTGAAAAGGATGCACAGTTTCCAAGTTATTTTGGCGAAAGTCAGAAAATCTTTAATGGAGCTTTCCCATAATGAATACTGGGAATGCGCTCATTAGCCGTTGTTAAGCAAAGTTGTCTATGGAATCACCGTAGCTTGGTTGCCAGAGGAAGCCTGAACTTTGTGATTTGGGTAAGATTCATCAGCGACCAATTTTCAGGGCACTGCTCACCACGGAATTCTTTGCCCGATAAAAAAATCTCTCCTTCCTGCCAATGTGTAGTTCTTCATCACTGTTTTTTTTTTTTTTTTTTTTTGAGAACCAGTTTTTATTTATTTCAATAAAAGATTCATACATGGTTGTCATTTTATATTTCCATTCTCTTTTTCTTTAAACCAGATATCTCGTTGTTGGTTGATCAGTTTGAGCAAATGGGTGTTCAGAGTAACACGATAGCAAACATGAGTGCCATCTTCTCTAAAGCACCACACAACATGGCTACAGTGGTTAACGCTTTGGGAACGTCCGTAAGTAAAGTAGTTTAACGATCAACTTTAATTAAATGACTCAAGCTAATTTGACTATCCTTCTAAAAAATGTTGTTTAGTTATTATTGGATCGCATGTGTGAAGTTTTCCTTCTTGTAATTTGATCAAAAAAAAGTAGCTGCCCAGTCTTCGATTTTTGAACTTTTTCATGTCGTTGGTGACAACCTGCATGATTCCCAGTAAAGACCCATAAAAACACAATGTGAAATCAACAACGAAGTACCAGTGTCTCAGTATACCAGTGCAAACCATTACACAGGGAGACTGGGAGTAGGTTGTTTTTCTTTTCTTGTTGCTATGAATTTTCCATGGTCCTCTTTTGATCAAGTTCATGGTGTGACGTCACAGTGCTGTTTCGCTTCTTAGGCGCTTTCCTTGAAACTCCCGGTTTTTACTCCTTCGTGACACTGATCAAAATGTGGAATGTTTTTGTTTTTTTTACATTAAGAAACAATTGTATTGAATTTTACCCATACACATGTAATCATTACACACTCAATTACCTTTTTTATAACAAAAGAACATTAATGTTCATTTTGTTCGAGTTGATCTTGAAAAGAAAAAGTGATAAAAGGTATGGCATTGCATGAGTATTGGCCTAATTTCATATTTAAAGTGAGTGTAATCACCAATCACCTTGAGAAAGTTTTGGTGGGAAATTCCATCCTATTAGCAAAAAGTAATAAACTCCTAAAAGCAATATCTCATTTGATTAAAAAATATACTATTTCAATTCATAATGAATGAAAAAGTGATGGGCGGATACATAATTTTTGTCCAAACTGGTTTACATAAAGATGGCATGCTTTCTGTTATTAGCATCTGTTTAAATTTGACAGTGAAAAAGTGGTGCCACAAGTTTTAATAACATTCTACTATTCCAAAAACTAACAGTTTTTTGTTTTTTATACCACCACCAAGTAAAATGATTTGCCCAGTGCTCTCAATTTTCCTTTTTTCATTGTTTTAACTTTCAGAGCGTAAAACCAGGCTTTGTGGCACTGTACAACGACACCGCCATGCATTCCCTGCCCGTCCTACTGGGTCTACTGAGCAATGCCTTGGTGCCGGTGCAGACAGCGGGCCAGTCCTTCCTGAACATGACCGTTTCTAACCACCCATTCCCCCAGTCCTCCAGCACGAATAGTTACAGCTTCAACTCGGGCTTCTTCCTGGTGTTGTTCCTCTTCATGGCTTTCAGTTCACCACCGGCAGGGTTTCTCGTCAACATCGTCAAGGAACGACAGGTGAGTTGAGACTCGAATGAATTGTTCCCAAACAACGGCTTAGACTTGGTCCCTGGCTTAGACTCCGACAGATATTATGAAAGCAAGTGCTTTTGGTATGATGCTTCGAACAGAGTCGACAGAGCCTGTGACGGACCCAAACAGAAGCCATGGTTATAAACAGGGCCGACGGAGCCAGGTATTCTGGGAAAAATGGCTTGACGTTATTGTGCACCATTGGGTAGAGGTTTGTTTGCCCTTCCATCTTCCCTCCCTCTCCCTCCTCCCTCCACCTCCACCTCCAAATCCACCTGCTTATTCAATCTGATATTCTTACTGTCTGCTCCAAAACAGGAAGGAGTGCGGACGCAAATGCGAGTGTCGGGAGTCAGCGCGGGTAGCTACTGGGGTTGCCACCTCATCATCGACTGCGCACAGATGTATGGTATTACTGTGGTGGGGGTGATCGCCATCATCGTCATCGGCCTGGCGGTGGGCAATTCTTCCCTCTTTACCGCCGGAGCCTTGTTCATGTTTATTATCTTCATGATCCTGTTCTTACCGATGTACTCGCTGTTTGCGTATTGCGTTAGCTTCATCTTCACGCAGTATCAAAGCGCGCAGAGTGGATCTCAGCTGTTTTTCACATGGGTGAGTATGAAGGACCTTGTCAAACTTAGTCCAGGACAACCAGCGGATAAGTACTGTCCGGCACAAGGTTTATTACCCACTTTTGATTCACCTTGTTTGAAATTGGGTGTCTGAGAAAACATGGGAGAAGTTCATAGTCCCTGGGGTTGCATTTGCTTACAAACAGCAGAGACTTAATAGATCGCTATCTACTGGAAAACAAGTAGGGGGTCTCTTTTACATGTCTCGTTAAAAAACCACGCTACACATCTTAGTTAAAGGAACACGTTGCCTTAAAATCTCATGAAATTTTACTGTTTGGAAGTGTTCAATATCCTTATTAAGAGTTGTTCATGCAATAACATGCCTTTAATGTGTTATAATTAGTGAATGGTGATTAAAAAAAACAAACAATGACCTCTGACCCCGACATCTGCCCCGCGAAACGTATATGTATTTCCAGACGTAAATACCACCGTCCATGTAATGGGCAAAATGCGCGACGAACAGTCGTTAGGTTGGTGCCGTAGCCAGTGGCCTGGTAAACCAATCAGATGAACACCAGGTAATATACCATTCTGTATCTCGCTTCGCAACATGTAAACACCCACACCGTACATGTATAGAGGTGTCAAAATGGATCGCCAACAGGATAAAGAAACATCCAAAAAGAAGAAACCTCGTCAATCCGGGTAAGAACAATTTCTTGAGACTAACATTGGGTCCATTCTTCAGCTCCACTTTATACTGACAATAATACTAATAGACAATTTTGCAACACAGAGGCGAGAAAAACACGACGAAATCACGATCAGACTCATGTCATAATACCGATGTGATGATCACGATACACGTACACAAACAGCAATGGGTACCAGACCTTCTTGCATCACACAAAGCGTTAGCGCTAGGTTGGCCTCGCTACAATCCATAAGCTGGATATACTACACGTGCAAGAGGACCGCCGTGATAGTAATAGTAATTGCTCAGTCGTAGTTCAACAGCTGCGACTGGAAATAAGACTAGCGGAGCATGTCCGCCATTTAGTGGAGTCAAAATTTTGACTCTACAAAATGGCGGACCGTTCTTTGTCACAAACGTTAACAAAAACCACACATTTCTAGGACATATTCATGTGGATCATTGTATTCTACTTTTAAAACATCTTTCCAACCATATGCATTTCATAGCAAACGCTTTTTATAGCCCAAACCGCCCAACACGAAGGCAACGTGTTCCTTTAAGTACTATGGGTACGTTCACACGAGTACATGTAGCTAACTTCGCTGCTAACTTCGCTGCTAACTCCAAAAGTTAGCAGCGAAAATTTCCGCTGCTAACTTCAGTTTTACGACTTAGCAGTGATACTTTACTTTATACTTGATACTTTAACAGCGCTATTTTGCCGTGTGAACGCAACTGACCTTAACCACTTTAGACCACTTCCGTTGATTATTTATATTACTCACTTCAGCCATCTTCAGCTAGCTGGAAAAGGTTGGAGTTACGAAAACTTGTAAAGAACCATGAAATTGCATGTTCGGAGCCATGTTTGTGATTATCAGAAATAAAACAAAGGCCAACTTCGCACAAAGACCATTCCACCAGCTGATTCTGACTTGTACCCAGCATGTGTTTTGGGGCACGAGTACCAGGCAATATCGGTCCGCTTCCACGAAATGGGAATTGTACAAACTTGGCCAAAATAAAGATCACTAGCCCGCCGCTTTGACAGCGGAGACACAATTTGCCAGCGGGGGATACATACACACCGATGGGGTGCGCGTAATGGTTTTGTGACCTTTGCAGGCAGCTATCGGCAGTTAGCACTCCGTGTGAACGCAAGGCATTTTTTAGTTAAGTACGTTTTTACGAGGATCCCCCGCTGCAAATATTTAGCAGCGAAGTTAGCAGTGAAGTTAACTATGCCCAATGACCTCCAAACCTTCCAGATCAGATCCAAAACCACAAGTTTGTTTATACTACATTTAATCAACCAGTCAAACCGCAGAGCCATCAATGGAGTGTATTACATAAGGCATTTTTTTACTGCATTGGAGAACTATGTGCCTTTCAGCGAGTAAAACAATGTCTCTCATAGTCCGATGGAAATCCAACAAAAAATTGACGTCATACAATTGTTACCGGCTACCTTTCCATCGATTTTGATAAGACCCTGTATGAGATATGGGATGATCTTGTTATTGTTTTTGAGGTGTTATACATGATTAATAGAGCTGAAAAAATACTCACAGACAGTGTTCATGTTTTGTGTGATCCACCAGATACATGAAATAACAAGCCAGTGAAAATCTGGGCATAATCCGTTGTTTGTCAGAAGAAAAAAGTGAAAAACCATGCACAATTTTCAGTATGTAGATACATTGTCCTTAACTGTGGTTGTAACAACTGAAATTAGCTGCTTACACTTTTTTTTACGCTTTCAGGAACAGTTTTCTTGAATATGACTTCATTTCAGAGAGAAATATTCCCCCCCAAAAAAAAAAATACCCCAAAATGGTTCTAGTATGAACTTCACAATCAGTAAGCCTTCAGACCAAAAATAAACTATGATGTTTTTTTATCCTCACCAATTCTGCGTAATACCTGGAAATCCAGATTCTTGGAAATTTCCTAGTTTCCCAGGAACAAAGATGTCAAGTGACACCAATAGATTAACCCTTTAGAGACAGAGTGGCTTGTACCAAAATGGCCGCCGTGAAGGCTAATGGCAGTAAATGTTTTCATTGTGTGATAGTCGAGGAAGTTATAAACCTTTATTTGGGACTCTGGGCCTGAAAATCTGATTACTAAGGGTTGTTAAGCACATTATCTCACACATTACCAGCATCCAAGCACAAATATTAGACCTATCCCATGAAATATGGGCACTGGGACTACTGGTTGGCAAATGAAGGGGGTATCACGCCTTTCTGTATTTGGCTGATAGTGGCGTGATGCACGCGCATTTGTATGTTTGCCACAAAAACATTGAAACTAAGCATCCTTGTCACCAGTGGGTGTGTTTACATTGAATAACTTGGGTCATTAAACTTAGTGGATGAGCAGTTAATCTGCCTGGGGCAGTCAGCAGCACTACTGGTTTGTGCTTGAGCCAATTAAGTCCACTGTTTAGAAAAGGAATTACATGGAGATAACAGGTGTTAGTTGTCAGATGAAAAAGATGTTTCAATCTAGCCTCTTTCTTTAATGGAGCTTTCCCATAATGAACATTTTGAAATGTTTCTCATCTGGAAGTGATGTCTTTGTTCTCTATTCTTGTTCAAGATTCCTTTTATTTTTGGCATCCCTGTCATGGTGCTTGATCTACTCGGGAGTTCGACCGTAGCAGTCATTCTACACTTCATTTTCTGTTTTTTGTATCCACCGTACACTCTCTTCGGAGGGCTGTATTACATCAGTAAGGTAAGTCGTAGACAACAGACTGGTAGACCTTCTGCAGGCCTTCGAGGTCACGGCCTCTGTTGCATTCAAATAAAGTAGGGGAGGAACCATGAAAAGGGAGCTGAAGGGGTGGGGTTTCTAGAGAAGGTGTTAATTTGTGAATGAGACAGACTTTTGGGAACATCAGTGGAAAAAGGAGAAGTCAAAAGTTATAAATCATTTTCAGACCATCGGGTTTGAATTGTCTGAAGGCGCCTAATCCACAGTTTCTCCCTACTTAGATGGACAGTCTTTCTGTGGTTACCTAAGGCCTCAATGCCCTGTCAAATCATGTCAGAGAAAAAGGCTCTGCCACCAGAGGGGCGTGGCAGGTCCCTCTCAGAGACTCGCTGGGATGGCTGACTTGGTTCAGCCCTCCTTGCGCTGTGCAATGCATGTAAAAGGTGCTCTTATTTTATTGGTTTCAAAATTTAAACATGAGCACTTTGAGATGGCCCCCAGTGAGATAAAGTGCTATATAAGAACAGCGTGTATCCAAACGTGTTGTTGTTTTTTTTTCATTCAAGATTCAATTTGTAATCAAAAATACTTTTGCCATTTCGCTTTTATTTCTAGGTTTATGAAGTTGCCAAACTTGGATTCGGTGTAGAGAACATCACTTTTGGAGACTACTTTGCGTTTGACACACTCATTATTCCTACAATACTGTGTGTGAGTAAAATGAACTTGTGCTTTCGAAATATTTGGGAAAATTCATTTTTGTTTTTATGCCTCCAATTCAAGTGTTGTCTTTTTGAAAAATGTTGCATGCCAACAGAATTTGCTGCTGGGCTTTTTATGTGTACATCTGGTATAGTTTCAGAGGGATTTCATGTCATTGCAGTCACATACACCCAGGGAGAGGTTACCTAACAGTGATAACAATGATTTTGTAGCGACACAAAATCGTAGGTTCAGTCCTTTATTGGCCCCTTGCGCAATGCGGAGCGTACTTACCCTCACCGATCCTGTCCACCAATTTGGGAACCACTGTGGGCACTGTGGTACAAACCATTTTCTGTCCGCTGTGGGCAGTTTTGTTACAAGCCATTTGTGTTTTCTGTGGGCACTTTGGCACAAGCCATTTCTGGCCGCTGCTGGCACTTTTGTACTAGCCATTTTCTGTCCGCAGTGGGCACTTTGGTACACGCCATTTCTGGCCGCTGTGGGCACTTTGGTACACGCCATTTCTGGCCGCTGTGGGCACTTTGGTACACGCCATTTCTGGCCGCTGTGGGCACTTTGGTACTAGCCATTTGTGGCCACTATGGGCACTTTGTTACAAGCCAATTCTGTTCACTGTGGGTAATTTGGTACAAGCCATTTCTGGTTGCTGTGGGTACTTTGGTACAGGCCATTTCTGGTTGCTGTGGGCACTTTGGTACTAGCCATTTCTGGCTGTGTGGTTATGGCCCTTTGGATAATCACAAGTAAGGACCTTACACCTCTAACCCAGTGACATTATTTATTGTGATTTAACCAGTAGAGTGCTTCCTCTTCAGGTTCTAGTGGATTTGGTCGGGGTGGTGTTCTTGCTGCGCTTCTTGGAGATCAAAAACACAGGGGGCAACGTTAGAGATACGTGTTGCTTCAGGTAGGGCTGATTCAATCTTACTGCATTCAACTCCGATGTAGACGTGTGTATATGTGTAAATGAGGCCCCCCTCATTTACAACCAATGCCACAATTCTCAACCAAATTAAACTATCAGGTTTTTTGATGTGTGTATATTTTTCGTCTTCATTTTTAAGTCCCATCTTTCTTTTGTCTAGAAGATCACAATTGGAAAGGTTGAGTGTCAAGCGTTTAATTCTTAAAGGAAATATAATCAATTTATGTTTTCAGCATCCCTGATTCAGAATAACCTGAGAATAATACTTGACCTCCATTTCTGGTTATTTGTAAACAATTAAGAAATTGGCCCAACTGATGTTCATGTTATCATTAAACCTATGTATTGGTCGCTCAAATTCAGTTTCCGCTCAAATGGGGTTTGTTAAAAAATAAGCATCCTCGTTGAAATTTTTGTTTCAATGTTAATTTGAACATATTGTATTTTATAAAAATTGAAATTGTATTTTTAACAAATTGCTGTAGGTATTTTGATTTTCAAGAGAACTTGTATAAATAGAATTTAGAAAGAGTATTTGACTTCATAAAAAAAAAGTCTTTGTTTGAGTAGGTTTTTTTGCTTTGCATTTATGGCTTCCCATAGTTTTCCAATCTTGGTTGGCAAAAACTCTGGCTATGACGTTGCAATAGAAAGGTCTAAATTATTGGTTTGTGCTTGCTCCTGTTCAATTTCTGACCATTTTATTTTATCAAAATATCATCCATGTTTCAGTTTCTGAGCTTTCATATTTAAAACTTGGAATTACACAATAATTGTTATTCGATAACGACTTTACAAATCCTGTGCTGGATGGTTGCTTTCATTCCAGTCAGGGGAATGTAGACTCAGTCACCCCAAATGGAGATGAGATCCCAGATGAGGATGAGGATGTAGCAGCAGAGAGGAGCAGAGTCAAGGATATCTTTGATCACAGTGGTCAGAATGAGGTGAGTATGGAGTGGTCAATACAGAGCAAGTTTGGGTGCTAATTAAATCATGCATGCATGGTTTGAGTTTCAGTCGAATGCATCTCATCAATTGATTTATCAAATATGGCAACAAGGTGACGACATTGTGAACAGAAAAATTGTAGCGGTCATTTCTATACTTAAAAAAGCATAAGTGCAATAATAGTTATTACCAAAATGATTGGCGTTTTTGTGGGGGTCAAAAACCTACCAGTTACTGTTAAACCACTATCCCAGGGGATTTGTTCAACTTAACTTTGTGCGCGATTGCAAAAGTTTCCGAAAATGTCTTTGTCATGTAACCTTACCTAACCACCATCATTGAAAAAGTGACATTAAATTGCGATTTGACTAGAGAAAAGGTGCTTCAGGAGTAGGTTGATTTAGTTGGACTAGCTGTAGTCAGAGCTGTGTATTGACTAGAGAAACGGTGCTTCAGGAGTAGGTTGATTTAGTTGGACTAGCCCCAGTCAGAGCTGTGTATTGACTAGAGAAACGGTGCTTCAGGAGTAGGTTGATTTAGTTGGACTAGCTGTAGTCAGAGCTGTGTATTGACTAGAGAAACGGTGCTTCAGGAGTAGGTTGATTTAGTTGGACTAGCTGTAGTCAGAGCTGTGTATTGACTAGAGAAACGGTGCTTCAGGAGTAGGTTGATTTAGTTGGACTAGCTGTAGTCAGAGCTGTGTATTGACTAGAGAAACGGTGCTTCAGGAGTAGGTTGATTTAGTTGGACTACAATGTAGCTGTAGTCAGAGCTGTGTATTGACTAGAGAAACGGTGCTTCAGGAGTAGGTTGATTTAGTTGGACTAGCTGTAGTCAGAGCTGTGTATTGACTAGAGAAACGGTGCTTCAGGAGTAGGTTGATTTAGTTGGACTAGCTGTAGTCAGAGCTGTGTATTGACTAGAGAAACGGTGCTTCAGGAGTAGGTTGATTTAGTTGGACTAGCCCCAGTCAGAGCTGTGTATTGACTAGAGAAACGGTGCTTCAGGAGTAGGTTGATTTAGTTGGACTAGCCCCAGTCAGCGCTGTGTATTGACTAGAGAAACGGTGCTTCAGGAGTAGGTTGATTTAGTTGGACTAGCTGTAGTCAGAGCTGTGTATTGACTAGAGAAACGGTGCTTCAGGAGTAGGTTGATTTAGTTGGACTAGCCCCAGTCAGAGCTGTGTATTGAGAGAGTCGCGACATAGAGGGACCAGTTTTCTTTGGTCACGTGGTTGCTGGACGCCATATTTGGTCCAGATGCAGCACAACCCAGTAGGCAGACTAGTCGGGCACCCTTTACTCGCCCATGTGTTTGTTTGGACACAAAAACGGCTTCTAATCACAAGTTGTCGCAACTCTCCCAATACACGGGTCTGGCTATATAGTCTAACCAAGCAGCATTCAATGGACTATGGTGAAGTCTAGTCGACTCCAGTCACCCACCTGAGCTTGCTCATGGTCACTATGATCATCAGTATGGCAGGGAGAGACCCAGAGGTTTGATGGGTCACTCGGTGGATACTGAAGCAGGTATTGGATTGGTCTTACTGGGTCAGGTGGTGTTTGGGACAAACCCAAACCCCTAAAAAGCCCATCCTAGGTTCTGCACAGCATGGATAGACCTTATTCATTGGCGTCATCAAGACATCATCTTAGAGGTAAACCGATGATGGAAATGTACAGATTTGGACGCGCGGCGCATGGGATTGGCCAGTGAACTACCTTTCTTTGAACTCAAATAACGTCTTGTGCATAAGGTCTATTCCCATTTTTCATCCTATGGATTTTGCAATCATAAACAGTAATGGAATTGTACTCGTAAAAATCAAAAACTATCAGGGAGAAATTTTCAATTGCTTTCTTAAGAACTTTCTGACGCTTCTTGCAGAAATGTGCTGTTGCCACCATGGGCATTCGGAAGAAGTTCACTAAGAGTGGAGGCTGCTGCGGAGGAGAGGAAGCCAGTGTCAAGGTCGCTGTGCGTAACCTGACGCTGTCAGTGAATGAAGGAGAAGTGATGGGTCTCCTGGGGCCCAATGGTGCTGGTAAAACCACCTCCATGAATGTCATTACTGCCGATACTAAAGCCAACAGGGGACAGGTGAGTTTTCTTAGGACCTTGGTCTAATTTAGGGTTGGGACGGTTTAACCGTGCTTCCTAATGTAGGCTTTTAACTTGCATCACTGTCGACACTGCCTGTGGTGCGTTAAAAAGAATGTATGCTGGCCACAAAGTTTGCTGTAGCGGCTACCCAGTAGTGGCATCACATAATAGTCACTAGGATTTATCTATCAGTGTGGTTATCAGAAAATTATTTAAAGATGTGTAATGGGACATCACCAAGAGTTTGACAGTACCCAAGAATGCAGAGCTGCCAACTCTCACCGATTCTACAGAAACTTCCCTGAAAATCAACCAATCTTTCCATGTTCTGATGAGCAAATTTGACAATCTCCCTGATTGTGGAAACTTTTTCCCCCATTAAATTGAATGTAATTCTAAATATCTCCCTGATTGTTGGACAAAACCTCCCTGATTGCAAGATGCAGATGTTGGCATCTCTGAGAGTGCATAAATGGTGGTAATGGTTGGAGTCACAGAAAGCGACAGGGTCAGAAACGACAACAGGACTGACTTGGCACTCGCCCTGTAAGCAGAGAGCGGCAGCCGCGGGCAAAGAATCCATGAAATTAAGCCCTGATCTTTCTGTCTCTCTTTTCCCCCTTCTCCGTCCTAGATCAAAATTGCAGGCTATGATATCACCTCTTCCCTGAGTGACGTGTACCAGGTTATGGGCTACTGCCCCCAACACGACCCGCTCTTTGAAAATATCACCATGCGCGAGCACATTGAGACCATCGGAATGGTCAAGGGCATACATCCAGACGACATCGATGCTGTAGCTCAACAGTGAGTACCTCATAGTAAGGCTTAGATATGATGAACGAACTATGAAGGCGCTGTTTGGTGGGGGTGTGTATAGAAATAGTTTACCCCAAACCAAACAGCGTATACCTATTGTATCCATCATATATCTTAACTCTTTCAGTGCCAAGGTCGTACATGTACGATCTATTTTATGTATTCTGAAAGCGCCATTATCGTACAATGTACAATCTTTTTTTATGTACTAAAAAAGTGTCGTCAATCATACATATACGACCCATAATATACATGTTATCGCGAGAGGGCATTATCACTCAGGAAATACTAGTGGCTTTGGGATGTACCAAGGCAACACAAATCAGCAAAATACATTTTGTTTGATGATAAAGACTTATTTATTATTATTTTGTATACAGAATTCTGAAGGAAAAGAATTTTAAAAAGCTGGGCACTTAAGGTTCAAAACACAAACAAATAGCGGGCACGGACAGAGTTAAGAAATGGGATAGTGTCCGTAAACTACTCCCTGTACCAAATTTTCCTAAAAAGTAGAATAGATTTAGCACAGGTGTCTTTTATTTCAATTTGGTTGGAGAAAATACAGCAGTAATAGTTTGGCCAACACTACAGTTACCAATGCTGTACCTCGCATTGATTCAAAGGAAGTAAACATACCACAAGATGCAGTTTTGTCAACGTTCTAATGCTTTACCTTGTATCTTAATTCAATTGTAAACAACTCCCTCACTGTACGTTATCTTGATTCAAAAAGAGGATGCAGTTTGTCAAATTTTATTCAAAGAAGAGTGTAAAGCTTACCACTAGCAGTTCCTTGAAATTATTACCAGTGCTGTACCTTAACTTGATTCAAATAGTGTCAAGCTTACCACTAGCAGTTCCTTGTAAGTATTACCAGTGCTGTACCTTAACTTGATGCAAATAGTGTCAAGCTTTACCACTAGCAGTTCCTTGTAAGTATTACCAGTGCTGTACCTTAACTTGATTCAAATAGTGTAAAGCTTACCACTAGCAGTTCCTTGTAAGTATTACCAGTGCTGTACCTTAACTTGATTCAAATAGTGTCAAGCTTACCACTAGCAGTTCCTTGTAAGTACTACCAGTGCTGTACCTTAACTTGATTCAAATAGTGTAAAGCTTACCACTAGCAGTTCCTTGTAAGTATTACCAGTGCTGTACCTTAACTTGATTCAAATAGTGTCAAGCTTACCACTAGCAGTTCCTTGTAAGTACTACCAGTGCTGTACCTTAACTTGATTCAAATAGTGTCAAGCTTACCACTTGCAGTTTCTTGTAAGTATTACCAGGGCTGTACCTTAACTTGATTCAAATAGTGTAAAGCTTACCACTAGCAGTTCCTTGTAAGTATTACCAGTGCTTACCTTAAGTTGATTCAAATAGTGTCAAGCTTACCAATAGCAGTTCCTTGTAAGTATTACCAGGACTGTACCTTATATTGATTCAAAGAGTGTAGAGCTACCACTAGCAGGTCTCTACTAATATTACCAGTGCTGTGATGATCTTGGCGTCCAAGTAGGGAAACAATTCAGTGTCAAGCTTACCACTGGCAGTTCCTTGTAAGTATTACCTGTGCTGTACCTTAACTTGATTCAAATAGTGTAAAGCTTACCACTAGCAGTTCCTTGTAAGTATTACCAGTGCTGTACCTTAACTTGATTCAAATAGTGTCAAGCTTACCACTAGCAGTTCCTTGTAAGTACTACCAGTGCTGTACCTTAACTTGATTCAAATAGTGTAAAGCTTACCACTAGCAGTTCCTTGTAAGTATTACCAGTGCTTACCTTAAGTTGATTCAAATAGTGTCAAGCTTACCAATAGCAGTTCCTTGTAAGTATTACCAGTGCTGTACCTTAAGTTGATTCAAATAATGTCAAGCTTACCAATAGCAGTTCCTTGTAAGTATTACTAGTGCTGTACCTTAAGTTGATTCAAATAGTGTCAAGCTTACCACTAGCAGTTCCTTGTAAGTATTACCAGTGCTTACCTTAAGTTGATTCAAATAGTGTCAAGCTTACCAATAGCAGTTCCGTGTAAGTATTACCAGTGCTGCACCTTAACTTGATTCAAATAGTGTCAAGCTTTACCAATAGCAGTTCCTTGTAAGTACTACCAGTGCTGTACCTTAACTTGATTCAAATAGTGTCAAGCTTACCACTAGCAGTTCCTTGTAAGTATTACCAGGGCTGTACCTTAACTTGATTCAAATAGTGTCAAGCTTTACCACTAGCAGTTCCTTGTAAGTATTACCAGTGCTGTACCTTAACTTGATTCAAATAGTGTCAGCTTACCACTAGCAGTTCCTTGTAAGTATTACCAGGACTGTACCTTATATTGATTCAAAGAGTGTAGAGCTACCACTAGAAGGTCTCTACTAATATTACCAGTGCTGTGTTGATCTTGGTGTCCAAGTAGGGAAACAATTCAGACAGTTGCAGCGGTTTGTTTGCCAAACTCAAACCTGTTTTCTTCAAGTATTGACAAGTTTTGTCGGGCTGTACTTCATCTTGATTCAGAGATGAGAGTGATGAGCGTACCAGATTGCGAACCTCAGCAATGAATTTCATATCTTGAAAGCCATTGTTTCATTTTGTTCTCGTTATTTTCAAAGTTTCATGGAGGGTCTGGAGATCTCGGAGCATGCTGATAAGAAGTCTCAGGACTTGTCTGGAGGGACTAAGAGGAAGGTAGGGAGCTCGTCTTTATAGACTCTAGGAAACAGATTAGTTTGTACCGATGCAGGTGTGGCAGGAGATTGTCCCCCCCCCCCAGAGATTCTGTGTCCCCCTCCCCCCTTATACTGCTAATTGTGTCGAGATTTTATCTGATAGGGCTCTCTTTTTGACTGACTTCCTTCTGCCAGTGTTATTTTTTACCATATAGGGGACACACATACGCCAAGGGACAAATTCCCCTATGACTCAGGCATACAGCTACTCATTGGGTCAGCTGATTTTTCTCCTTTTTGCTTGAGTCTTTGCGTCATAGAAAACTAAAAAGCTCTGAACAGTTATACGCAGACCAACAAACAATATAAACAATTAACAGATGTTAATTTGGCCTTGGGCATAAAGAATATAATTTGTTTTCACTCATACACTGATGTGTATTAAGTACTGTATACTCAGTACTTTCCAGAGTTCTGTGAAATAAATCCACAGGCAAATCACTTGGGTGGGATTCGAACCCACAACCTTTGCATTGCTAGAGCAGATGTGTTACCACAAGACTACCGAGCTAGCCCGATGGCTAGATGCGATTTGAATCTTACGTTTAAGCAGCGGGTACCGCAACGATTTAATAGGTGTTAAATCATGTTTTAAAAAAATACAATGACACAAAATTGACTTTTTTATCGAAACTACTTTTATTCGAACTTAAAATTTGGCTTTGCCTGAGCCAGAACAATGAAACCATTGAGGGCGAGGGCAGGCTTGCAACAAAAGTTTCTTTCCGAGCAACTGTTTCCATTATGAGTAGGCTTGCCCACACTCACACTGGTACCCAGATAAATAATTACAAACCCCAAACACTGTCGCACAAATATCTATAATCTTTGTCCATTAAGTACACTTACAAATGGCTTATTAGCTGTATAGATCTTACGCACATAACGTCATTTAAGTAGGGCTCCCTCACCTGGAGGTCAAATTGATGTTGTTCATTGGCCAATCTTGTGTCCCGTGCATACAAATCTGTGTGGTTCAATTGTTTCGTCACGGTTTTGCCTCTAAGATGGCGGCTGGATGATGCCAATGCCTCAGGTCTATTGCACTGTCCAAATTATCAGAACCAAACTTTGTTCAACACAACAGTGCTTTATACTGCATTTTTAAGATTCAAAATACTAAAACTATTTTTGTGTTTTGTTTGTGAAAAAAAGAAATTTGGAGTTAACTTAGGGAGTAGTTATTCCTTTACAGAAATGTTAAAGTATTTTCTTTGGTGTTTTTTTTGACAGCTTTGTTTTGCCATGAGCATGCTGGGAACACCCAAGATTGTGTTTCTGGACGAGCCCTCCACCGGCATGGATCCAACCTCTAAGAGATACGTCTGGTGAGGAATCAGTCAGTCTTGAGTTTCGCTTTCTCAGAAGAAGTATCTTCTTCCAGATTGAATAGTTTGGGTGAATTTTTGAGAGAGAAAAATTATCGCTTTCCACGGAATATTAGTGAAATCTTAAACTTTCGATAACGAATATTACATACCACACACACAGATCCTTGTCATTTAATTGGGGGAACATGCATGAGCATTCATCCTTTTTTTTTTGCCATGTACATTCTCTTGTGCCCTCCAAGCGTTAGTATTGGAGTCTAAACTAATTGTTCCTCGATGAGGCAAGGTCATGACCCCGGAGGAACAAGGTCGGTGTCTGCATGGGGCCAGCCTCGTTGTTCAGAAGGGGTTTGTAGAATATTCAGAGTGTGTGGTGGGCGAGTTTCCTTGTCTACTCTGTGGTTATTGTGACATATTTCAAATGACAGGGATCTGTCTATGTGTGAGTTATATAAAACAAATATTAAACGTGTTTGTTCGAACATTGTTGCAGAATGCTGTCACTCGGTAAAATATGGCTTTTCCATTTCACTCGGCTTTGCCTTGTGAAACGGAATAATCCAGATTCTACCTTGTGGTTATATTATGCAGCATTGCACTCAAATGCTTGCAATATTGTCTATTATAAGAAAACATATTTGCTTTTTAACCTTCAATGACACTATCGCTCACTTATCGGGTAACAGTTTTTAATTAAAAAGTTGGTACTCCGCAAAATTTTTTTTAATCTAAACAATTTCAAGTTCCACAAATATCAAACTGTTGCTCAACACGTAAGGCATGGTGTCTGAGTGTAATTTCTTTTATTTATGGTGTCACGCAGTGTTAATAATTTGGTTTCATCTGGCGTTAAAGACCATAATAACAGAAACCATGGTAATTTTTGTAGGAACACCATTATTGCAAGTTTCCGCAAGGACCGAGGAGCGGTCCTCACGACCCACTCTATGGAGGAGGCAGATGCAGTCTGCTCACGAGTTGGAATCATGGTCTCTGGGAAGTTGGTGTAAGTTGGATTTCATTTTTTTAAGGAAACAAAACTTTTGACTTGGCTTTTTGCACATTTGTGAAACAAGATGTTGTTGATGTTGTAAAGAATAAGTATATAAGTTCTGTCACTGAAGAAGGTCTGATACAAGTACAACGTTTTTGCAATCTTTGGTGTTACTGCTTCCCAAGCCGGCAGGCCATTTTTAGGAATTTTGTCATATGTCAAATCTCATCCTTTATAAGGGATTTCTGATGAATTGTGACATCTGGGAGGTTCCGGGTCTTGTAAACCTCCTGAATTGTGACATCTGGGAGGTTCCAGGTCTTGTAAACCTCCTGAATTGTGACATCAGGGAGGTTCCGGGTCTAGTAAACCTCCTGAATTGTGACATCAGGGAGGTTCCGGGTCTAGTAAACCTCCTGAATTGTGACATCTGGGAGGTTCCGGGTCTAGTAAACCTCCTGAATTGTGACATCTGGGAGGTTCCGGGTCTAGTAAACCTCCTGAATTGTGACATCTGGGAGGTTCCAGGTCTTGTAAACCTCCTGAATTGTGACATCTGGGAGGTTCCAGGTCTAGTAAACCTCCTGAATTGTGACATCAGGGAGGTTCCGGGTCTAGTAAACCTCCTGAATTGTGACATCTGGGAGGTTCCAGGTCTAGTAAACCTCCTGAATTGTGACATCTGGGAGGTTCTGGGTCTAGAATATGCGGGAAACCAGACCCACAAGCCATTTTCAGGAATTTTCACTCATCAA
This sequence comes from Pisaster brevispinus, assembly GCA_023634235.1. NCBI lineage: Eukaryota > Metazoa > Echinodermata > Asteroidea > Forcipulatida > Asteriidae > Pisaster > Pisaster brevispinus. The sequence goes on from JAMKCF010000022.1 coordinate 65,223, forward strand.
ATCTCATCCTTGGTAAGAGTGCTTGAGCCAGTTGCAGCTGGTTTCTACGGCGGCGTATTGAATGTTACTGACACTCCAGGTTTGTATATCATCAATCTTTACAGATGTCTAGGAACCACCCAGCACCTGAAGAGTAAGTACGGCGGTGGATACATCCTAGAAGTGAAGCTCAACCCAGGCCAGGCCTACTACTCCATGGACCATGCCAGTGGGCAGGCAGCCCAGCTTCTTAACCAACACCTCTCAGCCCTGGACCAGACCATTCGGCAGGTTTTCCCTGCAGTGGAGTTGACGGAGACCTTCGGGGAGCGTGTGACTTACCGCATCCCCAAGGATGGTGTGACTTCATTGTCGGAAGTCTTCAAGGCGATGGAAGAGGGTATGACGATAGCATGATATGATGTGATATTTTCTGCAACAAGGAAACTTTTCCCTAAAAAAATATGTGCCTCAGAAATCTAATTCGCCCCATTGTGCCCCTCTAATCTTACCCCAAATATTGCTCTCTTGGTGTGGAATATATATTCGCCCAGTCCAGCTATCGAAATACCTTCCTTTTAGAATGTCATAACACCAATATGACTGATTTGATTTGACCTGAAATGGATTGTTAATATTTGACCATGGTCAACAGCTGAATTGAGGGTAGATTACCAGCACATTAGCCCAGAGGTCACAAGTTCTATCCCTGTTCTAGCCAAATTTTTCTGTTTCTCCCCAATATTTAATTAAGAATTACCCAGTTAGTTTCCATTATTAAAATGTATAGACTTTGGGTCTAAGAGATATGAGATAAGCACAGTAACAATTCAAACATAAAACAATAGTGGTCACATGGTGATAAAAAAAAAAGAATAAAAAATATTGCACAAAAATATTTATCTCTTTAAAAGTCTTGGTTTAAATAAAATCGTCACACTTATTTTCAGGCAAAGAGAAACTCCATGTAGAAGAATACAGCTTCAGTCAAGCTACTCTAGAACAGGTAATGGTTTCTCCTGTACTTCTTGGTATGTCTTTCATAGTGGCATGTCGTGGCCGAGCGGTCAATCCTACCGTAGCTCTGGTGTTTCTGATCAACAGAGTTTGGGTTCAGGTCCCAGTCTTGACACTCATGTCCTTAAAACGAGACACTTGACCGTTACCACTTCCTCCTTCGCACGGGACTTAGAGCTGCACTCTCTAGGTCAGGCAGGCCAAGCTGCGCAGGCTGACAGGGCAAGCCCATCTGTGTTTGCTCTTGGGCAACGGCATTGGACAAGGCTTTAATTCTCAGTGTAGTAACTTCTTTGAGGTGGAACACATGGGTACAGATAGATGGGCTTCTGTGAAAAGCTGGCCTTGCAGGGAGACATCCAGTGGTGTAACCAGATATTTGCATTTTGAGGGAAGTGGGGAGGCAAAGAGATTGAGCGGTGTGTCTTTGATATAGTCAAACCACTCATTTCTGTAATTTTTCGATGCCACTTGGGGAAGGGGCAAGAGGGGGGTATGGAAAGGTTCTGAGCGGCGGGGAAAGTCATTCTTACCCATTTTGAGCGCCAAGTTCTTCATACTGATTTTCCTGTTGTCTTTTGACACGCAAACAGGTGTTCATCGAGTTTGCTAAGCAGCAGCGTGAAGAAGATGAGACTCGTGATGGTGCTGAACCGAGTTCACGTCCAGGGAGTGGAAACAACCGGATCAATGCAAGCACAGGAGAGATAGTCTAGACAGCTTACTTCATTCAGACACAAAGTGGCAAAGTGTCGCAATCGATGGGACATCTTTGTGTTTACTCAACCAAGACCTGTAATTTGGGGGTGGGGGGGGGGAGGGGGAAAGCTTAAATTTAGGGGTAGCAAACATTAATTTGTTAAGTGTAATTTTGTCTTGCTGGAAAAACGTTGACTTGCCACAATGACAGACTTAGACCAGATATTATTGAGATGGGTTAAGGCGAACATAATTGGATTTGTGTGGGTGCAATGGTGTTGGGGAAAAAAGTGAGGAGGCAAACTGAAAGAAAGAAAAGGACCCAAAAAAGGACTCTCAACACCGACAGCTGGCACAACGGCAGGTGGAAACCCAAGAGCAGTAGTGGTCAGATTGATAAGGGGAATTAAATGTTGAATCATAAAATTCAAGCACACAAGTTTTTAAGGAGAAGAATGATTTATTTAAATTTTGGGGGTTTGAACAAAGACAAATTGACTGGAGCGGGACTTGAACCAACGACCTCCGGATTAACGTACTGGCGCTCTACCAACTGAGCTATCCAGCCCTATGTTGGCGGTCTCCCTATTAGTCAATATCTTTGTTCGGGGTGCCATTAGACATCACACTGGCAAAACACTGAAAGTAGTTCAAAGGTACAATCCACAAAATAGAACTTTGATTGAGAAAAAAATAATAGTTTACAAGTATACAAAATTGTATAAAGTACCAAGCCAAGTGAGTGGCACGGAGGAACAGGTGACCAGAGCAGCAACCTCTGCAATGCTGTCCTACCTCAACAATTTCTCAACAAATACCCCGCCCTCAGATTAAAGGTTTTTTTTAACGGCGCTTGATGTAAAAAAAAACCTGATGTATCAGATCTGGGTTTTAACACAACCAACCAGTAAAAGTACGGTAATACAAAATGTTTGTACGTTGATGAATGTTTGGCTGGGGACACACAAGGTGGCTGAGTTCAAATTAAAGTTTTTTTCTCAGGACATTTTATAATTTAACCAAAGAAAGCTTTCAGATTAAAATATATATGTGTATGTACAAATATATTTAAAATTAGTAGGGGAGATGGCCTTAGTTTTCGATCAAAACCGGATTTTCGTCAGATGGCAACTAGTAGCATATAAAACCAGTAGTGGGAATGACCCTAGCTTTCCATCCAAACCAGACGTTCGTCAGAGACATAGACAAGCACAAACAAAAACATAGCAAAAAGAGGGAGCAAAGAATTATGGGTAGGCATCCAGAAAAAAGCAGGAAAGTTATAGCCAGTCAAAGTTAATAATTCACAAACAAGTAACGGGTAAAGTAGTGAGGACAAAAGGATGGTCAATGTGAGAAAGTGAAAGGGTGGATTACTGGACCATGAAGGTGGTAACTGCATTCTGGGTAATGCGGAAAGCATAACAGGACAGGATTAGAGGGCAAGCTGCATCAGGGATAATGCAGCTAACTGAGCTAGCAGGGGAGATGACCTTAGCTTTCGATCCAGACCGGACCTTCATCGAAGGCATAAATAAATATATATATATATTTATTATTTTTTAAGTCATTGACTCTTTTCTACAGGATTGGTTTTTCACTTTTTGGATGCTACTTATTAATAAGTATGGTGAGTTACGATTGTACTCTGAGTATAACATTACGGTATTTACTGGTTAGTGTAAAATCCTGTTAAGTTCTTATCTCAGTTCAGCCGTTACTGGCTGGGTTAGCATTCATAACAAGCCTAGAATGAACTAGGTTCTACTTTGACAGGATTTTGACCATACCTTTCTGTGTGTGTGTGGTGACACGCTGCTTAATGACTACTTGCTTGAAAAAAGTACTATTTCTGATATCTGAATGTTGGGAGGTCTGCTGTTGCCATGCATTATAAGCTTGAAACTAACACGAACTCTAGGATCAGTGACTGCAATCAAGGCATACATAGACTCATAGCTGACGTCCCAAACTTTATTTTGGTCACAGATTTAACAAAAGTCATGTGGTGTGTCGTAACCAATACAAATGCGCCATAAATAAATAGGGCTGTTTAATCGGCAACTGTCATACATGGTCAGAAAACTGGGCTGATGTCAGCAGCCCTGAACTATGCTGGGATAAAAAACTATGTATTGTACTGCTATCAGCCATTACAGGACAAAAATAAATCTGTCGTTTGTTTCACCAATGATCAAAAACCAGAAATTAAAAAATTCTAGTTTGTGTGCATTTCAAACGTCTTGGGGTATTTTGTTACATAAAGTAGGAATTAATTTGGTATCAACCCAGCACGGGTAGTTACTTAGGGTGTCATGGCCGCGCGGTGTAGAGCATCAAATTCAAGTTTTGGTGGGTTAAGTCATCGGGTTGTGGGTTCGAATCCTGGTTATGACTCTTGTGTCCTTGAGCAAGATGCTTTACTACAGCTGCTTCTCTTCACCCAATGGGTACCTTTGAGGGTAGAGGTTGATATTGTGTATGAAAAAGCCTTCGGAGCACTACGGCTGCTCGAGGCTGTATACTCCCCAGGGAGCTGAGAAAGATTACAGGAATGCTTTTGGCCCAATGACCAGGGCACTAATGTAAAGTGCATTGATACATTATTGTAAAATGCGCTATATAAGAACTTGTTATTATTATTATTATTCATTTTTATTATTTCTATTATTGTGATTATTATTATTATTAATATTATTTGCGAGCGGTTTTATGGTCAAAGTATATTTATAATTAACATACAGTACTGGGCTTTCTGCATATATATATTTTTAGTTATTTGAGTACAAAAATTATTTGTTATCCCATATTTGATTTGAAACTATCCTTTCTTATTTTCCTATACAAATTTAACAAATATTTACAAACAGCTCTGTATTTTCTTTTAAATTACTTAATTACTTAGCAATTTGATTTTGTTTGTGCATATATTATATTTGATTTTAGATTATCCTTTTTGGTTTGCTATATAAATTTGATATATATTTACAAACTGCTCTGATTATGTAATGATTTAGTGATTTGATTTTTTAAAAATGTTTTGAATACGAGTTTTGATGTGAAATTATTAATAATTTTTCCCATACAAATTTAATGTATTTTTAGTTGTTATAAAGGTTTATTAAGCATATGATCTTGGGTTGATGATGTTCATTTCATTTCCCCAAAAATGTTCTGTATATTTTGAATTCATTCTCACAAAGTCATATTTTTCAAGTACTGAAAAGGAAGTTAAGGTGTCACAAAATTATCAAATAGTTCTTTATATTTTATGTGATAGATTAACAAATAAAATATAGTTTAAAGAGAGGCTTCAAGGTCAAAATGAGTTTTGTGATTTACTCGTTGTCCAATTTATAGAGTCCTCATGAAAGTAGAGGGAAACTTACAAGTTTCTAACCACACTTTAAAATGGTATAAAATGTCATTTTATTTGACACTCTTTCAGAGTGAAATTTGAAACATGACACCACTGGACATCATAAAACAAATGGGGTCTGTGCATCCCAAAGAGGGCCAGGCAAAAAGGTTAAATCCAATTCAAAATTCAGGAATCAACTAAAAAAAAACTCTGCATGTACAAATCAAATGTACAGATCATATATTTGCAATGTGACGACATATCAAACAATTTTTTGATTTTGACAAAGGTTACACTTGAAGGGTATTAGACACAGTGGCATTTTACACAACTTTAACCTGAGGTTAGAGGCTTGGAGTTGTAAGATTTCCATAAGGACTCTATGTAATGGAAAATGAGCGAAACACAAAATTGAGTTTGATCTTGGATTCTCTCTACACTACTAGTCATGCACTACTGCCATGCTTTGTCTGCAATGGTAGTACGCTGCAATGCTGTAGCACAGCGATTGATTAACTAATTTAAAGATGTGAAATGAACAAACTTTTGTGTCAATTGTCGCTTTTAAATAAAAGTACAGCAGTGGTGTTTATCAACAAGTATTGATTAGTTTTAATCCGAAAATTTAGTGACAATCAAGTTTATACCAGTACCAATCCTCCAGAGAAATGTGTCCATCTGAAATATTTTGTCAAAGTGGGTCGGGGGGGGGGGGACAGCATTAAACCAATTGAATTTAATTGAAATGAAATGGTTTATATAAAAAAAACATTATTGCAGCTAGGGGCTAGATGAAGATAATTTTTGCAGATTTAAATATGTTCTAAAATAAGGTTTTTAAAATCATGGGAAAGAACTAAATAAATATTTTAAAAAATAGAAACGTAAAATGACTATGCTACAAATGCATAAAATAAAATAGAATGATTATGAAAATATGTGTGAATCAAATGATTATTCGGAAAAAAAGATATCACGAAAATGCTCTAACTAAAAAAAAATTGAAATTTGTAATTAAATAAACAAACAGTTGTTATATCTATTCTTAAATATGTGAGATATAATTTTTTTTGAAGAGGTGCTGCTATGAGATGAACCAGTCGGTTTGATCTCAAAGATATGACTAGTTAGTTTAGCACATGTAACTATTAAAGCATGTTGTACATTTGTTTTCTCTTTCTTTGTCTGTCTCTGTAAATTTGTTGATAAATTATTGTGTCTACTTCATTCGCTTACCAAAGCTGCACTACTAGGCCTATTGGATATTTCTTAGCCGTTGGACAACTTCGCTAAAAGTTTAACAACCAAAGAGGGTGCCCTCTCTGGGCCTACCCGTCATGCTATGCGGCAACCTGCCATGTTAGTTAGGCCTACTTTTCTAGTGACAGTAAGCTATATCAAACAGAGGTGTTTTTAACATCCTCTCATTCTTGAGATTTTCTAATAAACCACAACTTGCTAAGTGTAACCGTTATTGTCGGTATTACTATTATTTACTATGAAGTTGGGTTTTTGTGGAGGAGCTAAGTACACTTGATAAAGCCGTATCGTGGGGTATACCGGCTGTTGGCTGTCCTTTAATACCCCTAATTATCTCGATAGTGGGATCCATAATGAGATAGTACTATAAGAAACTTCAGTGAACATTAGGCCGTGTCCGAAACGGCAACTTCGGCTACAGCTACAGCTAGATCAGCCCGTCTGCCAGTGTTGAAGAATAGGCAGACGCTCGCGATCTGGCCGTAGCTGTAGCCGAAGTCGCCGTTTCGGACACGGCCCAATGCTCGGGCTAGTTCAAGACAAGCGCCCCGCACTTGCACATTTGCTGCACATGCGTAGTGAGTACCCAGAACGCATTGCAAAATAATAACAAACATTGAGCTGTCGTCTGCATATACGACGTACGACGTGTTGTGCGTCTTCAAATTGAAATGTAAGCTCGATCTGGTAAGTATGGATTTTTATTTTCAGTTTTTTTAATACATTGTAATCTAAGGAAAGGGTTGATAGGTCATTTGACGTGTATCATCTGTCATCCCTCCCGTCTCCACACAAAGCAGAGAGAGACAGACAGAGCGTCTGACGTTGACAGGTTCTAAGGGAGGTAGACATGTCAATACGTGGTAGTACGTAGTCGTTGCTGCTTAGTGGTGTTTACTGCAGTCCTGCACACAATTGTCACAAGTTTCTTTGAAAAATAGTTCTATGTCTCTGGCTGCTTGTTGTGCCACAAACAAACTCACAGTCCCTCGAATCGTAGACAGTCCAGATTATAGATCGAGCGAGGTGATACTGCTATAAACAGAGTGACAGTGATGATTGTGTGTATATTGTGTAACTCTAGTCTTGACTGGTTTAGTCCCAACCCTGTAGGCTGTGCAAACTCGGTCAGTGTTGTGGACCAGTTCCACATCAAGTTCAACCACCACAACAAGCCCATCGCTACGAAATGAAATGCCAAATGGCACACAATACAAGACATTCTGACTAAACACAGTCATCATTCACATAATTTAAATAGTCGCTATATCCATTATGCCATCAGCAGGTGAGAGTGATGGATAAGTCTAATCTATGGGAGTTCCTGTGAAACAATGGATTTATGGCAAGGCCTTTAACAACTAGGCTAAACATTACAAAAAACACTGTCAACTTTTGATATTGTACCTGGCAGTAAACAAAACTAGTAAACCATTTCAATTTTAATTCAACTCTAAACATTTATTTTCACTAAACAAAGCAAAAGCAACCTGACGAATTAAGTTGAAACAAGAAAGCAAATCATGGCTTTAAACTCAAATTTAGGACAGTGGATTTTACCTGGCACATCTAAAGCCACCTATGTATTTCAAAAATTCCCATTGATAAGAATTTGAAAGGTGCATGGCTCTGTCACTCTGGATCCTCCCATAAAATGTTACCCCTTCTAGTGCCATACTGTTTCAATCCCAAACATGCATCCCACTTTTCTATCACTCTGGATCCTCCCATAAAATCTCACCCCTTCTAGTGCCAGACTGTACCAGTTCCAATTGCACCCCATTTTTCTATCATTTAGATCCTCCCATAAAATGTTACCCCTTCTAGTGCCTGACTGTACCAATTCCAATTGCACTCCACTTTGCTGTCACTCTGGATCATCCCATAAAATGTTACCCCTTCTAGTGCTACATGTATACTGTTTCAATCCCAAACATGCATCCCACTTTTCTGTCACTCTGGATCCTCCCATAAAATGTTACCCTTATTAGTGCCATACTGTTTCAATCCCAAACATGCATCCCACTTTTCTATCACTCTGGATCCTCCCATAAAATCTCACCCCTTCTAGTGCCAGACTGTACCAATTCCAATTGCATCCCACTTTTCTGTCACTCTGGATCCTCCCATAAAATGTTACCCCTTCTAGTGCCAGACTGTACCAATTCCAATTGCACCCTAGACTTGATTTCAAGTCTGAGATCGCAGTTATTCCTCTGCATCAGCCACGAAAAACGCCCCCACAGATTAGCTATCGCGCGCCCAAACTTGCAATCTCAGACTTGACCCCCTTGCGTTTATGTATATTCATGTATTCAATGATAAATGTAAACAATCAAGCGTACGCCAGGGAGCTGGCCAATCAGGAGACGGCAAAAACAATACTGGCAGCGTCTATTACTAACAGGCTGAACTCGCTTAAAATTACTGCTTTATATTCATTCGATATTAAATTTGTATAGTCCTTGGTACGTAAACAGTTTTTAAAATACATAGATAAGTTTAGTGAGAGATCTTAATGTAGTAAAAAACACATAACAAAATACATGATTCCTACTCCGCGATAACAGTTGCACCCTACAGTTTAAATGGAAGAGCTCACAACCTATCTCGTAGATGGTTTTGTTTGAATATTCATGTTATCGAAGGTTTTTGCAATTCCGACCAATCAGATTGTTCCGTCCACTTTTGGACAAATTCGCCATAGGGTGTGTACAAACCGTTGAACAATGGTCCCAAGTCTGTGATCGTAGGCTAATAGCGGAGGTTAATCTACAAGAGGGCGCTATTTCAGGGAATAATGTATTGGCTATCGGGTAGAGTAAAAGCCACGATCGCAGACTTGGAACCAAGTCTAATTGCACCCCTTTTTTCTATCACTCTGGATCCTCCCATAAAATGTTACCCCTTCTAGTGCCTGACTGTACCAATTCCAATTGCACCCCACTTTTGTGTCACTCTGGATCCTCCCATAAATTGTTACCCCTTCTAGTGCCTGACTGTGCCAATTCCAATTGCACCCCACTTTTGTGTCACTCTGGATCCTCCCATAAATTGTTACCCCTTCTAGTGCCTGACTGTACCAATTCCAATTGCATCCCACTTTGCTGTCACTCTGGACCCTCCCAAAAAATGTTACCCCTTCTAGTGCCTGGCTGTAACAATTCCAATTGCACCCCACTTTTCTGTAACTCTGGATCCTCCCATAAAATGTTACCCCTTCTAGTGCCATACTGTTTCAATCCCAAACATGCATCCCACTTTTCTGTCACTCTGGATCCTCCCATAAAATGTTACCCCTTCTAGTGCCTGACTTTATCAATTCTAATTGCACCCCACGTTCTGTCACTCTGGATCCTCCCATAAAATGTTACCCCTTCTAGTGCCTGGCTGTATCAATTCCAATTGCACCCAACTTTTCTGTTACTCTGGATCCTCCCATAAATTATTACCCCTTCTAGTGCCTGACTGTACCAATTCCAATTGCCCCCCACTTTGCTGTCACTCTGGATCCTCCCACAAATTGTTAACCCCTTCTAGTGCCTGACTGTATCAATTCCAATTGCACCCCACTTTTCTGTCACTCTGGATCCTCCCATAAAATGTTACCCCTTCTAGTGCCTGACTGTACCAATTCCAACTGCACCCCACTATTCTGTCACTCTGGATCCTCCCATAAAATGTTACCCCTTCTAGTGCCTGAGTGTACCAAGTCCAATTGCACCCCACTTTTCTGTCACTCTGGATCCTCCCTTAAAATCTTACCCCTTCTTGTGCTTGACTGTACCAATTCCAATTCGTCGCTCGTACCACGAACTGACCTAACTGACTAAAATCACTTATTTTTGCAAATATATTTTTTTCCAAATTATTGACATACTCATTTCTGTCAATATTTTCAGTAAGTTTCAGTGCCTAATACGTACATTGTACGTAATAGTTTCGTAGTTACACTAATTAGTAAAAACCACGTATCACTAGACTTGCCATTTTGTCTTTTCACAAAGTGACCTAACTAGATTCGCCACTTTACCAATAGTAAACTATGCGCTACAGCGCGCGCAGTTCGTGCGCGGGTGAGAATTTGCGTACCACAAAGTGACCTAACTGGGAAGCGTAGTATTTTTACAAAGTGACCTATCTCGTTAGGTCTCTATTACGCATTGGTTGGTACACAGCGCTCTGCGGGCAAAACTCGAATTTTCATTTTCACAAAGTGACCTATCTGTTTAGGAATTAATTACTCATTAAAATAGTTTTAGGGATGAAAACACATTGATAGTTCTGTATGAATTCAGCTTTATTTTCGTCATATAAAAAAAAAAATAAAAATAGTAAGCAGACTCCGAAACAGCAGTTTGAAAAGTAGTGCAACTTCAATCGTGATTTTCTCCAAACACGTTTTTCTTTACTGTGTACGAGTTACGTCACTTCGTGGTACGGGCGACGAATTGCACCCCACTTTGATGTGACTCTGGATCCTCCCCCGACATGTTACCCCTTCTATTGCCTTACTGTATAATTTGCAATTTTGCATCCCACTTTGCTGTCACTCTGGATCCTCCCCCAACATGTTACCCCTTCTAGTGCCATTCTGTAGATACAATTTATCGAAAGCAGGACATGCCTGATGTGGTTGTGAAGATTCATCACAGCCCAAAGACTGTTACAAATTGTTGCCTGTCTTGCATCCAATTTGTTGTCAGTCTTGGTTTTCCCCCAACCCCTTCTTGTGCCATACTGTATGAATCCCGAACATTAATCCAACTTTGTTGTTACACTGGATCCTCCTCCAACATGTAACCCCTTCTAGTGCCATACTGTAGACAAAGTTTCTGAAAGCAGAATACGCTCGTTGTGGTTTTGAAGATACATCACAGTCGTAAGACTGTTATAAAAAATGTTGATCCTTGGCTGGAGTAATTGTATGCATACATCTTCTTTGGGTTTTTATTGCAGTACATTCAAGATGATCTGACAATTAATCACATCCTTTCTAATGAGAGATGCACAAACTCAGCTGAAGAGATCACCTGGCTTCCATCTTAACCATGATTTCAAAGTTCTACAACAGAATCTCTCTGCATCAAGCGACCTCAATTCTGCATCTTAAAGAATTCTGGAATATTGAGGTAAAATTGTTTTGTTAATAATAAACATTGTAAAAGGGCCTGTTTACACCAAACTTATAGGATCAATCCCAATCATGCACCCCACTTTGATGTCACTCTGGATCCTCCCCAACATGTTACCCCTTTTGGATTGCCAAACTGTTTTATTCCCAAACATGCATCCTTTTTTACTGTCACTCTGGATCCTCCCCCTACATGTTAACCCTTCTTTAGCCTTGTACTGTATCATTTCGAATTGAACCCCTCTTTTCTGTCATTCTGGATCCTCCCATAAAATCTTACCCTTTCTAGTGCCATACTGTTTCAATCACAAACATGCATCCCACTTTGCTGTCCCTCTGGACCCTCCCCAAACATATTACCCCTGCCGGATTGCCTTACTTCTTTATGCCAAACATGCACCCCACTTTTCTGTCACTCTGTATCCTCCCATAAAATCTTACCCCTTTTAGTGCCTGACTGTACCAATTCCAATTGCATCCCACTTTGCTGTTACTCTGGATCCTCCCATAAAATTTTACCCCTTCTAGTGCCTGACTGTACCAATTCCAATTGCATCCCACTTTTCTGTCACTCTGGATCCTCCCATAAAATGTTACCCGTTCTAGTGCCTGACTGTACCAATTCCAATTGCATCCCACTTTTCTGTCACTCTGGATCCTCCCATAAAATGTTACCCCTTCTAGTGCCTGACTGTACCAATTCCAATTCCACCCCACTTTTCAATCACTCTGGATCCTCCCATAAAATGTTACCCCTTCTAGTGCCTGACTGTACAAATTCCAATTGCACCCCATTTTGCTGTCACTGTGGATCCTCCCATAAAATGTTACCCCTTCTAGTGCCATACTGTTTCAATCCCAAACATGCATCCCACTTTTCTGTCACTCTGGATCCTCCCATAAAATGTTACCCCTTCTAGTGCCTGACTGTATCAATTCCAATTGCAACCCACGTTCTGTCACTCTGGATCCTCCCATAAATTGTTACCCCTTCTAGTGCCTGGCTGTATCAATTCCAATTGCACCCCACTTTTCTGTAACTCTGGATCCTCCCATAAAATGTTACCCCTTCTAGTGCCATACTGTTTCAATCCCAAACATGCATCCTACTTTTCTGTCACTCTGGATCCTCCCATAAAATGTTACCCGTTCTAGTGCCTGACTGTATCAATTCCAATTGCACCCCACGTTCTGTCACTCTGGATCCTCCCATAAAATGTTACCCCTTCTAGTGCCTGGCTGTATCAATTCCAATTGCACCCCACTTTTCTGTCACTCTGGACCCTCCCATAAATTATTAATCCTTCCAGTGCCTGACTGTACCAATTCCAATTGCCCCCCACTTTGCTGTCACTCTAGATCCTCCCACAAATTGTTAACCCCTTCTAGTGCCTGACTGTATCAATTCCAATTGCACCCCACTTTTCTGTCACTCTGGATCCTCCCATAAAATGTTACCCCTTCTAGTGCCTGACTGTACCAATTCCAACTGCACCCCACTATTCTGTCACTCTGGATCCTCCCATAAAATGTTACCCCTTCTAGTGCCTGAGTGTACCAAGTCCAATTGCACCCCACTTTTCTGTCACTCTGGATCCTCCCTTAAAATCTTACCCCTTTTTGTGCTTGACTGTACCAATTCCAATTCGTCGCTCGTACCACGAACTGACCTAACTGACTAAAATCACTTATTTTTGCAAATATTTTTTTTTCCAAATTATTGACATACTCATTTCTGTCAATATTTTCAGTAAGTTTCAGTGCCTAATACGTACATTGTACGTAATAGTTTCGTAGTTACACAAATTAGTTAAAACCACGTATCACTAGACTTGCCATTTTGTCTTTTCACAAAGTGACCTAACTAGATTCGCCACTTTACCAATGGTAAACTATGCGCTACAGCGCGCGCAGTTCGGGCGCGCGTGAGAATTTGCGTACCACAAAGTGACCTAACTGGGAAGCGTAGTATTTTTACAAAGTGACCTATCTCGTTAGGTCTCTATTACGCATTGGTTGGTACACAGCGCTCTGCGGTCAAAACTCGAATTTTAATTTTCACAAAGTGACCTATCTGTTTAGGAATTAATTACTCATTAAAATAGTTTTAGGGATAAAAACACATTGTTAGTTCTGTATGAATAAAGAATTCAGCTTTATTTTCGTCATATAAAAAAAAAAAAAAAAAAATAGTAAGCAGACTCCGAAACAGCAGTTTGAAAAGTAGTGCAACTTCAATCGTGATTTTCTCCGAACACGTTTTTTTTTACTGTGTACGAGTTACGTCACTTCGTGGTACGGGCGACGAATTGCACCCCACTTTGATGTGACTCTGGATCCTCCCCCGACATGTTACCCCTTCTATTGCCTTACTGTATAATTTGCAATTTTGCATCCCACTTTGCTGTCACTCTGGATCCTCCCCCAACATGTTACCCCTTCTAGTGCCATTCTGTAGATACAATTTATCGAAAGCAGGACATGCCTGATGTGGTTGTGAAGATTCATCACAGCCCAAAGACTGTTACAAATTGTTGCCTGTCTTGCATCCAATTTGTTGTCAGTCTTGGTTTTCCCCCAACCCCTTCTTGTGCCATACTGTATGAATCCCGAACATTAATCCAACTTTGTTGTTACACTGGATCCTCCTCCAACATGTAACCCCTTCTAGTGCCATACTGTAGACAAAGTTTCTGAAAGCAGAATACGCTCGTTGTGGTTTTGAAGATACATCACAGTCGTAAGACTGTTATAAAAAATGTTGATCCTTGGCTGGAGTAATTGTATGCATACATCTTCTTTGGGTTTTTATTGCAGTACATTCAAGATGATCTGACAATTAATCACATCCTTTCTAATGAGAGATGCACAAACTCAGCTGAAGAGATCACCTGGCTTCCATCTTAACCATGATTTCAAAGTTCTACATCAGAATCTCTCTGCATCAAGCGACCTCAATTCTGCATCTTAAAGAATTCTGGAATATTGAGGTAAAATTGTTTTGTTAATAATAAACATTGTAAAAGGGCCTGTTTACACCAAACTTATAGGATCAATCCCAATCATGCACCCCACTTTGATGTCACTCTGGATCCTCCCCCAACATGTTACCCCTTTTGGATTGCCAAACTGTTTTATTCCCAAACATGCATCCTTTTTTACTGTCACTCTGGATCCTCCCCCTACATGTTAACCCTTCTTTAGCCTTGTACTGTATCATTTCGAATTGAACCCCTCTTTTCTGTCATTCTGGATCCTCCCATAAAATCTTACCCTTTCTAGTGCCATACTGTTTCAATCACAAACATGCATCCCACTTTGCTGTCCCTCTGGACCCTCCCCAAACATATTACCCCTGCCGGATTGCCTTACTTCTTTATGCCAAACATGCACCCCACTTTTCTGTCACTCTGTATCCTCCCATAAAATCTTACCCCTTTTAGTGCCTGACTGTACCAATTCCAATTGCATCCCACTTTGCTGTTACTCTGGATCCTCCCATAAAATTTTACCCCTTCTAGTGCCTGACTGTACCAATTCCAATTGCATCCCACTTTTCTGTCACTCTGGATCCTCCCATAAAATGTTACCCGTTCTAGTGCCTGACTGTACCAATTCCAATTGCATCCCACTTTTCTGTCACTCTGGATCCTCCCATAAAATGTTACCCCTTCTAGTGCCTGACTGTACCAATTCCAATTCCACCCCACTTTTCAATCACTCTGGATCCTCCCATAAAATGTTACCCCTTCTAGTGCCTGACTGTACAAATTCCAATTGCACCCCATTTTGCTGTCACTGTGGATCCTCCCATAAAATGTTACCCCTTCTAGTGCCATACTGTTTCAATCCCAAACATGCATCCCACTTTTCTGTCACTCTGGATCCTCCCATAAAATGTTACCCCTTCTAGTGCCTGACTGTATCAATTCCAATTGCAACCCACGTTCTGTCACTCTGGATCCTCCCATAAATTGTTACCCCTTCTAGTGCCTGGCTGTATCAATTCCAATTGCACCCCACTTTTCTGTAACTCTGGATCCTCCCATAAAATGTTACCCCTTCTAGTGCCATACTGTTTCAATCCCAAACATGCATCCTACTTTTCTGTCACTCTGGATCCTCCCATAAAATGTTACCCGTTCTAGTGCCTGACTGTATCAATTCCAATTGCACCCCACGTTCTGTCACTCTGGATCCTCCCATAAAATGTTACCCCTTCTAGTGCCTGGCTGTATCAATTCCAATTGCACCCCACTTTTCTGTCACTCTGGACCCTCCCATAAATTATTAATCCTTCCAGTGCCTGACTGTACCAATTCCAATTGCCCCCCACTTTGCTGTCACTCTAGATCCTCCCACAAATTGTTAACCCCTTCTAGTGCCTGACTGTATCAATTCCAATTGCACCCCACTTTTCTGTCACTCTGGATCCTCCCATAAAATGTTACCCCTTCTAGTGCCTGACTGTACCAATTCCAACTGCACCCCACTATTCTGTCACTCTGGATCCTCCCATAAAATGTTACCCCTTCTAGTGCCTGAGTGTACCAAGTCCAATTGCACCCCACTTTTCTGTCACTCTGGATCCTCCCTTAAAATCTTACCCCTTTTTGTGCTTGACTGTACCAATTCCAATTCGTCGCTCGTACCACGAACTGACCTAACTGACTAAAATCACTTATTTTTGCAAATATTTTTTTTTCCAAATTATTGACATACTCATTTCTGTCAATATTTTCAGTAAGTTTCAGTGCCTAATACGTACATTGTACGTAATAGTTTCGTAGTTACACAAATTAGTTAAAACCACGTATCACTAGACTTGCCATTTTGTCTTTTCACAAAGTGACCTAACTAGATTCGCCACTTTACCAATGGTAAACTATGCGCTACAGCGCGCGCAGTTCGGGCGCGCGTGAGAATTTGCGTACCACAAAGTGACCTAACTGGGAAGCGTAGTATTTTTACAAAGTGACCTATCTCGTTAGGTCTCTATTACGCATTGGTTGGTACACAGCGCTCTGCGGTCAAAACTCGAATTTTAATTTTCACAAAGTGACCTATCTGTTTAGGAATTAATTACTCATTAAAATAGTTTTAGGGATAAAAACACATTGTTAGTTCTGTATGAATAAAGAATTCAGCTTTATTTTCGTCATATAAAAAAAAAAAAAAAAAATAGTAAGCAGACTCCGAAACAGCAGTTTGAAAAGTAGTGCAACTTCAATCGTGATTTTCTCCGAACACGTTTTTTTTTACTGTGTACGAGTTACGTCACTTCGTGGTACGGGCGACGAATTGCACCCCACTTTGATGTGACTCTGGATCCTCCCCCGACATGTTACCCCTTCTATTGCCTTACTGTATAATTTGCAATTTTGCATCCCACTTTGCTGTCACTCTGGATCCTCCCCCAACATGTTACCCCTTCTAGTGCCATTCTGTAGATACAATTTATCGAAAGCAGGACATGCCTGATGTGGTTGTGAAGATTCATCACAGCCCAAAGACTGTTACAAATTGTTGCCTGTCTTGCATCCAATTTGTTGTCAGTCTTGGTTTTCCCCCAACCCCTTCTTGTGCCATACTGTATGAATCCCGAACATTAATCCAACTTTGTTGTTACACTGGATCCTCCTCCAACATGTAACCCCTTCTAGTGCCATACTGTAGACAAAGTTTCTGAAAGCAGAATACGCTCGTTGTGGTTTTGAAGATACATCACAGTCGTAAGACTGTTATAAAAAATGTTGATCCTTGGCTGGAGTAATTGTATGCATACATCTTCTTTGGGTTTTTATTGCAGTACATTCAAGATGATCTGACAATTAATCACATCCTTTCTAATGAGAGATGCACAAACTCAGCTGAAGAGATCACCTGGCTTCCATCTTAACCATGATTTCAAAGTTCTACATCAGAATCTCTCTGCATCAAGCGACCTCAATTCTGCATCTTAAAGAATTCTGGAATATTGAGGTAAAATTGTTTTGTTAATAATAAACATTGTAAAAGGGCCTGTTTACACCAAACTTATAGGATCAATCCCAATCATGCACCCCACTTTGATGTCACTCTGGATCCTCCCCCAACATGTTACCCCTTTTGGATTGCCAAACTGTTTTATTCCCAAACATGCATCCTTTTTTACTGTCACTCTGGATCCTCCCCCTACATGTTAACCCTTCTTTAGCCTTGTACTGTATCATTTCGAATTGAACCCCTCTTTTCTGTCATTCTGGATCCTCCCATAAAATCTTACCCTTTCTAGTGCCATACTGTTTCAATCACAAACATGCATCCCACTTTGCTGTCCCTCTGGACCCTCCCCAAACATATTACCCCTGCCGGATTGCCTTACTTCTTTATGCCAAACATGCACCCCACTTTTCTGTCACTCTGTATCCTCCCATAAAATCTTACCCCTTTTAGTGCCTGACTGTACCAATTCCAATTGCATCCCACTTTGCTGTTACTCTGGATCCTCCCATAAAATTTTACCCCTTCTAGTGCCTGACTGTACCAATTCCAATTGCATCCCACTTTTCTGTCACTCTGGATCCTCCCATAAAATGTTACCCCTTCTAGTGCCTGGCTGTATCAATTCCAATTGCACCCCACTTTTCTGTTACTCTGGATCCTCCCATAAATTATTACCCCTTCTAGTGCCTGACTGTACCAATTCCAATTGCCCCCCACTTTGCTGTCACTCTGGATCCTCCCACAAATTGATAACCCCTTCTAGTGCCTGACTGTATCAATTCCAATTGTACCCCACTTTTCTGTCACTCTGGATCCTCCCATAAAATGTTACCCCTTCTAGTGCCTGACTGTACCAATTCCAACTGCACCCCACTATTCTGTCACTCTGGATCCTCCCATAAAATGTTACCCCTTCTAGTGCCTGACTGTATCAATTCCAATTGCACCCCACGTTCTGTCACTCTGGATCCTCCCATAAATTGTTACCCCTTCTAGTGCCTGACTGTATCAATTCCAATTGCACCCCACTTTTCTGTAACTCTGGATCCTCCCATAAAATATTACCCCTTCTAGTGCCATACTGTTTCAATCCCAAACATGCATCCCACTTTTCTGTCACTCTGGATCCTCCCATAAAATGTTACCCCTTCTAGTGCCTGACTGTATCAATTCCAATTGCACCCCACGTTCTGTCACTGTGGATCCTCCCATAAAATGTTACCCCTTCTAGTGCCTGGCTGTATCAATTCCAATTGCACCCCACTTTTCTGTCACTCTGGATCCTCCCATAAATTATTAATCCTTCCAGTGCTTGACTGTACCAATTCCAATTGCCCCCCACTTTGCTGTCACTCTAGATCCTCCCACAAATTGTTAACCCCTTCTAGTGCCTGACTGTATCAATTCCAATTGCACCCCACTTTTCTGTCACTCTGGATCCTCCCATAAAATGTTACCCCTTCTAGTGCCTGACTGTACCAATTCCAACTGCACCCCACTATTCTGTCACTCTGGATCCTCCCATTAAATGTTACCCCTTCTAGTGCCTGAGTGTACCAAGTCCAATTGCACCCCACTTTTCTGTCACTCTGGATCCTCCCTTAAAATCTTACCCCTTCTTGTGCTTGACTGTACCAATTCCAATTCGTCGCTCGTACCACGAACTGACCTAACTGACTAAAATCACTTATTTTTGCAAATATTTTTTTTTTCCAAATTATTGACATACTCATTTCTGTCAATATTTTCAGTAAGTTTCAGTGCCTAATACATGTACATTGTACGTAATAGTTTCGTAGTTACACAAATTAGTTAAAACCACGTATCACTAGACTTGCCATTTTGTCTTTTCACAAAGTGACCTAACTAGATTCGCCACTTTACCAAAAGTAAACTATGCGCTACAGCGCGCGCAGTTCGTGCGCGGGTGAGAATTTGCGTACCACAAAGTGACCTAACTGGGAAGCGTAGTATTTTTACAAAGTGACCTATCTCGTTAGGTCTCTATTACGCATTGGTTGGTACACAGCGCTCTGCGGTCAAAATTCGAATTTTAATTTTCACAAAGTGACCTATCTGTTTAGGAATTAATTACTCATTAAAATAGTTTTAGGGATAAAAACACATTGTTAGTTCTGTATGAATAAAGAATTCAGCTTTATTTTCGTCATATAAAAAAAATAAATAAATAGTAAGCAGACTCCGAAACAGCAGTTTGAAAAGTAGTGCAACTTCAATCGTGATTTTCTCCGAACACGTTTTTTTTACTGTGTACGAGTTACGTCACTTCGTGGTACGGGCGACGAATTGCACCCCACTTTGATGTCACTCTGGATCCTCCCCCGACATGTTACCCCTTCTAGTGCCATACTGTAGATACAATTTATCGAAAGCAGGACATGCCTGATGTGGTTGTGAAGATTCATCACAGCCCAAAGACTGTTACAAATTGTTGCCTGTCTTGCATCCAATTTGTTGTCAGTCTTGGTTTTCCCCCAACCCCTTCTTGTGCCATACTGTATGAATCCCGAACATTAATCCAACTTTGTTGTTACACTGGATCCTCCTCCAGCATATAACCCCTTCTAGTGCCATACTGTAGACAAAGTTTCTGAAAGCAGACTACGCTCGTTGTGGTTTTGAAGATACATCACAGTCGTAAGACTGTTATAAAAAATGTTGATCCTTGGCTGGAGTAATTGTATGCATACATCTTCTTTGGGTTTTTATTGCAGTACATTCAAGATGATCTGACAATTATTCACATCCATTCTAATGAGAGATACACAAACTCAGCTGAAGAGATCACCTGGCTTCCATCTTAACCATGATTTCAAAGTTCTACATCAGAATCTCTCTGCATCAAGCGACCTCAATTCTGCATCTTAAAGAATTCTGGAATATTGAGGTAAAATTGTTTTGTTAATAATAAACATTGTAAAAGGGCCTGTTTACACCAAACTTATAGGATCAATCCCAATCATGCACCCCACTTTGATGTCACTCTGGATCCTCCCCCAACATGTTACCCCTTCTATTGCCTTGCTGTAACAATTCGAATTGCATCCCACTTTGCTGTCCTTTTGGACCCTCCCCGAAAATATTACCCCTTTTGGATTGCCAAACTGTTTTATTCCCAAACATGCATCCTTTTTTACTGTCACTCTGGATCCTCCCCTACATGTTAACCCTTCTTTAGCCTTGTACTGTATCATTTCGAATTGAACCCCTCTTTTCTGTCAATCTGGATCCTCCCATAAAATCTTACCCTTTCTCATGCCATACTGTTTCAATCACAAACATGCATCCCACTTTGCTGTCCCTCTGGACCCTCCCCAAACATATTACCCCTGCCGGATTGCCTTACTTCTTTATGCCAAACATGCACCCCACTTTTCTTTTACTCTGTATCCTCCCATAAAACTAACCCCTTTTAGTGCCTGACTGTACCAATTCCAATTGCATCCCACTTTGCTGTTACTCTGGATCCTCCCATAAAATGTTACCCCTTCTAGTGCCTGACTGTACCAATTCCAATTGCATCCCACTTTTCTGTCACTCTGGATCCTCCCATATAATCTTAACCCTTTTAGTGCCTGACTGTACCAATTCCAATTGCATCCCACTTTTCTGTCACTGTGGATCCTCCCATAAAATGTTACCCCTTCTAGTGCCTGACTGTACCAAGTCCAATTGCACCCCACTTTTCTGTCACTCTGGATCCTCCCATAAAATGTTACCCCTTCTAGTTTGCCCGACGGTACCAATTCCAATGGCATCCCACTTTGATGTCACTCTGGATCCTCCCATAAAATGTTACCCCTTCAAGTGCCTGACTGTACCAATTCCAATTGCATCCCACTTTGCTGTCACTCTGGATCCTCCCATAAAATGTTACCCCTTCTAGTGCCTGACTGTACCAATTCCAATTGCATCCCACTTTTCTGTCACTCTGGATCCTCCCATAAAATGTTCCCCCTTCTAGTGCCTGACTGTACAAATTCCAATTGCATCCCACTTTGCTGTCACTGTAGATCCTCCCATAAAATGTTACCCCTTCTAGTGCCTCACTGTACCAATTCCAAATGCTCCCCACTTTGCTGTCACTCTGGATCCTCCCATAAAATGTTACCCCTTCTTGTTTGCCCGATGGTACCAATTCCAATTGCACCCACTTTTCTGTCACTCTGGATCCTCCCATAAAATGTTACCTCTTCTAGTGCTTGACTGTACAAATTTCAATTGCACCCCACTTTGCTGTCACTGTGGATCCTCCCATAAAGTGTTACCCCTTCTAGTGCCTGACTGTAGCAATTCAAATTGCATCCCACTTTGTTATCACTCTGGATCCTCCCATAAAATGTTACCCCTTCTAGTGCCTGACTGTATCAATTCCAATTCCACCCCACTTTTCAATCACTCTGGATCCTCCCATAAAATCTTACCCCTTCAAGTGCCTGACTGTACCAATTCCAATTGCATCCCACTTTGCTGTCACTCTGGATCCTCCCATAAAATGTTACCCCTTCTAGTGCCTGACTGTACCAATTCCAATTGCATCCCACTTTTCTGTCACTCTGGATCCTCCCATAAAATGTTCCCCCTTCTAGTGCCTGACTGTACAAATTCCAATTGCACCCCACTTTGCTGTCACTGTGGATCCTCCCATAAAATGTTACCCCTTCTAGTGCCTGACTTTACCAAATCCAATTGCATCCCACTTTGCTGTCACTGTAGATCCTCCCATAAAATGTTACGCCTTCAAGTGCCTGACTGTACCAATTCCAATTGCATCCCACTTTGCTGTCACTCTGGATCCTCCCATAAAATGTTACCCCTTCTAGTGCCTGACTGTACCAATTCCAATTCGTCCCACTTTTCTGTCACTCTGGATCCTCCCATAAAATGTTACCCCTTCTAGTGCCTGACTGTACCAATTCCAATTGCACACCACTTTGATGTCACTCTGGATCCTTCCATAAAATGTTACCCCTTCTAGTGCCTGACTGTACCAATTCCAATTGCTCCCCACTTTTCTGTCACTCTGGATCCTCCCCCGACATGATCTCCATTCTATTGGCTTCATTATTTCAAATCCAAACGTGCATTCACACTGATCCTCCCCCAACATGTTACCCCTTCTTGTGCCATACTTTAGATTTAAATTTCTGAAAGCTGGACACGCATGATGTAGTTTCATCACAGCCCAAAGACTTTTTTAAAAATTGTTGAATCTAGGCTGGAGTAATTGTATGCACACATCTTCTTTGGATTTTTATTGCAGTACATTCAAGATGATCTGACAATTAATCACATTCTTTCTAATGAGAGATGCACAAACTCAGCTGAAGAGATCACTTGGCTTCCATCTAAACCATGAATTCAAAGTTATACGTCATCATCTCTCTGCATCAAGCAACCTCAAATCTGTATCTTAAAGAATTCTGGAAAATTGAGGTAAAATTGTTATGTTTATACTTAACATTGTAAAAGGGCCTGTTTACACCAAATTTATAGAATTAATCCCAATAATGCACCCCACTTTAATGTCACTCTGGATCCTCCCCAACTTGATACTCCTTATATTGCCTTACTGTAACAATTTCAATTGCCTCCCACTTTGCTGTCCCTCTGGACCCTCCCCAACATGTTACACCTCCCGGATTGACATGCTTTTTTAACCCCAAACATGCACCCCACTTTGCTGTAACTCTGGATCCTCCCATAAAATGATACCCCTCAAGTGCCATACTGTTTCCATCCCAAACATGCATCCCACTTTTCTGTCACTCTGGACAATTGCAATTGCATTCCAATTTGCTGTCCCTCTGGACCCTCCCTCGACATGATACCCTTCCCGGATTGCCATGCTGTTTTAATCCAAAACATGCACCCCACTTTTCTGGCACACTGGATCCTCCTATAAAATGATACCCCTTCTTTTGCCTTAATGTGGATCAATTCCAATGGCATCCCATTTTTCTGTCACTCTGATCCTCCCCCAACATGTTACCCCTTTTATTGCCTTACTTATTCCATTTTATTGCCTTACTTATCAATTCAAATTGCATCCAACTTTGCTGTCCCTTTGGACCCTCCCTGAAAATGTTACCCCTTTTGGATTGCCGTACTGTTTTATTCCCAAACATGCATCCTTTTTACTGTGCTTTCTGGATTTCCCCCTACATGTTAACCCTTGCTTAGCCTTGTACTGCATCATTTCTAATTGAACCCCACTTTTCTGTCACTCTGGATCTCCCATAAATACTTACCCCTTCTAGTGCCATACTGTTTCAGTCACAAACATGCATCCCACTTTGCTGTCCCTCTGGAACCTCCCCCAACATGATACCCTTTCTATTGCCTTACTGTATCAATTCCAATTGCATCCCACTTTGCTGTCTCTCTAAAGCCTCCCCTAAAAGTGTCATGCCCCTTCTAGTGTATCAAACTCAAACACCTGTCCCATCATGTATCAATCCCAAACATAGACCCCTCTTTGCTGTCAATGGGGATACTCCCCCAACATGTTACCCCTTTTAAATGGTGTGCTCGATTACTTCTCCATGTGTACCAGGGGTTTACACTTGTGGTAGCCCCGAAACGAGGCTGATTGATCGCCGCTGTGTTTTCGCTTGGCTCTCTGGGAAAATTAAGGCCAAAGATTGTTGCGTAGCAGTGCGGCTTAAAAAGGTGAAAACAGACAGCTCTGTCATTTCCGTATGCTGCTCAATTGGAAAACGTCAATGTCCGTGATGACACAAATTAATTATATCATTCATACTTTGCACACACTCACCAACTGTTTGTTTTTCATTTCCTTTCTATTTGCCATCATTGTTTCATAGACGATAAATCAGTGTATTAATTTGTAGTTTTTGTACTCCCGTTGCAATCAACTTGTCCCCTGCCATCTTGGTATGATATGCCTACAGCCAGAAACTATGTCATTACACCTGGGCATACACCTGAGACACGCTCGCGAACTGGGGCTGTGGTGGCTGACACCGGGGCAGACACGAGTATCACGTGATGGCTAATCGAACGCTCTCGTGTAAGTTTTACTTAAACGTGTAAGCTACTCGAACGCAACCATAGTACCTTGTACACCAGTACACATCTCCCTCATTCATCCAAACTGTGTCTCTCCATGGCTGTAGTAAGTTTATGCATACATCTTCTTTGGGTTTTTATTGCAGTGCATTCAAGATGATCTGACAATTAAACACCTCAGTTCTAACGAGAGATACACAACAAGCTCAGCTAAAGAGAACACTTGGCTCTTGTCTTTACCATGAATTAGTCAACTACGTCATAGTCTCTCTGCATCAAGCAACCTCAAATCTGTAACTTAAGAATTCTGGAATATTGAGGTAGGCTTGTTACGTTAATAATACACATTGTAAAATGGCCTGTTTACACAACATTTACAGGACATCATCTCCCTCACTACTAGTCCTCATGTGATTCTTTAAAACCACATGTACCAACGACTGTAATTAAGCATACAGTATATGTATGCCAAGAAGATTTTTAATCAGTACAAAAGTGGGAAAAAGTATTCTGACAATGTCTTGTATAATGTAAACAGACCTTTAGTGTATACGTTGTTATTACTGCTGCTGTTTTATTGCATTTATGTACTTTCAACTAGATTCGATCAAAATGCAAACAAAACTAACATTAAAAGTGCGTCATATCTAAAGGGACTGTGTATCATCTGTATAATCGTAACTAATTATGGTCCTTAATTTCTTGAAACAACAAGCTGCTACAACATTATTGTTGTAAAAACAAACTCAATTAGATCAGCTATATAATGTCCTCGTTCATTAGATTAATTTTTTGTGCAGATGTTTTGTGTTGACCTAGCCATTATTATTGGTACTTTTAGATGCAAGTTTGATGAGGTTTTAGAGTGCTATGAAGTGTAAGATAAAGTAAGAAACAAATTTGTTTTCCATTATGCAATAGGACCGTGTATCATCTGTAATCATTAACGTCTCTTCGAAACTGATCACTGAAACAACAACCTGCAACATCTAGACTCAACTAGATCAGCTACATGTATGATGCCCTTGTTCGTTAGATGTATAGTTGTTAGCGTTGACCTAGCCGTACAGTTTTGTTTTACTTGTAGGCACACGTTTGCTTAGTGGTATGATGGGTAAAGTAAAGAAACAAGTTTGCTCACTATGCAAATTCTACACTTTAAAAACGGACGTTTTCCTCATGCTCTTAAAACTTTAATAAATCAGTCAGTAGCCATTTTTGTCTAGTGCCCTGTCTCCAATGAATAACACAGTCTCACAGTGACACATGAACATAGTAACAGACTATTATTGCCTTGTGAACTAAAACTCCATAGAGTTAAAGATCAGATATTTTGAAGTGTTAGTGTGTTACCATACTGTCAAAGCTGTCGCTTAAATTTTTTCCTTTCCAGAACTAAGTTGTATTTTTCTGTAAATTATGGGATCAATTATTTGCAAATTTAAATGTGCCTTTAGACATCGTGAATGTTACTTTTTTTAGTTGAAACTAAAATGCTGTTTTTGTAAATGTAATGTAGAACGTCTTAGGCCCTTAAACCAGAAGGAATTTAAAGTCTGTGTGCAATCAATGGTGGGAAAGTATGGACATAAAGTTAAGCATCTTTATAAGGCGTTTAAAGAAATGTTAAAGCCTTAAAAATGCAGATTAATATTGTGAAACAATTTAAAAAGTTTTGTGTGTGACCAGAATGCGTAATTTATGTAGTAGAGTAATTTAAGCATCGTTTTAAGCATAAAAGGGTGGCTGAAACCTTTTATATTTCCCCAAAATTAAAAGTTTATGGTAATTTTGCACCAAAAATGTTCTTTTTTTGTTGAAAATGAAAGATAATTAACGAGCGTGCGTTTCAGCCCATTTTAAAAAATTGAAAGACCGTAAATTTTTTAATTTTTCATATTTCTTTTTTTTTTTTTTGGAAATCAAAAATAATTAACGAGCGTACGTTTCAGCCGATTTAAAAAAAATGAAAGACCGTTAATTTTCGGTTTTTCATACTTTTTTTTTTTTTTTTTTTCCCATCGAAAATATAAAAAAAAATTGTCCACCCCTCTTCTCTCTCTCTCTCTCTCTCTGTCCACCTCCCCTCTCATTCCTCCGTCCTGGCCTGTCCCTCCTTGTGCATCGTGCGTGGTGCGTGTTAGTGCGTGTTAGTCTGTGCATGTTAGTTTACATTATATATAATTCCACTTACCTTGCGACTTGCCGGGATTCGAACCCATGCATGTCTTCCGATCTTGCTCTCCCCGTGCGTGACCTTGTCCGCTAGGCCATCGGCGGATCCACGACAAACTTATAATTTTTAACCAAGATGAATATTAGAACCAAGTGTTGTATATACAAACACACGTAAATACATGTAAAAATATATAGTGTAAATGGCGCCCTCTGTTGACTATAAAGGGCGCCCTCTGTTGTCTGTAAAGGGCGCCCTCTGGCAACAAAAATTAGTTATTTACAAACTACCACCACTGAAAAAACAGTTTCCCCCGTATAATATGGAGATTATTTTCCACTAAGAAAAAGTTAATATTTTCAATTTTGTCGTGTCTAGCTATTTGAAGTTTTTAACAAAATATACATTTCCAAGTTTGACAGATAATAAATTAACACGAACAAATCTGGAAAGTTTAGATGTTGAAAATGTATCTCTTTATTTAAAACATCGTTCGTAAAAATAATCAAATAAACATTTTAAGTTATTTATTTCAAAGCATTTGTATTGTATTCTTCTACAATTGAAATATCAAAGATTCAAAATAATATTGGTGTATGTCTGTAAAGGGCGTATAAATATTTTTCAACGGATGTTTGCAAATAAATCAGAAGTTTTATTTGCAAATATCTGCTAGAAAATTAACATACAATTTTATAATTAATTTCAGTGTATTTTAAGGTGTTTTCTTCTTCAATTCAAGTAAAACATGTATATACATAATTATAAAATCATAAATAAATACAATTAATAAATAAAAAATTAATATAAATAACAAAAATATAAATATAAATAATTCAAAATTATAAAAAATAATTTTTTTAACAATAAATAAATAAATATACAAATAAAAAGAGTAAAAAAATAAACAAATAAAAATAAAAATAAAAATTAAAAATTCAATCAAAAAGTAATAAAAAATAACAAATAAAATAAAATATAAACAAGCAAACAAACACCCCAACACCCCAATGAGCAAACAAACAATTAAATAAATAATAAACAAATCACTTTGTAAATATATAAATAAATAAATGGAATCAATAATTAAAAAATAAACGTAAAAAAATAAAAAATTTCAACAAATAAATTTACAAATAAATAAATACATAAATAAAAACAGTAAGAAATAAACAAATAAATATAAAAATAAAAATAACAAAATTCAATAAGTAGATAGATAAAGTATTAATAAATAAAATTTAAACAAATAATTATATAAATAAATATAATATCAACAAACAAACAAACCAACAAAAACAAACGAGCAAGCAAACAATTAATCAAATGAATAATAAATAAATAATTTAATTACTTACCTATTTTTATAATTTACCAACAACCAACTTACTAGTTCATTTATTTATTTATTATTAAATAATAACATCTTATTACATAATCCTCACATTTTGAATCCTTTATATCCGCATTTCCAATATCAAACGGAAGCCAGACTTATTGTCTTGATATAAAAATCCTTCATGGTGTTACGCTCTAAGAGTTGTAATCCCAAGCACCCAAAGTTCTACAGAGCACAAGTATGTATCCTCGGAAGAGTCTGATGCAGAATGTCAGGTGTTCCATCTTCCATCTGGGTTATCATCAACATGACTGCTACATTGTTCATGGTATCTATTCTGAAGAGGACTTGCTTTTCAAGAGCATTCAAATCAGTTATGCTAGGCTAGTTGCATTTTACAGATGGCTGCAGAGCGGCATTCCTTTCTTGTAGATTCCAAAAGCTCCCCGTGAGCCCAATCTGGACTTCTCCTGTACAGACAAGAATAAATAATATTCATTAGTTAATTCATTATCAAGTAATGATTGTGAAAATGGAACAGCAAATTGATTATTGTCTTAACAAATATCATTATAATGGATAATGGGTTGTCATTTTGTAACCTCACCCCCTAACCAGGGGGCTCGGGCTGGTGCCCCCCCCCCCCAATTTGCAGTGGCCTCACCCCAAGGTGCCCCCAGAAAAAAAATCGGAATAGTGCTCACAAAAATTAATAGGAAATAGAAAAGGGGGATGCCTGTTTGTATAATCAAATTAAAATTTATTGAACGGTCGTTATCGGTATCGCTACCACAACCACAAAATGCCACGAACATAAGAGGATGGTGGCCCCCTGGCGTCCCCCTTCCAATATAAAAGCATGACCCAAGCATGACCCAAGCATGATAAAAGCATGACAAGCCTATCCCCCTTGGGCCCCACAAGTAATGCGCTCCCCACACACACTGAAAAGGTCATGGCTACGCCGCTGTCCACGCCCCTCCCCCCTCAAAAAAGAAGAAAAAACAATACAAAACGAAAACCCCACCACCAACAACAACCAACAAACAAACAAACACCCCCCCCCCAAAAAAACAACAACAACAACAACAACAACAACAAAACAAAAACAAAACTAGGAACTTGTTTGCTTCTTATTTATCGTCAAGGAAGTAAAACTGTATCTTAATTAATTCTTAATAAAATTAAACTTGAAATACTGAGTTTATTTAGAAAACTGTTGACGATATTAAAAAAAACATGTTATTGATTTGTATTTAAAAAAAACCTCCTTTTTTAAAGAAGTTAAAGCATGTTCACTTTTGACCAAAAGTATTAAAAATAGAAAATATATGGTTCTCAAAAGAGACAAAAGTAGTTATTGATTTTTACCTGTAAAACATGGCGCACACCTTGTCGTCCTCCACCGCTGGGGATGTCTCTCCATTAACTAGTTCTTTTCTGAGGTGTCTCCACTCTTGATCAACTTCTGCCTCATCTCACAGCTTCATCACTAACAGGTGAGCTCCTCAAAGTAATCTGACTCTGTTTTTCCATCAACTTTACTCTGAGACCCTCGATAGTAGAGTTAGCTTTCTCAGATGTTGGGACAGACTGGAATTGCTCGATCACACAAAAACAGCTGCTGATGATTGTTAAAAAAAGATTGAAAAGTCATGAACAAAAATAATAAAAGCACAAGCCAAGATCAAGTATTTAAAAGCTTTTAAAAGCGATCAGTTCAGTATTCACTCAACGATTACTCCAAAGAAAGTCATCTTAGATAGATAAGGGAAAATGCCAAGTCTGCCCCCCCCCATTTTTCACTCATTATAACTAAAATAAAATCTTGTGTGAAAATGTAGTAGTCAGTTTTTTGTATGTATCCCGTTTTTAATGACTTTCTTTGGACAGATCACTGAGAAAAGACGTAGTCTGATCATTGATCCAAACTGTCAATGTTTTACATTGCATTCCAAATATTTAATGGTCAGTTTTACATGTCCAGACCCCATGGGCCGGGCACCCACTTCATACAGAATTAAAGAGGATGGTGCAGGAAAGACACCCATGCACGGTCATCATAATCTGGCCCATGTGGTCTTAGTATTTGTTTTGTTTTTTAGACTTAAAACAAATTAATATTTTGACTGTACAAATATTACCGTAAATGTATGCAAAGGTAGAAGTGGGTCGGTTTTCGCTGTAACGCAGGTTTTTGAACGTCGCAAGCTTAATTCACATGTTTCAAAGTGTAGACCTACAATGGTTCATACAATAGCAACCGAGCAAGGGACATGTACAAACACTGTAATCGAAACAAAAGTTTTCCGTTTTTGTTTAATATCATTTTATATTAATATCAAATGCATCGCGTTAAACCGTGAGTGTTCCCCCATCATCCGACATTATTTATTCACGGTGCGGCGCCCCGCCTATCGTCTGTCTGTCGAGAAAAGGGTTTGAGATTTTTTGCTCCAAGTAAATTTGAGGCCACTCTTCTTATTTATTAAATTTTCACTTTGAAAATATTAATTTATCATTTAGAAGATAATAACACGTGCATACACTTTGCATTTTCCCCCAAAGTAAGCCAATAGACCTTTCTATTGCAATGTCAAAGCCAGAGTTTTTGCCAACGATGTTGGAAAACTATGGAAAGCCATAAATGCAAAACAAAAGCAGATAGCCACAGTTTGTAACACAAATATTCAAAAATACTGTTTAATTTGTTGGAAACAAAGCAACCATTCGTGGGAGGTAATTGAATTGAAAGTTTGCAGATTGAATTTTTTTTTTAATACTCTGCCGTCCATGCGAACCAGCGCAGTTTGTTTATTATCAACAATGGAAAGGTCTATAGACCTAAATAATAAATGTCTGACACAACGGTAGGCTATGTCCTCGATATACTTTTACTTAAATGTTTGCCTTACCGTTAATAACGTAGGTCTTTTCTTTAATGTTGAGCTAGCAAACTAATGTATGTCTCGATATACCGTTATGGCCAAACAAAATTAGTGCAAACAGAAGACATTAAAAAAAAAAACAACGTTTCCATTCGTTTGCCAAGAAGTTACATGCAACTTGGACAGATTCTCTCATTTTAAATTGTAGCAATGAACCATTTCGCCAGAATAGAACACTGCTGTATTAA
The DNA here is from genome assembly GCA_023634235.1 of Pisaster brevispinus. Classification (NCBI taxonomy): domain Eukaryota; kingdom Metazoa; phylum Echinodermata; class Asteroidea; order Forcipulatida; family Asteriidae; genus Pisaster; species Pisaster brevispinus. The sequence continues at coordinate 96,362 of JAMKCF010000022.1, forward strand.
ACCATGTTTCGCGCTATTTCTGATTTACGTCTCTTACGTAAAAAAAAAACCCAACTACCTCACCGCCCACTTTATTGAGCTACCTCCCAGAAATATTTCCAGATTGTCATATTATTTTCCGTACCAATAGTGACAATCTCTCTTTCTCTTTTAAAAAATGCGACAAACAGAAACATGATTCACAAATATTCGCTTTCACACAAATGCATCAATGTAGATCAAGCATTTAAATGTTAAAATTAATCTAAAATTAGACTGTTTTTGTGTGTGTGATAATTTTATAAATTTGACGATCTCATTGTTGTACGCCCATACTGTCAATAAAGTATTGAAGTGACATACACCCTTCTGCCGGAAATAAAGAAAGACACAAGTAGAAGACGTGGATAATGGTATACATCACATCATTTTGCCAATAAACGCTACCTTTTTTATTCTACCTCCATGCTTTTTTATGGGCAAAACTGTTATTGTCAATACCTTTAATGGCGCTAGTATCAATAACTTAGGTACCGACTTATAGCCTGTCCTGGGCCCAATTTCATAGCGCTGCCTAACAGTATAGCGCCTTAGCCTGTACTGGGCCCAATTTCAGCACAAAAGCGTAGTAAGCACAGACAAATCATGCTTAGCAGAAACAGGTTACCAGCCAACATTCAATAAAGTTCACACTGTTTCCACTTGTACCCCGCTCATTTCTTAAGTAAAGAAATTTGCTAAGCAGAATTTTCTGCTTAACGGCTGTATGAAATTTGGCCCAGGGCCTAATTTTATAAAACCTGTAAGCACAAAAATTTGCTGATCACAGAAAACAATTGCTTAGTAGAATCTGGTTACCAACCAAAATCTACAAAAAAATACATTGCTGTGACTGGTGCCTCGCTCATTTCTTGCTAAGTAAAGAAATTTGCTAAGCAGACTTTACCGCTAAACGGCTTTATGAAATTGGGCACAGGCCCAATTTCATAAAACCTGTAAGCACAACAACTTGCTAAGCACAGAAAACAATTGCTTCGCAGAAACTGGTTACCAGCCAAAATTACATTGTTGTGACTGGTGCCTCGCTTATTTCTTGCTAATTAAAGAAATTTGCTAAGCAGAATTTTCTACTTAACGGCTTTATGAAATTGGGCCCAATTTCATAAAACCTGTTACCAGCCAAAATCTTAAAAAAAAACATTGATGTGACTGGTGCCTCCCTCATTTCTTGCTAAGTAAAGAAATTTGCTAAGCAGAATTTTTTGCTTGACGGCTTTATGAAATTGGGCCCAGAAAAATCTTGCTTAGCAGAAACAGGTTACCAGCCAACATTCGAAAAAGTGCACACAGTTGCCACTGGTACCCCGCTCATTTCTTGCTAAGTAAAGAAATTTGCTAAGCAGACTTTACAGGGCCCAATTTCATAAAACCTGTAGCACAAAAATTTGCTGATCGCAGAAAACGATTGCTTAGGAGAAACTGCATGGTTACCAACCAAAATCTACAAAAAAAAATACATTGTTGTGACTGGTGCCTCGCCCATTTCTTGCTAAGTAAAAAAATTTGCTGAGCAGAATTTTCTGCTTAACTGCTTTATGAAATTGGGCCCAGAGAAATCTTGCTTAGCAGAAACAGGTTACCAGCCAGCATTCCATAAAGTTCATATTATTGCCACCGGTACCCCGCTAATTTATTGCAAAGTAAAGAAATTTGCTAATCAGAATTGTCTGCTTAACGGCTTGCGCTGCTATACGGTAAGCAAATTTTCGAGCTAGCTAGCTTACAAAAATTGCTTAAGCGTAAGCGTATTTCACAGGTAAGCAAGCACAGGCAGCCACCATGCGCGTCCACCGTGGATTTCCGTGGATTTCCGTTGTTCATTTACGTTATTCATTTTCATACAGTAAGCACCAGAAGGTTAGCATGATAAATTTAACTATGAGAGGGAAGGCTGTTGTCATTAGTTTCATGGGTGCCAGTCTATCCTACCAGGGATCAATCATCTTTTGTCCCGAGGATTGTGTTAAGCAAATGGAGCGCATTAAGTGATTTTTCTTTTGGAATGGCAAACTGGATAATAATTTTTTTTAAAGACTATTACCGGTCCCGTTACTATGGGAGGCACTAAGGTAGTTGATCTTCGGCTCAAGCTGCAAGCTTTAAAACCAAATGCTTTTAAAAAGTATCACACTGAAATCTGGGAAATGGAGAAATCTTGTATGCAAAGCTAGCGGGAAGATTGAACTTGGCTGATACATTTTAGATAACCCTAGAGCCATCGTTTGTGGTACTCAGGATTATTATAAAGAATTAATTCATTCAGAAATCTAAACTTAACTAACGCAAAGTGTTCTCCTGTGTTGACGAAACTCATGAACTCCCCCTCAGCTACTGAAAACAGGCAGGGTCCACCTAACCATTTTTTGAATAATGTTACCATTGAAGATAAACAGACAGGCAAAAATGGTAGACTTTGTTACAATAACGTTAAAGATTTTTACAGGTGTTTTATTAATAATCAATTCATTTCTCCTGCGGTTTTGCAAGACTGGGTTATTAATTAATAATTACTAATTATTTTCATATTACTACATACATCCGATGTTAATACTTGGGGAAATGGTCGGTGTCCCCTTATGGAAGCCGATGAAAAAGATTTGTGGTTCACATTAAAACATAGAATTCTCCCTACTTAATGGGCAAAACTGTTAATGTCCGTACCTTTGTTGGCGCTAGTATCATTTACTTAGGTAGCGGTTTATAGCCTGTCCTGGGCCCAATTTCCGCACAAAAATTTAGTAAGTACAGAAAAATCTTGCTTAGCAGAAACAGGTTACCAGCCAACAAAGTTCCAATGTTGCCACTGGTACCCCGCTCATGTCTTGCTAAGTAAAGAAATCTGCTAATCAGAATTTTAAGCACACAAACTTGCTAAGCACAGAAAAATTGCTTAGAAGAAACTGGTTACAGCCAAAATTCAAAAATGTGCCCCACTAGTTTGCTGCTTAGCATAGAAAATTACCTAGCAGTATTTTCTGCTTAACAGCTTTATGAAAAAGGGCACAGGGCCCAATTTCTTAGCGCTGCTTAACGGTAAGCAAATTTTTATTCTAACTGCATCGTCAGTTATGTAAATACCGATAAATTTAGCACAATCAAAGAGATAGAAATGTGGATTGCCTAAGTACTTTTTAATAAAATTTTCGACAAATAAAAAAGCAATATAAAATCACACTCTATAAAAAGATGTGCAATCGTTTCATTAGATTAAGGTGGCGTTTGGACCATTTTTGTCAAGGACACAATGAATTTTGTTTACTCTCGGCCCCCAAGTTGTCCTCTGGTGTAACACGATTACCAAAAATAATACCCAGCTTTTTCAATTTATCATCGCACCAAATAAAATTACAAGGTTTGTCTTGTCTATGTTTCCTTTTCCCTAGCCAGAGGCCTTTGGTTTTATTGACGTTCAGCTTCGACCCATAACCTTGCAGTCTCGAGGATCAGTGTCATCTGTGATACCAAATTTGTACAATTTATCTTAAAGTTGAACTCACCACCAACACCTGTTCAATTATATTTACACAATAAATGCCTGGGTCTTTGTAGAATACCTTATAGGAAATTACACTCTGGTAACAATTCTTTCATCTAAGTGACCCAAATAGAATTATTGAATATGACCTAAAACCGGTGCATTGTGTTTAATATGCTTCGGCAGATTTGGAACATCATACATCAGGTGCAAACAAAGTTTTTCTAAGCTACAAAAATCCCTCGATATCGATATTAATATGCTGTTCCAGCACTTTCTCACTTAAGAAAAGGAAAGAATGAGCAGTGATATTGTTTTGTCTATGCTAGAAACAACACCCTGTGTTCAATTAATAAGGTAATTAACTGGAATTAAGGTTTTGGTTTCAATGTCCCATTGTTCATGCTCAATCTGTGTCATTTTTGTACTATTAATACTCTTATTTAATGACTCCTCTCTAATTGTAAATGAGTCATGCATTCCGTGCCAAATCACCCGAAATTCTAAAAATTTCGGCAGGCACAGTCTCAGATTGTGCTAGTTTTTTTGTTTAAAAATACCTTATGGGTGCCAAGAAAAAAACAATTTTAGAATCCTACTCCTTAACATTTCTGAGATATGACCCCCTAAAAAATTAAGCCCCGCCTCTTCAAATTGACCTTTGTCTGTTTTTGACATTTTTAGGGGTCTGTATCTACAAATGGAGATAAAATGTATAGCTACAAATTAAGATACAGGGTGTCTGGTATCCCATCAACTAGAATCTACTGTCAAAAGTAGCACAGGCCTTTTTTGTCTATCAAGGTATAGGTCTTTAAATTTTAGCATGCTCAATGACTTTTCGTCATTTTTGAGACCCCTAAGTGTCTAAGTGAAATGTCCGATTGTTTTTATATTACATTTGATTATAAACTAGGTGCATATGTGTGACATTATATGGATAGATTAGTCACACCTTTGACGGGTATTTGGCAGGGGTATGAATATGGGTCATATTGTAGTTCTACTTTTAGGAGTAGGTTGGGTCAAGATGACCACGGGTGTGTTCCTTCGACCCTTCACTGTATTTCTGTATGTAGCGGTGCCCCACCCATGGGTCAGACTGACCGTTCAAAATTTGGATATAACGCATTGATTAACCCAAACCCAAAACAAAACAACAAAACAACAACAACAACAACAACAACAACAACAACAACAACAACAACAACAACAACAACAACAACAACAAAACAACAACAACAACAACAACAAAACAACAACAACAACAACAACAACAACAACGACGACTACGACGACGACGACGACGACGAAGGGTCTGGGTATAACTCTAGGGTCTTGGCATGTGAAAAATGCTTCAATATAGTTCTATGGTTTATGCACAAATAAACGTTAAATAAATATCAAAACAGTAACTGGTACTTGATTGACATTCGAATGTCGAATATCGAACGTCAAACGAGAAACCATGGAGGAACTTCCTCCATGGAGAAACCAACTTCTCACCGGTGGCTGGTAAGACCAAACACGTCATACAAAACAGATATAGGGCCTATATGGATCAAGTCAGCGGTATGTTTACATTGACTTATCATGACATGATTGAGTCGAGTTAATCTGAATTACCTGCCTCCATTGTCTGCTGACGTTAACCTCTGAACCTAACGAAAACCCGACAAATCTGCCTATCAATTTGAAACGTACCTTTCAAATATCCAGTGAGTCTCCTGCTTTTGATAAACAGTACTGTCGGTAGTAAGACCAAACACTAATTTGTTAGTAAGACCAAACACGGCCTACGGCCGCGGATCAACGGTATGTTTACATTGACATGCATTGCATGACACGATTGATATTAATCTAACGTTAACCTCTACTGGCATGGTACACAAATAGAAATCCGACACATCTGCCTATATGTCAATCTAAAACGTACCTTTATAATATCCAGTGGGTCTCCTGCCTTTGATGAACAGCCAGATAATCCATACAGCGTCATAGTTTGTCAAAAGAGACATTTCTAGGTAGAAATTAGGGAAACGAAATTGAAATCGAAACTCCCTCAATGTAAACTGTATTAATATGACCTAGAGAGGGCGCACTTCATAAACAATCCAAAATCATTAAAGGGGCTATGCGTGTTACTTTTTGGAAGAGAAAATAATTATAGCAAGAAATAATAATTATTTACACTAGAAACAACAACCGATTTGATTTTCAAATATATTCATGATGTCGTAAATCAAACTATGAGAAGAAAATATGAAGACTAAATTGGCCTCGATGTTAAGGTTACGAAATTGCACTATATGGCTTAACAAGCTTGACCCGACATACATATGAAGCCCATTCTGGTTGCATGTGGAATCTTGCCTCAACATGAATATTTGCCCTACATACAATTATGAGAAGATCCAAACATCAGGTTGGGGGCATTGGGGCCAAACTACGTTCTCGAACGCGTTTTCCCCACAGGGTTTTCCCCACAGGGTTTTCGAGTTTTCGTAACCGACAATATGTTTGGATCTGAAACAAGTTTGTGCCAATACACAGTTAAAGGTTGTCACACAACGTTAAGGGTTATAATTACAAGTGACTCATTTTTGTAGAGCCCATCCATGTGAATCTACTACCTTACCTGAGGCTTCATGTACATGTAAGTAGGGTCAAACATACACATTTTTAGTTATTATCCGGAGGCGCCATCTAAGGTAAACGATGCAGATCAGGGTAAATGTATTTCAATTTTGACCGAAAAACTAGGATCAACCCTTTCTGCATGGTCAAACCAAACGAAATAACATCAGTGATGCCTGCTTTATGTTAAACAGATAGGCCTACTTGAACGAAAAGTTGATGACGGGAATGCTATTTGTTTATAATGTGTTTCTTTATCATTTTACTGTATAATTGCTATATTTTTACACTTCTGAATTGTTCGTAAATACTGAAGAAAAAATAGGGCCCAAGTGTTTTGCGAAAAACAAGCTACGTATGCACTTCTGCCGTTGACGGCGTGCGTCAAAATGACAATACTATGACTTCATTTGTGGGATATTCCTTTGTTATACGTCCATGTTACACCATTTTAGGTTTGCTTGGTTGACTGGGGGGGGCGGTGTTCTTGCATTCCATCCACATTCCAATCACTTTTCAATGCATTCCCGCCCCTTCATGTCACATGACATTCTCGGTCCATTGTTTTATTAGCTAGTATTTAAGGGTGCATCTAAGTATGTCACTTTAGGTCTCGGCACACGCTTAGTGAACGCATTTACCAACTGCCTGCTAATTGCACACACAAAAAAATATTTTTAAAAATCTTGCTATGTCGCAACAAGAAGAAGACAATCTCGATCCGACTGACATTTTCAGCAATTCAAGGATTATTTCGACGAAAAGTTTTTTCCACCAATATCCAACGAAGGATGGAAGTTGAAGGAACTTATAAACAAACTCGAGTCGGAAGAGTTCAACAAATTGGGAAAAGTTGGACAAGGTCGCATTACTGAAAAAGAACAACACTGGTATAGCAATAGAAGGAATTCAAGAGGCAGAGGAGCTCATCGCGGAAAGAAAAAAGAAAATTAGCGTCGCCGACAACAGTAGGCTGGATGCGTCACTGTTTCCCACCTTGAGAAGAGTTCTTCTGAGCATCTAGTCTTCCAAGCAGCAGAAGAAGGTTAAATCTTCAGAAGAATACGCTCCCAAAGAAATAGAAAAAAACAAAAGACGTTGCAGACGTTCGGTCTCCAAGATGGCATGTTCAAATCACCAGCTAGTCCCACTGATCGTCTGCTTTTTCGAGGTGCATGTACATAATTATTTATATAAGTTGACTTAGCTCATTCCCCCCCCCCCCAAATACCTCTGATTTCCTATCACCCAATATACTTTGGCGTAATTCCATCAGCGTCTACGTGCTTACCAAAACACCATGCTGTAAATTAAATAAATGTTTAATCGTGAATTCAAAATTATTATGTTTCTTTTCGCTCCCTCATTTCCCCAGTCAGTCTCTAAAGTGAAACTGTTTGAGCGCAGCGAAGGAGCATGAAAACTCAGTTACACAAAACGGAGCTCCCACGTGACGTAAAATTCAAGTGATGACGTAACAGGACTTTTCGCGAATCTTTCTCAAAAGCATCAGAAAAGGGTATTTAAAAAGATTGGGATTTGTTTTATAATTAAAATTTGTCTATCTCTCATGTGAATTTAATTTTCTTATTGATAAAAAACATTTTAAAATTGAAAAAACAAAACAAAACCATAAGGGTCTAATAATATTTGGTCCAGCGTTTTTATCAATTTTTAATTAAAAAAAAAAATCAAATTTGTATATAAATGTGAGTTGCAACAATTTATCTTGAGTTTATATTATCATTATAAATTTGTAAATTGTAAATCATTATTTACAATCAAGTTGGTTATCACAAAATACAGAATAAAATTATGTTAAGAACATAATGTGATCCTGGCTACGTGGCAGTTAAAGATTGTATGGCTTCTGACTGGCACCCCGAGCAAAGATATTGACAAAAATAGGCAGACTGCCAACATAGGGTTAAATAGCTCAGTTGGTAAGAGCGCCGGCACGTAAATCCGGAGGAACCAAATCCCGCTCTAGTAAATCTTTCTTTGGTCAACCCCAACTTTTGTACAATTTACACGAATACATGTAGTGTCAATCTCTTCCCCAGGGTGTGTCGAGCAGAACGAGGTTGACTGCTCTCTCACCCTGGTATTAGAACATTTGCATATCCAAAAAATTTGGATACGTATGCAAATTAGAATAGTCTGGCTGCATATCGAAATTCACATCTTCGCCATAGTCTCGTGGTCCGGTACCAGATTTAGTAGCTTGTATGTATTGGAAACATGTACATGTGCTTATGCAATGTTGTTGTCCGATCAGGGTTCAAGTGAGGAGTTTCCATCCCAGGGTTTACTATTTACAAACATGGTTGGAAATAAAGTAAACCATGGGGACGAGGTTGATGTAGTATAGAATTAGACTAATGGCGTTCCTTTGACAGGAAATTCTCGTTTCTGTAATACAGAGTGCATGTAGAACCAAATCACTGAAATTACTGCAGGTATTTATTTCTTGTTACACATATTTTGTGGGGCTTTTTGTGTGTGTTGTATTTTTTTATGGAAAAACTGCAAAACTGAAATCAAATCCGTAAAATAAAAACTTACTTGTAAGAACTTGATTATACCTTTTTTACAAACATAAAATAATAGCAAATACAAAAACGCTCTCAACAACATTTAAACAATTATTTTCCATTTAATGTTATTAATTGAAAGTACTCTCATTATGTACATTCAGTTATTTACCACTAGTTTAATAAAATAATTTCCAGCATAAACATATAATTATTGCAAACCATTTCCTTCGATTTAAAGGTAGGGTCATTGTTTGGTAATCATCCCAAAAGAAAAAAATGTCAATTTCTATCCAAAAACTTACTTGTTATAAAAATTGAAACGGTAGTAATCATCCTGTGCATAATATCATCTGAAATGCCACATTGATTAGAAATCAATAACAAACATTTTAATCTGAGAAGCGGTTCATGCATGAATCACTTCTCAGATTTCTGAAGGTTGGTGTCTATTCACGAATGCTGCGGTTGGTACCCGCTGTAACCTCGCTAAAAGTGGATGAATTTGTGTGAAAATACAGAGATTTTTTGTTCCAGCTTGACACTGTATTTAGCAGAAACTTTTACCTGTGACTGGTAATATATATTTATATATAATTTTACCTATAAATAAGCATTACCCATGGGGGGGGGGGCGGCGGCAATTATGAATTGGGGGGGGGGCAAAATGACAAAAAGGCAGGGGAGTTGAAAAATCTTTGAAAATGAAGGCCCAATTCAAGCGAATTTGTCAATTTTTGCACTTTCCCCCACCCCTGAAAATTGTTCTCCTTTTTGGGAAAAGCGCCATTTGTGCGAAATAATGAAGCGATGGAACATTAGCATGATGTCAAAGGTGAAGGTTAAATTAAAATAACCACTGTTTACGATAAAAGAAAACAACATTAGTAAAAGTACAAAATGAAATATATATAAATATCATTTAAATTCACTTCCTAGGAAAAAATATATTTAGACCTCCAAAATTGTGCGTAAAGACTTCTACTAAAAGTAGTACATTAAACGACTTCTCTGATAAATAAACTTCTCTGATAAATAAACATATTTTGCACACACATGTGCCTGATACATTGGTATTGCCTTGAGCCTAAAATCATACAGCTCAATCTACCACTACCTGGGAACATTTACCACTGCACTTGCAATAAAACAAAAAAATAGTCGCATTCCCTTAAGGTAATCCCTCTCCTGCCACTTCCCAGGTTGCATCCTAAGTTTGGTTGTGATTCTTGGTTACACGGCAGTTACTGACTGGCACCCAGAAACAAGAGTAGGTAGGAGGGTGAAGAAAATAGAAATTGTCACAAATTGTTGCCATATTGAGTAAAAAACCGCCTCGATGTTAATTTCAACTCATTTATGAGCAACCTGTACCATGGAAACCAGGAAAAGGTAGATAAATACTTCTGATGATTTATACTTTTAGTTGCTTTGTTACTGTTCATCAGTTTCCAAGTAACGTTTTTCATTTCCCCACACATACAAAAAAATTGCATAAAATAATACAGCTATTAAAATTAAAATGCTAGATGTTATAGAAAACAAAAACCCGTAACAATTTACATATAATACATTTACAAAATAACAAAAGAGGTATAATGTCATTAGTTAAAAGCAGTTTTAAAAAGATGAGTCTTCACAATAAATAAGACCTTATGCATTGATGTCATCAAGACACCATCTTAGAGGTAAAACTATGAGGAAACAAGTGAAAATGCGCAGCTTTGTCTGCACGGCACACAGGATCAGCCAATGAGCTACCTTCTGTTGACCTCTAACCAAGGGCACCCTACTTACAACAGCTTACCAGGAGAGGTTTTCGCCAAAAAAACCCCGTATTTTAATATCTTTTGGATTTGATGGTAGTAGATCAAAGCTACGATACACATACTTTACAATCAACCTTTTTATTTATGCTTGTAAGATTAGTTTTAGAATAGACCTTAGTCCCATGAAATATGTACTTACGCACTAACACACTACTGGTTGGCAAAATGAGGGAACATCACGTCTTTTATTATGGGGATGTGGCGTGACACATATAGTGCACAGCGTTTGCCAACCAATAGTGTATGTAGGCATGTGTGAATGTTACTAGCATAATTTCAGAGGAAAGGCTAATTTCATCAGCAATGAAAATCTGCTGGTAAGACGCTAGCCAATTGTATGCCTGGTGCATGATTCACAAAAGTGGTCTTGTGTGACCTGCGGAGTCTTTGTTTTTGTTTTTATCTCTTATCATTTTGGATGGACGTCAGATCACTAACTATTTTTTTAAAAATAAATAAAATAGTCTAAGTAATAGAAAAGGGTTTGCATCTTTGAATAAATGAGGTAAAATTATGAATTATTAAATGAGAAATTGGTTACCTGAAAATACAACAAGATGGGCAAAAATATAATATGGTGTTTCTCCCTCTTCGTCCAGAATATGAATGACTCCGGGAAAGCCCGCCACCAACGGTTAGTTGGTGGACTCAAGACTTGATTCATACATACTGTGAGGCAATGGAATAAAAAGAATAGAGATCAAGAGGGGGAGTATTCACATCCCAGTGCATGTCATAAACAACCAGATCTATCCGTCAAATGTTTACTCAGTTCAGAGCTGTAGACTGCTCTCGTTAAATGTATTAAACAAGATTGGTAGAGCTGTCAAAATAGTCGTAGAGTGTTCATGTTTGGTGTGATCAACCTGATACAACCATACACAAACATGAAATAACAAACCTGTGAAAATTTGGGCTTAATCCGTTGTGTGAGTCAGGACAAAATAGTGAAAAACTATGCACAATTTTCAGCATGTCAAACCATTTCCTTAATTTTGGTTGAACAACTGAAATCAGCTGTTGCATTTACCAACATGTTTTATTTATATTTGTTAATATATTTATCTGTTTTGTTTGTTGTTGGTGTTTTTTTTTTGCTTTTTTTTTTTTTTTTTTTTGGGGGGTGGTTTCCTAATAATTTTTTTCGAATATAACTTTAAAAGGTTCTAGTATAAACTTCATAACCAGTAAGCTTTCTGACTTAAGTTAAAACCAATCCTGTATAATACCTTTACTTTGCAAACTGATTCAGCGATGTTGTTGATGACTCAGTATTTGAAGTGATCTCTACATCACTACCGGTATTCATAAACTCCCTTTTTGTCGAACATGATTTGGGCTTTCAGCTTAATCAGCCTGTTTGAAGCCCCGTACTGAAAGTGCCCATGTAAAAAAATAACTGACGGGGCCTGAGCCAGAGCCCAAGCCATGGTTTCAAATGGGCCAAAGATGACATGAGCCTGGAATCATTACAGCCTTGACATTTTTTGAAACTTCAAATTGAACAATTTATCTGAAGAAAAAACTTACTCTAAACTGATCTGAAGTTTGGCTTTGTCCTTGAGTTTGGTTCCACTGTCCGACTGAACTTGTTCCTCATTCCTGCAGAGTTTTCTCTGCCTTCCTGAAATCTGTTTAAAAAAAGATTTCAAAGTTTTAGTATAGAAGTTTAAATCCTCAATTTAATTTTTCGTTTTGGGTGTTTTGGGTGCTGAACACCTTCTGGGTTTCTTTCACATTCTTTTTGCTGAAACTTATCCAGGGATATCATATTTGCTCAGGTCAGAATGACTAGGTATTCACATGTGAGCATGCCCCTTTGAAACACACAAGACATGAATTAAGACATTACTGCTGTGTTTGAAACAGCGATCCGATGGCTCAGCTCAGCTCAGTTAGCAGCTAGATTTCTCATGAGATGTGATGATGTGGGTTGTGCTCTCATCAACAGTCAGGAAGCTGTCACAGGTCTTATTTTTCTCAAAATGGCTTCCACCAGTTGAAATTGTTTCACTTGTCCTGATAGAAAGAGCCAGTTGGGCAGGAGACTGCACTGAATTAGGGAGTTGACATTTTTCTTTTAAACCAAGTTTGCTCACATTTTGCTTCCCATGGAAAAAGAAAGAAAAAGAAAAGCTGTTTCTTTCAATCTGTTGTTGAGAACAAACTTGCGAGTAATTTCAATCACATGACCTACCTCCTCCAGTAGCATTTTGCCTGCCTGATGAAGATACTGTACTCTCTAATCTAACAATTAGATATCAGTGACTGTTGATGAGTGGAAGATGTGGTTGTAGTTGCTTCATGGTGATACAGGAAAAGTAAGAGGCTGAGGTGATTGGGATGTCTTCCTGTTTGAATGATAATATATTATGACTAGTTACATGTACTTTATACAAAAGTTTACGCAAATCCATTTTTATATCCAGTTGACATTTTGCACATTTTTTTGCATTGATTGACCTCACAATGGCGGCCAATGCAAGGGGTCAATTCGCTGATACCACAGACTACCACAAAGTGCCTAATACCTTCCAGGCTAGAACCTGGTGCATGAGTTTCTTCTGTTTGTACAGCTAGCAATATGTGGAAACCCCAAAGCTTGTTTAATGGGATTTAGTCTCAACAGTCTCCTGTGCAACTTTGTGACAAGAGCCAGTTGGGCAGGAGAGTATATTGAGATTAGTAGGGTGAAATGGTTCTTGTTTTCTTAGTTTGTAATACATTATAGAAATTTCAGGTTGATTTTACTTGAAAATATTTACACTCACCAATCAACATTCTCTTCGGTCATGTGCTTTGGATGCAAAGTGTTATTGTTTCCAGATCTTCATAACTGTATTCCTTTCTCTACTTTCTGAAGTCTGTAAAAACAAACAAACAAACAAACAAACACCACTTGGTTATTGTAGTTATGAATCAGTAACTCAGGCTTTATTCATCTATAGAACATTTTACAATAACATCTCAATGGGATTTATGTCAGTGCCCTAGTCACTGGGCCAATAACATTCCTGTTATCTTTCTCAATTCCCAGAGGAGTATACAGCCCTGGGCTTCCTTGCCTTGTTTGGATGTTACTTGAAGTAACAGCTGGTTTAGTCAAATTGTTATGTAATTTCATCTTCTTGATACATTTTCCTCCTTCTCTGAGTTGAGGTAAGCTTCAATCTGTAATCATATGAAAGTTCTAAGAGGAGACAGGATGTTTGCTCTTTTACTGTGATTGTGAGATGAAGGACAGCAATGCCAGCATTGGCCAAGTTTTTTATGCTAGTATTAAAGCTGTCAGATTGTATAGCGCCCTCTTTGATGTATACATGAGTAGCCCTGGAAACTGAGAAAAATAACAATGTTATTGGCCCCAAGGGCTAAACATAACTGATTGAGGCTGTTGGCCCAAATCAATTGTAACCAGGGCCACGTTGCCACCTACTCCTGGGGCTGAAACGAGGTTGATCCCTTCAACCTCCATAAGGACAGGCAAGGGTATGATCCACTAGGAGCCTGGCTGGTAGAGCAGCATGCAATACCTTCCCAACTTTGTACGAAGCAATTAAGGTTAACTGCCCTTGAGCGCCTTGCTCAAGGGCACAAGTGTCATGACCGGGATTGGAACCTTACTCTGCTGCTGACAACACCAAAGCTTTGGTCTGGAAAACTAGACCGTCCGGCCACAACACATGGGTGTTGTCGCCCACCACCCATTTCTAAAATATAGCGAAGGCACTCTCAGTTTTCACTTGGTGCTATTCCGGCCGACTTCACTTGTATCATAATTTGTTTTCAAAGTGGGTTTTTCCAAGTTATGACGTGTTCTATGAAGGTGTTTGAAATGTGGTAATGGATCGTGATTTACTTTTAGTATTATATCCAATAATGAGTCATAGATACACCCAAGGAATGATCCAAGAAATTGCAAGTAGTAGATAGTGTAGCTGGGACTTTTGGAGCCTGTGTTTGAATCTGGGCCCAGAAGCTTTGTGCTCATGTTTATGCCTGGGTGGTATACCCAGTGTGTTTGTGTGGTTATTTGTAGCCCAGGTTGGAAGCAACGGAGGAGTCCAACAGACACTGACGTCCTACCAGGGCTAGGTTATTTGATGATGTTTGGTCTTTTTGCCCATGTGTACATAGGCCTGCAAAACATTGCATGTAAAACTCAACTCAACTCAACTTAAACAATTTTTTTGTCTGTTTTTGTTACTGAACTGAATATTAACTACTTACTTTGCAAAAATAATTAAAAGTAGGGCATATACACGTAGCTGTTTATGATTTTTAATTAAAAACAACATTGCACTCGATGACTGAGAAACAGTCTAATGGAAAGAACTTTAGCTGTAGTGCAGGTTTGTTACAATAGGTTATACAGTAGCACATGATAAAGCAACTATGTTAACAAAACCCTAGAGTTGATTGTAGAGTTTGGTCTAGTTTAGTAACAGTTTTCTCACTTTAAAGAACTGTAATTCAGACTTAGTACTCTAGATAATCAGTACCCACCTGTCGTGTCGTGACTGTACTATAAACAATACTATCAATCTGTGCATACCGTCCTGCATTGTAAATAGATTCAGTGCCAAGTGAAACAAACGTCAATATCCAAACAACAACTAGCAAATTATCAAAAGGTCTATTGAGGGCGCACTAAAAGGTCTTTCGAAAGTGCTGTTTGCTCCACATTAAAATGACACAAATTCATGCGCGGAACCTCATTAATAAAATGTATACCCACAACTTTTTCTCTAATTCAACCATTTGAAGGTGGTGGCTTAAATGAAATGTAGACAAGTAGAAATAAAATGAGCCCCTGGGGTTTTTGATTTCCAACTTAAAGTATTTAGGGGTAAAATGTTAGCACTCTTAAGAAGGCCCTATTTTTAAAAATGTAGGGTCATTTTTCTAGACCAGACTTCCCTGAAGACCTTTTCTGTGTGGGGACATGGCCAAATCCCAAAACCTGGGCAATTAGGAGCTTTCTACCAAAAAGTGACGCCATCTTTGTTGCCCCAAAAAACCTCAATAATTCATGAAATAAAATCGTTGCGGTCTTCAAATATGAACCAGCACCATCGGCGGAGGTGTCCGCAAAAAGTGATCGCCAAAAATTGGCATGTTACCGGGGGTCGAATTTTTGGAATAATTGACAGGTAGTACCCTGTCGCCATTTTGAATTTTGGGGTCGAAAATAAAAGTGCGATTTGACGGTGCAGCATTCTAGACCAGACTTCCCTGAAGACCTTTTCTGTGTGGGGACATGGCCAAATCCCAAAACCTGGGCAATTAGGAGCTTTCTATTCTAACAAAAAGTGACGCCTTTTTTGTTGCCCAAAAAATCTCAATAATTCATGGAATAAAATCGTTGCGGTCTTCAAATTTGAACCAGCACCATCGGAGGAGGTGTCCGCAAAAAGTGATCGCCAAAAATCGGCATGTTACAGGGGGTCGAATTTTTGGAATAATTGACAGGTCGCCATTTTGAATTTTGGGGTCGAAAATAAAAGTGCGATTTGACGGTGCAGCATTCTAGACCAGACTTCCCTGAAGACCTTTTCTGTGTGGGGACATGGCCAAATCCCAAAACCAGGGCAATTAGGAGCTTTCTACCAAAAAGTGACGCCATCTTTGTTGCTCAAAAAACCTCAATAATTCATGGAATAAAATCGTTGCGGTCTTCAAATTCGAACCAGAACCATCGGCGGAGGTGTCCGCAAAAGTGATCGCCAAAAATCAGCATTCTACCGGGGGTCGAATTTTTGGAATAATTGACAGGTAGTACCCTGTCGCCATTTTGAATTTTGGGGTCGAAAATAAAAGTGCGATTTGACGGTGCAGCATTCTAGACCAGACTTCCCTGAAAACCTTTTCTGTGTGGGGACGTGACCAAATCCCAAATCCTGGGCAATTAGGTGCTTTCTACCAAAAAGTGACGCCATCTTTGTTGCCCCAAAAACCTCAATAATTCATGGAATAAAATCGTTGCGGTCTTCAAATTCGAACCATAACCATCGGCGGAGGTGTCCGCAAAAGTGATCGCCAAAAATCAGCATTCTACCGGGGGTCGAATTTTTGGAATAATTGACAGGTAGTACCTGTCGCCATTTTGAATTTTGGGGTCGAAAATAAAAGTGCGATTTGACGGTGCAGCATTCTAGACTAGACTTCCCTGAAAACCTTTTCTGTGTGGGGACATGGCCAAATCCCAAAACCTGGGCAATTAGGTGCTTTCTACCAAAAAGTGACGCCATCTTTGTTGCCCAAAAAACCTCAATAATTCATGGAATAAAATCGTTGCGGTCTTCAAATTCGAACCAGAACCATCGACGGAGGTGTCCGCAAAAAGTGATCGCCAAAAATCGGCATTTTACCGGGGGTCGAATTTTTGGAATAATTGACAGGTAGTACCCTGTCGCCATTTTGAATTTTGGGGTCGAAAATAAAAGTGCGAGTTGACGGTGCAGATTTCTAGACTAGACTTCCCTGAAGACCTTTTCTGTGTGGGGACGTGGCCAAATCCCAAAACCTGGGCAATTAGGAGCTTTCTACCAAAAAGTGACGCCATCTTTGTTGCCCCAAAAAACCTCAATAAGTTATGGAATAAAATCGTTGCGGTCTTCAAATTCGAACCAGAACCATCGACGGAGGTGTCCGCAAAAAGTGATCGCCAAAAATCGGCATGTTACCGGGGGTCGAATTTTTGGAATAATTGACAGGTAGTACCCTGTCGCCATTTTGAATTTCGGGGTCGAAAATAAAAGTGCGATTTGACGGTGCAGCATTCTAGACTAGACTTCCCTGAAGACCTTTTCTGTGTGGGGACATGGCCAAATCCCAAAACCTGGGCAATTAGGAGCTTTTTACCAAAAAGTGACGCCATCTTTGTTGCCCAAAAAACCTCAATAATTCATGGAATAAAATCGTTGCATTCTTCAAATTCGAACCAGAACCATCGGCGGAGGTGTCCGCAAAAAGTGATCGCCAAAAATCGGCATGTTACCGGGGGTCGAATTTTTGGAATACTTGACAGGTAGTACCCTGTCGCCATTTTTAATTTTGGGGTCGAAAATAAAAGTGCGATTTGACGGTGCAGATTTCTAGACTAGACTTCCCTGAAGACCTTTTCTGTGTGGGGACGTGGCCAAATCCCAAAACCTGGGCAATTAGGAGCTTACTACCAAAAAGTGACGCCATCTTTGTTGCCCAAAAAACCTCAATAATTCATGGAATAAAATCGTTGCGGTCTTCAAATTCGAACTTGAACCATCGGCGGAGGTGTCCGCAAAAGTGATCGCCAAAAATCAGCATTCTACCGGGGGTCGAATTTTTGGAATAATTGACAGGTAGTACCCTGTCGCCATTTTGAATTTTGGGGTCGAAAATAAAAGTGCGATTTGACGGTGCAGCATTCTAGACTAGACTTCCCTGAAAACCTTTTCTGTGTGGGGACATGGCCAAATCCCAAAACCTGGGCAATTAGGAGCTTTCTATTCTAACAAAAAGTGACGCCTTTTTTGTTGCCCAAAAAATCTCAATAATTCATGGAATAAAATCGTTGCGGTCTTCAAATTTGAACCAGCACCATCGGAGGAGGTGTCCGCAAAAAGTGATTGCCAAAAATCGGCATGTTACAGGGGGTCGAATTTTTGGAATAATTGACAGGTAGTACCCTGTCGCCATTTTGAATTTTGGGGTCGAAAATAAAAGTGCGATTTGACGGTGCAGCATTCTAGACCAGACTTCCCTGAAGACCTTTTCTGTGTGGGGACATGGCCAAATCCCAAAACCAGGGCAATTAGGAGCTTTCTACCAAAAAGTGACGCCATCTTTGTTGCTCAAAAAACCTCAATAATTCATGGAATAAAATCGTTGCGGTCTTCAAATTCGAACCAGAACCATCGGCGGAGGTGTCCGCAAAAGTGATCGCCAAAAATCAGCATTCTACCGGGGGTCGAATTTTTGGAATAATTGACAGGTAGTACCCTGTCGCCATTTTGAATTTTGGGGTCGAAAATAAAAGTGCGATTTGACGGTGCAGCATTCTAGACTAGACTTCCCTGAAAACCTTTTCTGTGTGGGGACGTGACCAAATCCCAAATCCTGGGCAATTAGGTGCTTTCTACCAAAAAGTGACGCCATCTTTGTTGCCCCAAAAACCTCAATAATTCATGGAATAAAATCGTTGCGGTCTTCAAATTCGAACCAGAACCATCGGCGGAGGTGTCCGCAAAAGTGATCGCCAAAAATCAGCATTCTACCGGGGGTCGAATTTTTGGAATAATTGACAGGTAGTACCCTGTCGCCATTTTGAATTTTGGGGTCGAAAATAAAAGTGCGATTTGACGGTGCAGCATTCTAGACTAGACTTCCCTGAAAACCTTTTCTGTGTGGGGACATGGCCAAATCCCAAAACCTGGGCAATTAGGAGCTTTCTATTCTAACAAAAAGTGACGCCTTTTTTGTTGCCCAAAAAATCTCAATAATTCATGGAATAAAATCGTTGCGGTCTTCAAATTTGAACCAGCACCATCGGAGGAGGTGTCCGCAAAAAGTGATCGCCAAAAATCGGCATGTTACAGGGGGTCGAATTTTTGGAATAATTGACAGGTAGTACCCTGTCGCCATTTTGAATTTTGGGGTCGAAAATAAAAGTGCGATTTGACGGTGCAGCATTCTAGACCAGACTTCCCTGAAGACCTTTTCTGTGTGGGGACATGGCCAAATCCCAAAACCAGGGCAATTAGGAGCTTTCTACCAAAAAGTGACGCCATCTTTGTTGCTCAAAAAACCTCAATAATTCATGGAATAAAATCGTTGCGGTCTTCAAATTCGAACCAGAACCATCGGCGGAGGTGTCCGCAAAAGTGATCGCCAAAAATCAGCATTCTACCGGGGGTCGAATTTTTGGAATAATTGACAGGTAGTACCCTGTCGCCATTTTGAATTTTGGGGTCGAAAATAAAAGTGCGATTTGACGGTGCAGCATTCTAGACTAGACTTCCCTGAAAACCTTTTCTGTGTGGGGACGTGGCCAAATCCCAAAACCAGGACAATTAGGAGCTTTCTACCAAAAAGTGACGCCATCTTTGTTGCTCAAAAAACCTCAATAATTCATGGAATAAAATCGTTGCGGTCTTCAAATTCGAACCAGAACCATCGGCGGAGGTGTCCGCAAAAGTGATCGCCAAAAATCAGCATTCTACCGGGGGTCGAATTTTTGGAATAATTGACAGGTAGTACCCTGTCGCCATTTTGAATTTTGGGGTCGAAAATAAAAGTGCGATTTGACGGTGCAGCATTCTAGACTAGACTTCCCTGAAAACCTTTTCTGTGTGGGGACGTGACCAAATCCCAAATCCTGGGCAATTAGGTGCTTTCTACCAAAAAGTGACGCCATCTTTGTTGCCCCAAAAACCTCAATAATTCATGGAATAAAATCGTTGCGGTCTTCAAATTTGAACCAGCACCATCGGAGGAGGTGTCCGCAAAAAGTGATCGCCAAAAATCGGCATGTTACAGGGGGTCGAATTTTTGGAATAATTGACAGGTAGTACCCTGTCGCCATTTTGAATTTTGGGGTCGAAAATAAAAGTGCGATTTGACGGTGCAGCATTCTAGACCAGACTTCCCTGAAGACCTTTTCTGTGTGGGGACATGGCCAAATCCCAAAACCAGGGCAATTAGGAGCTTTCTACCAAAAAGTGACGCCATCTTTGTTGCTCAAAAAACCTCTATAATTCATGGAATAAAATCGTTGCGGTCTTCAAATTCGAACCAGAACCATCGGCGGAGGTGTCCGCAAAAGTGATCGCCAAAAATCAGCATTCTACCGGGGGTCGAATTTTTGGAATAATTGACAGGTAGTACCCTGTCGCCATTTCGAATTTTGGGGTCGAAAATAAAAGTGCGATTTGACGGTGCAGCATTCTAGACTAGACTTCCCTGAAAACCTTTTCTGTGTGGGGACGTGACCAAATCCCAAATCCTGGGCAATTAGGTGCTTTCTACCAAAAAGTGACGCCATCTTTGTTGCCCAAAAACCTCAATAATTCATGGAATAAAATCGTTGCGGTCTTCAAATTCGAACCAGAACCATCGGCGGAGGTGTCCGCAAAAGTGATCGCCAAAAATCAGCATTCTACCGGGGGTCGAATTTTTGGAATAATTGACAGGTAGTACCCTGTCGCCATTTTGAATTTTGGGGTCGAAAATAAAAGTGCGATTTGACGGTGCAGCATTCTAGACTAGACTTCCCTGAAAACCTTTTCTGTGTGGGGACATGGCCAAATCCCAAAACCTGGGCAATTAGGAGCTTTCTATTCTAACAAAAAGTGACGCCTTTTTTGTTGCCCAAAAAATCTCAATAATTCATGGAATAAAATCGTTGCGGTCTTCAAATTTGAACCAGCACCATCGGAGGAGGTGTCCGCAAAAAGTGATTGCCAAAAATCGGCATGTTACAGGGGGTCGAATTTTTGGAATAATTGACAGGTAGTACCCTGTCGCCATTTTGAATTTTGGGGTCGAAAATAAAAGTGCGATTTGACGGTGCAGCATTCTAGACCAGACTTCCCTGAAGACCTTTTCTGTGTGGGGACATGGCCAAATCCCAAAACCAGGGCAATTAGGAGCTTTCTACCAAAAAGTGACGCCATCTTTGTTGCTCAAAAAACCTCAATAATTCATGGAATAAAATCGTTGCGGTCTTCAAATTCGAACCAGAACCATCGGCGGAGGTGTCCGCAAAAGTGATCGCCAAAAATCAGCATTCTACCGGGGGTCGAATTTTTGGAATAATTGACAGGTAGTACCCTGTCGCCATTTTGAATTTTGGGGTCGAAAATAAAAGTGCGATTTGACGGTGCAGCATTCTAGACTAGACTTCCCTGAAAACCTTTTCTGTGTGGGGACGTGACCAAATCCCAAATCCTGGGCAATTAGGTGCTTTCTACCAAAAAGTGACGACATCTTTGTTGCCCCAAAAACCTCAATAATTCATGGAATAAAATCGTTGCGGTCTTCAAATTCGAACCAGAACCATCGGCGGAGGTGTCCGCAAAAGTGATCGCCAAAAATCAGCATTCTACCGGGGGTCGAATTTTTGGAATAATTGACAGGTAGTACCCTGTCGCCATTTTGAATTTTGGGGTCGAAAATAAAAGTGCGATTTGACGGTGCAGCATTCTAGACTAGACTTCCCTGAAAACCTTTTCTGTGTGGGAACGTGACCAAATCCCAAATCCTGGGCAATTAGGTGCTTTCTACCAAAAAGTGACGCCATCTTTGTTGCCCCAAAAACCTCAATAATTCATGGAATAAAATCGTTGCGGTCTTCAAATTCGAACCAGAACCATCGGCGGAGGTGTCCGCAAAAGTGATCGCCAAAAATCAGCATTCTACCGGGGGTCGAATTTTTGGAATAATTGACAGGTAGTACCCTGTCGCCATTTTGAATTTTGGGGTCGAAAATAAAAGTGCGATTTGACGGTGCAGCATTCTAGACTAGACTTCCCTGAAAACCTTTTCTGTGTGGGGACATGGCCAAATCCCAAAACCTGGGCAATTAGGTGCTTTCTACCAAAAAGTGACGCCATCTTTGTTGCCCAAAAAACCTCAATAATTCATGGAATAAAATCGTTGCGGTCTTCAAATTCGAACCAGAACCATCGACGGAGGTGTCTGCAAAAGTGATCGCCAAAAATCAGCATTCTACCGGGGGTCGAATTTTTGGAATAATTGACAGGTAGTACCCTGTCGCCATTTTTAATTTTGGGGTCGAAAATAAAAGTGCGATTTGACGGTGCAGCATTCTAGACTAGACTTCCCTGAAAACCTTTTCTGTGTGGGGACATGGCCAAATCCCAAAACCTGGGCAATTAGGAGCTTTCTACCAAAAAGTGACGCCATCTTTGTTGCACAAAAAACCTCAATAATTCGAGGAATAAAATCGTTGCAGTCTTCAAATTCGAACCAGAACCATCGGGGGAGGCGTCCGCAAAAAATGATCGCCAGAAATCGGCATGTTACCGGGGGTCGAACTTTTGGATTATCTGACAGGTAGTACCCTTTCGCCATTTTGAATTTTGGGGTCGAAAATAAAAGTGCGATTTGACGGTGCAGCATTCTAGACTAGACTTCCCTGAAAACCTTTTCTGTGTGGGGACATGGCCAAATCCCAAAACCTGGGCAATTAGGTGCTTTCTACCAAAAAGTGACGCCATCTTTGTTGCCCAAAAAACCTCAATAATTCATGGAATAAAATCGTTGCGGTCTTCAAATTCGAACCAGAACCATCGACGGAGGTGTCCGCAAAAGTGATCGCCAAAAATCAGCATTCTACCGGGGGTCGAATTTTTGGAATAATTGACAGGTAGTACCCTGTCGCCATTTTTAATTTTGGGGTCGAAAATAAAAGTGCGATTTGACGGTGCAGCATTCTAGACTAGACTTCCCTGAAAACCTTTTCTGTGTGGGGACATGGCCAAATCCCAAAACCTGGGCAATTAGGAGCTTTCTACCAAAAAGTGACGCCATCTTTGTTGCACAAAAAACCTCAATAATTCGAGGAATAAAATCGTTGCAGTCTTCAAATTCGAACCAGAACCATCGGGGGAGGCGTCCGCAAAAAATGATCGCCAGAAATCGGCATGTTACCGGGGGTCGAATTTTTGGAATAATTGACAGGTAGTACCCTGTCGCCATTTTGAATTTTGGGGTCGAAAATAAAAGTGCGATTTGACGGTGCAGCATTCTAGACTAGACTTCCCCGAAGACCTTTTCTGTGTGGGGACATAGCCAAATCCCAAAACCTGGGCAATTAGGTGCTTTCTACCAAAAAGTGACGCCATCTTTGTTGCCCAAAAAACCTCAATAATTCATGGAATAAAATCGTTGCGGTCTTCAAATTCGAACCAGCACCGTCGGGGGAGGTGTCCGCAAAAAGTGATCGCCAAAAATCGGCATGTTACGGGGGGTCGAACTTTTGGATTATCTGACAGGTAGTACCCTTTCGCCATTTTGAATTTTGGGGTCGAAAATAAAAGTGCGATTTGACGGTGCAGCATTCTAGAGTAGACTTCCCTGAAAACCTTTTCTGTGTGGGGACATGGCCAAATCCCAAAACCTGGGCAATTAGGTGCTTTCTACCAAAAAGTGACGCCATCTTTGTTGCCCAAAAAACCTCAATAATTCATGGAATAAAATCGTTGCGGTCTTCAAATTCGAACCAGAACCATCGACGGAGGTGTCCGCAAAAAGTGATCGCCAAAAATCGGCATTTTACCGGGGGTCAAATTTTTGGAATAATTGACAGGTAGTACCCTGTCGCCATATTGAATTTCGGGGTCGAAAATAAAAGTGCGATTTGACGGTGCAGCATTCTAGACTAGACTTCCCTGAAGACCTTTTCTGTGTGGGGACATGGCCAAATCCCAAAACCTGGGCAATTAGGAGCTTTTTACCAAAAAGTGACGCCATCTTTGTTGCCCAAAAAACCTCAATAATTCATGGAATAAAATCGTTGCATTCTTCAAATTCGAACCAGAACCATCGGCGGAGGTGTCCGCAAAAAGTGATCGCCAAAAATCGGCATGTTACCGGGGGTCGAATTTTTGGAATACTTGACAGGTAGTACCCTGTCGCCATTTTTAATTTTGGGGTCGAAAATAAAAGTGCGATTTGACGGTGCAGATTTCTAGACTAGACTTCCCTGAAGACCTTTTCTGTGTGGGGACGTGGCCAAATCCCAAAACCTGGGCAATTAGGAGCTTACTACCAAAAAGTGACGCCATCTTTGTTGCCCAAAAAACCTCAATAATTCATGGAATAAAATCGTTGCGGTCTTCAAATTCGAACTTGAACCATCGGCGGAGGTGTCCGCAAAAGTGATCGCCAAAAATCAGCATTCTACCGGGGGTCGAATTTTTGGAATAATTGACAGGTAGTACCCTCTCGCCATTTTTAATTTTGGGGTCGAAAATAAAAGTGCGATTTGACGGTGCAGCATTCTAGACTAGACTTCCCTGAAAACCTTTTCTGTGTGGGGACATGGCCAAATCCCAAAACCTGGGCAATTAGGAGCTTTCTACCAAAAAGTGACGCCATCTTTGTTGCACAAAAAACCTCAATAATTCATGGAATAAAATCGTTGCAGTCTTCAAATTCGAACCAGAACCATCGGGGGAGGCGTCCGCAAAAAGTGATCGCCAGAAATCGGCATGTTACCGGGGGTCGAATTTTTGGAATAATTGACAGGTAGTACCCTGTCGCCATTTTGAATTTTGGGGTCGAAAATAAAAGTGCGATTTGACGGGGCAGCATTCTAGACTAGACTTCCCCGAAGACCTTTTCTGTGTGGGGACATAGCCAAATCCCAAAACCTGGGCAATTAGGTGCTTTCTACCAAAAAGTGACGCCATCTTTGTTGCCCAAAAAACCTCAATAATTCATGGAATAAAATCGTTGCGGTCTTCAAATTCGAACCAGCACCGTCGGGGGAGGTGTCCGCAAAAAGTGATCGCCAAAAATCGGCATGTTACGGGGGGTCGAACTTTTGGATTATCTGACAGGTAGTACCCTTTCGCCATTTTGAATTTTGGGTTCGAAAATAAAAGTGCGGTTTGACGGTGGAGAATGATAGACTGGACTTCCCTGAAGACCTTTTCGGTGTGGGGAATCATAGAGTAGGTTGTTTGGGGACATGGCCAAATTCCCAAACCTTGGGAATTATGAGCTTTTTACCAAAATGTGGCGACATCATTGTGACCAAAAAATCCGAGCCAGCACCATCGGGGGAGGTGCCCGCAGCGAGTTGTCGCCACAGGCTATTTTGAATTTTTGAGTAACAAATTAAAGTGCGATTTGACGGCAAAAAAAACCCAACAAATTTTCTTTGATAAAAGAAGTTGTGCAGTTAAGTTTCGAACCAGTGGATCGGCCCCTTGAATGGTTAAATACAATTTACAGACCATCTGGAAGACTGTAGGATTGTTATAAGTTAGTTTAACATATTTTTTGGAATAGGGCCAGAATATTTGAGATAAGCGTTACCAGTTATCAAGTGGTGAGGTTTTATTACTATGTCCCAAATGGACTTTTCTGCAATCGAGGGTAAACAAGTGATTGGCATTTCGAGATGGTTATAAAGTTTTAAAAGTTGCCTCTGGACATCATTTCATATCTGGGTCAAAAATAAGGCCAGTTTGACCAATCTCTCTTATTTCCGTCTTTTGTTTTCCATACTACGTTTGTTCGTTTCTGTATATTCAAAAGTTGGTTGCTTACCTTGACTGGCTTTAGTTTGGCTGTAGTTGTACCATTCCATGCACTGTGACTGCGCTGTCCGGTACGCCATTTTGTCAGACAAGCAGCTGGACCTTTCCATGCAGCAGAGTTGACCGCTCCTCTGATCTGAATGATTCACGTGATCGTCTGTATCGACCACTGGCAGACACTATTTCCTTCTTTATCGCTCTAGAGGGAGGTATATATAACCAGAACTAGTGTAGAAAACTGAATTCTTCTTAGAATATCTGCATTTCAGCCAGCACAAACCATGCAGACGAATTTATATGGAAACAGTTGAAAAGTGTGTGCTTATTGATCAAATTGAATGGTTGGCCAGCCTCTTGCTATTAGCTCCTACGACATTGAAAGATCGTTGCGACCTAATGAATTCAAATGATCTTATTTGACCAGTGAAATGTAAACTGTTAAAATTGAAATACTCCTTTGTTACTGTTGAACGTTGATGTGATGGAGCATTCGTTTTAGATGAGCAAGACGTTTTAATAAAAAAAAAATAATAATTTCAATTGGCCGAGAAAGACCTATGATTGGGTTAAACTAAACAGAAAAATAGCATCTGGCGGGTGATGGCGAATGTGGACAGGGTCATTTAGTCATAGTTTGCTGGGGAATAATTAATAACATGTGTTCATACTACGTCATCCATTGTGCTTAAAATCGTCAATATTTTGAGACGCGAAGTTCAAGAATCGATGGCATCGAGAGAATTTCGCTTCATCTGTTAGCTTAAAAAAAGAAAAATGTTGACAAACTGCAGTAGTATGCCAGTCAGTTCAGTGTCAAATTAAAGGCGCAAGATTTCACTGCCCTTAGTTGTATTTTAAGTTTTCAATGGAACAAAAATGATATGTTCAACCATACTTTCCAAAAACTCACTATTTCTTCTTCTGATTTAGGCTGCATTGAAAATGTGCACCATCTCTCTGGAAAAAAAAATCTTAACAGTTATATTCTTCTGGAAATGAATGACAACCTAATCTGATGAAGTTCTTCTCAAGACTCTCAAACTTAGTTTAGAGAATGTTGATGCTTCTTTTGTCTACTGCATCTTACAGTGTGGTCTAAATTGCACCTACATTGCTTCAGCAATCCATGTGAAGAGAAGCAAAAGAGAATTGTTCAACAAATGTCAACAAGAAAAACCACTGACACAGAAAAACAGGTTAACAGGTGGGCCCAACATTCCCCTCAAGAGACTCTAGAATAATGGATCTGAAGCAGGGTATATAACAGCATGGAAAGACACCGCCACAAATAAACAGAGTCTCATGTGCACACTCTGGTACAAAGTACAGAAGTTGAGCCTTTTCGGGAGACTACACTTACCGTTGAACCCAGTGGACAAGTATGCCGTCTGTGATATTAAAATTCGATATGTTTATCAGTCCGATTCGTTTCTCGTAACTGTGAGTAAGGACTTACACTGTTAGCTTCAATTGGTGTTCGACATGGGGCGTGGTGTAGCCACCCCGGCCCGCCGTTGTGTCTTCATTGTGAGCTTGGAATCTCCGGAATTCTTTGGAAGTTTTTTGGAGGGGGGGGGGGGGGGTTCTTCTTTACAAAAAGAAAATAGTGTGTTCAGTATGCGAACATTGGGGATGGGTACCCTCTCCATGATCCATAAAATTGGTAATGAACCCCATGGTTTGGCTCAAGGAAACTTAGCATGGGTAGTGTTTTTTTAATTGACAAGGTGGTACTCGCGTGGCAGAGCAGTGGTCCACAGTGCAGGTCCTCATCATCCGGGCAAACCTTGTAAGAACTTTAGGGTAGTCAAACTACAGCGTCCACATTGTTCAAGCCAACGACTCCCAACTGTGTCAATTTTTTCTCTACCATACTGGAATTTCCCAAAATATATGTGGATAAAAGGTACACCATACACACGGAGCGCACTTAATTACCTGTACGTACAAACTATGCACAACGTATTACTTATCTTGGAATTCAAGATGAAAAGATAACTGTACTGGATTTGCCCAATTCTACACTTTAGTGTTCGGCAAAGACTATGAAGCACCATTTCGGCAAGCACATGTTTTGCTAAGAGAGCAGTGACCATTGTTTGCACCACTGTATTGTTGCATAATGAAAGAGTTGATTGCGTCCAGTGCACATTATTTTCACATTTCAGCCCATTTGGTGCGATGAGCATGGTGTACCCCCTATTGTGTCTTCATTGCGTGCTTGGAATCTTAGGAATTCGTTATGGGTTATATGGGGGTACTTCTGTACCAGAAACTTAGTCATTTAGAAAATAAGGAGACTGCCAACACAGGGCTAGATTGCTTAGCTTGAAAGAGCAATGTGAAATAACAATACAACTATGAGCCCAAGTTAACATAATGCCCCCCAAAAATGCTGGATTTACCCTTAGTGTGTTTTTTTTCTAAGTTTGGCTTAAAATTGATGGACTTTTAATAATTCCGTTAACGCCGGACTCATCTCTTGAATTTTTTGTTTTAATCTCTTGCCAATTTTTTTTTTAATGCAGAAAATCACTCTTAATTGCTTATTAAATTGTGAAGTCACAAAAGCTAACAACTCAAGCTTTTTAAAGATGAATCTTAGTGCCCTGTAAAATCAATCAGCCACTACCATGCCTACACGGCCTATTGCAAAGCACAAATTGTGACCAAGAAACTACAGCGACAATTCAAATTTTCTGCTTCAAAATATTTGTACAGTCCAACGTACAATCCAACCACCGCCATCTGTATCCATGTCACAGTACACCTCAACATCCCCTACGGCAGACCCCTCGTAGTGAGTTGTGTACACACCACTAGCTGGCTTGTTGGTACAGTAGTATAGAGAACTGACATCTGTTTGACGAACAAAAACATTAACAAGTTCAGCCGGTGAAACACGTATGAAAAATATCACAATTCACAATCCAAGTCGCTCTACCAAGAAAACCTTACAACAATAAGACTTACACGATTAACAATAAATTTAAAAATAAGTAATATACAACTATATTGTATAGTGATCTCCGAGAGCGTACGAGTTTTCGCGAGAATCTTGACTTCCAGGCAGCTACTGCTTGTACCGTGGCATTTGTTTAAAAAAAAATCATCAATTGAACACAGTTTGAATAATTAAAAGCTTGATTTACAAATTGTTATTATTGTTTGAGGTCACAACCATTATTTCTTCATTTTCTAATAAGTTTCCCGACTTTTATTTTATTTAAAATTATTACAAGTAATATAGTTATTCGAGCAATTTGTTTTAGGGTGGAAAAATTGATCTGGCAAAAAAAAAAAAAAAAAGCTCCAAGGTAACATTTTCATCACGAGACTTTTTTTATCCCACACGGCAGTTCTAATGCAATTTGCCTAATCAAATTGAAAAAGATACGGACTTACACACGATATAGGATAACATCAAAACTGTTACTGTAACCACTCAGGCCCAAATTGAAGAAAATTCCATAGGCTGGCCGAGTCGTTTAATGTTTGCAATCTGTATCCTTACCATTCGGTGTTGTTTTTGTTGTAGTTAAGACAGTGGGCGATAAGTGCGCAGTCTGTCTGTCCGTCCCCTCTGTCAGTATGCTTGATCCCACCATAAATTGTGTTTCCTGTGTAAAAAGAGTACTTTTTATTTTAAAATGTCAAGTTTATTAGAAAGTCATGTGCGTTCTAAGAAATCCCGGGTCCAAGGGGGCCTTACCCATTTCTGGGTCAGTATGACCCGGAATCTGTGTCAGTCAAACTGACCCGAAAGTGTTGTCAAAATCTGTGTCCAAAAGCCCCTTGGGCACCGGACATCGGCACAGCAAGGACTTTTTCGGTGGGGGGGGGGGGGGCACTGCTTTTAAGTGGGGGTGGGGGCAGGGGGGAATGGGTTTGTCAGTGGTGGGGTCAGGCTTTTGTTTTGGAAGGGGACGCTGCAGGGGGCCACAATCGTTCTTGGCATTTTGTTTTGCCAGACATGCCTATTCAGCATTGATGATCAGCATTATGCACAGCCCCGGGCCTCCTCTATTTTGTGTTTATAACAACTCAGTTATTGTAACTTCTTATGCATTAAAACAACTGAACACGTCTATACTACAGAAAAACAGTGCTCAAAATAACTGGTGGCAACAAGACGGTAAATTGTTGACATTAACCAACTTTTCATTCCACGCTGCATTGCATTGCATTGATCAACGAGCGCTGCATGCCTTGCACTGATCAGCCCATGGGCGCGCGCGCTTCCTGATACGAGGGCAACAATCCCCACCGCATTTGTTAAACAATAATGGCTTAGTATACGATTATTTTGTTTGTACTGTATTGTAAAAGAAGGCCTACAACTAGCAGATTCAGGATATAACTTTGCATTGTTTTGTTTTCATTCGTTTTACTTTCTTTTTTCTGTGGGTACTATCGCGATTTTTTCGTGGGGGGGGCACCTGGGTGGGGGGCACCTGGGTGGGGGCACCTGGGTGGTGGGCACCTGGGTTGGGGGCACCTGGGTGGGGGCACCTGGGTGGGGGGGGGCACCTGGGTGGGGGCCACTGGAAATTTGTGGGGGGGGACACCTTGGTGGGGGCCACTGGAAATTTGTGGGGGGGGGCACAGGTAATTTGTGGGGGGGGGGGGGGGTACATGCCCCCCCAGGCCACCGTGGCCTGGTGAGGGCAGGTTTCACACCGGAAAAGACCAGCAAGCGGGGACGCTACAAACCCCCCGCAAAACACCTTCAACTCGTCTTTGCTGTCAAAGAGACATAAATGAGGTGAGATTGGGAATAACTCTCGTTCTAGGGGGGCTAGAGTCATGATTTTTTACCTGACTCTGCCTTAGGTATCCCTGCATCCGAAAATTAGACTTTCACGGCCGATGAGGGCAGGTTTCATACCGGAAAAGACCAGCAAGCGGGGACGCTACAAACCCCCCGCAAAACACCTTCAACTCGTTTTTGCTGTCAAAGAGACAAAGACAAAATAAGGATGGTCATTTCACCCCCAAGGCATTATCGGACCTGCACAAGTTTTATACCACTGGAAAGCCCGTCTCAAAGGCTATCTCTGCCATGAATGTGGGGTTGCTGACAATTCTGTAGGCGAGGCGAGCGGCCTGGATGTTAGGCCTACCCCTAAGAGATATTGACAAATTCCAGGGGCCGTCTGCGAAGCAAGGTCTCGCCAGACGAGGTAATGGCCCAAAATAAACTTGAGGTGAAATTGCAAATAACTCCCGTTCTAGGGGGGCTAGAGAGATGAATGTTTGACCTGACTCTGCCTTAGGTATCCCTGCATCCGAAAATTTGACTTTCACGGCCGATTAGGGCAGGTTTTATACCGGAAAATACCAGCAAGCGGGCACGCTACAAACCCCCCGCAAAACACCTTCAACTCGTCTTTGCTGTCAAAGAGACAATAATGAGGTGAGATTGGGAATAACTCTCGATCTAGGGGGGCTAGAGAGATGATTTTTTTTACCTGACTCTGCCTTAGGTATCCCTGCATCCAAAAATTAGACTTTCACGGCCGATGAGGGCAGGTTTCACACCGGAAAAGACCAGCAAGCGGGGACGCTACAAACCCCCGCAAAACACCTTCAACTCGTTTTTTGCTGTCAAAGAGACAAAGACAAAATAAGGATGGTCATTTCACCCCCAAGGCATCATTGGATCTGCACAAGTTTTATACCACTAAAAAGCCCGTCCCAAGAGCTACCTCTGCCATGATTTTGGAGTTGCTGACGATTCTGTAGGCGAGGCGAGGCGAGGCGAGGCGAGGCGAGGCGAGGCGAGGCGAGGCGAGGCGAGGCGAGGCGAGGCGAGATATTGAAAAATTCCAGAGGCCGGCTGCGAAGCAAGGTCTCGCCGGCCGGGGTAATGGCCCAAAATAAATTTAAGGTGAAATTGGGAATAACTCCCGTTCTAGGGGGGGGGGGGGTAGAGAGATGAATTTTTCACCTGACTCTGCCTTAGGTATCCTTGAATCCGAAAATGTGACTTTTTCGGCCGATGAGGGCAGGTTTCACACCGGAAAATACCAGCAAGCGGGGACGCTACAAACCCCCCGCAAAACACCTTCAACTCGACTTTGCTGTCAAAGAGACAATAACGAGGTAAGATTGGGAATAACTCCCGTTCTAGGGGGGGGGGGGGCTAGAGAGATTAATTTTTTGACCTTACTCTGCCTTAGGTATCCCTGCATCCGAAAGTTAGACTTTCACGGCCGATGAGGGCTGGTTTCACACCGGAAAAGACCAGCAAGCGGGGACGCTACAAACCCCCCGCAAAACACTCAACTCGTTTTTGCTGTCAAAGAGACAAGCCAAAATAAGGATGGTCATTTCACCCCCAAGGCATCATCGGATCTGCACAAGTTTTATACCACTGGAAAGCCCGTCTCAAGGGCTATCTTTGCCATGAATTAAAAGTTGCTGACGATTCTGTAGGCGAGGCGACCGGCCTGGATGTTAGGCCTACCCCTAAGAGATAATGAAAAATTCCATGGGCCGGCTGCGAAGCAAGGTCTCGCCGGCCGGGGTAATGTCCAAAATAAATTTGAGGTAAAATTGGGAATAACTCCCGTTCTAGGGGGGCTAGAGAGATCAATTTTTGACCTGACTCTGCCTTAGGTATCCCTGCATCCGAAATTTAGACTTTTCCGGCCGATGAGGGCAGGTTTTACACCCACAAAGACCAGCAAGCGGGCACGCTACAAACCGCCCGCAAAACACCTTCAACTCGTCTTTGCTGTCAAAGAGACAATAATGAGGTGAGATTGGGAATAACTCTCGTTCTAGGGGGGCTAGAGTGATGATTTTTTACCTGCCTCTGCCTTAGGTATCCCTTCATCGGAAAATTAGACTTTCACGGCCGATGAGGGCAGGACCCCGGAAAAGACCAGCAAGCGGGGACGCTACGAACCCCCCACAAAACACCTTCAACTCGTTTTTGCTGTCAAAGAGACAAAGACAAAATAAGGATGGTTATTTCACCCCCAAGGCATCATCGGATCTGCACATGTTTTATACCACTGGAAAGCCCGTCTCAAAGGCTATCTCTGCCATGAATGTAGGGTTGCTGACAATTCTGTAGGCGAGGCGAGCGGCCTGGATATTAGGCCTACCCCTAAGAGATATTGAAAAATTCCAGGGGCCGGCTGCGAAGCAAGGTCTCGCCGGACGGGGTAATGGCCCAAAATAAATTTGAGGTGAAATTGGGAATAAATCCCGTTCTAGGGGGGCAAGAGAGATGAATTTTTGACCTGACTCTGCCTCAGGTATCCCTGCATCCGAAAATTAGACTTTTGCGGCCGATGAGGGCAGGTTTCACACCGGAAAAGACCAGCAAGCGGGGACTCTACAAACCCCCCGCAAAACACCTTCAACTCGTCTTTGCTGTCAAAGAGAGAATAATGAGGTGAGATTGGGAATAACTCTCGTTTTAGGGGGGCTAGAGAGATGATTTTTTTACCTGACTCTGCCTTAGGTATCCCTGCATCCGAAAATTAGACTTTTACGGCCGATGAGGGCAGGTTTCACACCGGAAAAGACCAGCAAGCGGGGACGCTACAAACCCCCCGCAAAACACCTTCAACTCGTTTTTGCTCTCAAAGAGACAAAGACAAAATAAGGATGGTCATTTCACCCCCAAGGCATCATCGGATCTGCACAAGTTTAACACCACTGGAAAGCCCATCTCAAGGGCTATTTTTCCTATGAATTTGGGGTTGCTGACGATTCTGTAAATGAGGCGAGCGGCCTGGATGTTAGGCCTACCCCTAAGAGAAATTGAAAAATTCCAGGGGCCGGTTACGAAGCAAGGTCTCGCGGCCGGGGTAATGGCCAAAAAAAATTTGAGGTGAAATTGGGAATAACTCCTGTTCTAGGGTGGCTAGAGATGAATTTTTGACCTGACTCTGCCTTAGGTATTCCTGAATCCGAAAATTAGACTTTTTCGGCCGATGAGGGCAGGTTTCACACCGGAAAAGACCAGCAAGCGGGGACACTACAAACCCCCCGCAAAATACCTTCAACTCGTTTTTGCAGTCAAAGAGAAAATTTGAGGTAAAATTGGGAATAACTCATGTTCTAGGGGGCCTAGAGAGATGATCTTTTCACCTGACTCTGCCTTAGGTATCTCTGCATCCGAAAATTAGACTTTTACGGCCGATGAGGTCAAGTTTCACACCGGAAGAGACCAGCAAGCGGGGACGCTACAACCCCCCCCCCAAAAAAAAAGCCCCAAAAAACCAAAAACAAACCTTCAACTCGTTTTTGCTGTCAAAAAGACAAAGACAAAATAAGGGTGGTCATTTTACCCCCAAGGCATCATCGGATCTGCACAAGTTTTATACCACTGGAATGCCCGTCTCAAAGGGCTATTTTCCCCATAAATTTGGGGTTGCTGACGATTCTGTAGGCGAGGCGAGCGGCCTGGATGTTAGGCCTTCCCCTAATAGTAATTGATAAATTCCAGGGGCCGGCAGCGAAACAAGGTCTCGCCGGCTAGGGTAATGGCACAAAATAAATTTGAGGTAAAATTGGGAATAACTCTCGTTCTAGGGGGCCTAGAGAGATGATTTTTTCACCTGACTCTGCCTTAGGTAACCCTGCAATGGAAAATTAGACTTTTACGGCCGATGAGGTCAAGTTTCACACCGGAAAAGACCAGCAAGCGGGGACGCTACAAACCCCCCAGCAAAACACCTTCAACTCGTCTTTGGTGTCAATGAGACAATAATGAGGTGAGGTTTTAAATAACTCTCGAATTTTTGGAATAATTGACAGGTAGTACCCTGTCGCCATTTTGAATTTTGGGGTCGAAAATAAAAGTGCAATTTGATGGTGCAGCATTCTAGACTAGACTTCCCTGAAGACCTTTTTTGTGTGGGGACATGGCCAAATCCCAAAACCTGGGCAATTAGGAGCTTTCTACCAAAAAGTGATGCCATCTTTGTTGCCCAAAAAACCTCAATAATTCATGGAATAAAATCGTTGCGGTCTTCAAATTCGAACCAGCACCATCGGCGGAGGTGTCCGCAAAAAGTGATCACCAAGAATCGGTATGTTAACGGGGGTCCAATTTTTGGAATAATTGACAGGTAGTACCCTGTCGCCATTTTGTATTTTGGGGTCGAAAATAAAAGTGCGATTTGACGGTGCAGCATTCTAGACTAGACTTCCCTGAAGACCTTTTCTGTGTGGGGACATGGCCAAATCCCAAAACCTGGGCAATTAGGAGCTTTCTACCAAAAAGTGACGCCATCGGCAACAAGCCAAAAAAACCTCAATAATTCATGGAATAAAATCGTTGCGGTCTTCAAATTCGAACCAGCACCATCGGCGGAGGTGTCCGCAAAAAGTGATCGCCAAAAATCGGCATGTTACCGGGGGTCGAATTTTTGGAATAATTGGCAGGTAGTACCCTGTCGCCATTTTGAATTTTGGGGTCGAAAATAAAAGTGCGATTTGAC
The DNA here is from genome assembly GCA_023634235.1 of Pisaster brevispinus. NCBI lineage: Eukaryota > Metazoa > Echinodermata > Asteroidea > Forcipulatida > Asteriidae > Pisaster > Pisaster brevispinus. The sequence continues at coordinate 131,612 of JAMKCF010000022.1, forward strand.
GGTGCAGCATTCTAAACTAGACTTCCCTGAAGACCTTTTCTGTGTGGGGACATGGCCAAATCCAAAAACCTGGGCAATTAGGAGATTTCTACCAAAAAGTGACGCCATCTTTGTTGCCCAAAAAACCTAAATAATTCATGGAAGAAAATCGTTGCGGTCTTCAAATTCGAACCAGCACCATCGGCGGAGGTGTCCGCAAAAAGTGATCGCAAAAAATCGGCATGTTACCGGGGTCGAATTTTTGGAATAATTGACAGGTAGTACCCTGTCGCCATTTTGTATTTTGTGGTCGAAAATAAAAGTGCGATTTGACGGTGCAGCATTCTAGACTAGACTTCCCTGAAGACCTTTTCTGTGTGGGGACATGGCCAAATCCTAAAACCTGGACAATTAGGAGCTTTCTACCAAAAAGTGACGCCATCAGCAACAAGCCCAAAAAACCTCAATAATTCATGGAATAAAATCGTTGCGGTCTTCAAATTAGAACCAGCACCATCGGCAGAGGTGTCCGCAAAAAGTGATCGCCAAAAATCGGCATGTTACCCAGGTCGAATTTTTGGAATAATTGACAGGTAGTACCCTGTCGCCATTTTGAATTTTGGGGTCGAAAATAAAAGTGCAATTTGATGGTGCAGCATTCTAGACTAGACTTCCCTGAAGACCTTTTTTGTGTGGGGACATGGCCAAATCCCAAAACCTGGGCAATTAGGAGCTTTCTACCAAAAAGTGATGCCATCTTTGTTGCCCAAAAAACCTCAATAATTCATGGAATAAAATCGTTGCGGTCTTCAAATTCGAACCAGCACCATCGGCGGAGGTGTCCGCAAAAAGTGATCGCCAAAAATCGGCATGTTACCGGGGGTCGAATTTTTGGAATAATTGGCAGGTAGTACCCTGTCGCCATTTTGAATTTTGGGGTCGAAAATAAAAGTGCGATTTGACGGTGCAGCATTCTAAACTAGACTTCCCTGAAGACCTTTTCTGTGTGGGGACATGGCCAAATCCAAAAACCTGGGCAATTAGGAGATTTCTACCAAAAAGTGACGCCATCTTTGTTGCCCAAAAAACCTAAATAATTCATGGAAGAAAATCGTTGCGGTCTTCAAATTCGAACCAGCACCATCGGCGGAGGTGTCCGCAAAAAGTGATCGCAAAAAATCGGCATGTTACCGGGGTCGAATTTTTGGAATAATTGACAGGTAGTACCCTGTCGCCATTTTGTATTTTGTGGTCGAAAATAAAAGTGCGATTTGACGGTGCAGCATTCTAGACTAGACTTCCCTGAAGACCTTTTCTGTGTGGGGACATGGCCAAATCCTAAAACCTGGACAATTAGGAGCTTTCTACCAAAAAGTGACGCCATCAGCAACAAGCCCAAAAAACCTCAATAATTCATGGAATAAAATCGTTGCGGTCTTCAAATTAGAACCAGCACCATCGGCAGAGGTGTCCGCAAAAAGTGATCGCCAAAAATCGGCATGTTACCCAGGTCGAATTTTTGGAATAATTGACAGGTAGTACCCTGTCGCCATTTTGAATTTTGGGGTCGAAAATAAAAGTGCAATTTGATGGTGCAGCATTCTAGACTAGACTTCCCTGAAGACCTTTTTTGTGTGGGGACATGGCCAAATCCCAAAACCTGGGCAATTAGGAGCTTTCTACCAAAAAGTGATGCCATCTTTGTTGCCCAAAAAACCTCAATAATTCATGGAATAAAATCGTTGCGGTCTTCAAATTCGAACCAGCACCATCGGCGGAGGTGTCCGCAAAAAGTGATCGCCAAAAATCGGCATGTTACCGGGGGTCGAATTTTTGGAATAATTGGCAGGTAGTACCCTGTCGCCATTTTGAATTTTGGGGTCGAAAATAAAAGTGCGATTTGACGGTGCAGCATTCTAAACTAGACTTCCCTGAAGACCTTTTCTGTGTGGGGACATGGCCAAATCCAAAAACCTGGGCAATAAGGAGATTTCTACCAAAAAGTGACGCCATCTTTGTTGCCCAAAAAACCTAAATAATTCATGGAAGAAAATCGTTGCGGTCTTCAAATTCGAACCAGCACCATCGGCGGAGGTGTCCGCAAAAAGTGATCGCAAAAAATCGGCATGTTACCGGGGTCGAATTTTTGGAATAATTGACAGGTAGTACCCTGTCGCCATTTTGTATTTTGTGGTCGAAAATAAAAGTGCGATTTGACGGTGCAGCATTCTAGACTAGACTTCCCTGAAGACCTTTTCTGTGTGGGGACATGGCCAAATCCTAAAACCTGGACAATTAGGAGCTTTCTACCAAAAAGTGACGCCATCAGCAACAAGCCCAAAAAACCTCAATAATTCATGGAATAAAATCGTTGCGGTCTTCAAATTAGAACCAGCACCATCGGCAGAGGTGTCCGCAAAAAGTGATCGCCAAAAATCGGCATGTTACCCAGGTCGAATTTTTGGAATAATTGACACGTAGTACCCTGTCGCCATTTTGAATTTTGGGGTCGAAAATAAAAGTGCAATTTGATGGTGCAGCATTCTAGACTAGACTTCCCTGAAGACCTTTTTTGTGTGGGGACATGGCCAAATCCCAAAACCTGGGCAATTAGGAGCTTTCTACCAAAAAGTGATGCCATCTTTGTTGCCCAAAAAACCTCAATAATTCATGGAATAAAATCGTTGCGGTCTTCAAATTCGAACCAGCACCATCGGCGGAGGTGTCCGCAAAAAGTGATCACCAAGAATCGGTATGTTAACGGGGGTCCAATTTTTGGAATAATTGACAGGTAGTACCCTGTCGCCATTTTGTATTTTGGGGTCGAAAATAAAAGTGCGATTTGACGGTGCAGCATTCTAGACTAGACTTCCCTGAAGACCTTTTCTGTGTGGGGACATGGCCAAATCCCAAAACCTGGGCAATTAGGAGCTTTCTACCAAAAAGTGACGCCATCGGCAACAAGCCAAAAAAACCTCAATAATTCATGGAATAAAATCGTTGCGGTCTTCAAATTCGAACCAGCACCATCGGCGGAGGTGTCCACAAAAAATGATTGCAAAAAATCGGCATGTTACCGGTGGTCGAATTTTTGGAATAATTGACAGGTAGTACCCTGTCGCCATTTTGAATTTTGGGGTCGAAAATAAAAGTGCGATTTGACGGTGCAGCATTCTAGACTAGACTTCCCTGAAGACCTTTTCTGTGTGGGGACATGGCCAAATCCCCAAACCTGGCCAATTAGGAGCTTTCTACCAAAAAGTGACGCCATCTTTGTTGCCCCAAAAAACCTAAATAATTCATGGAAGAAAATCGTTGCGGTCTTCAAATTCGAACCAGCACCATCGGCGGAGGTGTCCGCAAAAAGTGATCGCAAAAAATCGGCATGTTACCGGGGTCGAATTTTTGGAATAATTGACAGCTAGTACCCTGTCGCCATTTTGAAATTTGGGGTCGAAATTAAAAGTGCGATTTGACGGTGTAGCAATCTAGACTAGACTTCCCTGAAGACCTTTTCTGTGTGGGGACATGGCCAAATCCCAAAACCTGGGCAATTAGGAGCTTTCTACCAAAAAGTGACGCCATCTTTGTTGCCAAAAAAACCCTCAATAATTCATGGAATAAAATCGTTGCGGTCTTCAAATTAGAACCAGCACCATCGGCGGAGGTGTCCGCAAAAAGTTATCGCCAAAAATCGGCATGTTACCGGGGGTCGAATTTTTGGAATAGTTGGCAAGTAGTACCCTGTCGCCATTTTGAATTTTGGGGTCGAAAATAAAAGTGCGATTTGACGGTGCAGCATTCTAGACTAGACTTCCCTGAAGACCTTTTCTGTGTGGGGACATGGCCAAATCCCAAAACCTGGCAATTAGGAGCTTTCTACCAAAAAGTGATGCCATCGGCAACAAGCCAAAAAAACCTCAATAATTCATGGAATAAAATCGTTGCGGTCTTCGAATTCGAACCAGCACCATCGGCGGAGGTGTCCGCAAAAAGTTATCGCCAAAAATCGGCATGTTACCGGGGGTCGAATTTTTGGAATAATTGACAGTTAGTACCCTGTCGCCATTTTGAATTTTGGGGTCGAAAATAAAAGTGCGATTTGACGGTGCAGCATTCTAGACTAGACTTCCCTGAAGACCTTTTCTGTGTGGGGACATGGCCAAATCCCCAAACCTGGGCAATTAGGAGCTTTCTACCAAAAAGTGACGCCATCTTTGTTGCCCAAAAAACCTAAATAATTCATGGAAGAAAATCGTTGCGGTCTTCAAATTCGAACCAAAACCATCGGCGGAGGTGTTCGCAAAAAGTGTTCGCCAAAAATCGGCATGTTACCGGGGGTCGAATTTTTGGAATAATTGGCAAGTAGTACCCTGTCGCCATTTTGAATTTTGGGGTCGAAAATAAAAGTGCGATTTGACGGTGCAGCATTCTAGACTAGACTTCCCTGAAGACCTTTTCTGTGTGGGGACATGGCCAAATCCCAAAACCTGGCAATTAGGAGCTTTCTACCAAAAAGTGACGCCATCGGCAACAAGCCCAAAAAACCTCAATAATTCATGGAATAAAATCGTTGCGGTCTTCGAATTCGAACCAGCACCATCGGCGGAGGTGTCCGCAAAAAGTGATCGCCAAAAATCGGCATGTTACCGGGGGTCGAATTTTTGGAATAATTGGCAGGTAGTACCCTGTCGCCATTTTGAATTTTGGGGTCGAAAATAAAAGTGCGATTTGACGGTGCAGCATTCTAGACAAGACTTCCCTGAAGACCTTTTCTGTGTGGGGACATGGCCAAATCCCAAAACCTGGGCAATTAGGAGCTTTCTACCAAAAAGTGACGCCATCTTTGTTGCCCAAAAAACCTCAATAATTCATGGAATAAAATCGTTGCGGTCTTCAAATTCGAACCAGCACCATCGGCGGAGGTGTCCGCAAAAAGTGATCGCCAAAAATCGGCATGTTACCGGGGGTCGAATTTTTGGAATAATTGGCAGGTAGTACCCTGTCGCCATTTTGAATTTTGGGGTCGAAAATAAAAGTGCGATTTGACGGTGCAGCATTCTAAACTAGACTTCCCTGAAGACCTTTTCTGTGTGGGGACATGGCCAAATCCAAAAACCTGGGCAATTAGGAGCTTTCTACCAAAAAGTGACGCCATCTTTGCTGCCTCAAAAACCTCAATAATTCATGGAATAAAATCGTTGCGGTCTTCAAATTCGAACCAGCAGAATCGGCGGAGGTGTCCGCAAAAAGTGATCGCCAAAAATCGGCATATTACAGGGGGTCGAATTTTTGGAATATTTGACAGGTAGTACCCTGTCGCCATTTTGAATTTTGGGGTCGAAAGTAAAAGTGCGATTTGACGGTGCAGCATTCTAGACTAGACTTCCCTGAAGACCTTTTCTGTGTGGGGACATGGCCAAATCCCAAAACCTGGGCAATTAGGAGCTTTCTACCAAAAAGTGACGCCATCTTTGTTGCCCAAAAAACCTCAACAATTCATGGAATAAAATCGTTGCGGTCTTCAAATTCGAACCAGCACCATCGGCGGAGGTGTCCGCAAAAAGTGATCGCCAAAAATCGGCATGTTACCGGGGGTCGAAGTTTTGGAATAATTGACAGGTAGTACCCTGTCGCCATTTTGAATTTTGGGGTCGAAAATAAAAGTGCGATTTGACGGTGCAGCATTCTAGACTAGACTTCCCTGAAGACCTTTTCTGTGTGGGGACATTGCCAAATCCCAAAACCTGGGCAATTAGGAGCTTTCTACCAAAAAGTGACGCCATCTTTGTTGCCCAAAAAACCTCAATAATTCATGGAATAAAATCGTTGCGGTCTTCAAATTCGAACCAGCACCATCGGCGGAGGTGTCCGCAAAAAGTGATCGCCAAAAATCGGCATATTACAGGGGGTCGAATTTTTGGAATAATTGACAGGTAGTACCCTGTCGCCATTTTGAATTTTGGGGTCGAAAATAAAAGTGCGATTTGACGGTGCAGCATTCTAGACTAGACTTCCCTGCAGACCTTTTCTGTGTGGGGACATGGCCAAATCCCAAAACCTGGGCAATTAGGAGCTTTCTACCAAAAAGTGACGCCATCTTTGTTGCCCAAAAAACCTCAATAATTCATGGAATAAAATCGTTGCGGTCTTCAAATTCGAACCAGCACCATCGGCGGAGGTGTCTGCAAAAAGTGATCGCCAAAAATCGGTATATTACAGGGGGTCGAATTTTTGGAATATTTGACAGGTAGTACCCTGTCGCCATTTTGAATTTTGGGGTCGAAAATAAAAGTGCGATTTGACGGTGCAGCATTCTAGACTAGACTTCCCTGAAGACCTTTTCTGTGTGGGGACATGGCCAAATCCCAAAACCTGGGCAATTAGGAGCTTTCTACCAAAAAGTGACGCCATCTTTGTTGCCCAAAAAACCTCAACAATTCATGGAATAAAATCGTTGCGGTCTTCAAATTCGAACCAGCACCATCGGCGGAGGTGTCCGCAAAAAGTGATCGCCAAAAACCGGCATGTTACCGGGGGTCGAATTTTTGGAATAATTGACAGGTAGTACCCTGTCGCCATTTTGAATTTTGGGGTCGAAAATAAAAGTGCGATTTGACGGTGCAGCATTCTAGACTAGACTTCCCTGAAGACCTTTTCTGTGTGGGGACATGGCCAAATCCCAAAACCTGGGCAATTAGGAGCTTTCTACCAAAAAGTGACGCCATCTTTGTTGCCCAAAAAACTCAATAATTCATGGAATAAAATCGTTGCGGTCTTCAAATTCGAACCAGCACCATCGGCGGAGGTGTCCGCAAAAAGTGATCGCCAAAAATCGGCATGTTACCGGGGGTCGAATTTTTTGAATATTTGAAAGGTAGCACCCTGTCGCCATTTTGAATTTTGGGGTCGAAAATAAAAGTGCGATTTGACGGTGCAGCATTCTAGACTAGACTTCCCTGAAGACCTTTTCTGTGTGGGGACATGGCCAAATCCCAAAACCTGGGCAATTAGGAGCTTTCTACCAAAAAGTGACGCCATCTTTGTTGCCCCAAAAACCTTAATAATTCATGGAATAAAATCGTTGCGGTCTTCAAATTCGAACCAGCACCATCGGCGGAGGTGTCCGCAAAAAGTGATCGCCAAAAATCGGCATGTTACCGGGGGTCGAATTTTTGGAATAATTGACAGGTAATACCCTGTCGCCATTTCGAATTTTGGGGTCGGAAATAAAAGTGCGATTTGACGGTGCAGCATTCTAGACTAGACTTCCCAGAAGACCTTTTTCTGTGTGGGGACATGGCCAAATCCAAAAACCTGGGCAATTAGGAGCTTTCTACCAAAAAGTGACGCCATCTTTGTTGCTCAAAAAACCTCAATAATTCATGGAATAAAATCGTTGCGGTCTTCAAATTCGAACCAGCACCATCGGCGGAGGTGTCCGCTAAAAGTGATCGCCAAAAATTGGCATGTTACCGGGGGTCGAATTTTTTGAATAATTGACAGGTAGTACCCTGTCGCCATTTTGACTTTTGGGGTCGAAAATAAAAGTGCGATTTGACGGTGCAGCATTCTAGACTAGACTTCCCTGAAGACCTTTTCTGTGTGGGGACATGGCCAAATCCCAAAACCTGGGCAATTAGGAGCTTTCTACCAAAAAGTGACGCCATCTTTGCTGCCTCAAAAACCTCAATAATTCATGGAATAAAATCGTTGCGGTCTTCAAATTCGAACCAGCACCATCGGCGGAGGTGTCCGCAAAAAGTGATCGCCAAAAATCGGCATATTACAGGGGTCGAATTTTTGGAATATTTGACAGGTAGTACCCTGTCGCCATTTTGAATTTTGGGGTCGAAAGTAAAAGTGCGATTTGACGGTGCAGCATTCTAGACTAGACTTCCCTGAAGACCTTTTCTGTGTGGGGACATGGCCAAATCCCAAAACCTGGGCAATTAGGAGCTTTCTACCAAAAAGTGACGCCATCTTTGTTGCCCAAAAAACCTCAACAATTCATGGAATAAAATCGTTGCGGTCTTCAAATTCGAACCAGCACCATCGGCGGAGGTGTCCGCAAAAAGTGATCGCCAAAAACCGGCATGTTACCGGGGGTCGAAGTTTTGGAATAATTGACAGGTAGTACCCTGTCGCCATTTTGAATTTTGGGGTCGAAAATAAAAGTGCGATTTGACGGTGCAGCATTCTAGACTAGACTTCCCTGCAGACCTTTTCTGTGTGGGGACATGGCCAAATCCCAAAACCTGGGCAATTAGGAGCTTTCTACCAAAAAGTGACGCCATCTTTGTTGCCCAAAAAACCTCAATAATTCATGGAATAAAATCGTTGCGGTCTTCAAATTCGAACCAGCACCATCGGCGGAGGTGTCTAGAAAAAAGTGATCGCCAAAAATCGGTATATTACAGGGGGTCGAATTTTTGGAATATTTGACAGGTAGTACCCTGTCGCCATTTTGAATTTTGGGGTCGAAAATAAAAGTGCGATTTGACGGTGCAGCATTCTAGACTAGACTTCCCTGAAGACCTTTTCTGTGTGGGGACATGGCCAAATCCCCAAACCTGGGCAATTAGGAGCTTTCTACCAAAAAGTGACGCCATCTTTGTTGCCCAAAAAACCTCAACAATTCATGGAATAAAATCGTTGCGGTCTTCAAATTCGAACCAGCACCATCGGCGGAGGTGTCCGCAAAAAGTGATCGCCAAAAACCGGCATGTTACCGGGGGTCGAATTTTTGGAATAATTGACAGGTAGTACCCTGTCGCCATTTTGAATTTTGGGGTCGAAAATAAAAGTGCGATTTGACGGTGCAGCATTCTAGACTAGACTTCCCTGAAGACCTTTTCTGTGTGGGGACATTGCCAAATCCCAAAACCTGGGCAATTAGGAGCTTTCTACCAAAAAGTGACGCCATCTTTGTTGCCCAAAAAACTCAATAATTCATGGAATAAAATCGTTGCGGTCTTCAAATTCGAACCAGCACCATCGGCGGAGGTGTCCGCAAAAAGTGATCGCCAAAAATCGGCATGTTACCGGGGGTCGAATTTTTTGAATATTTGAAAGGTAGCACCCTGTCGCCATTTTGAATTTTGGGGTCGAAAATAAAAGTGCGATTTGACGGTGCAGCATTCTAGACTAGACTTCCCTGAAGACCTTTTTCTGTGTGGGGACATGGCCAAATCCCAAAACCTGGGCAATTAGGAGCTTTCTACCAAAAAGTGACGCCATCTTTGTTGCCCCAAAAACCTTAATAATTCATGGAATAAAATCGTTGCGGTCTTCAAATTCGAACCAGCACCATCGGCGGAGGTGTCCGCTAAAAGTGATCGCCAAAAATCGGCATGTTACCGGGGGTCGAATTTTTGGAATAATTGACAGGTAATACCCTGTCGCCATTTCGAATTTTGGGGTCGGAAATAAAAGTGCGATTTGACGGTGCAGCATTCTAGACTAGACTTCCCAGAAGACCTTTTTCTGTGTGGGGACATGGCCAAATCCAAAAACCTGGGCAATTAGGAGCTTTCTACCAAAAAGTGACGCCATCTTTGTTGCTCAAAAAACCTCAATAATTCATGGAATAAAATCGTTGCGGTCTTCAAATTCGAACCAGCACCATCGGCGGAGGTGTCCGCTAAAAGTGATCGCCAAAAATTGGCATGTTACCGGGGGTCGAATTTTTTGAATAATTGACAGGTAGTACCCTGTCGCCATTTTGACTTTTGGGGTCGAAAATAAAAGTGCGATTTGACGGTGCAGCATTCTAGACTAGACTTCCCTGAAGACCTTTTCTGTGTGGGGACATGGCCAAATCCAAAAACCTGGGCAATTAGGAGCTTTCTACCAAAAAGTGACGCCATCTTTGTTGCCCAAAAAACCTCAATAATTCATGGAATAAAATCGTTGCGGTCTTCAAATTCGAACCAGCACCATTGGCGGAGGTGTCCGCAAAAAGTGATCGCCAAAATTCGGCATGTTAACGGGGGTCCAATTTTTTGAATAATTGACAGGTAGTACCCTGTCGCCATTTTGACTTTTGGGGTCGAAAATAAAAGTGCGATTTGACGGTGCAGCATTCTAGACTAGACTTCCCTGCAGACCTTTTCTGTGTGGGGACATGGCCAAATCCCAAAACCTGGGCAATTAGGAGCTTTCTACCATAAAGTGACGCCATCTTTGTTGCCCAAAAAACCTCAATAATTCATGGAATAAAATCGTTGCGGTCTTCAAATTCGAACCAGCACCATCGGCGGAGGTGTCCGCAAAAAGTGATCGCCAAAAATCGGCATATTACAGGGGGTCGAATTTTTGGAATATTTGACAGGTAGTACCCTGTCGCCATTTTGAATTTTGGGGTCGAAAATAAAAGTGCGATTTGACGGTGCAGCATTCTAGACTAGACTTCCCTGAAGAACTTTTCTGTGTGGGGACATGGCCAAATCCCAAAACCTGGGCAATTAGGAGCTTTCTACCAAAAAGTGACGCCATCTTTGTTGCCCAAAAAACCTCAACAATTCATGGAATAAAATCGTTGCGGTCTTCAAATTCGAACCAGCACCATCGGCGGAGGTGTCCGCAAAAAGTGATCGCCAAAAACCGGCATGTTACCGGGGTCGAATTTTTGGAATAATTGACAGGTAGTACCCTGTCGCCATTTTGAATTTTGGGGTCGAAAATAAAAGTGCGATTTGACGGTGCAGCATTCTAGACTAGACTTCCCTGAAGACCTTTTCTGTGTGGGGACATGGCCAAATCCCAAAACCTGGGCAATTAGGAGCTTTCTACCAAAAAGTGACGCCATCTTTGTTGCCCAAAAAACCTCAATAATTCATGGAATAAAATCGTTGCGGTCTTCAAATTCGAACCAACACAATCGGCGGAGGTGTCCGCAAAAAGTGACCGCTAACAATCGGCATGTTACCGGGGGTCGAAGTTTTGGAATATTTGACATGTAGTACCCTGTCGCCATTTTGAATTTTGGGGTAGAAAATAAAAGTGCGATTTGACGGTGCAGCATTCTAGACTAGACTTCCCTGAAGACCTTTTCTGTGTGGGGACATGGCCAAATCCAAAAACCTGGGCAATTAGGAGCTTTCTACCAAAAAGTGACGCCATCTTTGTTGCCCAAAAAACCTCAATAATTCATGGAATAAAATCGTTGCGGTCTTCAAATTCGAACCAGCACCATCGGCGGAGGTGTCCGCAAAAAGTGATCGCCAAAAATCGGTATGTTACCGGGCGTCGAATTTTTGGAATATTTGACAGGTAGTACCCTGTCGCCATTTTGAATTTTGGGGTCGAAAATAAAAGTGCGATTTGACGGTGCAGCATTCTAGACTAGACTTCCCTGAAGACCTTTTCTGTGTGGGGACATGGCCAAATCCCAAAACCTGGGCAATTAGGAGTTTTCTACCAAAAAGTGACGCCATCTTTGTTGCCCAAAAATCCTCAATAATTCATGGAATAAAATCGTTGCGGTCTTCAAATTCGAACCAACACCATCGGCGGAGGTGTCCGCAAAAAGTGATCGCCAAAAACCGGCATGTTAACGGGGGTCGAATTTTTGGGATAATTGACAGGTAGTACCCTGTCGCCATTTTGTATTTAGGGGTCGAAAATAAAAGTGCGATTTGACGGTGCAGCATTCTAGACTAGACTTCCCTGAAGACCTTTTCTGTGTGGGGACATGGCCAAATCCCAAAACCTGGGCAATTAGAAGCTTTCTACCAAAAAGTGACGCCATCTTTGTTGCCCAAAAAACCTCAATAATTCATGGAATAAAATCGTTGCGGTCTTCAAATTCGAACCAGCACCATCGGGGGAGATGTCCGCAAAACTGATCGCCAAAAACCGGCATGTTACCGGGGGTCGAATTTTTGGAATAATTGACAGGTAGTAAGCATGATAGACTAGACTTACCTGAAAACCTTTTCTGTGTGGGGAAATGGCCAAATCCCAAAACCTGGGCAATAAGAAGCTTTTTACCAAAAAGTTACGCCATCTTTGTTGCCCAAAAAACCTCAATAATTCATGGAATAAAATCGTTGCGGTCTTCAAATTCGAACCAGCACCATCGGCAGAGGTGTCCGCAAAAAGTGATCGCCAAAAATCGGCATGTTACCGGGGGTCGAATTTTTGGAATAATTGACACCCAGGTGTCGCCATTTTGAATTTTGGGGTCGAAAATAAAAGTGCGATTTGACGGTGCAGCATTCTAGACTAGACTTCCCTGAAGACCTTTTCTGTGTGGGGACATGGCCAAATCCCAAAACCTGGGCAATTAGGAGCTTTCTACCAAAAAGTGACGCCATCTTTGTTGCCCAAAAAACCTCAATAATTCATGGAATAAAATCGTTGCGGTCTTCAAATTTGAACCAGTACCGTCGGGGGAGGTGTCCGCAAAAAGTGATCGCCAAAAGTCGGCATGTTACGGGGGGTCGAATTTTTGGAATATCTGACAGGTAGTACCCTATCGCCATTTTGAATTTTGGGGTCGAAAATAAAAGTGCGGTTTGACGGTGGAGAATGATAGACTAGACTTCCCTGAAGACCTTTTCTGTGTTGGGAATCATAGAGTAGGTTGTGTGGGGACATGGCCAAATTCCAAAACCTTGGGAATTATGAGCTTTTTACCAAAATGTGGCGCCATCGTTGTGACCAAAAAATCCGAGCCAGCACCATCGGGGGAGGTGCCCGCAGCGAGTTGTCGCCACAGGTTATTTTGAAATTTTGAGTAACAAATTAAAGTGCGATTTGACGGCAAAAAAATATATATATATTTTCTTTGATAAAAGAAGTTGTGCAGTTAAATTTCGAACCAGTGGATCCGCCCCTTGAATGGTTAAATACAATATCCAGACCATCTGGAAGACTGTAGGATTGTTATCAGTTAGTTTAACATTTATTTTGGAATAGGGCCAGAATATTTGAGATAAGCGTTACCAGTTATCAAGTGGTGAGGTTTTATTACTATGTCCCAAATGGACTTTTCTGCAATCGAGGGTAAACAAGTGATTGGCATTTCGAGATGGTTATAACGTTTTAAAAGTTGCCTCTGGACATCATTTCATATCTGGGTCAAAAATAAGGCCAGTTTGACCAATCTCTGTTATTTCCGTCTTTTGTTTTCCATACTACGTTTGTTCGTTTCTGTATATTCAAAAGTTGGTTGCTTACCTTGACTGGCTTTAGTTTGGCTGTAGTTGTACCATTCCATGCACTGTGACTGCGTTGTCCGGTACGCCATTTTGTCAGACAATCAGCTGGACCTTTCCATGCAGCAGAGTTGACCGCTCCTCTGATCTGAATGATTCACGTGATCGTCTGTATCGACCACTGGCAGACACTATTTCCTTCTTTATCGCTCTAGAGGGAGGTATATATAACCAGAACTAGTGTAGAAAACTGAATTCTTCTAAGAATATCTGCATTTCAGCCAGCACAAACCATGCAGACGAATTTATATGGAAACAGTTGAAAAATGTGTGCTTATTGATCAAATTGAATGGATGGCCAGCCTCTTGCTATTAGCTCCTACGACATTGAAAGATCGTTGCGACCTAATGAATTCAAATGATCTTATTTGACCAGTGAAATGTAAACTGTTAAAATTGAAATACTCCTTTGTTACTGTTGAACGTTGATGTGATGGAGCATTCGTTTTAGATGAGCAAGACGTTTTAATTTAAAAATTTGTTTTTTTTTATTGTTAAACTAAACAGAAAAATAGCATCTGGCGGGTGATGGCGAATGTGGACAGGGTCATTTAGCCATAGTTTGCTGGGGAATAATTAATAACATGTGTTCATACTACGTCATCCATTGTGCTTAAAATCGTCAAGATTTCACTGCCCTTAGTTGTATTTTAAGTTTTCAATGGAACAAAAATGATATGTTCAACCATACTTTCCAAAAACCCTCTATTTCTTCTTCTGATTTAGGCTGCATTGAAAATGTGCACCATCTCTCTGGAAAAAATCTTAACAGTTATATTCTACTGGAAATGAATGACAACCTATTCTGATGAAGTTCTTCTCAAGACTCTCAAACTTAGTTTTGAGAATGTTGATGCTTCTTTTGTCTACTGCATCTTACAGTGTGGTCTAAATTGCACCTACATTGCTTCAGCAATCCATGTGAAGAGAAGCAAAAGAGAAATGTTCAACAAATGTCAACAAGAAAAACCACTGACACAGAAAAACAGGTTAACAGGTGGGCCCAACATTCCCCTCAAGAGACTCTAGAATAATGGATCTGAAGCACGATTTTGGCAAGCACATGTTTTGCTAAGAGAGCAGTGACCATTGTTTGCACCACTGTATTGTTGCATAATGAAAGAGTTGATTGCGTCCAGTGCACATTATTTTCACATTTCAGCCCATTTGGTGCGATGAGCATTGTGTACCCCCTATTGTGTCTTCATTGCGTGCTTGGAATCTTAGGAATTCGTTATGGGTTATATGGGGGTACTTCTGTACCAGAAACTTAGTCATTTAGAAAATATGGAGACCGCAGGGCTAGATTGCTTAGCTTGAAAGAGCGCTGTGAAATAACAATACAACTATGAGCCCAAGTTAATATAATGCCCCCAAAATGCTGGACTTATCCTTAGTGGGTTTTTTTTCTAATTTTGGCTTAAAATTGATGGACTTTTAATAATTCCGTTAATGCCGGACTCATCTCTTGAAAAAAATTGTTTAATCTCTTGCCAATTTTTTTTTAAATGCAGGACTTACCCCTTGATGATATTTTTAACTTTTCGCCAAAATTTGATGAAAATAGGCCTAATGGTGGGATTTCCCCTTGTAATTTGTTAAGTTTTTGCCCAAATATGATGAGAATGTATGGCTTATCCCTTGTGCACTTTTTATACAAAAATGATGGACTTACCCCGTGTGGTTTTTTCAGTAGGTCGAGAGTACCCGGTGATGAACCCCTTGGTTTGGCTCAAGGAAACTTAGAATGAGTAGTGCTTCTTTAAATGAAAAGGCGATACTCGCGTTGCAAAGCAGTGGTCCACAGTGCTTGTCCTTATCGTCCGGGCACACCTTGGAAGAACTACTGGGTAGTCAAGTTACGGCGTCCACGTTGTGCATCCCACTACATTGTACTCCACACCATGTCAATTGGTTCTCTGCCATACTGGAATTTCCCAATGTATAGAGAAAAGGTACACCATACACCAAATATAGTGCATCTAAAAGAAACGGTTATACCCTTACAACATAACACACTACTTATTATTTATGTTGGAATTCAAGATCCAATCAAAAGTAACGTAACAAAAGTCGTTTATGTCCCTTGTATATGAATCTTACGACTTCTTATTTCGCGAGGTCAACAGTCAAAATATGCAGCGTATTGGTAGTGTGATTTGCCCAAATCGACACTTTAGGGTTGGCAAAGACTATATGGAGCGCCATTTTGGCAAGCAATTATTTTGCTAGTTAATTTGATAGAAATTATCATTGTATGCGTTGTTGCATAATGCGATAGTTTGCTTGCGTCCGGTGCACATAATGTTCGTATTTCAGCTTTTTTGGTGCCCGATATGGGGCATGTGTGTGTACCTATAAAAATGTGCGCTTGGTATTTTGTGAATTTTTAAAGGATTTTACAAGGGTAGGCCTACTTCTGTACTAGAAGAAAAGTACGAGCAAGCGGGGACGCTACAAACCCCCCGCAAAACACCTTCAACTTGTTTTTGCTGTCAAAGAGAAAATTTGAGGTAAAATTGGGAATAACTCTCGTTCTAGGGGGCTAGAGAGATGATTTTTTTACCTGACTCCGCCTTAGGTATCCCTGCATCCGAAAAATAGACTTTTACGGCCGATGAGGGCAGGTTTCACACTGTCAAAGAGAAAATTTGAGGTAAAATTGGGAATAACTCATGTTCTAGGGGGCTAGAGAGATGATTTTTTTTACCTGACTCTGCCTTAGGTATCCCTGCATCCGAAAAATAGACTTTTACGGCCGATGAGGGCAGGTTTCACACCTGAAAAGACCAGCAAGCGGGGACGCTACAAACCCCCAGCAAAACGCCTTCAACTCGTTTTGCTGTCAAAGAGACAAAGACAAAATAACGATGGTCATTTCACCCCCAAGGCATCATCGGATCTGCACAAGTTTTATACAACTGGAAAGCCCATCTCAAGGGCTATTTTCCCCATGAATTTGGGGTTGCTGACGATTCTGTAAACGAGGCGAGCGGCCTGGATGTTAGGCCTACCCCTAAGAGAAATTGAAAAAGTCCAGGGGCCGGTTACGAAGCAAGGTCTCGCGGCCGGGGAAATGGCCCAAAAAAAATTTGAGGTGAAATTGGGAATAACTCCCGTTCTAGGGGAGCTACAGAGATGAATTTTTCACCTGACTCTGCCTGATGTATCCCTGCATCCGAAAGTTAGACTTTCACGGCAGATGAGGGCTGGTTTCACACCGGAAAAGACCAGCAAGCGGGGATGCGACAAACCCCCCGCAAAACACTCAACTCGTTTTTGCTGTCAAAGAGACAAAGACAAAATAAGGATGGTCATTTCACCCCCAAGGCATCATCGGATCTGCACAAGTTTTATACCACTGGAAAGCCCGTCTCAAGAGCTATTTTCCCCATGTATTTAGGATTGCTGACGATTCTGTAAACGAGGTGAGCGGCCTGGATGTTAGACCTACCCCTAAGAGAAATTGAAAAATTCCAGGGGCCGGTTACGAAGCAAGGTCTCGCCGGCCAGGGTAATGGCCCAAAAAAAATTGGAGGTTAAATTGGGAATAACTCCCGTTCTAGGGGGGCTAGAGAGATGAATTTTTGACCTGACTCTGCCTTAGGTATCCATGAATCCGAAAATTACACTTGTTTGGCCGATAAGGGCAGGTTTCAAACCGGAAAAGACCAGCAAGCGGGGACGCTACAAACCCCCGCAAAACACCTTCAACTCGTTTTTCCTGTCAAAGAGAACATTTGAGGTAAAATTGGGAATAACTCTCGTTCTAGGGGGCTAAAGAGATGATTTTTTTACCTGACACCGCCTTAGGTATCCCTGCATCCGAAAAATAGACTTTTACGGCCGATGAGGGCAGGTTTCTAACCGGAAAAGACCAGCAAGCGGGGACGCTACAAACCCCCAGCAAAACACCTTCAACTCGTTTTGCTGTCAAAGAGACAAAGACAAAATAACGATGGTCATTTCACCCCCAAGGCATCATCGGATCTGCACAAGTTTTATACCACTGGAAAGCCCGTCTCAAGGGCTATTTTTTCCATGAATTTGGGGTTGCTGACGATTCTGTAAACGAGGCGAGCGGCCTGGATGTTAGGCCTACCCCTAAGAGAAATTGAAAAATTCATGGGGCCGGTTACGAAGCAAGGTCTCGCGGCCGGGGTAATGGCCCAAAAAAAATTGAGGTGAAATTGGGAATAACTCCCGTTCTAGGGGGGCTAGAAATGAATTTTTGACCTGACTCTGCCTTAGGTATCCCTGAATCCGAAAATTAGACTTTTTCGGCCGATGAGGGCAGGTTTCACACCGGAAAAGACCAGCAAGCGGGGACGCTACAAACCCCCCGCAAAACACCTTCAACTCTTTTTTGCTGTCAAAGAGACAAAGACAAAATAAGGATGGTCATTTCACTCCCAAGGCATTATCGGATCTGCACAAGTTTTATACCACTGGAAAGCCCGTCTCAAGGGCTATTTTTTCCATGAATTTGGGGTCGCTGACGATTCTGTAAACGAGGCGAGCGGCCTGGATGTTAGGCCTACCCCTAAGAGAAATTGAAAAATTCCAGGGGCCGGTTACGAAGGAAGGTCTCGCCTGCCAGGGTAATGGCCCAAAATAAATTGGAGGTGAAATTGGGAATAACTCCCGTTCTAGGGGGGCTAGAGAGATGAATTTTTGACCTGACTCTGCCTTAGGTATCCATGAATCCGAAAATTACACTTGTTTAGCCGATAAGGGCAGGTTTCAAACCGGAAAAGACCAGCAA
Source organism: Pisaster brevispinus (assembly GCA_023634235.1). Taxonomy (NCBI): domain Eukaryota; kingdom Metazoa; phylum Echinodermata; class Asteroidea; order Forcipulatida; family Asteriidae; genus Pisaster; species Pisaster brevispinus. The sequence continues at coordinate 149,579 of JAMKCF010000022.1, forward strand.
GCTGGGACGCTACAAACCCCCCGCAAAACACCTTCAACTCGTCTTTGCTGTCAAAGAGACAATAATGAGGTGAGATTGGGAATAACTCCCGTTCTAGGGGAGCTACAGAGATGAATTTTTCACCTGACTCTGCCTGAGGTATCCCTACATCCGAAAATTAGACTTTCACGGCCGATGAGGGCTGGTTTCACACCGGAAAAGACCAGCAAGCGGGGATGCGACAAACCCCCTGCAAAACACTCAACTCGTTTTTGCTGTCAAAGAGACAAAGACAAAATAAGGATGGTCATTTCACCCCCAAGGCATCATCGGATCTGCACAAGTTTTATACCACTGGAAAGCCCGTCTCAAGAGCTATTTTTCCCATGAATTTGGGGTTGCTGACGATTCTGTAAACGAGGCGAGCGGCCTTGATGTTAGGCCTACCCCTAAGAGAAATTGAAAAATTCCAGGGGCCGGTTACGAAGCAAGGTCTCGCGGCCAGGGTAATGGCCCAAAATAAATTGGAGGTTAAATTGGGAATAACTCCCGTTCTAGGGGGGCTAGAGAGATGAATTTTTGACCTGACTCTGCCTTAGGTATCCATCAATCCGAAAATTACACTTGTTTGGCCGATAAGGGCAGGTTTCAAACCGGAAAAGACCAGCAAGCTGGGACGCTACAAACCCCCGCAAAACACCTTCAACTCGTTTTTGCTGTCAAAGAGAAAATTTGAGGTAAAATTGGGAATAACTCATGTTCTAGGGGGCTAGAGAGATGATTTTTTTACCTGACTCTGCCTTAGGTATCCCTGCATCCGAAAAATAGACTTTTACGGCCGATGAGGGCAAGTTTCACAGCTGAAAAGACCAGCAAGCGGGGACGCTACAAACCCCCAGCAAAACACCTTCAACTCGTTTTGCTGTCAAAGAGACAAAGACAAAATAACGATGGTCATTTCACCCCCAAGGCATCATCGGATCTGCACAAGTTTTATACCACTGGAAAGCCCATCTCAAGGGCTATTTTTTCCATGAATTTGGGGTTGCTGACGATTCTGTAAACGAGGCGAGCGGCCTGGATGTTAGGCCTACCCCTAAGAGAAATTGAAAAATTCATGGGGCCGGTTACGAAGCAAGGTCTCGCGGCCGGGGTAATGGCCCAAAAAAAATTGAGGTGAAATTGGGAATAACTCCAGTTCTAGGGGGGCTAGAGATGAATTTTTGACCTGACTCTGCCTTAGGTATCCATGAATCCGAAAATTACACTTGTTTAGCCGATAAGGGCAGGTTTCAAACCGGAAAAGACCAGCAAGCGGGGACGCTACAAACCCCCCGCAAAACACCTTTAACTCGTTTTTGCAGTCAAAGAGACAAAGACAAAATAAGGATGGTCATTTCACTCCCAAGACATCATCGGATCTGCACAAATTTTTTACCACTGGAAAGCCCGTCTCAAGAGCTATTTTTCCCATGAATTTGGGGTTGCTGACGAATCTGTAAACGAGGCGAGCGGCCTGGATGTTAGGCCTACCCCTAAGAGAAATCAAAAAATTCCAGGGGCCTGTTACGAAGCAAGGTCTCGCCGGCCGGGGTAATGGCCCAAAATAAATTTGAGGTGAATTTGGGAATAACTCCCGTTCTAGGGGGGCTAGAGAGATGAATTTTTGACCTGACTCTGCATTAGGTATCATTGAATCCGAAAAATAGACTTTTTCGGCCGATAAGGGCTGGTTTCACACCGGAAAAGACCAGCAAGCGGGGACGCTACAAACCCCCCGAAAAACACCTTCAACTCGTTTTTGCTGTCAAAGAGAAAATTTGAGGTAAAATTGGGAATAACTCTCGTTCTAGGGGGCTAGAGAGATGAATTTTTGACCTGACTCTGCCTTAGGTATCCCTGCATCCGACAAATAGACTTTCACGGCCGATGAGGGCTGGTTTCACACCGGAAAAGACCAACAAGCAGGGACGATACAAACCTCCCGCAAAACACCTTTAACTCGTTTTTGCAGTCAAAGAGACAAAGACAAAATAAGGATGGTCATTTCACTCCCAAGACATCATCGGATCTGCACAAATTTTTTACCACTGGAAAGCCCGTCTCAAGAGCTATTTTTCCCATGAATTTGGGGTTGCTGACGATTCTGTAAACGAGGCGAGCGGCCTGGATGTTAGGCCTACCCCTAAGAGAAATTAAAAAATTCCAGGGCCCTGTTACGAAGCAAGGTCCCGCCGGCCGGTTAATGGCCCAAACTAAATTTGAGGTGAAATTGGAAATAACTCTTGTTCTAGGGGAGCTAGAGAGATGAATTTTTGACCTGACTCTGCCTTAGGTATCCTTGAATCCGAAAAATAGACTTTTTTGGCCGATAAGGGCTGGTTTCACACCGGAAAAAAAACAGCAAGCGGGGACGCTACAAACCCCCCGCAAAACACTCAACTCGTTTTTGCTGTCAAAGAGACAAAGACAAAATAAGGATGGTCATTTCACCCCAAGGCATCATCGGATCTGCACAAGTTTTATACCACTGGAAAGCCCGTCTCAAGGGCTATTTTTCCCATGAATTTGGGGTTGCTGACGATTCTGTAAACGAGGCGAGCGGCCTGGATGTTAGGCCTACCCCTAAGAGAAATTGAAAAATTCCAGGGGCCGGTTACGAAGCAAGGTTTTGCCGGCCGGGGTAATGGCCCAAAATAAATTTGAGGTGAAATTGGGAATAACTCCCGTTCTAGGGGGGCTAGAGAGAAGAACTTTTGACCTGACTCTGCCTTAGGTATCCCTGAATCCGAAAAATAGACTTTTTAGGTCGATGAGGGCAGGTTTCACACCGGAAAAGACCAGCAAGCGGGGACGCTACTAACCCCCCGCAAAACACCTTCAACTCGTTTTTGCTGTCAAAGAGAAAATTTGAGGTAAAATTGGGAATAACTCCCGTTCTAGGGGGCTAGAGAGATGATTTTTTTACCTGACTCTGCCTTAGGTATCCCTGCATCTGAAAAATAGACTTTTACGGCCGATGAGGGCAGGTTTCAAACCGGAAAAGACCAGCAAGCGGGGACGCTACAAAACCCCCGCAAAACACCTTCAACTCTTTTTTGCTGTCAAAGAGACAAAGACAAAATAAGGATGGTCATTTCACTCCCAAGGTATCATCGGATCTGCACAAGTTTTATACCACTGGAAAGCCCGTCTCAAGGGCTTTTTTCCCATGAATTTGGGCTTGCTGACGATTCTGTAAATGAGGCGAGCGGCCTGGATGTTAGGCCTACCCCTAAGAGAAATTGAACAATTCCAGGGGCCGGTAACGAAGCAAGGTTTCGCCGGCCGGGGTAATGGCCCAAAATAAATTTGAGGTAAAATTGGGAATAACTCCCGTTCTATGGGGGCTAGAGAGATGAATTTTTGACCTGACTCTGCCTTAGGTATCCCTGCATCCGAAAATTTGACTTTTGCGGCCGTTGAGGGCAGGTTTCACACCGGAAAAGACCAGCAAGCGGGGACTCTACCAACCCCCCGCAAAACACCTTCAACTCGTCTTTGCTGTCAAAGAGACAATAATGAGGTGAGATTGGGAATAACTCTCGTTCTAGGGGGGCTAGAGAGATGAATTTTTGACCTGACTCTGCCTTAGGTATCCCTGCATTCGAAAATTTAACTTTTGCGGCCGATGAGGGCAGGTTTCACATCGGAAAGGACCAGCAAGCGGGGACGCTACAAACCCCCCGCAAAACACCTTCAACTCGTTTTTGCTGTCAAAGAGACAAAGACAAAATAAGCATGGTCATTTCACCCCCAAGGCATCTTTGGTTCTGCACAAGTTTTATACCAGTGGAAAGCCCGTCTCAAGGGCTATCTCTGCCATGAATTTGGAGTTGCTGACGAATCTGTATACTAGGCGAGCGGCCTGGGTGTTAGGCCTACCCCTAAGAGATATTGAAAAATTCCAGGGGGCGGCTGCGAAGCAAGGTCTCGCCGGCCGGGGTAATGGCCCAAAAAAAAATTTGAGGTGAAATTGGGAATAACTCCCGTTCTAGGGGGGCTAGAGAGATGAATTTTTGACCTGACTCTGCCTTAGGTATCCCTGCATCCGACAAATAGACTTTCACGGCCGATGAGGGCTGGTTTCACACCGGAAAAGACCAGCAAGCAGGGACGCTACAAACCTCCCGCAAAACACCTTCAATTCGTCTTTGCTGTCAAAGAGACAATAATGAGGTGAAATTGGGAATAACTCTCGTTCTAGGGGGGCTAGAGAGATGATTCTTTTACCTGACTCTGCCTTAGGTATCCCTGCATTCGAAAATTAAACTTTCACGGCCGATGAGGGCTGGTTTCACACCGGAAAAGACCAGCAAGCGGGGACGCTACAAACCCCCCGCAAAACACCTTCAACTCGTTTTTGCTGTCAAAGAGACAAAGACAAAATCAGGATGGTCATTTTACCACAAGGCATCATCGGTTTTGCACAAGTTTTATACCACTGGAAAGCCCGTCTAGACTAGACTTCCCTGAAGACCTTTTCTGTGTGGGGACATGGCCAAATCCCAAAATCTGGGCAATTAGGAGCTTTCTACCAAAAAGTGACGCCATCTTTGTTGCCCAAAAAACCTCAATAATTCATGGAATAAAATCGTTGCGGTCTTCAAACTCGAACCACCACCATCGGCGGAGGTGTCCGCAAAAAGTGATCGCCAAAAAACGGCATGTTACCGGGGGTCGAATTTTTGAAATAATTGACAGGTAGCACCCTGTCGCCATTTTGAATTTTGGGGTCGAAAATAAAAGTGCTATTTGACGGTGCAGCATTCTAGACTAGACTTCCCTGAAGACCTTTTCTGTGTGGGGACATGGCCAAATCCCAAAACCTGGGCAATTAGGAGCTTTCTACCAAAAAGTGACGCCATCTTTGTTGCCCAAAAAACCTCAATAATTCATGGAATAAAATCGTTGAGGTCTTCAAATTCAAACCAGCACCATCGGCGGAGGTGTCCGCAAAAAGTGATCGCCAAAAATCGGCATGTTACCGGGGGTCGAATTTTTTGAATAATTGGCAGGTAGTACCCTGTCGCCATTTTGAATTGTGGGGTCAAAAAATAAAAGTGCGATTTGACGGTGCAGCATTCTAGACTAGTTTTCCCTGAAGACCTTTTCTGTGAGGTGGACATGGCCAAATCCCAAAACCTGGACAATTAGGAGCTTTCTACCAAAATGTGAAACCATCTGTGTTGCCCAAAAAACCTCAATAATTCATGGAATAAAATCGTTGCGGTCTTCAAATTCGAACCAGCACCATCGGCGGAGGTGTCCGCAAAAAGTGATCGCCAAAAAACGGCATGTTACCGGGGGTCGAATTTTTGAAATATATGACAGGTAGCACCCTGTCGCCATTTTGAATTTTGGGGTCGAAAATAAAAGTGCTATTTGACGGTGCAGCATTCTAGACTAGACTTCCCTGAAGACCTTTTCTGTGTGGGGACATGGCCAAATCCCAAAACCTGGGCAATTAGGAGCTTTCTACCAAAAAGTGACGCCATCTTTGTTGCCCCAAAAACCTCAATAATTCATGGAATAAAATCGTTGCGGTCTTCAAATTCGAACCAGCACCATCGGCGGAGGTGTCCGCAAAAAGTGATCGCCAAAAAACGGCATGTTACTGGGGGTTGAATTTTTGAAATAATTGACAGGTAGCACCCTGTCGCCATTTTGAATTTTGGGGTCGAAAATAAAAGTGCTATTTGACGGTGCAGCATTCTAGACTAGACTTCCCTGAAGACCCTTTCTGTGTGGGGACATGGCCAAATCCCAAAACCTGGGCAATTAGGAGCTTTCTACCAAAAAGTGACGCCATCTTTGTTGCCCAAAAGCGGGGACGCTACAAACCCCCCGCATAACACCTTCAACTCGTCCTCGCTGTCAAAGAGACAATAATGAGGTGAGATTGGCAATAACTCTCGTTCTAGAGGGGCTAGAGAAATGATTTTTTTACCTGACTCTGCCTTAGGTATCCCTGCATCCGAAAATTAGACTTTCACGGCCGATGAGGGCAAGTTTCACACCGGAAAAGACCAGCAAGCGGGGACGCTACAAACCTCCCGCAAAACACCTTCAACTCGATTTTGCTGTCAAAGAGACAAAGACAAAATAAGGATGGTCATTTCACCCTCAAGGCATCACCGGATCTGTAAAAGTTTTATACCACTGGAAAGCCCGTCTCAAGGGCTATCTCTGCCATGGATTTGTAATTGCTGACGATTCTGTACGCGAGGCGAGCGGCCTGGATGTTAGGCCTACCCCTAAGAGATATTGACCTGACTCTGCCTTAGGTATCCTTGCATCCGAAAATTAGACTTTCACGGCCGATGAGAGCAGGTTTCACACCGGAAAAGACCAGCAAGCAGGGACGCTACAAACCCCCCGCAAAACATCTTCAATCTTCAACTCGTTTTTGCTGTCAAAGAGACAAAGACAAAATAAGGATTGTCATTTCACCCCCAAGGCATCATCGGATCTGCCCAAGTTTTATACCACTGGAAAGCCCGACTCCAGGGCTATCTCTGCCATTAATTTGGGGTTGCTGACGATTCTGTAAGCGAGGCGAGCGGCCTGGATGTTAGGCCTACCCCTAAGAGATATTGAACAATTCCAGGGGCCGGTTGCGAAGCAAGGTCTCGACGGCCGGGGTAATGGCCCAAAATAAATTTGAGGTAAATTTGGGAATAACTCCCGTTCTAGGGGGGCTAGAGAGATGAATTTTTGACCTGACTCTGCCTTAGGTATCCCTCCATCCGAAAAATAGACTTTCACGGCCGATGACGGCAGGTTTCACACCGGAAAAGACCAGAAAGCGGGGACGCTACAAACCCCCGCAAAACACCTTCAACTCGTTTTTGGTGTCAAAGAGACAAAGACAAAATAAGGATTGTCATTTCACCACCAAGGCATTATCGGATTTGCACAAGTTTTATACCACTGGAAAGCCCGTCTCAAGGGCTATCTTTGCCATGAATTTGGGGTTGCTGACGATTCTGTAAGCGAGGCGAGCGGCCTGGACGTTAGGCCTACCCCTAAGAGATATTGAAAAATTCCAGGGGCCGGCTGCGAAGCAAGGTCTCGACGGCCGGGGTAATGGCCCAAAATAAATTTGAGGTAAAATTGAGAATAACTCCCGTTCTAGGGGGGCTAGAGAGATGAATTTTTGACCTGACTCTGCCTTAGGTATCCTTGCATCCGAAAAAAAGACTTTCACGGCCGATGACGGCAGGTTTCACACCGGAAAAGACCAGAAAGCGGGGACGCTACAAACCCCCCGCAAAACACCTTCAACTCGTTTTTGCTGTCAAAGAGACAAAGACAAAATAAGGATTGTCATTTCACCCCCAAGGCATCATCGGATCTGCCCAAGTTTTATACCACTGGAAAGCCCGTCTCAAGGGCTATCTTTGCCATGAATTTGGAATTGCTGACCATTCTGTAAGCGAGGCGAGCGGCCTGGATGTTAGGCCTACCCCTTAGAGATATTGAAAAATTCCAGGGGCCGGCTGCGAAGCAAGGTCTCGACGGCCGGGGTAATGGCCCAAAATAAATTTGAAGTAAATTTGGGAATAACTCCCGTTCTAGGGGGGCTAGAGAGATGAATTTTTGACCTGACTCTGCCTGAGGTATCCCTCCATCCGAAAAATAGACTTTCACGGCCGATGACGGCAGGTTTCACACCGGAAAAGACCAGAAAGCGGGGACGCTAGAAACCCCCGCAAAACACCTTCAACTCGTTTTTGCTGTCAAAGAGACAAAGACAAAATAAGGATTGTCATTTCACCACCAAGGCTTTATCGGATTTGCACAAGTTTTATACCACTGGAAAGCCCGTCTCAAGGGCTATCTTTGCCATGAATTTGGGGTTGCTGACGATTCTGTAAGCGAGGCGAGCGGCCTGGATGTTAGGCCTACCCCTAAGAGATATTGAAAAATTCCAGGGGCCGGGTGCGAAGCAAGGTCTCGACGGCCGGGGTAATGGCCCCCAAAAAAATTGAGGTAAATTTGGGAATAACTCCCGTTCTAGGGGGGCTAGAGAGATGAATTTTTGACCTGACTCTGCCTAATGTATCCCTCCATCCGAAAAATAGACTTTCACGGCCGATGAGAGCAGGTTTCACACCGGAAAAGACCAGCAAGTGGGGACGCTACAAACCCCCCGCAAAACACCTTCAACTCGTTTTTGCTGTCAAAGAGACAAAGACAAAATAAGGATTGTCATTTCACAACCAAGGCATTATCGGATTTGCACAAGTTTTATACCACTGGAAAGCCCGTCTCAAGGGCTATCTTTGCCATGAATTTGGGGTTGCTGACGATTCTGTAAGCGAGGCGAGCGGCCTGGATGTTAGGCCTACCCCTAAGAGGTATTGAAAAATTCCAGGGGCCGGCTGCGAAGCAAGGTCTCGACGGCCGGGGTAATGGCCCAAAATAAATTTGAGGTAAAATTGAGAATAACTCCCGTTCTAGGGGGGCTAGAGAGATGAATTTTTGACCTGACTCTGCCTTAGGTATCCCTCCATCCAAAAAATAGACTTTCACGGCCGATGAGAGCAGGTTCACACCGGAAAAGACCAGCAAGTGGGGACGCTACAAACCCCCCGCAAAACACCTTCAACTCGTTTTTGATGTCAAAGAGACAAAGACAAAATAAGGACGGTCATTTCACCCTTAAGGCATCATCGGATCTGCCAGAGTTTTATACCACTGGAAAGCCCGTCTCAAGGGCTATCTTTGCCATGAACTTGGGGTTGCTGACGATTCTGTAGGCGAGCCGAGCGGCCTGGATGTTAGGCCTACCCCTAAAGGATATTCAAAAATTCCAGGGGCTGGCTGCGAAGCAAGGTCTCGCCGGCCGGGGTAATAGCCCAAAATAAATTTGAGGTAAAATTGAGAATAACTCCCGTTCTAGGGGGGCTAGAGAGATGAATTTTTGACCTGACTCTGCCTTAGGTATCCTTGCATCCGAAAAAAAGACTTTCACGGCCGATGACGACAGGTTTCACACCGGAAAAGACCAGAAAGCGGGGACGTTACAAACCCCCCGCAAAACACCTTCAACTCGTTTTTGCTGTCAAAGAGACAAAGACAAAATAAGGATTGTCATTTCACCCCCAAGGCATCATCGGATCTGCCCAAGTTTTATACCACTGGAAAGCCCGTCTCAAGGGCTATCTTTGCCATGAATTTGGGGTTGCTGACGATTCTGTAAGCGAGGCGAGTGGCCTGGATGTTAGGCCTACCCCTAAGAGATATTGAACAATTCCAGGGGCCGGCTGCGAAGCAAGGTCTCCACGGCCTGGGTAATGGCCCAAAATAAATTTGAGGTAAATTTCGGAATAACTCCCGTTCTAGGGGGGCTAGAGAGATGAATTTTTGACCTGACTCTGCCTTAGGTATCCCTCCATCCGAAAAATAGACTTTCACGGCCGATGAGAGCAGGTTTTACACCGGAAAAGACCAGCAAGTGGGGACGCTACAAACCCCCCGCAAAACACCTTCAACTCGTTTTTGATGTCAAAGAGACAAAGACAAAATAAGGACGGTCATTTCACCCTTAAGGCATCATCGGATCTGCCAGAGTTTTATACCACTGGAAAGCCCGTCTCAAGGGCTATCTTTGCCATGAACTTGGGGTTGCTGACGATTCTGTAGGCGAGCCGAGCGGCCTGGATGTTAGGCCTACCCCTAAGAGATATTCAAAAATTCCAGGGGCTGGCTGCGAAGCAAGGTCTCGCCGGCCGGGGTAATAGCCCAAAATAAATTTGAGGTAAAATTGAGAATAACTCCCGTTCTAGGGGGGCTAGAGAGATGAATTTTTGACCTGACTCTGCCTTAGGTATCCTTGCATCCGAAAAAAAGACTTTCACGGCCGATGACGGCAGGTTTCACACCGGAAAAGTCCAGAAAGCGGGGACGCTACAAACCCCCCGCAAAACACCTTCAACTCGTTTTTGCTGTCAAAGAGACAAAGACAAAATAAGGATTGTCATTTAACCACCAAGGCATTATCGGATTTGCACAAGTTTTATACCACTGGAAAGCCCGTCTCAAGGGCTATCTTTGCCATGAATTTGGGGTTGCTGACGATTCTGTAAGCGAGGCGAGCGGCCTGGATGTTAGGCCTACCCCTAAGAGATATTGAAAAATTCCAGGGGCCGGCTGCGAAGCAAGGTCTCGACGGCCGGGGTAATGGCCCAAAATAAATTTGAGGTAAAATTGAGAATAACTCCCGTTCTAGGGGGGCTAGAGAGATGAATTTTTGACCTGACTCTGCCTTAGGTATCCCTCCATCCAAAAAATAGACTTTCACGGCCGATGAGAGCAGGTTCACACCGGAAAAGACCAGCAAGTGGGGACGCTACAATCCCCCGCAAAACACCTTCAACTCGTTTTTGATGTCAAAGAGACAAAGACAAAATAAGGACGGTCATTTCACCCTTAAGGCATCATCGGATCTGCCAGAGTTTTATACCACTGGAAAGCCCGTCTCAAGGGCTATCTTTGCCATGAACTTGGGGTTGCTGACGATTCTGTAGGCGAGCCGAGCGGCCTGGATGTTAGGCCTACCCCTAAGAGATATTCAAAAATTCCAGGGGCTGGCTGCGAAGCAAGGTCTCGACGGCCGGGGTAATGGCCCAAAATAAATTTGAGGTAAATTTGGGAATAACTCCCGTTCTAGGGGGGCTAGAGAGATGAATTTTTGACCTGACTCTGCCTTAGGTATCCCTCCATCCAAAAAATAGACTTTCACGGCCGATGAGAGCAGGTTCACACCGGAAAAGACCAGAAAGCGGGGACGCTACAAACCCCCCGCAAAACACCTTCAACTCGTTTTTGCTGTCAAAGAGACAAAGACAAAATAAGGATTGTCATTTAACCACCAAGGCATTATCGGATTTGCACAAGTTTTATACCACTGGAAAGCCCGTCTCAAGGGCTATCTTTGCCATGAATTTGGGGTTGCTGACGATTCTGTAAGCGAGGCGAGCGGCCTGGATGTTAGGCCTACCCCTAAGAGATATTGAAAAATTCCAGGGGCCGGCTGCGAAGCAAGGTCTCGACGGCCGGGGTAATGGCCCAAAATAAATTTGAGGTAAAATTGAGAATAACTCCCGTTCTAGGGGGGCTAGAGAGATGAATTTTTGACCTGACTCTGCCTTAGGTATCCTTGCATCCGAAAAATAGACTTTCACGGCCGATGAGAGCAGGTTTCACACCGGAAAAGACCAGCAAGTGGGGACGCTACAAACCCCCCGCAAAACACCTTCAACTCGTTTTTGATGTCAAAGAGACAAAGACAAAATAAGGATTGTCATTTCACCCTCAAGGCCTCATCGGATCTGCCAGAGTTTTATACCACTGGAAAGCCCGTCTCAACGGCTGGGGTAATGGCCCAAAATAAATTTGAGGTAAAATTGAGAATAACTCCCGTTCTAGGGGGGCTAGAGAGATGAATTTTTGACCTGACTCTGCCTTAGGTATCCCTCCATCCGAAAAATAGACTTTCACGGCCGATGAGAGCAGGTTTCACACCGGAAAAGACCAGCAAGCGGGGACGCTACAAACCCCCCGCAAAACACCTTCAACTCGTTTTTGATGTCAAAGAGACAAAGACAAAATAAGGACGGTCATTTCACCCTCAAGGCATCATCGGATCTGCCAGAGTTTTATACCACTGGAAAGCCCGTCTCCAGGGCTATCTCTACCATGAATTTGGGGTTGCTGACGATTCTGTAGGCGAGCTGAGCGGCCTGGATGTTAGGCCTACCCCTAAGAGATATTCAAACATTCCAGGGGCAGGCTGCGAAGCAAGGTCTCGCCGGCCGGGATAATAGCCCAAAATAAATTGGAGGTAAAATTGAGAATAACTCCCGTTCTAGGGGGGCTAGAGAGATGAATTTTTGACCTGACTCTGCCTTAGGTATCCTTGCATCCGAAAAATAGACTTTTACAGCCAATGAGGGCAGGTTTCACACCGGAAAAGACCAGAAAGCGGGGACGCTATACAAACCCCCCGCAAAACACCTTCAACTCGTTTTTGCTGTCAAAGAGACAAAGACAAAATAAGGATTGTCATTTCACCCTTAAGGCATCATCGGATCTGCCAGAGTTTTATACCACTGGAAAGCCCGTCTCAAGGGCTATCTTTGCCATGAACTTGGGGTTGCTGACGATTCTGTAGGCGAGCCGAGCGGCCTGGATGTTAGGCCTACCCCTAAGAGATATTCAAAAATTCCAGGGGCTGGCTGCGAAGCAAGGTCTCGACGGCCGGGGTAATGGCCCAAAATAAATTTGAGGTAAATTTGGGAATAACTCCCGTTCTAGGGGGGCTAGAGAGATGAATTTTTGACCTGACTCTGCCTTAGGTATCCCTCCATCCAAAAAATAGACTTTCACGGCCGATGAGAGCAGGTTCACACCGGAAAAGACCAGAAAGCGGGGACGCTACAAACCCCCCGCAAAACACCTTCAACTCGTTTTTGCTGTCAAAGAGACAAAGACAAAATAAGGATTGTCATTTAACCACCAAGGCATTATCGGATTTGCACAAGTTTTATACCACTGGAAAGCCCGTCTCAAGGGCTATCTTTGCCATGAATTTGGGGTTGCTGACGATTCTGTAAGCGAGGCGAGCGGCCTGGATGTTAGGCCTACCCCTAAGAGATATTGAAAAATTCCAGGGGCCGGCTGCGAAGCAAGGTCTCGACGGCCGGGGTAATGGCCCAAAATAAATTTGAGGTAAAATTGAGAATAACTCCCGTTCTAGGGGGGCTAGAGAGATGAATTTTTGACCTGACTCTGCCTTAGGTATCCTTGCATCCGAAAAATAGACTTTCACGGCCGATGAGAGCAGGTTTCACACCGGAAAAGACCAGCAAGTGGGGACGCTACAAACCCCCCGCAAAACACCTTCAACTCGTTTTTGATGTCAAAGAGACAAAGACAAAATAAGGATTGTCATTTCACCCTCAAGGCCTCATCGGATCTGCCAGAGTTTTATACCACTGGAAAGCCCGTCTCAACGGCTGGGGTAATGGCCCAAAATAAATTTGAGGTAAAATTGAGAATAACTCCCGTTCTAGGGGGGCTAGAGAGATGAATTTTTGACCTGACTCTGCCTTAGGTATCCCTCCATCCGAAAAATAGACTTTCACGGCCGATGAGAGCAGGTTTCACACCGGAAAAGACCAGCAAGCGGGGACGCTACAAACCCCCCGCAAAACACCTTCAACTCGTTTTTGATGTCAAAGAGACAAAGACAAAATAAGGACGGTCATTTCACCCTCAAGGCATCATCGGATCTGCCAGAGTTTTATACCACTGGAAAGCCCGTCTCCAGGGCTATCTCTACCATGAATTTGGGGTTGCTGACGATTCTGTAGGCGAGCTGAGCGGCCTGGATGTTAGGCCTACCCCTAAGAGATATTCAAAAATTCCAGGGGCAGGCTGCGAAGCAAGGTCTCGCCGGCCGGGATAATAGCCCAAAATAAATTGGAGGTAAAATTGAGAATAACTCCCGTTCTAGGGGGGCTAGAGAGATGAATTTTTGACCTGACTCTGCCTTAGGTATCCTTGCATCCGAAAAATAGACTTTTACAGCCAATGAGGGCAGGTTTCACACCGGAAAAGACCAGAAAGCGGGGACGCTATACAAACCCCCCGCAAAACACCTTCAACTCGTTTTTGCTGTCAAAGAGACAAAGACAAAATAAGGATTGTCATTTCACCACCAAGGCATTATCGCATCTGCACAAGTTTTAAACCACTGGAAAGCACGTCTCAAGGGCTATCTCTAACATGAATTTGGGATTGCTGACGATTCTGTAGGCGAGCCGAGCGGCCTGGATGTTAGGCCTACCCCTAAGAGATATTCAAAAATTCAAGGGGCCGGCTGCGAAGCAAGGTCTCGCCGGCCCGGGTAATAGCCCAAAAGAAATTTGAGGTAAAATTGAGAATAACTCCCGTTCTAGGGGGGCTAGAGAGATGAATTTTTGACCTGACTCTGCCTTAGTAACCTTGCATACGAAAATTAGAATTGTGCGGCCGATGAGGGCAGGTTTCACACCGGAAAAGACCAGAAAGCGGGGACGCTACAAACCCCCCGCAAAACACCTTCAACTCGTTTTTGCTGTCAAAGAGACAAAGACAAAATAAGGATTGTCATTTCACCCCCAAGGCATTATCGGATTTGCACATGTTTTATACCACTGGAAAGCCCGTCTCAAGGGCTATCTCTGCCATGAATTTGGGGTTGCTGACGATTCTGTAAGCGAGGCTAGCGGCCTGGATGTTAGGCCTACCCCTAAGAGATATTGACAAATTCCAGGGGCCGTTTGCGAAACAAGGTCTCGCCGGCCGGGGTAACGGCCCAAAATAAGTTTGAGGTAAAATTGAGAATAACTCCCGTTCTAGGTGGGCTAGAGAGATGAATTTTTGACCTGACTCTGCCTTAGGTATCCTTGCATCCGAAAAATAGACTTTTACAGCCAATGAGGGCAGGTTTCACACCGGAAAAGACCAGAAAGCGGGGACGCTATACAAACCCTCCCGCAAAACACCTTCAACTCGTTTTTGCTGTCAAAGAGACAAAGACAAAATAAGGATTGTCATTTCACCACCAAGGCATTATCGGATTTGCACAAGTTTTATACCACTGGAAAGCCCGTCTCAAGGGCTATCTTTTCTATGAATTTGGAATTGCTGACGATTCTGTAAGCGAGGCGAGCGGCCTGGATGTTAGGCCTACCCCTAAGAGATATTCAAAAATTCCAGGGGCCGGCTGCGAAGCAAGGTCTCGCCGGCCGGGATAATAGCCCAAAATAAATTGGAGGTAAAATTGAGAATAACTCCCGTTCTAGGGGGGCTAGAGAGATGAATTTTGACCTGACTCTGCCTTAGGTATCCTTGCATCCGAAAAATAGACTTTTACAGCCAATGAGGGCAGGTTTCACACCGGAAAAGACCAGAAAGCGTGGACGCTATACAAACCCCCCGCAAAACACCTTCAACTCGTTTTTGCTGTCAAAGAGACAAAGACAAAATAAGGATTGTCATTTCACAACCAAGGCATTATCGGATTTGCACAAGTTTTATACCACTGGAAAGCCCGTCTCAAGGGCTATCTTTGCCATGAATTTGGGGTTGCTGACGATTCTGTAAGCGAGGCGAGCGGCCTGGATGTTAGGCCTACCCCTAAGAGATATTGAAAAATTCCAGGGGCCGGCTGCGAAGCAAGGTCTCGACGGCCGGGGTAATGGCCCAAAATAAATTTGAGGTAAATTTGGGAATAACTCCCGTTCTAGGGGGGCTAGAGAGATGAATTTTTGACCTGACTCTGCCTTAGATATTCCTCCATCCGAAAAAATAGACTTTCACGGCCGATGAGAGCAGGTTTCACACCGGAAAAGACCAGCAAGCGGGGACGCTACAAACCCCCCGCAAAACATCTTCAATCTTCAACTCGTTTTTGCTGTCAAAGAGACAAAGACAAAATAAGGATTGTCATTTCACCCCCAAGGCATTATCGGATTTGCACAAGTTTTAAACCACTGGAAAGCACGTCTCAAGGGCTATCTCTAACATGAATTTGGGATTGCTGACGATTCTGTTGGCGAGCCGAGCGGCCTGGATGTTAGGCCTACCCCTAAGAGATATTCAAAAATTCAAGGGGCCGGCTGCGAAGCAAGGTCTCGACGGCCGGGGTAATGGCCCAAAATAAATTTGAGGTAAATTTGGGAATAACTCCCGTTCTAGGGGGGCTAGAGAGATGAATTTTTGACCTGACTCTGCCTTAGATATTCCTCCATCCGAAAAAATAGACTTTCACGGCCGATGAGAGCAGGTTTCACACCGGAAAAGACCAGCAAGCGGGGACGCTACAAACCCCCCGCAAAACATCTTCAATCTTCAACTCGTTTTTGCTGTCAAAGAGACAAAGACAAAATAAGGATTGTCATTTCACCCCCAAGGCATTATCGGATTTGCACAAGTTTTAAACCACTGGAAAGCACGTCTCAAGGGCTATCTCTAACATGAATTTGGGATTGCTGACGATTCTGTTGGCGAGCCGAGCGGCCTGGATGTTAGGCCTACCCCTAAGAGATATTCAAAAATTCAAGGGGCCGGCTGCGAAGCAAGGTCTCGACGGCCGGGGTAATGGCCCAAAATAAATTTGAGGTAAATTTGGGAATAACTCCCGTTCTAGGGGGGCTAGAGAGATGAATTTTTGACCTGACTCTGCCTTAGATATTCCTCCATCCGAAAAAATAGACTTTCACGGCCGATGAGAGCAGGTTTCACACCGGAAAAGACCAGCAAGCGGGGACGCTACAAACCCCCCGCAAAACACCTTCAA
The DNA here is from genome assembly GCA_023634235.1 of Pisaster brevispinus. NCBI lineage: Eukaryota > Metazoa > Echinodermata > Asteroidea > Forcipulatida > Asteriidae > Pisaster > Pisaster brevispinus. Next base: position 165,951 of record JAMKCF010000022.1, read on the forward strand.
CTCGTTTTTGATGTCAAAGAGACAAAGACAAAATAAGGACGGTCATTTCACCCTCAAGGCATCATCGGATCTGCCCAAGTTTTATACCACTGGAAAGCCCGTCTCAAGGGCTATCTTTGCCATGAATTTGGGATTGCTGACTATTCTGTAAGCGAGGCAAGCGGCCTGGATGTTAGGCCTACCCCTAAGAGATATTGAAAAATTCCAGGGGCCGGCTGCGAAGCAAGGTCTCGACGGCCGGGGTAATGGCCCAAAATAAATTTGAGGTAAATTTGGGAATAACTCCCGTTCTAGGGGGGCTAGAGAGATGAATTTTTGACCTGACTCTGCCTTAGGTATCCCTCCATCCGAAAAATAGACTTTCACGGCCGATGAGAGCAGGTTTCACACCGGAAAAGACCAGCAAGCGGGGACGCTACAAACCCCACGCAAAACATCTTCAATCTTCAACTCGTTTTTGCTGTCAAAGAGACAAAGACAAAATAAGGATTGTCATTTCACCCCCAAGGCATTATCGGATTTGCACAAGTTTTATACCACTGGAAAGCCCGTCTCAAGGGCTATCTTTGCCATGAATTTAAGGGTTGCTGACGATTCTGTACGCGAGGCGAGCGGCCTGGATGTTAGGCCTACCCCTAAGAGATATTGAAAAATTCCAGGGGCCGGCTGCGAAACAAGGTCTCGCCGGCCGGGGTAACGGCCCAAAATAAGTTTGAGGTAAAATTGAGAATAACTCCCGTTCTAGGGGGGCTAGAGAGATGAATTTTTGACCTAACTCTGCCTTAGGTATCCCTGCATCCGAAAATTAGAATTGTGCGGCCGATGACGGCAGGTTTCACGCCGGAAAAGACCAGCAAGCGGGGACGCTACAAACCCCCCGCAAAACACCTTCAACTCGTCTTTGCTGTCAAAGAGAAAATAATGAGGTGAGATTGGGAATAACTCTCGTTCTAGGGGGGCTAGAGAGATGATTTGTTTACCTGACTCTGCCTTAAGTATCCCTGCATCCGAAAATTAGACTTTAGCGGCCGATGAGGTCAAGTTTCACACCGTAAAAGACCAGCAAGCGGGGACGCTACAAACCCCCCGCAAAACACCTTCAACTCGTTTTTGCTGTCAAAGAGACAAAGACAAAATAAGGATGGTCCTTTCACCCTCAAGGCATCATCGCATCTGCACAAGTTTTAAACCACTGGAAAGCACGTCTCAAGGGCTATCTCTAACATGAATTTGGGATTGCTGACGATTCTGTAGGCGAGCCGAGCGGCCTGGATGTTAGGCCTACCCCTAAGAAATATTCAAAAATTCAAGGGGCCGGCTGCGAAGCAAGGTCTCGCCGGCCGGGGTAATAGCCCAAAAGAAATTTGAGGTAAAATTGAGAATAACTCCCGTTCTAGGGGGGCTAGAGAGATGAATTTGTGACCTGACTCTGCCTTAGTAACCTTGCATACGAAAAATAGACTTTCACGGCCGATGAGGGCAGGTTTCACACCGGAAAAGACCAGAAAGCGGGGACGCTACAAACCCCCCGCAAAACACCTTCAACTCGTTTTTGCTGTCAAAGAGACAAAGACAAAATAAGGATTGTCATTTCACCCCCAAGGCATTATCGGATTTGCACATGTTTTATACCACTAGAAATCCCGTCTCAAGGGCTATCTTTGCCATGAATTTGGGGTTGCTGACGATTCTGTAGGCGAGGCTAGCGGCCTGGATGTTAGGCCTACCCCTAAGAGATATTGACAAATTCCAGGGGCCGTTTGCGAAACAAGGTCTCGCCGGCCGGGGTAACGGCCCAAAATAAGTTTGAGGTAAAATTGAGAATAACTCCCGTTCTAGGTGGGCTAGAGAGATGAATTTTTGACCTGACTCTGCCTTAGGTATCCCTGCATCCGAAAATTAGAATTGTGCGGCCGATGAGGGCAGGTTTCACGCCGGAAAAGACCAGCAAGCGGGGACGCTACAAACCCCCCGAAAAACACCTTCAACTCGTCTTTGCTGTCAAAGAGACAATAATGAGGTGAGATTGGGAATAACTCTCGTTCTAGGGGGGCTAGAGAGATGATTTGTTTACCTGACTCTGCCTTAGGTATCCCTGCATCCGAAAATTAGACTTTAGCGGCCGATGAGGTCAAGTTTCACACCGTAAAAGACCAGCAAGCGGGGACGCTACAAACCCCCCGCAAAACACCTTCAACTCGTTTTTGCTGTCAAAGAGACAAAGACAAAATAAGGATGGTCCTTTCACCCTCAAGGCATCATCGGATCTGCCCAAGTTTTATACCACTGGAAAGCCCGTCTCAAGGGCTATCTTTGCCATGAACTTGGGGTTGCTGACGATTCTGTAGGCGAGCCGAGCGGCCTGGATGTTAGGCCTACCCCGAAGAGATATTCAAAAATTCCAGGGGCCGGCTGCGAAGCAAGGTCTCGACGGCCGGGGTAATGGCCCAAAATAAATTTGAGGTAAAATTGAGAATAACTCCCGTTCTAGGGGGGCTAGAGAGATGAATTTTTGACCTGACTCTGCCTTAGGTATCCCTCCATCCGAAAAATAAACTTTCATGGCCGATGAGAGCAGGTTTCACACAGGAAAAGACCAGCAAGCGGGGACGCTACAAACCCCCCGCAAAACACCTTCAACTCGTTTTTGCTGTCAAAGAGACAAAGACAAAATAAGGATTGTCATTTCACCACCAAGGCATTATCGGATTTGCACAAGTTTTATACCACTGGAAAGCCCGTCTCAAGGGCTATCTTTGCCATGAATTTGGGGTTGCTGACAATTCTGTAAGTGAGGCGAGCGGCCTGGATGTTAGGCCTACCCCTAAGAGATATTGAAAAATTCCAGGGGCCGGCTGCGAAGCAAGGTCTCGACGGCCGGGGTAATGGCCCAAAATAAATTTGAGGTAAAATTGAGAATAACTCCCGTTCTAGGGGGGCTAGAGAGATGAATTTTTGACCTGACTCTGCCTTAGTAACCTTGCATCCGAAAAATAGACTTTCATGGCCGATGAGGGCAGGTTTCACACCGGAAAAGACCAGAAAGCGGGGACGCTACAAACCCCCCGCAAAACACCTTCAACTCGTCTTTGCTGTCAAAGAGACAAAGACAAAATAAGGATTGTCATTTCACCCCCAAGGCATTATCGAATTTGCACAAGTTTTATACCACTGGAAAGCCCGTCTCAAGGGCTATCTTTGCCATGAATTTGGGGTTGCTGACGATTCTGTAGGCGAGGCAAGCGGCCTGGATGTTAGGCCTATCCGTAAGAGATATTGAAAAATTCCAGGGCTGTTTGCGAAACAAGGTCTCGCCGGCCGGGGTAACGGCCCAAAATAAGTTTGAGATAAAATTGAGAATAACTCCCGTTCTAGGGGGGCTAGAGAGATGAATTTTTGACCTGACTCTGCCTTAGGTATCCCTGCATCCGAAAATTAGAATTGTGCGGCCGATGACGGCAAGTTTCACGCCGGAAAAGACCAGCAAGTGGGGACGCTACAAACCCCCCGCAAAACACCTTCAACTCGTTTTTGCTGTCAAAGAGACAAAGACAAAATAAGGACGGTCATTTCACCCTCAAGGCATCATCGGATTTGCCCAAGTTTGATACCACTGGAAAGCCCGTCTCAAGGGCTATCTTTGCCATGAACTTGGGGTTGCTGACGATTCTGTAGGTGAGCCGAGCGGCCTGGATGTTAGGCCTACCCCTAAGAGATATTCAAAAATTCCAGGGGCCGGCTGCGAAGCAAGGTCTCGCCGGCCGGGGTAATAGCCCAAAAGAAATTTGAGGTAAAATTGAGAATAACTCCCGTTCTAGGGGGGCTAGAGAGATGAATTTTTGACCTGACTCTGCCTTAGGTATCCTTGCACCCGAAAAATAGACTTTCACGGCCGATGACGGCAGGTTTCACGCCGGAAAAGACCAGCAAGTGGGGACGCTACAAACCCCCCGCAAAACACCTTCAACTCGTTTTTGATGTCAAAGAGACAAAGACAAAATAAGGACGGTCATTTCACCCTTAAGGCATCATCGGATCTGCCCAAGTTTGATACCACTGGAAAGCCCGTCTCAAGGGCTATCTTTGCCATGAACTTGGGGTTGCTGACGATTCTGTAGGAGAGGCGAGCGGCCTGGATGTTAGGCCTACCCCTAAGAAATATTGAAAAATTCCAGGGGCCGGCTGCGAAGCAAGGTCTCGACGGCCGGGGTAATAGCCCAAAAGAAATTTGAGGTAAAATTGAGAATAACTCCCGTTCTAGGGGGGCTAGAGAGATGAATTTTTGACCTGACTCTGCCTTAGGTATCCTTGCACCCGAAAAATAGACTTTCACGGCCGATGACGGCAGGTTTCACGCCGGAAAAGACCAGCAAGTGGGGACGCTACAAACCCCCCGCAAAACACCTTCAACTCGTTTTTGATGTCAAAGAGACAAAGACAAAATAAGGACGGTCATTTCACCCTTAAGGCATCATCGGATCTGCCCAAGTTTGATACCACTGGAAAGCCCGTCTCAAGGGCTATCTTTGCCATGAACTTGGGGTTGCTGACGATTCTGTAGGAGAGGCGAGCGGCCTGGATGTTAGGCCTACCCCTAAGAAATATTGAAAAATTCCAGGGGCCGGCTGCGAAGCAAGGTCTCGACGGCCGGGGTAATGGCCCAAAATAAATTTGAGGTAAAATTGAGAATAACTCCCGTTCTAGGGGGGCTAGAGAGATGAATTTTTGACCTGACTCTGCCTTAAGTATCCTTGCATCCGAAAAAATGACTTTCACGGCCGATGACGGCAGGTTTCACACCGGAAAAGACAAGAAAGCGGGGACGATACAAACCCCCCGCAAAACACCTTCAACTCGTTTTTGCTAACAAAGAGACAAAGACAAAACAATGATTGAGAATAACTCCCGTTCTAGGGGGGCTAGAGAGATGAATTTTTGACCTGACTCTGCCTTAGGTATCCCTCCATCCGAAAATTAGACTTTCACGGCCGATGAGAGCAGGTTTCACACCGGAAAAGACCAGCAAGCGGTGACGCTACAAACCCCCCGCAAAACACCTTCAACTCGTTTTTGCTGTCAAAGAGACAAAGACAAAATAAGTATTGTCATTTCACCACCAAGGCATTATCGGATTTGCACATGTTTCCAACCACTGCAAAGCCCGTCTCAAGGGCTATCTTTGCAATGAATTTGGGGTTGCTGACGATTCTGTAGGCGAGGCGAGCGGCCTGGATGTTAGGCCTACCCCTAAGAGATATTCAAAAATTCCAGGGGCCGGCTGCGAAACAAGGTCTCGCCGGCCGGGGTAACGGCCCAAAATAAGTTTGAGGTAAAATTAAGAATAACACCCGTTCTAGGGGGGCTAGAGAGATGAATTTTTGACCTGACTCTGCCTTAGGTATCCCTGCATCCGAAAATTAGAATTGTGCGGCCGATGACGGCAGGTTTCACGCCGGAAAAGACCAGCAAGTGGGGACGCTACAAACCCCCCGCAAAACACCTTCAACTCGTTTTTGCTGTCAAAGAGACAAAGACAAAATAAGGATGGTCATTTCACCATCAAGGCATCATCGGATTTGCACAAGTTTTATACCACTGGAAAGCCCGTCTCAAGGGCTATCTTTGCCATGAATTTGGGGTTGCTGACGATTCTGTAAGCGAGGCGAGCGGCCTGGATGTTAGGCCTACCCCTAAGAAATATTGAAAAATTCCAGGGGCCGGCTGCGAAGCAAGGTCTCGACGGCCGGGGTAATGGCCCAAAATAAATTTGAGGTAAAATTGAGAATAACTCCCGTTCTAGGGGGGCTAGAGAGATGAATTTTTGACCTGACTCTGCCTTAGGTATCCCTCCATCCGAAAAATAGACTTTCACGGCCGATGAGAGCAGGTTTCACACCGGAAAAGACCAGCAAGTGGGGACGCTACAAACCCCCCGCAAAACACCTTCAACTCGTTTTTGATGTCAAAGAGACAAAGACAAAATAAGGATTGAGAATAACTCCCGTTCTAGGGGGGCTAGAGAGATGAATTTTTGACCTGACTCTGCCTTAGGTATCCCTGCATCCGAAAATTAGAATTGTGCGGCCGATGAGGTCAAGTTTCACACCGGAAAAGACCAGCAAGCGGGGACGCTACAAACCCCCCGCAAAACACCTTCAACTCGTTTTTGCTGTCAAAGAGACAAAGACAAAATAAGGATGGTCCTTTCACCCTCAAGGCATCATCGCATCTGCACAAGTTTTATACCACTGGAAAGCCCGTCTCAAGGGCTATCTTTGCTATGAACTTGGGGTTGCTGACGATTCTGTAGGCGAGCTGAGCGGCCTGGATGTTAGGCCTACCCCTAAGAGATATTGAAAAATTCCAGGGGCCGGCTGCGAAGCAAGGTCTCGCCGGCCGGGGTAATAGCCCAAGATAAATTTGAAGTAAAATTCAGAGTAACTCCCGTTCTAGGGGGGCTAGAGAGATGAATTTTTGACCTGACTCTGCCTTAGGTATCCCTGCATCCGAAAATTAGAATTGTGCGGCCGATGACGGCAGGTTTCACGCCGGAAAAGACCAGCAAGCGGGGACGCTACAAACCCCCCGCAAAACACCTTCAACTCGTCTTTGCTGTCAAAGAGACAATAATGAGGTGAGATTGGGAATAACTCTCGTTCTAGGGGGGCTAGAGAGATGATTTGTTTACCTGACTCTGCCTTAGGTATCCCTGCATCCGAAAATTAGACTTTAGCGGCCGATGAGGTCAAGTTTCACACCGGAAAAGACCAGCAAGCGGGGACGCTACAAACCCCCCGCAAAACACCTTCAACTCGTTTTTGCTGTCAAAGAGACAAAGACAAAATAAGGATGGTCCTTTCACCCTCAAGGCATCATCGCATCTGCACAAGTTTTATACCACTGGAAAGCACGTCTCAAGGGCTATCTCTAACATGAATTTGGAGTTGCTGACCATTCTGTTTAGCGAGGCGAGCGGCCTGGATGTTAGGCCTACCCCTAAGAGATATTGAAAAATTCAAGGGGCCGGCTGCGAAGCAAGGTCTCGCCTGCCGGGGTAATGTCCCAAAATAAATTTGAGGTGAAATTGGGAATAACTCCCGTTCTAGGGGGGCTAGAGTGATGAATTTTTGACCTGACTCTGCCTTAGGTATCCTTGCAACCGAAAATTAGACTTTAGCGGCCGATGAGGGCAGGTTTCACCCCGGAAAAGACCAGCAAGCGGGGACGCTACAAACCCCCCGCAAAACACCTTCAACTCGTCTTTGCTGTCAAAGAGACAATAATGAGGTGAGATTTTAAATAACTCTCGTTCTAGGTGGGCTAGAGTGATGATTTTTTTACATGACTCTGCCTTAGGTATCCCTGCATCGGAAAATTAGACTTTCACGGAGCTTTCTACCAAAAAGTGACGCCATTTTTGTTGCCCACAAAACCTCAATAATTCATGGAAAAAAATCGTTGCGGTCTTCAAATTCGAACCAGCACCATCGGCGGAGGTGTCCGCAAAAAGTGATGGCCAAAAATCGGCATGTTACCGGGGGTCGAATTTTTGGAATAATTGACAGGTAGTACCCTGTCGCCATTTTGAATTTTGGGGTCGAAAATAAAAGTGCGATTTGACGGTGCAGCATTCTAGACTAGACTTCCCTGAATACCTTTTCTGTGTGGGGACATGGCCAAATCCCAAAAACTGGGCAATTAGGAGCTTTCTACCAAAAAGTGACGCCATCTTTGTTGCCCAAAAAACCTCAATAATTCATGGAATAAAATCGTTGCGGTCTTCAAATTCGAACCAGCACCATCGGCGGAGGTGTCCGCAAAAAGTGATCGCCAAAATTCGGCATGTTAACGGGGGTCCAATTTTTGGAATAATTGACAGGTAGTACCCTGTCGCCATTTTGTATTTTGGGGTCGAAAATAAAAGTGCGATTTGACGGTGCAGCATTCTAGACTAGACTTCCCTGAAGACCTTTTCTGTGTGGGGACATGGCCAAATCCCAAAACCTGGGCAATTAGGAGCTTTCTACCAAAAAGTGACGCCATCGGCAATAAGCCCAAAAAACCTCAATAATTCATGGAATAAAATCGTTGCGGTCTTCAAATTCGAACCAGCACCATCGGCGGAGGTGTCCGCAAAAAGTGATCGCCAAAAATCGGCATGTTACCGGGGGTCGAATTTTTGGAATAATTGACAGGTAGTACCCTGTCGGCATTTTGAATTTTGGGGTCGAAAATAAAAGTGCGATTTGACGGTGCAGCACTCTAGACTAGACTTCCCTGAAGACCTTTTTTGTGTGGGGACATGGCCAAATCCCAAAACCTGGGCAATTAGGAGCTTTCTACCAAAAAGTGACGCCATCTTTGTTGCCCAAAAAACCTCAATAATTCATGGAATAAAATCGTTGCGGTCTTCAAATTCGAACCAGCACCATCTGCGGAGGTGTCCGCAAAAAGTGATCGCCAAAATTCGGCATGTTAACGGGGGTCCAATTTTTGGAATAATTGACAGGTAGTACCCTGTCGCCATTTTGTATTTTGGGGTCGAAAATAAAAGTGCGATTTGACGGTGCAGCATTCTAGACTAGACTTCCCTGAAGACCTTTTCTGTGTGGGGACATGGCCAAATCCCAAAACCTGGGCAATTAGGAGCTTTCTACCAAAAAGTGACGCCATCGGCAATAAGCCCAAAAAACCTCAATAATTCATGGAATAAAATCGTTGCGGTCTTCAAATTCGAACCAGCACCATCGGCGGAGGTGTCCGCAAAAAGTGATCGCCAAAAATCGGCATGTTACCGGGGGTCGAATTTTTGGAATAATTGACAGGTAGTACCCTGTCGCCATTTTGAATTTTGGGGTCGAAAATAAAAGTGCGATTTGACGGTGCAGCACTCTAGACTAGACTTCCCTGAAGACCTTTTTTGTGTGGGGACATGGCCAAATCCCAAAACCTGGGCAATTAGGAGCTTTCTACCAAAAAGTGACGCCATCTTTGTTGCCCAAAAAACCTCAATAATTCATGGAACAAAATCGTTGCGGTCTTCAAATTCGAACCAGCACCATTGGCGGAGGTGTCCGAAAAAGTGATCGCCAAAATTCGGCATGTTAACGGGGGTCCAATTTTTTGAATAATTGACAGGTAGTACCCTGTCGCCATTTTGTATTTTGGGGTCGAAAATAAAAGTGCGATTTGACGGTGCAGCATTCTAGACTAGACTTCCCTGAAGACCTTTTCTGTGTGGGGACATGGCCAAATCCCAAAACCTGGGCAATTAGGAGCTTTCTATTAAAAAGTGACGCCATCGGCAATAAGCCCAAAAAACCTCAATAATTCATGGAATAAAATCGTTGCGGTCTTCAAATTCGAACCAGCACCATCGGCGGAGGTGTCCGCAAAAAGTGATCACCAAAAATCGGCATGTTACCGGGGGTCGAATTTTTGGAATAATTGACAGGTAGTACCCTGTCGCCATTTTGAATTTTGGGGTCGAAAATAAAAGTGCGATTTGACGGTGCAGCATTCTAGACTAGACTTCCCTGAAGACCTTTTCTGTGTGGGGACATGGCCAAATCCAAAAACCTGGGCAATTAGGAGCTTTCTACCAAAAAGTGACGCCATCTTTGTTGCCCAAAAAACCTCAATAATTCATGGAATAAAATCGTTGCGGTCTTCAAATTCGAACCAGCACCATCGTCGGAGGCGTCCGCAAAAAGTGATCGCTAAAAATCGGCATGTTACCGGGGGTCGAATTTTTTGAATATTTGACAGGTAGTACCCTGTCGCCATTTTGAATTTTGGGGTCGAAAATAAAAGTGCGATTTGACGGTGCAGCATTCTAGACTTGACTTCCCAGAAGACCTTTTCTGTGTGGGGACATGGCCATATCCCAAAACCTGGGCAATTAGGAGCTTTCTACCAAAAAGTGACGCCATCTTTGTTGCCCAAAAAACCTCAATAATTCATGGAATAAAATCGTTGCGGTCTTCAAATTCGAACCAGCACCATCGGCGGAGGTGTCCGCAAAAGTGATCACCAAAAATCGGCATGTTACCGGGGGTCACATTTTTGGAATCATTGACAGGTAGTACCCTGTCGCCATTTTGAATTTTGGGGTCGAAAATAAAAGTGCGATTTGACGGTGCAGCATTCTAGACTAGACTTCCCTGAAGACCTTTTCTGTGTGGGGACATGGCCAAATCCCAAAACCTGGGCAATTAGGAGCTTTCTACCAAAAAGTGACGCCATCTTTGTTGCCCAAAAAACCTCAATAATTCATGGAATAAAATCGTTGCGGTCTTCAAATTCGAACCAACACCATCGGCGGAGGTGTCCGCAAAAAGTGATCACCAAAAATTGGCATGTTACCGGGGGTCGAATTTTTGGAATAATTGACAGGTAGTACCCTGTCGCCATTTTGAATTTTGGGGTCGAAATAAAAGTGCGATTTGACGGTGCAGCATTCTAGACTAGACTTCCCTGAAGACCTTTTCTGTGTGGGGACATGGCCAAATCCAAAAACCTGGGCAATTAGGAGCTTTCTACCAAAAAGTGACGCCATCTTTGTTGCCCAAAAAACCTCAATAATTCATGGAATAAAATCGTTGCGGTCTTCAAATTCGAACCAACACCATCGGCGGAGGTGTCCGCAAAAAGTGATCACCAAAAATTGGCATGTTAAAGGGGGTCGAATTTTTGGAATAATTGACAGGTAGTACCCTGTCGCCATTTTGGATTTTGGGGTCGAAAATAAAAGTGCGATTTGACGGTGCAGCATTCTAGACTAGACTTCCCTGAAAACCTTTTCTGTGTGGGGACATGGCCAAATCCAAAAACCTGGGCAATTAGGAGCTTTCTACCAATAAGTGACGCCATCTCTGTTGCCCAAAAAACCTCAATAATTCATGGAATAAAATCGTTGCGGTCTTCAAATTCGAACCAGCACAATCGGCGGAGGTGTCCGCAAAAAGTGATCGCCAAAAATCGGCATGTTACCGGGGGTCGAATTTTTGGAATAATTGACAGGTAGTACCCTGTCGCCATTTTGAATTTTGGGGTCGAAAATAAAAGTGCGATTTGACGGTGCAGCATTCTAGACTAGACTTCCCTGAAGACCTTTTCTGTGTGGGGACATGGCAAAATCCCAAAACCTGGGCAATTAGGAGCTTTCTACCAAAAAGTGACGCCATCTTTGTTGCCCAAAAAACCTCAATAATTCATGGAATAAAATCGTTGCGGTCTTCAAATTCGAACCAGCACCATCGGCGGAGGTGTTCGCAAAAAGTGATCGCCAAAAATCGGCATGTTAACGGGGGTCGAATTTTTGGAATAATTGACAGGTAGTACCCTGTCGCCATTTTGAATTTTGGGGTCGAAAATAAAAGTGCGATTTGACGGTGCAGCATTCTAGACTAGACTTCCCTGAAGACCTTTTCTGTGTGGGGACATGGCAAAATCCCAAAACCTGGGCAATTAGGAGCTTTCTACCAAAAAGTGACGCCATCTTTGTTGCCCAAAAAACCTCAATAATTCATGGAATAAAATCGTTGCGGTCTTCAAATTCGAACCAGCACCATCGGCGGAGGTGTTCGCAAAAAGTGATCGCCAAAAATCGGCATGTTAACGGGGGTCGAATTTTTGGAATAATTGACAGGTAGTACCCTGTCGCCATTTTGAATTTTGGGGTCGAAATAAAAGTGCGATTTGACGGTGCAGCATTCTAGACTAGACTTCCCTGAAAACCTTTTCTGTGTGGGGACATGGCCAAATCCAAAAACCTGGGCAATTAGGAGCTTTCTACCAAAAAGTGACGCCATCTTTGTTGCCCAAAAAACCTCAATAATTCATGGAATAAAATCGTTGCGGTCTTCAAATTCGAACCAACACCATCGGCGGAGGTGTCCGCAAAAAGTGATCACCAAAAATTGGCATGTTAAAGGGGGTCGAATTTTTGGAATAATTGACAGGTAGTACCCTGTCGCCATTTTGGATTTTGGGGTCGAAAATAAAAGTGCGATTTGACGGTGCAGCATTCTAGACTAGACTTCCCTGAAAACCTTTTCTGTGTGGGGACATGGCCAAATCCAAAAACCTGGGCAATTAGGAGCTTTCTACCAATAAGTGACGCCATCTCTGTTGCCCAAAAAACCTCAATAATTCATGGAATAAAATCGTTGCGGTCTTCAAATTCGAACCAGCACCATCGGCGGAGGTGTCCGCAAAAAGTGATCGCCAAAAATCGGCATGTTACCGGGGGTCGAATTTTTGGAATAATTGACAGGTAGTACCCTGTCGCCATTTTGAATTTTGGGGTCGAAAATAAAAGTGCGATTTGACGGTGCAGCATTCTAGACTAGACTTCCCTGAAGACCTTTTCTGTGTGGGGACATGGCCAAATCACAAAACCTGGGCAATTAGGAGCTTTCTACCAAAAAGTGACGCCATCTTTGTTGCCCAAAAAACCTCAATAATTCATGGAATAAAATCGTTGCGGTCTTCAAATTCGAACCAGCACAATCGGCGGAGGTGTCCGCAAAAAGTGATCGCCAAAAATCGGCATGTTACCGGGGGTCGAATTTTTGGAATAATTGACAGGTAGTACCCTGTCGCCATTTTGAATTTTGGGGTCGAAAATAAAAGTGCGATTTGACGGTGCAGCATTCTAGACTAGACTTCCCTGAAGACCTTTTCTGTGTGGGGACATGGCAAAATCCCAAAACCTGGGCAATTAGGAGCTTTCTACCAAAAAGTGACGCCATCTTTGTTGCCCAAAAAACCTCAATAATTCATGGAATAAAATCGTTGCGGTCTTCAAATTCGAACCAGCACCATCGGCGGAGGTGTCCGCAAAAAGTGATCACCAAAAATCGGCATGTTACCGGGGGTCGAATTTTTGGAATAATTGACAGGTAGTACCCTGTCGCCATTTTGAATTTTGGGGTCGAAAATAAAAGTGCGATTTGACGGTGCAGCATTCTAGACTAGACTTCCCTGAAGACCTTTTCTGTGTGGGGTCATGGCCAAATCCAAAAACCTGGGCAACTAGGAGCTTTCTACCAAAAAGTGACGCCATCTTTGTTGCCCAAAAAACCTCAATAATTCATGGAATAAAATCGTTGCGGTCTTCAAATTCGAACCAGCACCATCGTCGGAGGTGTCCTCAAAAAGTGATCGCTAAAAATCGGCATGTTACCGGGGGTCGAATTTTTGGAATATTTGACAGGTAGTACCCTGTCGCCATTTTGAATTTTGGGGTCGAAAATAAAAGTGCGATTTGACGGTGCAGCATTCTAGACTAGACTTCCCTGAAGACCTTTTCTGTGTGGGGACATGGCCAAATCCAAAAACCTGTGCAATTAGGAGCTTTCTACCAATAAGTGACGCCATCTCTGTTGCCCAAAGAACCTCAATAATTCATGGAATAAAATCGTTGCGGTCTTCAAATTCGAACCAGAACCATCGGCGGAGGTGTTCGCAAAAAGTGATCGCCAAAAATCGGCATGTTAACGGGGGTCGAATTTTTGGAATAATTGACAGGTCGCCCCTGTCGCCATTTTGAATTTTGGGGTCGAAAATAAAAGTGCGATTTGACGGTGCAGCATTCTAGACTAGACTTCCCTGAAGACCTTTTCTGTGTGGGGACATGGCCAAATCCAAAAACCTGGGCAACTAGGAGCTTTCTACCAAAAAGTGACGCCATCTTTGTTGCCCAAAAAACCTCAATAATTCATGGAATAAAATCGTTGCGGTCTTCAAATTCGAACCAGCACCATCGTCGGAGGTGTCCTCAAAAAGTGATCGCTAAAAATCGGCATGTTACCGGGGGTCGAATTTTTGGAATATTTGACAGGTAGTACCCTGTCGCCATTTTGAATTTTGGGGTCGAAAATAAAAGTGCGATTTGACGGTGCAGCATTCTAGACTAGACTTCCCTGAAGACCTTTTCTGTGTGGGGACATGGCCAAATCCAAAAACCTGTGCAATTAGGAGCTTTCTACCAATAAGTGACGCCATCTCTGTTGCCCAAAGAACCTCAATAATTCATGGAATAAAATCGTTGCGGTCTTCAAATTCGAACCAGAACCATCGGCGGAGGTGTTCGCAAAAAGTGATCGCCAAAAATCGGCATGTTAACGGGGGTCGAATTTTTGGAATAATTGACAGGTCGCCCCTGTCGCCATTTTGAATTTTGGGGTCGAAAATAAAAGTGCGATTTGACGGTGCAGCATTCTAGACTAGACTTCCCTGAAGACCTTTTCTGTGTGGGGACATGGCCAAATCCAAAAACCTGGGCAACTAGGAGCTTTCTACCAAAAAGTGACGCCATCTTTGTTGCCCAAAAAACCTCAATAATTCATGGAATAAAATCGTTGCGGTCTTCAAATTCGAACCAGCACCATCGTCGGAGGTGTCCTCAAAAAGTGATCGCTAAAAATCGGCATGTTACCGGGGGTCGAATTTTTGGAATATTTGACAGGTAGTACCCTGTCGCCATTTTGAATTTTGGGGTCGAAAATAAAAGTGCGATTTGACGGTGCAGCATTCTAGACTAGACTTCCCTGAAGACCTTTTCGGTGTGGGGACATGGCCAAATCCCAAAACCTGGGCAATTAGGAGCTTTCTAGCAAAAAGTGACGCCATCTTTCTTGCCCAAAAAACCTCAATAATTCATGGAATAAAATGGTTGCGGCCTTCAAGTTCGAACCAGCACCGTCGGGGGAGTCGTCATTTTGACTTTTGGGGTCGAAAACAAAAGTGCGATTTGACGGTGCAGCATTCTAGACTAGACTTCCCTGAAGACCTTTTCGGTGTGGGGACATGGCCAAATCCCAAAACCTGGGCAATTAGGAGCTTTCTAGCAAAAAGTGACGCCATCTTTCTTGCCCAAAAAACCTCAATAATTCATGGAATAAAATGGTTGCGGCCTTCAAGTTCGAACCAGCACCGTCGGGGGAGTCGTCCGCAAAAAATGTGATCGCCGAAAATCGCCATGTTACCGGGGGTCGAATTTTGGGAATATTTGACAGGTAGTAACCTGTCGCCATTTTGACTTTTGGGGTCGAAAACAAAAGTGCGATTTGACGGTGCAGCACTCTAGACTAGACTTCCCTGAAGACCTTTTCTGTGTGGGGACATGGCCAAATCCCAAAACCTGGGCAATTAGGAGCTTTCTACCAAAAAGTGACGCCATCTTTCTTGCCCCAAAAACCTCAATAATTCATGGAATAAAATCCTTGCGGCCTTCAAATTCGAACCAGCACCGTCGGGGGAGGTGTCCGCAAAAAGTGATCGCCGAAAATCGCCATGTTACCGGGGGTCGAATTTTGGGAATATTTGACAGGTAGTACCCTGTCGCCATTTTGATTTTTGGGGTCGAAAACAAAAGTGCGATTTGACGGTGCAGCGTTCTAGACTAGACTTCCCTGAAGACCTTTTCTGTGTGGGGACATGGCCAAATCCCAAAACCTGGGCAATTAGGAGCTTTCTACCAAAAAGTGACGCCATCTTTGTTGCCCAAAAAACCTCAATAATTCATGGAATAAAATCGTTGCGGTCTTCAAATTCGAACCAGCACCATCGGCGGAGGTGTCCGCAAAAAGTGATCGCCAAAAATCGGCATGTTACCGGGGGTCGAATTTTTGGAATAATTGACAGGTAGTACCCTGTCGCCATTTTGAATTTTGGGATCGAAAATAAAAGTGCGATTTGACGGTGCAGCATTCTAGACTAGACTTCCCTGAAGACCTTTTCTGTGTGGGGACATGGCCAAATCCCAAAACCTGGGCAATTAGGAGCTTTCTACCAAAATGTGACGCCATCTTTGTTGCCCAAAAAACCTCAATAATTCATGGAATAAAATCGTTGCGGTCTTTAAATTCGAACCAGCACAATCGGCGGAGGTGTCCGCAAAAAGTGATCGCCAAAAATCGGCATGTTACCGGGGGTCGAATTTTTGGAATAATTGACAGGTAGTACCCTGTCGCCATTTTGAATTTTGGGGTCGAAAATAAAAGTGCGATTTGACGGTGCAGCATTCTAGACTAGACTTCCCTGAAGACCTTTTCTGTGTGGGGACATGGCCAAATCCAAAAACCTGGGCAATTAGGAGCTTTCTACCAAAAAGTGACGCCATCTTTGTTGCCCAAAAAACCTCAATAATTCATGGAATAAAATCGTTGCGGTCTTCAAATTCGAACCAGCACCATCGGCGGAGGTGTCCGCAAAAAGTGATCGCCAAAAATCGGCATGTTACCGGGGGTCGAATTTTTGGAATATTTGACAGGTAGTACCCTGTCGCCATTTTGAATTTTGGGGTCGAAAATAAAAGTGCGATTTGACGGTGCAGCATTCTAGACTAGACTTCCCTGAAGACCTTTTCTGTGTGGGGACATGGCCAAATCCAAAAACCTAGGCAATTAGGAGCTTTCTACCAAAAAGTGACGCCATCTTTGTTGCCCAAAAAACCTCAATAATTCATGGAATAAAATCGTTGCGGTCTTCAAATTCGAACCAGCACCATCGGCGGAGGTGTCCGCAAAAAGTGATCGCCAAAAATCGGCATGTTACCGGGGGTCGAATTTTTGGAATAATTGACAGGTAGTACCCTGTCGCCATTTTGAATTTTGGGGTCGAAAATAAAAGTGCGATTTGACGGTGCAGCATTCTAGATTAGACTTCCCTGAAGACCTTTTCTGTGTGGGGACATGGCCAAATCCCAAAACCTGGGCAATTAGGAGCTTTCTACCAAAAAGTGACGCCATCTTTGTTGCCCAAAAAACCTCAATAATTCATGGAATAAAATCGTTGCGGTCTTTAAATTCGAACCAGCACAATCGGCGGAGGTGTCCGCAAAAAGTGATTGCCAAAAATCGGCATGTTACCGGGGGTCGAATTTTTGGAATAATTGACAGGTAGTACCCTGTCGCCATTTTGAATTTTGGGGTCGAAAATAAAAGTGCGATTTGACGGTGCAGCATTCTAGACTAGACTTCCCTGAAGACCTTTTCTGTGTGGGGACATGGCCAAATCCCAAAACCTGGGCAATTAGGAGCTTTCTACCAAAAAGTGACGCCATCTTTGTTGCCCAAAAAACCTCAATAATTCATGGAATAAAATCGTTGCGGTCTTTAAATTCGAACCAGCACAATCGGCGGAGGTGTCCGCAAAAAGTGATCGCCAAAAATCGGCATGTTACCGGGGGTCGAATTTTTGGAATAATTGACAGGTAGTACCCTGTCGCCATTTTGAATTTTGGGGTCGAAAATAAAAGTGCGATTTGACGGTGCAGCATTCTAGGCTAGACTTCCCTGAAGACCTTTTCTGTGTGGGGACATGGCCAAATCCAAAAACCTGGGCAATTAGGAGCTTTCTACCAAAAAGTGACGCCATCTCTGTTGCCCAAAGAACCTCAATAATTCATGAAATAAAATCGTTGCGGTCTTCAAATTCGAACCAGAACCATCGGCGGAGGTGTCCGCAAAAAGTGATCGCCAAAAATCGGCATGTTACCGGGGGTCGAATTTATGGAATAATTGACAGGTCGCCCCTGTCGCCATTTTGAATTTTGGGGTCGAAAATATAAGTGCGATTTGACGGTGCAGCATTCTAGACTAGACTTCCCAGAAGACCTTTTCTGTGTGGGGACATGGCCAAATCCCAAAACCTGGGCAATTAGGAGCTTTCTACCAAAAAGTGACGTCATCTTTGTTGCCCAAAAAACCTCAATAGTTCATGGAATAAAATCGTTGCGGTCTTCAAATTCGAACCAGCACCATCGGTGGAGGTGTCCGCAAAAAGTGATCGCCAAAAATCGGCATGTTACCGGGGGTCGAATTTTTGGAATATTTGACAGGTAGTACCCTGTCGCCATTTTGAATTTTGGGGTCGAAAATAAAAGTGCGATTTGACGGTGCAGCATTCTAGACTAGACTTCCCTGAAGACCTTTTCTGTGTGGGGACATGGCCAAATCCCAAAACCTAGGCAATTTTGAGCTTTCTACCAAAAAGTGACGCCATCTTTGTTGCCCAAAAAACCTCAATAATTCATGGAATAAAATCGTTGCGGTCTTCAAATTCAAACCAGCACCATCGGCGGAGGTGTCCGCAAAAAGTGATCGCCAAAAATCGGCATGTTACCGGGGGTCGAATTTTTGGAATAATTGACAGGTAGTACCCTGTCGCCATTTTGAATTTTGGGTCGAAAATAAAAGTGCGATTTGACGGTGCAGCATTCTAGACTAGACTTCCCTGAAGACCTTTTCTGTGTGGGGACATGGCCAAATCCCAAAACCTGGGCAATTAGGAGCTTTCTACCAAAAAGTGACGCCATCTTTGTTGCCCAAAAAACCTCAATAATTCATGGAATAAAATCGTTGCGGTCTTCAAAATCGAACCAGCACCATCGGCGGAGGTGTCCGCAAAAAGTGATCGCCAAAAATCGGCATGTTACCGGGGGTCGAATTTTTGGAATAATTGACAGGTAGTACCCTGTCGCCATTTTGAATTTTGGGGTCGAAAATAAAAGTGCGATTTGACGGTGCAACACTCTAGACTAGACTTCCCTGAAGACCTTTTCTGTGTGGGGACATGGCCAAATCCCAAAACCTGGGCAATTAGGAGCTTTCTACCAAAAAGTGACGCCATCTTTGTTGCCCAAAAAACCTCAATAATTCACGGAATAAAATCGTTGCGGTCTTCAAATTCGAACCAACACCATCGGCGGAGGTGTCCGCAAAAAGTGATCACCAAAAATTGGCATGTTACCGGGGGTCGAATTTTTGGAATAATTGACAGGTAGTACCCTGTCGCCATTTTGAATTTTGGGGTCGAAAATAAAAGTGCGATTTGACGGTGCAACACTCTAGACTAGACTTCCCTGAAAACCTTTTCTGTGTGGGGACATGGCCAAATCCAAAAACCTGGGCAATTAGGAGCTTTCTACCAAAAAGTGACGCCATCTTTGTTGCCCAAAAAACCTCAATAATTCATGGAATAAAATCGTTGCGGTCTTCAAATTCGAACCAACACCATCGGCGGAGGTGTCCGCAAAAAGTGATCACCAAAAATTGGCATGTTACCGGGGGTCGAATTTTTGGAATAATTAATTGACAGGTAGTACCCTGTCGCCATTTTGAATTTTGGGGTCGAAAATAAAAGTGCGATTTGACGGTGCAGCATTCTAGACTAGACTTCCCTGAAAACCTTTTCTGTGTGGGGACATGACCAAATCCAAAAACCTGAGCAATTAGGAGCTTTCTACCAATAAGTGACGCCATCTCTGTTGCCCAAAAAACCTCAATAATTCATGGAATAAAATCGTTGCGGTCTTCAAATTCGAACCAGCACCATCGGCGGAGGTGTCCGCAAAAAGTGATCGCCAAAAATCGGCATGTTACCGGGGGTCGAATTTTTGGAATAATTGACAGGTCGCCATTTTGAATTTTGGGGTCGAAAATAAAAGTGCGATTTGACGGTGCAGCATTCTAGACTAGACTTCCCTGAAAACCTTTTCTGTGTGGGGACATGGCCAAATCCCAAAACCTGGGCAATTAGGAGCTTTCTACCAAAAAGTGACGCCATCTTTGTTGCCCAAAAAACCTCAATAATTCATGGAATAAAATCGTTGCGGTCTTCAAATTCGAACCAGCACCATCGGCGGAGGTGTCCGCAAAAAGTTATCGCCAAAAATCGGCATGTTACCGGGTGTCGAATTTTTGGAATAATTGACAGGTAGTACCCTGTCGCCATTTTGAATTTTGGGGTCGAAAATAAAAGTGCGATTTGACGGTGCAGCATTCTAGACTAGACTTCCCTGAAAACCTTTTCTGTGTGGGGACATGGCCAAATCCAAAAACCTGGGCAATTAGGAGCTTTCTACCAAAAAGTGACGCCATCTTTGTTGCCCAAAAAACCTCAATAATTCATGGAATAAAATCGTTGCGGTCTTCAAATTCGAACCAACACCATCGGCGGAGGTGTCCGCAAAAAGTGATCACCAAAAATCGGCATGTTACCGGGGGTCGAATTTTTGGAATAATTGACAGGTAGTACCCTGTCGCCATTTTGAATTTTGGGGTCGAAAATAAAAGTGCGATTTGACGGTGCAGCATTCTAGACTAGACTTCCCTGAAAACCTTTTCTGTGTGGGGACATGGCCAAATCCAAAAACCTGGGCAATTAAGAGCTTTCTACCAATAAGTGACGCCATCTCTGTTGCCCAAAAAACCTCAATAATTCATGGAATAAAATCGTTGCGGTCTTCAAATTCGAACCAGCACCATCGGCGGAGGTGTCCGCAAAAAGTGATCGCCAAAAATCGGCATGTTACCGGGGGTCGAATTTTTGTAATAATTGGCAGGTAGTACCCTGTCGCCATTTTGTATTTCGGGGTCGAAAATAAAAGTGCGATTTGAGGTGCAGCATTTTAGACTAGACTTCCCTGAAAACCTTTTCTGTGTGGGGACATGGCCAAATCCCAAAACCTGGGCAATTAGGAGCTTTCTACCAAAAAGTGACGCCATCTTTGTTGCCCAAAAAACCTCAATAATTCATGGAATAAAATCGTTGCGGTCTTCAAATTCGAACCAGCACCATCGGCGGAGGTGTCCGCCAAAAAGTTATCGCCAAAAATCGGCATGTTACCGGGTGTCGAATTTTTGGAATAATTGACAGGTAGTACCCTGTCACCATTTTGAATTTTGGGGTCGAAAATAAAAGTGCGATTTGACGGTGCAGCATTCTAGACTAGACTTACCAGAAGACCTTTTCTGTGTGGGGACATGGCCAAATCCGAAAACCTGGGCAATTAGGAGCTTTCTACCAAAAAGTGACGTCATCTTTGTTGCCCAAAAAACCTCAATAGTTCATGGAATAAAATCGTTGCGGTCTTCAAATTCGAACCAGCACCATCGGTGGAGGTGTCCGCAAAAAGTGATCGCCAAAAATCGGCATGTTACCGGGGGTCGAATTTTTGGAATATTTGACAGGTAGTACCCTGTCGCCATTTTGAATTTTGGGGTCGAAAATAAAAGTGCGATTTGACGGTGCAGCATTCTAGACTAGACTTCCCTGAAGACCTTTTCTGTGTGGGGACATGGCCAAATCCCAAAACCTGGGCAATTAGGAGCTTTCTACCAAAAAGTGACGCCATCTTTGTTGCCCAAAAAACCTCAATAATTCATGGAATAAAATCGTTGCGGTCTTCAAAATCGAACCAGCACCATCGGCGGAGGTGTCCGCAAAAAGTGATCGCCAAAAATCGGCATGTTACCGGGGGTCGAATTTTTGGAATAATTGACAGGTAGTACCCTGTCGCCATTTTGAATTTTGGGGTCGAAAATAAAAGTGCGATTTGACGGTGCAACACTCTAGACTAGACTTCCCTGAAGACCTTTTCTGTGTGGGGACATGGCCAAATCCCAAAACCTGGGCAATTAGGAGCTTTCTACCAAAAAGTGACGCCATCTTTGTTGCCCAAAAAACCTCAATAATTCACGGAATAAAATCGTTGCGGTCTTCAAATTCGAACCAACACCATCGGCGGAGGTGTCCGCAAAAAGTGATCACCAAAAATTGGCATGTTACCGGGGGTCGAATTTTTGGAATAATTGACAGGTAGTACCCTGTCGCCATTTTGAATTTTGGGGTCGAAAATAAAAGTGCGATTTGACGGTGCAACACTCTAGACTAGACTTCCCTGAAAACCTTTTCTGTGTGGGGACATGGCCAAATCCAAAAACCTGGGCAATTAGGAGCTTTCTACCAAAAAGTGACGCCATCTTTGTTGCCCAAAAAACCTCAATAATTCATGGAATAAAATCGTTGCGGTCTTCAAATTCGAACCAACACCATCGGCGGAGGTGTCCGCAAAAAGTGATCACCAAAAATTGGCATGTTACCGGGGGTCGAATTTTTGGAATAATTAATTGACAGGTAGTACCCTGTCGCCATTTTGAATTTTGGGGTCGAAAATAAAAGTGCGATTTGACGGTGCAGCATTCTAGACTAGACTTCCCTGAAAACCTTTTCTGTGTGGGGACATGGCCAAATCCAAAAACCTGGGCAATTAGGAGCTTTCTACCAATAAGTGACGCCATCTCTGTTGCCCAAAAAACCTCAATAATTCATGGAATAAAATCGTTGCGGTCTTCAAATTCGAACCAGCACCATCGGCGGAGGTGTCCGCAAAAAGTGATCGCCAAAAATCGGCATGTTACCGGGGGTCGAATTTTTGGAATAATTGACAGGTCGCCATTTTGAATTTTGGGGTCGAAAATAAAAGTGCGATTTGACGGTGCAGCATTCTAGACTAGACTTCCCTGAAAACCTTTTCTGTGTGGGGACATGGCCAAATCCCAAAACCTGGGCAATTAGGAGCTTTCTACCAAAAAGTGACGCCATCTTTGTTGCCCAAAAAACCTCAATAATTCATGGAATAAAATCGTTGCGGTCTTCAAATTCGAACCAGCACCATCGGCGGAGGTGTCCGCAAAAAGTTATCGCCAAAAATCGGCATGTTACCGGGTGTCGAATTTTTGGAATAATTGACAGGTAGTACCCTGTCGCCATTTTGAATTTTGGGATCGAAAATAAAAGTGCGATTTGACGGTGCAGCATTCTAGACTAGACTTCCCTGAAAACCTTTTCTGTGTGGGGACATGGCCAAATCCAAAAACCTGGGCAATTAGGAGCTTTCTACCAATAAGTGACGCCATCTCTGTTGCCCAAAAAACCTCAATAATTCATGGAATAAAATCGTTGCGGTCTTCAAATTCGAACCAGCACCATCGGCGGAGGTGTCCGCAAAAAGTGATCGCCAAAAATCGGCATGTTACCGGGGTCGAATTTTTGTAATAATTGGCAGGTAGTACCCTGTCGCCATTTTGTATTTCGGGGTCGAAAATAAAAGTGCGATTTGAGGTGCAGCATTTTAGACTAGACTTCCCTGAAAACCTTTTCTGTGTGGGGACATGGCCAAATCCCAAAACCTGGGCAATTAGGAGCTTTCTACCAAAAAGTGACGCCATCTTTGTTGCCCAAAAAACCTCAATAATTCATGGAATAAAATCGTTGCGGTCTTCAAATTCGAACCAGCACCATCGGCGGAGGTGTCCGCAAAAAGTGATCGCCAAAAATCGGCATGTTACCGGGGGTCGAATTTTTGGAATAATTGACAGGTCGCCATTTTGAATTTTGGGGTCGAAAATAAAAGTGCGATTTGACGGTGCAGCATTCTAGACTAGACTTCCCTGAAAACCTTTTCTGTGTGGGGACATGGCCAAATCCCAAAACCTGGGCAATTAGGAGCTTTCTACCAAAAAGTGACGCCATCTTTGTTGCCCAAAAAACCTCAATAATTCATGGAATAAAATCGTTGCGGTCTTCAAATTCGAACCAGCACCATCGGCGGAGGTGTCCGCAAAAAGTTATCGCCAAAAATCGGCATGTTACCGGGTGTCGAATTTTTGGAATAATTGACAGGTAGTACCCTGTCGCCATTTTGAATTTTGGGGTCGAAAATAAAAGTGCGATTTGACGGTGCAGCATTCTAGACTAGACTTCCCTGAAAACCTTTTCTGTGTGGGGACATGGCCAAATCCAAAAACCTGGGCAATTAGGAGCTTTCTACCAATAAGTGACGCCATCTCTGTTGCCCAAAAAACCTCAATAATTCATGGAATAAAATCGTTGCGGTCTTCAAATTCGAACCAGCACCATCGGCGGAGGTGTCCGCAAAAAGTGATCGCCAAAAATCGGCATGTTACCGGGGTCGAATTTTTGTAATAATTGGCAGGTAGTACCCTGTCGCCATTTTGTATTTCGGGGTCGAAAATAAAAGTGCGATTTGAGGTGCAGCATTTTAGACTAGACTTCCCTGAAAACCTTTTCTGTATGGGGACATGGCCAAATCCCAAAACCTGGGCAATTAGGAGCTTTCTACCAAAAAGTGACGCCATCTTTGTTGCCCAAAAAACCTCAATAATTCATGGAATAAAATCGTTGCGGTCTTCAAATTCGAACCAGCACCATCGGCGGAGGTGTCCGCAAAAAGTTATCGCCAAAAATCGGCATGTTACCGGGTGTCGAATTTTTGGAATAATTGACAGGTAGTACCCTGTCACCATTTTGAATTTTGGGGTCGAAAATAAAAGTGCGATTTGACGGTGCAGCATTCTAGACTAGACTTCCCTGAAGACCTTTTCTGTGTGGGGACATGGCCAAATCCCAAAACCTGGGCAATTAGGAGCTTTCTACCAAAAAGTGACGCCATCTTTGTTGCCCAAAAAACCTCAATAATTCATGGAATAAAATCGTTGCGGTCTTCAAATTCGAACCAGCACCATCGGCGGAGGTGTCCGCAAAAAGTGATCACCAAAAATCGGCATGTTAACGGGGGTCGAATTTTTGGAATAATTGACAGGTAGTACCCTGTCGCCATTTTGAATTTTGGGGTCGAAAATAAAAGTGCGATTTGACGGTGCAGCATTCTAGACTAGACTTCCCTGAAGACCTTTTCTGTGTGGGGACATGGCCAAATCCAAAAACCTGGGCAATTAGGAGCTTTCTACCAATAAGTGACGCCATCTCTGTTGCCCAAAAAACCTCAATAATTCATGGAATAAAATCATTGCGGTCTTCAAATTCGAACCAGAACCATCGGCGGAGGTGTCCGCAAAAAGTGATCGCCAAAAATCGGCATGTTACCGGGGGTCGAATTTTTGGAATAATTGACAGGTCGCCCCTGTCGCCATTTTGAATTTTGGGGTCGAAAATAAAAGTGCGATTTGACGGTGCAGCATTCTAGACTAGACTTCCCTGAAGACCTTTTCTGTGTGGGGACATGGCCAAATCCAAAAACCTGGGCAATTAGGAGCTTTCTACCAAAAAGTGACGCCATCTTTGTTGCCCAAAAAACCTCAATAATTCATGGAATAAATCGTTGCGGTCTTCAAAATCGAACCAACACCATCGTCGGAGGTGTCCGCAAAAAGTGATCGCTAAAAATCGGCATGTTACCGGGTGTCGAATTTTTGGAATAATTGACAGGTAGTACCCTGTCGCCATTTTGAATTTTGGGGTCGAAAATAAAAGTGCGATTTGACGGTGCAGCATTCTAGACTAGACTTCCCTGAAAACCTTTTCTGTGTGGGGACATGGCCAAATCCAAAAACCTGGGCAATTAGGAGCTTTCTACCAAAAAGTGACGCCATCTTTGTTGCCCAAAAAACCTCAATAATTCATGGAATAAAATCGTTGCGGTCTTCAAATTCGAACCAGCACCATCGGCGGAGGTGTCCGCAAAAAGTTATCGCCAAAAATCGGCATGTTACCGGGTGTCGAATTTTTGGAATAATTGACAGGTAGTACCCTGTCGCCATTTTGAATTTTGGGGTCGAAAATAAAAGTGCGATTTGACGGTGCAGCATTCTAGACTAGACTTCCCTGAAAACCTTTTCTGTGTGGGGACATGGCCAAATCCAAAAACCTGGGCAATTAGGAGCTTTCTACCAAAAAGTGACGCCATCTTTGTTGCCCAAAAAACCTCAATAATTCATGGAATAAAATCGTTGCGGTCTTCAAATTCGAACCAGCACCGTCGGCGGAGGTGTCCGCAAAAAGTGATGGCCAAAAATCGGCATGTTACCGGGGGTCGAATTTTTGGAATAATTGACAGGTAGTACCCTGTCGCCATTTTGAATTTTGGGGTCGAAAATAAAAGTGCGATTTGACGGTGCAGCATTCTAGACTAGACTTCCCTGAAGACCTTTTCTGTGTGGGGACATGGCCAAATCCCAAAACCTGGGCAATTAGGAGCTTTCTACCAAAAAGTGACGCCATCTTTGTTGCCCAAAAAACCTCAATAATTCATGGAATAAAATCGTTGCGGTCTTCAAATTCGAACCAACACCATCGGCGGAGGTGTCCGCAAAAAGTGATCACCAAAAATTGGCATGTTACCGGGGGTCGAATTTTTGGAATAATTGACAGGTAGTACCCTGTCGCCATTTTGAATTTTGGGGTCGAAATAAAAGTGCGATTTGACGGTGCAGCATTCTAGACTAGACTTCCCTGAAAACCTTTTCTGTGTGGGGACATGGCCAAATCCAAAAACCTGGGCAATTAGGAGCTTTCTACCAAAAAGTGACGCCATCTTTGTTGCCCAAAAAACCTCAATAATTCATGGAATAAAATCGTTGCGGTCTTCAAATTCGAACCAACACCATCGGCGGAGGTGTCCGCAAAAAGTGATCACCAAAAATTGGCATGTTAAAGGGGGTCGAATTTTTTGAATAATTGACAGGTAGTACCCTGTCGCCATTTTGGATTTTGGGGTCGAAAATAAAAGTGCGATTTGACGGTGCAGCATTCTAGACTAGACTTCCCTGAAAACCTTTTCTGTGTGGGGACATGGCCAAATCCAAAAACCTGGGCAATTAGGAGCTTTCTACCAATAAGTGACGCCATCTCTGTTGCCCAAAAAACCTCAATAATTCATGGAATAAAATCGTTGCGGTCTTCAAATTCGAACCAGCACCATCGGCGGAGGTGTCCGCAAAAAGTGATCGCCAAAAATCGGCATGTTACCGGGGGTCGAATTTTTGTAATAATTGGCAGGTAGTACCCTGTCGCCATTTTGTATTTCGGGGTCGAAAATAAAAGTGCGATTTGACGGTGCAGCATTTTAGACTAGACTTCCCTGAAGACCCTTTCTGTGTGGGGACATGGCCAAATCCGAAAACCTGGGCAATTAGGAGCTTTCTACCAAAAAGTGACGTCATCTTTGTTGCCCAAAAAACCTCAATAATTCATGGAATAAAATCGTTGCGGTATTCAAATTCGAACCAGCACCATCGGCGGAGGTGTCCGCAAAAAGTGATCGCCAAAAAGCGGCATGTTACCGGGGGTCGAATTTTTGGAATAATTGACAGGTAGTACCCTGTCGCCATTTTGAATTTTGGGTCGAAAATAAAAGTGCGATTTGACGGTGCAGCATTCTAGACTAGACTTCCCTGAAGACCTTTTCTGTGTGGGGACATGGCCAAATCCAAAAACCTGGGCAATTAGGAGCTTTCTACCAATAAGTGACGCCATCTCTGTTGCCCAAAAAACCTCAATAATTCATGGAATAAAATCATTGCGGTCTTCAAATTCGAACCAGAACCATCGGCGGAGGTGTCCGCAAAAAGTGATCGCCAAAAATCGGCATGTTACCGGGGGTCACATTTTTGGAATAATTGACAGGTAGTACCCTGTCGCCATTTTGAATTTTGGGGTCGAAAATAAAAGTGCGATTTGAAGGTGCAGCATTCTAGACTAGACTTCCCTGAAGACCTTTTCTGTGTGGGGACATGGCCAAATCCCAAAACCTGGGCAATTAGGAGCTTTCTACCAAAAAGTGACGCCATCTTTGTTGCCCAAAAAACCTCAATAATTCATGGAATAAAATCGTTGCGGTCTTCAAATTCGAACCAACACCATCGGAGGAGGTGTCCGCAAAAAGTGATCACCAAAAATTGGCATGTTACCGGGGGTCGAATTTTTGGAATAATTGAAAGGTAGTACCCTGTCGCCATTTTGAATTTTGGGGTCGAAAATAAAAGTGCGATTTGACGGTGCAGCATTCTAGACTAGACTTCCCTGAAGACCTTTTCTGTGTGGGGACATGGCCAAATCCAAAAATCTGGGCAATTAGGAGCTTTCTACCAATAAGTGACGCCATCTCTGTTGCCCAAAAAACCTCAATAATTCATGGAATAAAATCGTTGCGGTCTTCAAATTCGAACCAGCACCATCGGCGGAGGTGTCCGCAAAAAGTGATCGCCAAAAATCGGCATGTTACCGGGGGTCGAATTTTTGTAACAATTGGCAGGTAGTACCCTGTCGCCATTTTGTATTTCGGGGTCGAAAATAAAAGTGCGATTTGACGGTGCAGCATTCTAGACTAGACTTCCCTAAAGACCCTTTCTGTGTGGGGACATGGCCAAATCCCAAAACCTGGGCAATTAGGAGCTTTCTACCAAAAAGTGACGCCATCTTTGTTGCCCAAAAAACCTCAATAATTCATGGAATAAAATCGTTGTGGTCTTCAAATTTGAACCAGCACCGTCGGGGGATGTGTCCGCAAAAAGCGATCGCCAAAAGTCGGCATGTTACGGGGGGTCGAATTTTTGGAATATCTGACAGGTAGTACCCTGTCGCCATTTTGAATTTTGGGGTCGAAAATAAAAGTGCGGTTTGACGGTGGAGAATGATAGACTAGACTTCCCTGAAGACCTTTTCTGTGTGGGGAATCATAGAGTAGGTTGTGTGGGGACATGGCCAAATCCCAAATCTTGGGAATTATGAGCTTTTTACCAAAATGTGGCGCCATCATTGTGACCAAAAAATCCGAGCCAGCACCATCGGGGGAGGTGCCCGCAACGAGTTGTCGCCACAGGTTATTTTGAAATTTTGAGTAACAAATTAAAGTGCGATTTGACGGCAAAAAAAAACCCAATAAATTTTCTTTGATAAAAGAAGTTGTGCAGTTAAATTTCGAACCAGTGGATCCGCCCCTTGAATGGTTAAATACAATATCCAGACCATCTGGAAGACTGTAGGATTGTTATCAGTTAGTTTAACATTTATTTTGGAATAGGGCCAGAATATTTGAGATAAGCGTTACCAGTTATCAAGTGGTGAGGTTTTATTACTATGTCCCAAATGGACTTTTCTGCAATCGAGGGTAAACAAGTGATTGGTATTTCGAGATGGTTATAACGTTTTAAAAGTTGCCTCTGGACATCATTTCATATCTGGGTCAAAAATAAGGCCAGTTTGACCAATCTCTGTTATTTCCGTCTTTTGTTTTCCATACTACGTTTGTTCGTTTCTGTATATTCAAAAGTTGGTTGCTTACCTTGACTGGCTTTAGTTTGGCTGTAGTTGTACCATTCCATGCACTGTGACTGCGTTGTCCGGTACACCATTTTGTCAGACAATCAGCTGGACCTTTCCATGCAGCAGAGTTGACCGCTCCTCTGATCTGAATGATTCACGTGATCGTCTGTATCGACCACTGGCAGACACTATTTCCTTCTTTATCGCTCTAGAGGGAGGTATATATAACCAGAACTAGTGTAGAAAACTGAATTCTTCTTAGAATATCTGCATTTCAGCCAGCACAAACCATGCAGACGAATTTATATGGAAACAGTTGAAAAATTTGTGCTTATTGATCAAATTGAATGGATGGCCAACCTTATGCTATTAGCTCCTACGACATTGAAAGATCGTTGCGACCTAATGAATTCAAATGATCTTATTTGACCAGTGAAATGTAAACTGTTAAAATTGAAATACTCCTTTGTTACTGTTGAACGTTGATGTGATGGAGCATTCGTTTTAGATGAGCAAGACGTTTTAATTTAAAAATTTGTTTTTTTTTTATTGTTAAACTAAACAGAAAAATAGCATCTGGCGGGTGATGGCGAATGTGGACAGGGTCATTTAGCCATAGTTTGCTGGGGAATAATTAATAACATGTGTTCATACTACGTCATCCATTGTGCTTAAAATCGTCAAAATTTCACTGCCCTTAGTTGTGTTTTAAGTTTTCTATGGAACAAAAATGATATGTTCAACCATACTTTCCAAAAACCCACTATTTCTTCTTCTGATTTAGGCTGCATTGAAAATGTGCACCATCTCTCTGGAAAAAATCTTAACAGTTATATTCTTCTGGAAATGAATGACAACCTAATCTGATGAAGTTCTTCTCAAGACACTCAAACTTAGTTTTGAGAATGTTGATGCTTCTTTTGTCTACTGCATCTTACAGTGTGGTCTAAATTGCACCTACATTGCTTCAGCAATCCATGTGAAGAGAAGCAAAAGAGAAATGTTCAACAAATGTCAACAAGAAAAACCACTGACACAGAAAAACAGGTTAACAGGTGGGCCCAACATTCCCCTCAAGAGACTCTAGAATAATGGATCTGAAGCACGATTTTGGCAAGCACATGTTTTGCTAAGAGAGCAGTGACCATTGTTTGCACCACTGTATTGTTGCATAATGAAAGAGTTGATTGCGTCCAGTGCACATTATTTTCACATTTCAGCCCATTTGGTGCGATGAGCATTGTGTACCCCCTATTGTGTCTTCATTGCGTGCTTGGAATCTTAGGAATTCGTTATGGGTTATATGGGGGTACTTCTGTACCAGAAACTTAGTCATTTAGAAAATATGGAGACCGCCAACACAGGGCTAGATTGCTTAGCTTGAAAGAGCGCTGTGAAATAACAATACAACTATGAGCCCAAGTTAATATAATGCCCCCAAAAATGCTGGACTTATCCTTAGTGGGTTTTTTTTTCTAATTTTGGCTTAAAATTGATGGACTTTTAATAATTCCGCTAATGCCGGACTCATCTCTTGAAAAAAATTGTTTAATCTCTTGCCAATTTTTTTTTAATGCAGGACTTACCCCTTGATGATATTTTTAACTTTTCGCCAAAATTTGATGAAAATAGGCCTAATGGTGGGATTTCCCCTTGTAATTTGTTAAGTTTTTGCCCAAATATGATGAGAATGTATGGCTTATCCCTTGTGAACTTTTTATACAAAAATGATGGACTTACCCCGTGTGTTTTTTTCAGTAGGTCGAGAGTACCCGGTGATGAACCCCTTGGTTTGGCTCAAGGAAACTTAGAATGAGTAGTGCTTCTTTAAATGAAAAGGCGATACTCGCGTTGCAAAGCAGTGGTCCACAGTGCTTGTCCTTATCGTCCGGGCACACCTTGGAAGAACTACTGGGTAGTCAAGTTACGGCGTCCACGTTGTGCATCCCACTACATTGTACTCCACACCATGTCAATTGGTTCTCTGCCATACTGGAATTTCCCAATGTATAGAGAAAAGGTACACCATACACCAAATATAGTGCATCTAAAAGAAACGGTTATACCCTTACAACATAACACACTACTTATTATTTATGTTGGAATTCAAGATCCTATCAAAAGTAACGTAACAAAAGTCGTTTATGTCCCTTGTATATGAATCTTACGACTTCTTATTTCGCGAGGTCAACAGTCAAAATATGCAGCGTATTGGTAGTGTGATTTGCCCAAATCGACACTTTAGGGTTGGCAAAGACTATATGGAGCGCCATTTTGGCAAGCAATTATTTTGCTAGTTAATTTGATAGAAATGATCATTGTATGCGTTGTTGCATAATGCGATAGTTTGCTTGCGTCCGGTGCACATAATGTTCGTATTTCAGCTTTTTTGGTGCCCGATATGGGGCATGTGTGTGTACCTATAAAAATGTGCGCTTGGAATTTTGTGAATTTTTAAAGGATTTTACAAGAATAGGCCTACTTCTGTACTAGAAGAAAAGTACGAGCAAGCGGGGACGCTACAAACCCCCCGCAAAACACCTTCAACTCGTTTTTGCTGTCAAAGAGACAAAGACAAAATAAGGATGGTCATTTCACCCCCAAGGCATCATCGGATCTGCACAAGTTATATACCACTGGAAAGCCCGTCTCAATGGCTATCTCTCCTATGAATGTGGGGTTGCTGACGATTCTTAAGGCGAGGCGAGCGGCCAGGATGTTAGGCCCACCCCTAAGAGGAATTGAAAAATTCCAGGGGCCGGCTGCGAAGCAAGGTCTCGCCGGCCGGGGTAATGGCCCAAAATAAATTTGAGGTGAAATTGGGTATAACTCTCGTTCTAGGAGGGCTAGAGAGATGAATTTTTGACCTGACTCTGCCTTAGGTATCCCTGCATCCGAAAAATAGACTTTTACGGCCGATGAGGGCAGGTTTCACACCGGAAAAGACCTGCAAGCGGGGACGCTACAAACCCCCCGCAAAACGCCTTCAACTCGTTTTTGCTGTCAAAGAGAAAATTTGAGGTAAAATTGGGAATAACTCTCGTTCTAGGGGGCTAGAGAGAAGATTTTTTTACCTGACTCTGCCTTAGGTATCCCTGCATCCGAAAAATAGACTTTTACGGCCGATGAGGGCAGGTTTCACACCGGAAAAGACCAGCAAGCAGGGACGCTACAAACCCCCGGCAAAACACCTTCAACTCTTTTTGCTGTCAAAGAGACAAGGACAAAAAAAGGATGGTCCATTCACTCCCAAGGCAACATCGGATCTGCACAAGTTTTATACCACTGGAAAGCCCGTTTCAAGGGCTATATTACCCATGAATTTGGAATTGCTGACGATTCTGTAAACGAGGCTAGCGGCCTGGATGTAAGGCCTACCCCTAAGAGAAATTGAAAAATTCCAGGGGCCGGTTACGAAGCAAGGTCTCGCCGGCCGGGGTAATGGCCCAAAATAAATATGAGGTGAAATTGGGAATAACTCTCGTTCTAGGGGGCTAGAGAGAAGATTTTTTTACCTGACTCTGCCTTAGGTATCCCTGCATCCGAAAATTTGACTTTTACGGCCGATGAGGGCAGGTTTCACATTGGAAAAGACCAGCAAGCGGGGACGCTACAAACCCCCCGCAAAACACTCAACTCGTTTTTGCTGTCAAAGAGACAAAGACAAAATAAGGATGGTCATTTCACCCCCCAAGGCATCATCGGATCTGCACAAGTTTTATACCACTGGAAAGCCCGTCTCAAGGGCTATTTTTCCCATGAATTTGGGGTTGCTGACGATTCTGTAAACGAGGCGAGCGGCCTGGATGTAAGGCCTACCCCTAAGAGAAATTGAAAAATTCCAGGGGCCGGTTACGAAGCAAGGTCTCTCCGGCCAGGGTAATGGCCCAAAATAAATTGGAGGTGAAATTGGGAATAACTCCCGTTCTAGGGGGGCTAGAGAGATGATTTTTTCACCTGACTCTGCCTTAGGTATCCCTGCATCTGAAAATTAGACTTTTACGGCCGATGAGGGCAGGTTTCACATTGGAAAAGACCAGCAAGCGGGGACGCTACAAACCCCCGCAAAACACCTTCAACTCGTTTTTCCTGTCAAAGAGAAAATTTGAGGTAAAATTGGGAATAACTCTCGTTCTAGGGGGCTAGAGAGATGATTTTTTTACCTGACTCCGCCTTAGGTTTCCCTGCATCCGAAAAATAGACTTTTACGGCCGATGAGGGCAGGTTTCACACCGGAAAAGACCAGCAAGCGGGGACGCTACAAACCCCCGCAAAACACCTTCAACTCGTTTTTGCTGACAAAGAGAAAATTTGAGGTAAAATTGGGAATAACTCATGTTCTAGGGGGCTAGAGAGATGATTTTTTTACCTGACTCTGCCTTAGGTATCCCTGCATCCGAAAAATAGACTTTTACGGCCGATGAGGGCAGGTTTCACACCGGAAAAGACCAGCAAGCAGGGACGCTACAAACCCCCGGCAAAACACCTTCAACTCTTTTTGCTGTCAAAGAGACAAGGACAAAAAAAGGATGGTCCATTCACTCCCAAGGCAACATCGGATCTGCACAAGTTTTATACCACTGGAAAGCCCGTTTCAAGGGCTATATTACCCATGAATTTGGAATTGCTGACGATTCTGTAAACGAGGCTAGCGGCCTGGATGTAAGGCCTACCCCTAAGAGAAATTGAAAAATTCCAGGGGCCGGTTACGAAGCAAGGTCTCGCCGGCCGGGGTAATGGCCCAAAATAAATATGAGGTGAAATTGGGAATAACTCTCGTTCTAGGGGGCTAGAGAGAAGATTTTTTTACCTGACTCTGCCTTAGGTATCCCTGCATCCGAAAATTTGACTTTTACGGCCGATGAGGGCAGGTTTCACATTGGAAAAGACCAGCAAGCGGGGACGCTACAAACCCCCCGCAAAACACTCAACTCGTTTTTGCTGTCAAAGAGACAAAGACAAAATAAGGATGGTCATTTCACCCCCCAAGGCATCATCGGATCTGCACAAGTTTTATACCACTGGAAAGCCCGTCTCAAGGGCTATTTTTCCCATGAATTTGGGGTTGCTGACGATTCTGTAAACGAGGCGAGCGGCCTGGATGTAAGGCCTACCCCTAAGAGAAATTGAAAAATTCCAGGGGCCGGTTACGAAGCAAGGTCTCTCCGGCCAGGGTAATGGCCCAAAATAAATTGGAGGTGAAATTGGGAATAACTCCCGTTCTAGGGGGGCTAGAGAGATGATTTTTTCACCTGACTCTGCCTTAGGTATCCCTGCATCTGAAAATTAGACTTTTACGGCCGATGAGGGCAGGTTTCACATTGGAAAAGACCAGCAAGCGGGGACGCTACAAACCCCCGCAAAACACCTTCAACTCGTTTTTCCTGTCAAAGAGAAAATTTGAGGTAAAATTGGGAATAACTCTCGTTCTAGGGGGCTAGAGAGATGATTTTTTTACCTGACTCCGCCTTAGGTTTCCCTGCATCCGAAAAATAGACTTTTACGGCCGATGAGGGCAGGTTTCACACCGGAAAAGACCAGCAAGCGGGGACGCTACAAACCCCCGCAAAACACCTTCAACTCGTTTTTGCTGACAAAGAGAAAATTTGAGGTAAAATTGGGAATAACTCATGTTCTAGGGGGCTAGAGAGATGATTTTTTTACCTGACTCTGCCTTAGGTATCCCTGCATCCGAAAAATAGACTTTTACGGCCGATGAGGGCAGGTTTCACACCTGAAAAGACCAGCAAGCGGGGACGCTACAAACCCCCAGCAAAACACCTTCAACTCGTTTTGCTGTCAAAGAGACAAAGACAAAATAACGATAGTCATTTCACCCCCAAGGCATCATCGGATCTGCACAAGTTTTATACCACTGGAAAGCCCATCTCAAGGGCTATCTTTACCATGAATTTGGGGTTGCTGACGATTCTGTAGGCGAGCTGAGCGGCCTGGATGTTAGGCCTACCCCTAAGAGAAATTGAAAAATTCCAGGGGCCGGTTACAAACCAAGGTCTCGCGGCCGGGGTAATGGCCCAAAAAAGATTTGAGGTGAAATTGGGAATAACTCCCGTTCTAGGGGGGCTAGAGAGATGAATTTTTGACCTGACTCTGCCTTAGGTATCCCTGCATCCGAAAATTAGAATTGTGCGGCCGATGACGGCAGGTTTCACGCCGGAAAAGACCAGCAAGCGGGTACGCTACACACCCCCCGCAAAACACCTTCAACTCGTCTTTGCTGTCAAAGAGACAATAATGAGGTGAGATTGGGAATAACTCTCGTTCTAGGGGGGCTAGAGATGAATTTTTGACCTGACTCTGCCTTAGGTATCCCTGAATCCGAAAATTAGACTTTTTTGGCCGATGAGGGCAGGTTTCACACCGGAAAAGACCAGCAAGCGGGGACGCTACAAACCCCCCGCAAAACACCTTCAACTCTTTTTTGCTGTCAAAGAGACAAAGACAAAATAAGGATGGTCATTTCACCCCCCAAGGCATCATCGGATCTGCACAAGTTTTATACCACTGGAAAGCCCGTCTCAAGGGCTATTTTTCCCATGAATTTGGGGTTGCTGACGATTCTGTAGGCGAGCTGAGCGGACTGGATGTTAGGCCTACCCCTAAGAGAAATTGAAAAATTCCAGGGGCCGGTTACAAACCAAGGTCTCGCGGCCGGGGTAATGGCCCAAAAAAAATTTGAGGTGAAATTGGGAATAACTCCCGTTCTAGGGGGGCTAGAGATGAATTTTTGACCTGACTCTGCCTTAGGTATCCCTGAATCCGAAAATTAGACTTTTTCGGCCGATGAGGGCAGGTTTCACACCGGAAAAGACCAGCAAGCGGGGACGCTACAAACCCCCCGCAAATCACCTTCAACTCTTTTTTGCTGTCAAAGAGACAAATACAAAATAAGGATGGTCATTTCACCCCCCAAGGCATCATCAGATCTGCACAAGTTTTATACCACTGGAAAGCCCGTCTCAAGGGCTATTTTTCCCATGAATTTGGGGTTGCTGACGATTCTGTAAACGAGGCGAGCGGCCTGGATGTTAGGCCTACCCCTAAGAGAAGTTGAACAATTCCAGGGGCCGGTTACGAAGCAAGGTCTCGCCGGCCGGGGTAATGGCCCAAAATAAATTTGAGGTAAAATTGGGAATAACTCCCGTTCTAGGGGGCTAGAGAGATGAATTTTTGACCTGACTCTGCCTTAGGTATCCATGAATCCGAAAATTACACTTGTTAGGCCGATGACGGCAGGTTTCACATCGGAAAAGACCAGCAAGCAGGGACGCTACAAACCCCCGCAAAACACCTTCAACTCGTCTTTGCTGTCAAAGAGACAATAATGATGTGAGATTGGGAATAAAGCCCGTTCTAGGGGGGCTAGAGAGATGAATTTTTCACCTGACTCTGCCTTAGGTATCCCTGAATCCGAAAATTAGACTTTTTCGGCCGATGAGGGCAGGTTTCACACCGGAAAAGACCAGCAAGCGGGGACGCTACAAAACCCCCGCAAAACACCTTCAACTCTTTTTTGCTGTCAAAGAGACAAAGACAAAATAAGGATGGTCATTTCACCCCCCAAGGCATCATCGGATCTGCACAACTTTTATACCACTGGAAAGCCCGTCTCAAGGGCTATTTTTCCCATGAATTTGGGGTTGCTGACGATTCTGTAAACGAGGCGAGCGGTCTGGATGTTAGGCCTACCCCTAAGAGAAATTGAAAAATTCCAGGGGCCGGTTACGAAGCAAGGTCTCGCCGGCCAGGTCAATGGCCCAAAATAAATTGGAGGTGAAATTGGGAATAACTCCCGTTCTAGGGGGGCTAGAGAGATGATTTTTTGACCTGACTCTGCCTTAGGTATCCATGAATCGGAAAATTACACTTGTTTAGCCGATAAGGGCAGGTTTCAAACCGGAAAAGACCAGCAAGCGGGGACGCTACAAACCCCCCGCAAAACACCTTCAACTCGTCTTTGCTGTCAAAGAGACAATAATGAGGTGAGATTGGGAATAACTCTCGTTCTAGGGGGCTAGAGAGATGATTTTTTTACCTGACTCCGCCTTAGGTATCCCTGCATGCGAAAAATAGACTTTTACGGCCGATGAGGGCAGGTTTCACACCGGAAAAGACCAGCAAGCGGGGACGCTACAAACCCCCGCAAAACACCTTCAACTCGTTTTTCCTGTCAAAGAGAAAATTTGAGGTAAAATTGGGAATAACTCTCGTTCTAGGGTGCTAGAGAGATGATTTTTTTACCTGACTCTGCCTTAGGTATCCCTGCATCTGAAAAATAGACTTTTACGGCCGATGAGGGCAGGTTTCACATCGGAAAGGACCAGCAAGCGGGGACGCTACAAACCCCCCGCAAAACACCTTCAACTCTTTTTTGCTGTCAAAGAGACAAAGACAAAATAAGGATGGTCATTTCACTCCCAAGGCATCATCGGATCTGCACAACTTTTATACTACTGGAAAGCCCGTCTCAAGGGCTATTTTTCCCATAAATTTGGGCTTGCTGACGATTCTGTAAACGAGGCGAGCGGCCTGGATGTTAGGCCTACCCCTAAGAGAAGTTGAACAATTCCAGGGGCCGGTTACGAAGCAAGGTCTCGCCGGCCGGGGTAATGGCCCAAAATAAATTTGAGGTAAAATTGGGAATAACTCCCGTTCTAGGGGGCTAGAGAGATGAATTTTTGACCTGACTCTGCCTTAGGTATCCATGAATCCGAAAATTACACTTGTTAGGCCGATGACGGCAGGTTTCACATCGGAAAAGACCAGCAAGCAGGGACGCTACAAACCCCCCGCAAAACACCTTCAACTCGTCTTTGCTGTCAAAGAGACAATAATGAGGTGAGATTGGGAATAAAGCCCGTTCTAGGGGGGCTAGAGAGATGAATTTTTCACCTGACTCTGCCTTAGGTATCCCTGCATCCGAAATTTAGACTTTCACGGCCGATGAGGGCTGGTTTCACACCGAAAAAACCAGCAAGCGGGGACGCTACAAACCCCCACAAAACACTCAACTCGTTTTTGCTGTCAAAGAGACAAAGACAAAATAAGGATGGTCATTTCACCCCCAAGGCATCTTCGGATCTGCACAAGTTTTATACCACTGGAAAGCCCGTCTCAAGGGCTATTTTTCCCATGAGTTTGGGATTGCTGACCTTTCTGTAAACGAGGCGAGCGGCCTGGATGTTAGGCCTACCCCTAAGAGAATTTGAAAATTTCCAGGGGCCAGTTACGAAGCAAGGTCTCGCCGGCCGGGGTAATGGCCCAAAATAAATTTGAGGTGAAATTGGGAATAACTCCCGTTCTAGCGGGGCTAGAGAGATGAATTTTTGACCTGACTCTGCCTTAGGTATCCCTTCATCCGACAAATAGACTTTTACGGCCGATGAGGGCTTTTTTCACACCGGAAAAGACCAACAAGCAGGGACGCTACAAACCTCCCGCAAAACACCTTTAACTCGTTTTTGCAGTCAAAGAGACAAAGACAAAATAAGGATGGTCATTTCACTCCCAAGACATCTTCGGATCTGCACAAATTTTTTACCACTGGAAAGCCCGTCTCAAGAGCTATTTTTCCCATGAATTTGGGGTTGCTGACGATTCTGTAAACGAGGCGAGCGGCCTGGATGTTAGGCCTACCCCTAAGAGAAATTGAAAAATTCCAGGGGCCTGTTACGAAGCAAGGTCTCGCCGGCCGGGGTAATGGCCCAAACTAAATTTGAGGTGAAATTGGAAATAACTCTTGTTCTAGGGGGGCTAGAGAGATGAATTTTTGACCTGACTCTGCCTTAGGTATCCCTCCATCCGAAAAATAGACTTTCACGGCCGATGAGAGCAGGTTTCACACCCGAAAAGACCAGAAAGCGGGGACGCTAGAAACCCCCGCAAAACACCTTCAACTCGTTTTTGCTGTCAAAGAGACAAAGACAAAATAAGGATTGTCATTTCACCACCAAGGCATTATCGGATTTGCACAAGTTTTATACCACTGGAAAGCCCGTCTCAAGGGCTATCTTTGCCATAAATTTGGGGTTGCTGACGATTCTGTAAGCGAGGCGAGCGGCCTGGATGTTAGGCCTACCCCTAAGAGAAATTGAAAATTTCCAGGGGCCGGTTAGTCGCGCGGTCCATTTAGGGCCGGTTCTGCAACCGTCAAACGGTTGCCCAAAACGATTCATTTACAGAGCGCCAACCGTTTTAGTTTCGGCAAGCAATCGTTTCTCTGGGATTAAAGACAGTCTTTTGAGGCTTAACCTCTGGTGACAGACAAAAGGAGTGCTGTTTGACTGGGGTTTACACCTAACAAAGGAGTTGTCTCATGCCAGGCTATCACTGACACTTCCGCCGCTAATCCTAACTATTACTACACAGTTTGGAATTCTGGTAACAATGGTTGTGTTTTGGGTAGGTGCATGTACATGTACGCCAAAGTTGTAGCTATTTCTTTCCATTCATGAATGAATGGAGGTTTTTGGACAAAACGGCTTTGAATATATTGCTGTGCAATTTAAAGTTCGGGATTCGATATCAATGCCACGCCATTATTTATATATAAATTTAAAGAAAAATCTTGCATATAAATCATTTTTATTGCAGTCTTTTAATAAATGCAATTTCATTTGCTTTACAATTCCAATAGTGTGTCTTAACAATAATTATAAATTAAACCTTTAGACGAGGATGTATTGATTGAAACCCCATTTGCAAATCACACCCAAATTCGTACAACCTATTCATATATTCCATAATAACATACACATCAGTTGGGAAACATTCTTAGTTGTTCACAATCAACCGAAAACTGAGATCGTTTTGGTCACGAACGTTCAAATACATGTACACACCCGACGGGCACTTGGCATTGCCAATGCCTTGCAAAGCCAACCAGCAAATACATAACGTAAACAGGTAGCTACGCTCTCAGGTTTTACTTTATCGTTTTTTTATGATTAAAAGTAATATGTGTGGTAACTTTTGGCTAGCATTTTAGAAATAGCAAAAACAGAGCGCAGTTATGAAGCGTTAGGCTTTTTAGTTTTGAAATTCATATTTACTGTTAGTGCTTCAACAACCGCAGCTATAATCCCAACACAATGAACAGTAATCCGATTATATATCCCTTTTGTTCGGACTCTGGAGGACCAGATAACCTCAGCGCACTGAAGCATTGAATAAACTATCCCCCAACCGTTTCACAAATGCTGCTGAACCGTTTCTAACTTCAACCGTTTGTCAACCGTTTGACGGTTGCCGAACCGACCCTAAATGGACCGCGCGCCTTACGAAGCAAGGTCTCGCCGGCCGGGAGAATGGCCCAAAATAAATTTGAGGTGAAATTGGGAATAACTCCCGTTCTAGGGGCGCTAGAGAGATGAATTTTTGACCTGACTCTACCTTAGGTATCCCTGCATCTGAAAAATAGACTTTTACGGCCGATGAGGGCTGGTTTCACACCGGAAAAGACCAGCAACCGGGGACGCTACAAACCCCCCGCAAAACACTCAACTCGTTTTTGCTGTCAAAGAGACAAAGACAAAATAAGGATGGTCATTTCACTCCCAAGGCATCATCAAATCTGCACAAGTTTTATACCACTGGAAAGCCCGTCTCAAGGGCTATCTCTCCCATGAATTTGAGGTTGCTGACGATTCTGTAAACGAGGCGAGCGGCCTGGATGTAAAGCCTGCCCCTAATAGAAATTGAAAAATTCCAGGGCCGGCTGCGAAGCAAGGTCTCGCCGGGCGGGGTAATAACCCAAAATTAATTTGAGGTGAAATTGGGAATAACTCACGTTCTAGGGGGGCTAGAGAGATTATTTTTTTACCTGACTCTGCCTTAGGTATCCCTGCATTCGAAATTTAGACTTTTACGGCCGATGAGGGCAGGTTTCACACCGTTAAAGACCAGCAAGCGGGGACGCTACAAACCCCCAGCGAAACACCTTTAACTCGTTTTTGCTCTCAAAGAGACAAAGACAAAATAAGGATGGTCATTTCACTCCCAAGGCATCATC
Source organism: Pisaster brevispinus (assembly GCA_023634235.1). Classification (NCBI taxonomy): domain Eukaryota; kingdom Metazoa; phylum Echinodermata; class Asteroidea; order Forcipulatida; family Asteriidae; genus Pisaster; species Pisaster brevispinus. The sequence goes on from JAMKCF010000022.1 coordinate 206,857, forward strand.
GGATCTGCACAAATTTTATACCACTGGAAAGACTGTCTCAAGGGCTAGTTTGTTCATGAATTTGGGGTTGCTGACTTTTATGTAAACGAGGCGAGCGGCCTGGATGTTAGGTCTACCCCTAAGAGAAATTGAAAAATTCCAGGGGCCGGCTGCGAAGCAAGGTCTCGCCGGCCGGGGTAATGGCCAAAAAAAAAATTTGAGGTAAAATTTGGAATAACTCTCGTTCTAGGGGGGCTAGAGAGATGATTTTTTGACCTGACTCTGCCTTAGGTATCCCTCCATCCGAAAAAAAGACTTTCACGGCCGATGACGGCAGGTTTCACACCGGAAAAGACGAGAAAGCGGGGACGCTAGAAACCCCCGCAAAACACCTTCAACTCGTCTTCGCTGTCAAAGAGACAATAATGAGGTGAGATTGGCAATAACTCTCGTTCTAGAGGGGCTAGAGAAATGATTTTTTTACCTGACTCTGCCTTAGGTATCCCTGCATCTGAAAATTAGACTTTTACGGCCGATGAGGGCTGGTTTCACACCGGAAAAGACCAGCAAGCGGGAACGCTACAAACCCCCAGCAAAACACTCAACTCGTTTTTGCTGTCAAAGAGACAAAGACAAAATAAGGATGGTCATTTCACCCCCAAGGCATTATCGGATCTGCACAAGTTTTATACCACTGGAAAGCCTGTCTCAAGGGCTAGTTTGTTCATGATTTTGAGGTTGCTGACGATTCTGTAAACGAGGCGAGCGGCCTGGATGTAAAGCCTACCCCTAATAGAAATTGGAAAATTCCAGGGGTCGGCTGCGAAGCAAGGTCTCGCCGGGCGGGGTAATGACCCAAAATTAATTTGAGGTAAAATTGGGAATAACTCCCGTTCTAGGGGGGCTAGAGAGATGATTTTGTACCTGACTCTGCCTTGGGTATCCCTGCATTCGAAATTTGACTTTTACGGCCGATGAGGGCATGTTTCAAACCGGAAAAGACTAGCAAGCGGGGACGCTACAATCCCCCCGCAAAACACCTTCAACTCGTTTTTGCTCTCAAAGAGACAAAGACAAAATAAGGATGGTTATTTCACCACCAAGGCATCATCGGATCTGCACAAGTTTTATACCACTGGAAAGCCCGTCTAAAGGGTTATTTTTCTCATGAATTTGGGGTTGCTGACTTTTCTGTAAACGAGGCGAACGGCCTGGATGTTAGGCCTACCCGTAAGAGAAATTGAAAAATTCGAGGGGCCGGCTTCGAAGCAAGGTCTCGCCGGCCGGGGTAATGGCCCAAAATAAATTTGAGGTGAAATTGGGAATAACTCCCGTTCTAGGGGGGCAAGAGAGATGAAATTTTGACCTGACTCTGCCTTAGGTATCCCTGCATTCGAAAATTTGACTTTTGCGGCCGATGAGGGCAGGTTTCACATCGGAAAGGACCAGCAAGCGGGGACGCTACAAACCCCCCGCAAAACACCTTCAACTCGTTTTTGCTGTCAAAGAGACAAAGACAAAATAAGGATGGTCATTTCACCCCCAAGGCATCTTTGGTTCTGCACAAGTTTTATACCAGTGGAAAGCCCGTCTCAAGGGCTATCTCTGCCATGAATTTGGGGTTGCTGACGAATCTTTATACGAGGCGAGCGGCCTGGGTGTTAGGCCTTCCCCTAAGAGATATTGAAAAATTCCAGGGGGCGGCTGCGAAGCAAGGTCTCGCCGGCCGGGGTAATGGCCCAAAATAAATTTGAGGTGAAATTGGGAATAACTCCAGTTCTAGGGGGGCTAGAGAGATGAATTTTTGACCTGACTCTGCCTTAGGTATCCCTGCATCCGACAAATAGACTTTCACGGCCGATGAGGGCTGGTTTCACACCGGAAAAGACCAGCAAGCAGGGACGCTACAAACCTCCCGCAAAACACCTTCAACTCGTCTTTGCTGTCAAAGAGACAATAATGAGGTGAAATTGGGAATAACTCTCGTTCTAGGGGGGCTAGAGAGATGATTCTTTTACCTGAATCTGCCTTAGGTATCCCTGCATTCGACAAATACACTTTCACAGCCGATGAGGGCAGGTTTCACACCGGAAAAGACCAGCAAGCGGGGACGCTACAAACCCCCCGCAAAACACCTTCAACTCGTTTTTGCTGTCAAAGAGACAAAGACAAAATAAGGATGGTCATTTCACCACAAGGCATCATCGGTTTTGCACAAGTTTTATACCACTGGAAAGCCCGTCTAGACTAGACTTCCCTGAAGACCTTTTCTGTGTGGGGACATGGCCAAATCCCAAAATCTGGGCAATTAGGAGCTTTCTACCAAAAAGTGACGCCATCTTTGTTGCCCAAAAAACCTCAATAATTCATGGAATAAAATCGTTGCGGTCTTCAAACTCGAACCAGCACCATCGGCGGAGGTGTCCGCAAACAGTGATCGCCAACAATCGGCATGTTACCGGGGGTCGAATTTTTTGAATAATTTACAGGTAGTACCCTGTCGCCATTTTGAGTTTTTGGGTCGAAAATAAAAGTGCGATTTGACGGTGCAGCATTCTAGACTAGACTTCCCTGAAGACCTTTTCTGTGTGGGGACATGGCAAAATCCCAAAACGTGGACAATTAGGAGCTTTCTACCAAAAAGTTGTGCCATCTTTGTTGCCCAAAAAACCTCAATAATTCATGGAATAAAATCGTTGAGGTCTTCAAATTCAAACCAGCACCATCGGCGGAGGTGTCCGCAAAAAGTGATCGCCAACAATCGGCATGTTACCGGGGGTCGAATTTTTTGAATAATTGGCAGGTAGTACCCTGTCGCCAGTTTGAATTGTGGGGTCAAAAAATAAAAGTGCGATTTGACGGTGCAGCATTCTAGGCTAGTTTTCCCTGAAGACCTTTTCTGTGAGGGGGACATGGCCAAATCCCAAAACCTGGACAATTAGGAGCTTTCTACCAAAATGTGAAACCATCTGTGTTGCCCAAAAAACCTCAATAATTCATTGAATAAAATCGTTGCGGTCTTCAAATTCAAACCAGCACCATCGGCGGAGGTGTCCGCAAAACCTGATCGCCAAAAAACGGCATGTTACCGGGGGTCGAATTTTTGGAATAATTGACAGGTAGTACCCTGTCGCCATTTTGAATTTTAGGGTCGAAAATAAAAGTGCGATTTGACGGTGCAGCATTCTAGACTAGACTTCCCTGAAGACCTTTTCTGTGTGGGGACATGGCCAAATCCCAAAACCTGGGCAATTAGGAGCTTTCTACCAAAATGTGACGCCATCTTTGTTGCCCAAAAAACCTCAATAATTCATGGAATAAAATCGTTGCGGTCTTCAAATTCGAACCAGCACCATCGGCGGAGGTGTCCGCAAAAAGTGATCGCCAAAAAACGGCATGTTACCGGGGGTCGAATTTTTGAAATAATTGACAGGTAGCACCCTGTCGCCATTTTGAGTTTTTGGGTCGAAAATAAAAGTGCGATTTGACGGTGCAGCATTCTAGACTAGACTTCCCTGAAGACCTTTTCTGTGTGGGGACATGGCAAAATCCCAAAACGTGGACAATTAGGAGCTTTCTACCAAAAAGTGACGCCATCTTTGTTGCCCAAAAAACCTCAATAATTCATGGAATAAAATCGTTGAGGTCTTCAAATTCAAACCAGCACCATCGGCGGAGGTGTCCGCAAAAAGTGATCGCCAACAATCGGCATGTTACCGGGGGTCGAATTTTTTGAATAATTGGCAGGTAGTACCCTGTCGCCATTTTGAATTGTGGGGTCAAAAAATAAAAGTGCGATTTGACGGTGCAGCATTCTAGGCTAGTTTTCCCTGAAGACCTTTTCTGTGAGGGGGACATGGCCAATACCCAAAACCTGGACAATTAGGAGCTTTCTACCAAAATGTGAAACCATCTGTGTTGCCCAAAAAACCTCAATAATTCATTGAATAAAATCGTTGCGGTCTTCAAATTCAAACCAGCACCATCGGCGGAGGTGTCCGCAAAACCTGATCGCCAAAAAACGGCATGTTACCGGGGGTCGAATTTTTGGAATAATTGACAGGTAGTACCCTGTCGCCATTTTGAATTTTGGGGTCGAAAATAAAAGTGCGATTTGACGGTGCAGCATTCTAGACTAGACTTCCCTGGAGACCTTTTCTGTGTGGGGACATGGCCAAATCCCAAAACCTGGGCAATTAGGAGCTTTCTACCAAAATGTGACGCCATCTTTGTTGCCCAAAAAACCTCAATAATTCATGGAATAAAATCGTTGCGGTCTTCAAATTCGAACCAGCACCATCGGCGGAGGTGTCCGCAAAAAGTGATCGCCAAAAAACGGCATGTTACCGGGGGTCGAATTTTTGAAATAATTGACAGGTAGCACCCTGTCGCCATTTTGAATTTTGGGGTCGAAAATAAAAGTGCGATTTGACGGTGCAGCATTCTAGACTAGACTTCCCTGAAGACCCTTTATGTGTGGGGACATGGCCAAATCCCAAAACCTGGGCAATTAGGAGCTTTCTACCAAAAAGTGACGCCATCTTTGTTGCCCAAAAGCGGGGACGCTACAAACCCCCCGCATAACACCTTCAACTCGTCTTCGCTGTCAAAGAGACAATAATGAGGTGAGATTGGCAATAACTCTCGTTCTAAAGGGGCTAGAGAAATGATTGTTTTACCTGACTCTGCTTTAGGTATCCCTGCATCCGAAAATTAGACTTTCACGGCCGATGAGGGCAAGTTTCACACCGGAAAAGACCAGCAAGCGGGGACGCTACAAACCTCCCGCAAAACACCTTCAACTCGTTTTTGCTGTCAAAGAGACAAAGACAAAATAAGGATGGTCATTTCACCCTCAAGGCATCATCGGATTTGTAAAAGTTTTATACCACTGGAAAGCCCGTCTCAAGGGCTATCTCTGCCATGGATTTGTAATTGCTGACGATTCTGTACGCGAGGCGAGCGGCCTGGATGTTAGGCCTACCCCTAAGAGACATTGAAAAATTCCAGGGGCCGGCTGCGAAGCAAGGTCTCGCAGGCCGGGGTAAATGGCCCAAAATAAATTTGAGGTGAAATTGCAAATAACTCCCGTACTAGGGAGGCTAGAGAGATGTTTTTTTATCTGACTCTGCCTTAGGTATCCCTGCATCGAAAATTAGACTTTAACGGCCGATGAGGGCAGGTTTCACACCGGAAAAGAACAGCAAGTGGGGACGCTACAAACCCCCCGCAAAACATCTTCAACTCGTTTTTGCTGTCAAAGAGACAAAGACAAAATAAGGATGGTCATATCACCCCCAAGGCATCATCAGATCTGCCAAAGTTTTATACCATAGGAAAGCCCGTCTCAAGGGCTATCTTTGCCATGAATTTTGGGTTGCTGACGATTCTGTAGGCGAGGCGAGCGGCCTGGATGTTAGGCCTACCCCTAAGAGATATTGACAAATTCCGGGGCCGGCTGCGACGTATTGGTCTCGAGAGAAAATTGAGAAAATTGAGAATACCTCCCGTTCTAGGGGGGCTAGAGAGATGAATTTTTGACCTGACTCTGCCTTAGGTATCCTTGCATCCGAAAAATAGACTTTCACGGCCGATGAGGGCAGGTTTCACACCGGAAAAAACAGAAAGCGGGGACACTATACAAACCCCCCGCAAAACACCTTCAACTCGTTTTTGCTGTCAAAGAGACAAAGACAAAATAAGGACGGTCATTTCACCCTCAAGGCATCATCGGATCTGCCCAAGTTTTATACCACTGGAAAGCCCGTCTAAAGGGCTATCTCTGCCATGAATTTTGGGTTGCTGACGATTCTGTAAGCGAGGCGAGCGGCCTGGATGTTAGGCCTACCCCTAAGAGATATTCAAAAATTCCAGGGGCCGGCTGCGAAGCAAGGTCTCGACGGCCGGGGTAATGGCCCAAAAAAAAAATGAGGTAAATTTGGGAATAACTCCCGTTCTAGGGGGGCTAGAGAGATGAATTTTTGACCTGACTCTGCCTTAGGTATCCCTGCATCCGAAAATTAGAACTGTGCGGCCGATGACGGCAGGTTTCATGCCGGAAAAGAACAGCAAGCGGGGACGCTACAAACCCCCCTCGAAACACCTTCAACTCGTTTTTGCTGTCAAAGAGACAAAGACAAAATAAGGACGGTCATTTCACCCTCAAGGCATCATCGGATTTGCCCAAGTTTTATTCCACTGGAAAGCCCGTCTCAAGGGCTATCTCTGCCATGAACTTGGAGTTGCTGACGATTCTGTAGGCGAGCCGAGCGGCCTGGATGTAAGGCCTACCCCTATGAGATATTCAAAAATTCGAGGGGCCGGCTGCGAAGCAAGGTCTCGCCGGCCGGGGTAATAGCCCAAAAGAAATTTGAGGTAAAATTTAGAATAACTCCCATTCTAGGGGGGCTAGAGAGAGGAATATTTGACCTGACTCTGCCTTAGGTATCCTTGCATCCGAAAAAAAGACTTTCACGGCCGATGACGGCAGGTTTCACACCGGAAAAGACCAGAAAGCGGGGACGCTACAAACCCCCCGCAAAACACCTTCAACTCGTTTTTGCTGTCAAAGAGACAAAGACAAAGTAAGGATTGTCATTTCACCACCAAGGCATTATCGGATTTGCACAAGTTTTATACCACTGGAAAGCCCGTCTCAAGGGCTATCTTTGCCATGAATATGGGGTTGCTGACGATTCTGTAAGCGAGGCGAGCGGCCTGGATGTTAGGCCTACCCCTAAGAGATATTAAAAATTCCAGGGGCCGGCTGCGAAGCAAGGTCTCGAGGGCCGGGGTAATGGCCCAAAATAAATTTGAGGTAAAATTGAGAATAACTCCCGTTCTAGGGGGGCTAGAGAGATGAATTTTTGCCCTGACTCTGCCTTAGGTATCCCTCCATCCGAAAAATAGACTTTCACACCCAAAATAAATTTGAGGTAAAATTGAGAATAACTCCCGTTCTAGGGGGGCTAGAGAGATGAATTTTTGACCTGACTCTGCCTTAGGTATCCCTCCATCCGAAAAATAGACTTTCACGGCCGATGAGAGCAGGTTTCACACCGGAAAAGACCAGCAAGTGGGGACGCTACGAACCCCCCGCAAAACACCTTCAACTCGTTTTTGATGTCAAAGAGACAAAGACAATATAAGGATTGTCATTTCACCACCAAGGCATTATCGGATTTGCACAAGTTTTATACCACTGCAAAGCCCGTCTCAAGGGCTATCTTTGCCATAAATTTGGGGTTGCTGACGATTCTGTAAGCGAGGCGAGCGGCCTGGATGTTAGGCCTACCCCTAAGAGATATTGAAAAATTCCAGGGGCCGGCTGCGAAGCAAGGTCTCGACGGCCGGGGTAATGGCCCAAAAGAAATTTGAGGTAAAATTGAGAATAACTCCCGTTCTAGGGGGGCTAGAGAGATGAATTTTTGACCTGACTCTGCCTTAGGTATCCTTGCATCCGAAAAAAAGACTTTCACGGCCGATGACGGCAGGTTTCACACCGGAAAAGACCAGAAAGCGGGGACGCTACAAACCCCCCGCAAAACACCTTCAACTCGTTTTTGCTGTCAAAGAGACAAAGACAAAATAAGGATTGTCATTTCACCACCAAGGCATTATCGGATTTGCACAAGTTTTATACCACTGGAAAGCCCGTCTCAAGGGCTATCTTTGCCATGAATTTGGGGTTGCTGACGATTCTGTAAGCGAGGCGAGCGGCCTGGATGTTAGGCCTACCCCTAAGAGATATTCAAAAATTCCAGGGGCCGGCTGCGAAGCAAGGTCTCGACGGCCGGGGTAATGGCCCAAACTAAATTTGAGGTAAAATTGAGAATAACTCCCGTTCTAGGGGGGCTAGAGAGATGAATTTTTGACCTGACTCTGCCTTAGGTATCCCTCCATCCGAAAAATAGACTTTCACGGACGATGAGAGCAGGTTTCACACCGGAAAAGACCAGAAAGCGGGGACGCTACAAACCCCCCGCAAAACACCTTCAACTCGTTTTTGCTGTCAAAGAGACAAAGACAAAATAAGGACGGTCATTTCACCCTCAAGGCATCATCGGATCTGCCCAAGTTTTATACCACTGGAGCCCGTCTCAAGGGCTATCTTTGCCATGAATTTGGAATTGCTGACGATTCTGTAAGCGAGGCGAGCGGCCTGGATGTTAGGCCTACCCCTAAGAGATATTCAACAATTCCAGGGGCCGGCTGCGAAGCAAGGTCTCGCCGGCCGGGGTAATAGCCCAAAAGAAATTTGAGGTAAAATTGAGAATAACTCCCGTTCTAGGGGGGCTAGAGAGATGATTTTTTGACCTGACTCTGCCTTAGGTATCCTTGCATCCGAAAAAAAGACTTTCACGGCCGATGACGGCAGGTTTCACACCGGAAAAGACCAGAAAGCGGGGACGCTACAAACCCCCCGCAAAACACCTTCAACTCGTTTTTGCTGTCAAAGAGACAAAGACAAAATAAGGATTGTCATTTCACCACCAAGGCATTATCGGATTTGCACATTTTGTCTTTGTCTCTTTGACATCAAAAACGAGTTGAAGGTGTTTTGCGGGGGGTTTGTAGCGTCCCCGCTTTCTGGTCTTTTCCGGTGTGAAACCTGCCGTCATCGGCCGTGAAAGTCTTTTTTTCGGATGCAAGGATACCTAAGGCAGAGTCAGGTCAAAAATTCATCTCTCTAGCCCCCCTAGAACGGGAGTTATTCTCAATTTTACCTCAAATTTCTTTTGGGCTATTACCCCGGCCGGCGAGACCTTGCTTCGCAGCCGGCCCCTGGAATTGTTGAATATCTCTTAGGGGTAGGCCTTACATCCAGGCCGCTCGGCTCGCCTACAGAATCGTCAGCAACCCCAAGTTCATGGCAGAGATAGCCCTTGAGACGGGCTTTCCAGTGGTATAAAACTTGTGCAAATCCGATAATGCCTTGGTGGTGAAATGACAATCCTTATTTTGTCTTTGTCTCTTTGACAGCAAAAACGAGTTGAAGGTGTTTTGCGGGGGTTTCTAGCGTCCCCGCTTTCTGGTCTTTTCCGGTGTGAAACTTTTGTCATCGGCCGTGAAAGTCTATTTTTCGGATAGCAAGCAAGGTCTCGACGGCCGGGGTAATGGCCCAAAATAAATTTGAGGTAAAATTGAGAATAACTCCCGTTCTAGGGGGGCTAGAGAGATGAATTTTTGACCTGACTCTGCCTTAGGTATCCTTGCATCCGAAAAAAAGACTTTCACGGCCGATGACGGCAGGTTTCACACCGGAAAAGACCAGAAAGCGGGGACGCTACAAACCCCCCGCAAAACACCTTCAACTCGTTTTTGCTGTCAAAGAGACAAAGACAAAATAAGGATTGTCATTTCACCACCAAGGCATTATCGGATCTGCACAAGTTTTATACCACTGGAAAGCCCGTCTCAAGGGCTATCTTTGCCATGAATTTGGGGTTGCTGACGATTCTGTAAGCGAGGCGAGCGGCCTGGATGTTAGGCCTACCCCTAAGAGATATTCAAAAATTCCAGGGGCCGGCTGCGAAGCAAGGTCTCGACGGCCGGGGTAATGGCCCAAACTAAATTTGAGGTAAAATTGAGAATAACTCCCGTTCTAGGGGGGCTAGAGAGATGAATTTTTGACCTGACTCTGCCTTAGGTATCCCTCCATCCGAAAAATAGACTTTCACGGACGATGAGAGCAGGTTTCACACCGGAAAAGACCAGAAAGCGGGGACGCTACAAACCCCCCGCAAAACACCTTCAACTCGTTTTTGCTGTCAAAGAGACAAAGACAAAATAAGGACGGTCATTTCACCCTCAAGGCATCATCGGATCTGCCCAAGTTTTATACCACTGGAGCCCGTCTCAAGGGCTATCTTTGCCATGAATTTGGAATTGCTGACGATTCTGTAAGCGAGGCGAGCGGCCTGGATGTTAGGCCTACCCCTAAGAGATATTCAACAATTCCAGGGGCCGGCTGCGAAGCAAGGTCTCGCCGGCCGGGGTAATAGCCCAAAAGAAATTTGAGGTAAAATTGAGAATAACTCCCGTTCTAGGGGGGCTAGAGAGATGAATTTTTGACCTGACTCTGCCTTAGGTATCCTTGCATCCGAAAAAAAGACTTTCACGGCCGATGAGAGCAGGTTTCACACCGGAAAAGACCAGCAAGTGGGGACGCTACGAACCCCCCGCAAAACACCTTCAACTCGTTTTTGATGTCAAAGAGACAAAGACAAAATAAGGACGGTCATTTCACCCTCAAGGCATCATCGGATCTGCCCAAGTTTTATACCACTGGAAAGCCAGTCTCAAGGGCTATCTTTGCCATGAAATTGGGGTTGCTGACGATTCTGTAGGCGAGCCGAGCGGCCTGGATGTTAGGCCTACCCCTAAGAGATATTCAAAAATTCCAGGGGCTGGCTGCGAAGCAAGGTCTCGCCGGCCGGGGTAATAGCCCAAAATAAATTTGAGGTAAAATTGAGAATAACTCCCGTTCTAGGGGGGCTAGAGAGATGAATTTTTGACCTGACTCTGCCTTAGGTATCCTTGCATCCGAAAAAAAGACTTTCACGGCCGATGACGGCAGGTTTCACACCGGAAAAGACCAGAAAGCGGGGACGCTACAAACCCCCCGCAAAACACCTTCAACTCGTTTTTGCTGTCAAAGAGACAAAGACAAAATAAGGATTGTCATTTCTCCCCCAAGGCATCATCGGATCTGCCCAAGTTTTATACCACTGGAAAGCCCGTCTCAAGGGCTATCTTTGCCATGAATTTGGGGTTGCTGACGATTCTGTAAGCGAGGCGAGCGGCCTGGATGTTAGGCCTACCCCTAAGAGATATTGAACAATTCCAGGGGCCGGCTGCGAAGCAAGGTCTCGACGGCCGGGGTAATGGCCCAAAATAAATTTGAGGTAAATTTGGGAATAACTCCCGTTCTAGGGGGGCTAGAGAGATGAATTTTTGACCTGACTCTGCCTTAGGTATCCTTGCATCCGAAAAAAAGACTTTCATGGCCGATGAGGGCAGGTTTCACACCGGAAAAGACCAGAAAGCGGGGACCCTACAAACCCCCCGCAAAACACCTTCAACTCGTTTTTGCTGTCAAAGAGACAAAGACAAAATAAGGATTGTCATTTCTCCCCCAAGGCATCATCGGATCTGCCCAAGTTTTATACCACTGGAAAGCCCGTCTCAAGGGCTATCTTTGCCATGAATTTGGGGTTGCTGACGATTCTGTAAGCGAGGCGAGCGGCCTGGATGTTAGGCCTACCCCTAAGAGATATTGAACAATTCCAGGGGCCGGCTGCGAAGCAAGGTCTCGACGGCCGGGGTAATGGCCCAAAATAAATTTGAGGTAAATTTGGGAATAACTCCCGTTCTAGGGGGGCTAGAGAGATGAATTTTTGACCTGACTCTGCCTTAGGTATCCCTCCATCCGAAAAATAGACTTTCACGGCCGATGACGGCAGGTTTCACACCGGAAAAGACCAGAAAGCGGGGACGCTAGAAACCCCCGCAAAACACCTTCAACTCGTTTTTGCTGTCAAAGAGACAAAGACAAAATAAGGATTGTCATTTCACCACCAAGGCATTATCGGATTTGCACAAGTTTTATACCACTGGAAAGCCCGTCTCAAGGACTATCTTTGCCATGAATTTGGGGTTGCTGACGATTCTGTAAGCGAGCCGAGCGGCCTGGATGTTAGGCCTACCCCTAAGAGATATTCAAAAATTCCAGGGGCCGGCTGCGAAGCAAGGTCTCGCCGGCCGGGGTAATAGCCCAAAAGAAATTTGAGGTAAAATTGAGAATAACTCCCGTTCTAGGGGGGCTAGAGAGATGAATTTTTGACCTGACTCTGCCTTAGGTATCCTTGCATCCGAAAAAAAGACTTTCATGGCCGATGAGGGCAGGTTTCACACCGGAAAAGACCAGAAAGCGGGGACCCTACAAACCCCCCGCAAAACACCTTCAACTCGTTTTTGATGTCAAAGAGACAAAGACAAAATAAGGACGGTCATTTCACCCTCAAGGCATCATCGGATCTGCCAGAGTTTTATACCACTGGAAAGCCCGTCTCAAGGGCTATCTTTGCCATGAATTGGGGGTTGCTGACGATTCTGTAGGCGAGGCGAGCGGCCTGGATGTTAGGCCTACCCCTAAGAGATATTGAAAAATTCCAGGGGCCGGCTGCGAAGCAAGGTCTCGACGGCCGGGGTAATGGCCCAAAATAAATTTGAGGTAAAATTGAGAATAACTCCCGTTCTAGGGGGGCTAGAGAGATGAATTTTTGACCTGAGTCTGCCTTAGGTATCCCTCCATCCGAAAAATAGACTTTCACGGCCGATGAGAGCAGGTTTCACACCGGAAAAGACCAGCAAGTGGGGACGCTACGAACCCCCCGCAAAACACCTTCAACTCGTTTTTGATGTCAAAGAGACAAAGACAAAATAAGGACGGTCATTTCACCCTCAAGGCATCATCGGATCTGCCCAAGTTTTATACCACTGGAAAGCCCGTCTCAAGGGCTATATTTGCCATGAACTTGGGGTTGCTGACGATTCTGTAGGCGAGCCGAGCGGCCTGGATGTTAGGCCTACCCCTAAGAGATATTCAAAAATTCCAGGGGCTGGCTGCGAAGCAAGGTCTCGCCGGCCGGGGTAATAGCCCAAAATAAATTTGAGGTAAAATTGAGAATAACTCCCGTTCTAGGGGGGCTAGAGAGATGAATTTTTGACCTGACTCTGCCTTAGGTATCCTTGCATCCGAAAAAAAGACTTTCACGGCCGATGACGGCAGGTTTCACACCGGAAAAGACCAGAAAGCGGGGACGCTACAAACCCCCCGCAAAACACCTTCAACTCGTTTTTGCTGTCAAAGAGACAAAGACAAAATAAGGATTGTCATTTCTCCCCCAAGGCATCATCGGATCTGCCCAAGTTTTATACCACTGGAAAGCCCGTCTCAAGGGCTATCTTTGCCATGAATTTGGGGTTGCTGACGATTCTGTAAGCGAGGCGAGCGGCCTGGATGTTAGGCCTACCCCTAAGAGATATTGAACAATTCCAGGGGCCGGCTGCGAAGCAAGGTCTCGACGGCCGGGGTAATGGCCCAAAATAAATTTGAGGTAAATTTGGGAATAACTCCCGTTCTAGGGGGGCTAGAGAGATGAATTTTTGACCTGACTCTGCCTTAGGTATCCTTGCATCCGAAAAAAAGACTTTCATGGCCGATGAGGGCAGGTTTCACACCGGAAAAGACCAGAAAGCGGGGACCCTACAAACCCCCCGCAAAACACCTTCAACTCGTTTTTGATGTCAAAGAGACAAAGACAAAATAAGGACGGTCATTTCACCCTCAAGGCATCATCGGATCTGCCAGAGTTTTATACCACTTGGAAAGCCCGTCTCAAGGACTATCTTTGCCATGAATTTGGGGTTGCTGACGATTCTGTAAGCGAGCCGAGCGGCCTGGATGTTAGGCCTACCCCTAAGAGATATTCAAAAATTCCAGGGGCCGGCTGCGAAGCAAGGTCTCGCCGGCCGGGGTAATGGCCCAAAATAAATTTGAGGTAAATTTGGGAATAACTCCCGTTCTAGGGGGGCTAGAGAGATGAATTTTTGACCTGACTCTGCCTTAGGTATCCCTCCATCCGAAAAATAGACTTTCATAGCCGATGAGGGCAGGTTTCACACCGGAAAAGACCAGAAAGCAGGGACGCTACAAACCCCCCGCAAAACACCTTCAACTCGTTTTTGATGTCAAAGAGACAAAGACAAAATAAGGACGGTCATTTCACCCTCAAGGCATCATCGGATCTGCCAGAGTTTTATACCACTTGAAAGCCCGTCTCAAGGGCTATCTTTGCCATGAATTGGGGGTTGCTGACGATTCTGTAGGCGAGGCGAGCGGCCTGGATGTTAGGCCTACCCCTAAGAGATATTGAAAAATTCCAGGGGCCGGCTGCGAAGCAAGGTCTCGACGGCCGGGGTAATGGCCCAAAATAAATTTGAGGTAAAATTGAGAATAACTCCCGTTCTAGGGGGGCTAGAGAGATGAATTTTTGACCTGAGTCTGCCTTAGGTATCCCTCCATCCGAAAAATAGACTTTCACGGCCGATGAGAGCAGGTTTCACACCGGAAAAGACCAGCAAGTGGGGACGCTACGAACCCCCCGCAAAACACCTTCAACTCGTTTTTGATGTCAAAGAGACAAAGACAAACTAAGGACGGTCATTTCACCCTCAAGGCATCATCGGATCTGCCCAAGTTTTATACCACTGGAAAGCCCGTCTCAAGGGCTATCTTTGCCATGAACTTGGGGTTGCTGACGATTCTGTAGGCGAGCCGAGCGGCCTGGATGTTAGGCCTACCCCTAAGAGATATTCAAAAATTCCAGGGGCTGGCTGCGAAGCAAGGTCTCGCCGGCCGGGGTTTTATACCACTGGAAAGCCCGTCTCAATGGCTATCTCTCCTATGAATGTGGGGTTGCTGACGATTCTGTAGGCGAGGCGAGCGGCCAGGATGTTAGGCCCACCCCTAAGAGGAATTGAAAAATTCCAGGGGCCGGCTGCGAAGCAAGGTCTCGCCGGCCGGGGTAATGGCCCAAAAAAAAATTGAGGTGAAATTGGGTATAACTCTCGTTCTAGGGGGGCTAGAGAGATAATTTTTTCACCTGACTCTGCCTTAGGTATCCCTGCATCCGAAAATTAGACTTTTACGGCCGATGAGGGCAGGTTTCACCCCGGAAAAGACCAGCAAGCGGGGACGCTACAAACCCCCCGCAAAACACCTTCAACTCGTTTTTGCTGTGAAAGAGACAAAGACAAAATAAGGATTGTCATTTCACCCCCAAGGCATCATCGGATCTGCACAAGTTATATACCACTGGAAAGCCCGTCTCAATGGCTATCTCTCCTATGAATGTGAGGTTGCTGACGATTCTTAAGGCGAGGCGAGCGGCCAGGATGTTAGGCCCACCCCTAAGAGGAATTGAAAAATTCCAGGGGCCGGCTGCGAAGCAAGGTCTCGCCGGCCGGGGTAATGGCCCAAAAAAAAATTGAGGTGAAATTGGGTATAACTCTCGTTCTAGGGGGGCTAGAGAGATAATTTTTTCACCTGACTCTGCCTTAGGTATCCCTGCATCCGAAAATTAGACTTTTACGGCCGATAAGGGCAGGTTTCAAACCGGAAAAGACCAACAAGCGGGGACGCTACAAACCCCCGCAAAACACCCTCAACTCGTTTTTCCTGTCAAAGAGAAAATTTGAGGTAAAAGAGACAAAGACAAAATAAGGATTGTCATTTCACCCCCAAGGCATCATCGGATCTGCACAAGTTATATACCACTGGAAAGCCCGTCTCAATGGCTATCTCTCCTATGAATGTGGGGTTGCTGACGATTCTTAAGGCGAGGCGAGCGGCCAGGATGTTAGGCCCACCCCTAAGAGGAATTGAAAAATTCCAGGGGCCGGCTGCGAAGCAAGGTCTCGCCGGCCGGGGTAATGGCCCAAAAAAAATTGAGGTGAAATTGGGTATAACTCTCGTTCTAGGGGGGCTAGAGAGATAATTTTTTCACCTGACTCTGCCTTAGGTATCCCTGCATCCGAAAATTAGACTTTTACGGCCGATAAGGGCAGGTTTCAAACCGGAAAAGACCAACAAGCGGGGACGCTACAAACCCCCGCAAAA
Source organism: Pisaster brevispinus (assembly GCA_023634235.1). Lineage (NCBI taxonomy): Eukaryota > Metazoa > Echinodermata > Asteroidea > Forcipulatida > Asteriidae > Pisaster > Pisaster brevispinus. The sequence goes on from JAMKCF010000022.1 coordinate 222,521, forward strand.
CACCCTCAACTCGTTTTTCCTGTCAAAGAGAAAATTTGAGGTAAAATTGGGAATAACTCTCGTTCTAGGCGGCTAGAGAGATGATTTTTTTACCTGACTCCGCCTTAGGTATCCCTGCATCCGAAAAATAGACTTTTACGGCCGATGAGGGCAGGTTTCACACTGTCAAAGAGAAAATTTGAGGTAAAATTGGGAATAACTCATGTTCTAGGGGGCTAGAGAGATGATTTTTTTTACCTGACTCCGCCTTAGGTATCCCTGCATCCGAAAAATAGACTTTTACGGCCGATGAGGGCAGGTTTCACACCTGAAAAGACCAGCAAGCGGGGACGCTACAAACCCCCAGCAAAACGCCTTCAACTCGTTTTGCTGTCAAAGAGACAAAGACAAAATAACGATGGTCATTTCACCCCAAGGCATCATCTGATCTGCACAAGTTTTATACCACTGGAAAGCCCATCTCAAGGGCTATTTTTCCCATGAATTTGGGGTTGCTGACGATTCTGTAAACGAGGCGAGCGGCCTGGATGTTAGGCCTACCCCTAAGAGAAATTGAAAAATTCCAGGGGCCGGTTACGAAGCAAGGTCTCGCGGCCGGGGAAATGGCCCAAAAAAAATTTGAGGTGAAATTGGGAATAACTCCCGTTCTAGGGGAGCTACAGAGATGAATTTTTCACCTGACTCTGCCTGATGTATCCCTGCATCCGAAAGTTAGACTTTCACGGCCGATGAGGGCTGGTTTCACACCGGAAAAGACCAGCAAGCGTGGATGCGACAAACCCCCCGCAAAACACTCAACTCGTTTTTGCTGTCAAAGAGACAAAGACAAAATAAGGATGGTCATTTCACCCCCAAGGCATCATCGGATCTGCACAAATTTTATACCACTGGAAAGCCCGTCTCAAGAGCTATTTTCCCCATGAATTTAGGATTGCTGACGATTCTGTAAACGAGGTGAGCGGCCTGGATGTTAGACCTACCCCTAAGAGAAATTGAAAAATTCCAGGGGCCGGTTACGAAGCAAGGTCTCGCCGGCCAGGGTAATGGCCCAAAATAAATTGGAGGTTAAATTGGGAATAACTCCCGTTCTAGGGGGGCTAGAGAAATGAATTTTTGACCTGACTCTGCCTTAGGTATCCATGAATCCGAAAATTACACTTGTTTGGCCGATAAGGGCAGGTTTCAAACCGGAAAAGACCAGCAAGCGGGGACGCTACAAACCCCCGCAAAACACCTTCAACTCGTTTTTCCTGTCAAAGAGAACATTTGAGGTAAAATTGTGAATAACTCTCGTTCTAGGGGGCTAAAGAGATGATTTTTTTACCTGACACCGCCTTAGGTATCCCTGCATCCGAAAAATAGACTTTTACGGCCGATGAGGGCAGGTTTCTAACCGGAAAAGACCAGCAAGCGGGGACGCTACAAACCCCCGCAAAACACCTTCAACTCGTTTTTGCTGTCAAAGAGAAAATTTGAGGTAAAATTGGGAATAACTCATGTTCTAGGGGGCTAGAGAGATGATTTTTTTACCTGACTCTGCCTTAGGTATCCTTGCATCCGAAAAATAGACTTTTACGGCCGATGAGGGCAGGTTTCACACCTGAAAAGACCAGCAAGCGGGGACGATACAAACCCCCAGCAAAACACCTTCAACTCGTTTTGCTGTCAAAGAGACAAAGACAAAATAACGATGGTCATTTCACCCCCAAGGCATTATCGGATCTGCACAAGTTTTATACCACTGGAAAGCCCGTCTTAAGGGCTATTTTTCCCATGAATTTGGGGTTGCTGACGATTCTGTAAACGAGGCGAGCGGCCTGGATGTTAGGCCTACCCCTAAGAGAAATTGAAAAATTCATGGGGACGGTTACGAAGCAAGGTCTCGCGGCCTGGGTAATGGCCCAAAAAAAATTGAGGTGAAATTGGGAATAACTCCCGTTCTAGGGGGGCTAGAGATAAATTTTTGACCTGACTCTGCCTTAGGTATCCCTGAATCCGAAAATTAGACTTTTTCGGCCGATGAGGGCAGGTTTCACACAGGAAAAGACCAGCAAGCGGGGACGCTACAAACCCCCCGCAAAACACCTTCAACTCTTTTTTGCTGTCAAAGAGACAAAGACAAAATAAAGATGGTCATTTCACTCCCAAGGCATCATCGGATCTGCACAAGTTTTATACCACTGGAAAGCCCGTCTCAAGGGCTATTTTTTCCATGAATTTGGGGTCGCTGACGATTCTGTAAACGAGGCAAACGGCCTGGATGTTAGGCCTACCCCTAAGAGAAATTGAAAAATTCCAGGGGCCGGTTACGAAGCAAGGTCTCGCCTGCCAGGGTAATGGCCCAAAATAAATTGGAGGTGAAATTGGGAATAACTCCCGTTCTAGGGGGGCTAGAGAGAAGAATTTTTGACCTGACTCTGCATTAGGTATCCATGAATCCGAAAATTACACTTGTTTAGCCGATAAGGGCAGGTTTCAAACCGGAAAAGACCAGCAAGCGGGGACGCTACAAACCCCCCGCAAAACACCTTCAACTCGTCTTTGCTGTCAAAGAGACAATAATGAGGTGAGATTGGGAATAACTCCCGTTCTAGGGGAGCTACAGAGATGAATTTTTCACCTGACTCTGCCTGAGGTATCCCTACATCCGAAAATTAGACTTTCACGGCCGATGAGGGCTGGTTTCACACCGGAAAAGACCAGCAAGCGGGGATGCGACAAACCCCCGCAAAACACTCAACTCGTTTTTGCTGTCAAAGAGACAAAGACAAAATAAGGATGGTCATTTCACCCCCAAGGCATCATCGGATCTGCACAAGTTTTATACCACTGGAAAGCCCGTCTCAAGAGCTATTTTTCCCATGAATTTGGGGTTGCTGACGATTCTGTAAACGAGGCGAGCGGCCTGGATGTTAGGCCTACCCCTAAGAGAAATTGAAAAATTCCAGGGGCCGGTTACGAAGCAAGGTCTCGCCGGCAAGGGTAATGGCCCAAAATAAATTGGAGGTTAAATTGGGAATAACTCCCGTTCTAGGGGGGCTAGAGAGATGAATTTTTGACCTGACTCTGCCTTAGGTATCCATCAATCCGAAAATTACACTTGTTTGGCCGATAAGGGCAGGTTTCAAACCGGAAAAGACCAGCAAGTGGGGACGCTACAAACCCCCGCAAAACACCTTCAACTCGTTTTTGCTGTCAAAGAGAAAATTTGAGGTAAAATTGGGAATAACTCCCGTTCTAGGGGGCTAGAGAGATGATTTTTTTACCTGACTCTGCCTTAGGTATCCCTGCATCCGAAAAATATACTTTTACGGCCGATGAGGGCAGGTTTCACAGCTGAAAAGACCAGCAAGCGGGGACGCTACAAACCCCCAGCAAAACACCTTCAACTCGTTTTGCTGTCAAAGAGACAAAGACAAAATAACGATGGTCATTTCATCCCCAAGGCATCATCGGATCTGCACAAGTTTTATACCACTGGAAAGCCCATCTCAAGGGCTATTTTTCCTATGAATTTGGGGTTGCTGACGATTCTGTAAACGAGGCGAGCGGCCTGGATGTTAGGCCTACCCCTAAGAGAAATTGAAAAATTCATGGGGCCGGTTACGAAGCAAGGTCTCGCGGCCGGGGTAATGGCCCAAAAAAAAATGAGGTGAAATTGGGAATAACTCCCGTTCTAGGGGGGCTAGAGATGAATTTTTGACCTGACTCTGCCTTAGGTATCCATGAATCCGAAAATTACACTTGTTTAGCCGATAAGGGCAGGTTTCAAACCGGAAAAGACCAGCAAGCGGGGACGCTACAAACCCCCCGCAAAACACCTTTAACTCGTCTTTGCTGTCAAAGAGACAATAATGAGGTGAGATTGGGAATAACTCCCGTTCTAGGGGAGCTACAGAGATGAATTTTTCACCTGAATCTGCCTGAGGTATCCCTGCATCCGAAAGTTAGACTTTCACGGCCGATGAGGGCTGGTTTCACACCGGAAAATACCAGCAAGCGGGGATGCGACAAACCCCCCGCAAAACACTCAACTCGTTTTTGCTGTCAAAGAGACAAAGACAAAATAAGGATGGTCATTTCACTCCCAAGGCATCATCGGATCTGCACAAGTTTTATACCACTGGAAAGCCCGTCTCAAGAGCTATTTTTCCCATGAATTTGGGGTTGCTGACGATTCTGTAAACGAGGCGAGCGGCCTGGATGTTAGGCCTACCCCTAAGAGAAATCAAAAAATTCCAGGGGCCTGTTACGAAGCAAGGTCTCGCCGGTCGGGGTAATGGCCCAAAATAAATTTGAGGTGAAATTGGGAATAACTCCCGTTCTAGGGGGGCTAGAGAGATGAATTTTTGACCTGACTCTGCATTAGGTATCATTGAATCCGAAAAATAGACTTTTTCGGCCGATAAGGGCTGGTTTCACACCGGAAAAGACCAGCAAGCGGGGACGCTACAAACCCCCCGCAAAACACTCAACTCGTTTTTGCTGTCAAAGAGACAAAGACAAAATTAGGATGGTCATTTCACCCCAAGGCATCATCGGATCTGCACAAGTTTTATACCACTGGAAAGCCCGTCTCAAGGGCTTTTTTTCCCATGAATTTGGGGTTGCTGACGATTCTGTAAACGAGGCGAGCGGCCTGGATGTTAGGCCTACCCCTAAGAGAAATTGAAAAATTCCAGGGGCCGGTTACGAAGCAAGGTCTCGCCGGCCGGGGTAATGGCCCAAAATAAATTTGAGGTGAAATTGGGAATAACTCCCGTTCTAGGGGGGCTAGAGAGAAGAATTTTTGACCTGACTCTGTCTAGGTATCCCTGAATCCGAAAATTAGACTTTTTAGGCCGATGAGGGCAGGTTTCACACCGGAAAAGACCAGCAAGCGGGGACGCTACAAACCCCCCCGCAAAACACCTTCAACTCGTTTTTGCTGTCAAAGAGAAAATTTGAGGTAAAATTGGGAATAACTCTCGTTCTAGGGTGCTAGAGAGATGATTTTTTTACCTGACTCTGCCTTAGGTATCCCTGCATCTGAAAAATAGACTTTTACGGCCGATGAGGGCAGGTTTCAAACCGGAAAAGACCAGCAAGCGGGGACGCTACAAACCCCCCGCAAAACACCTTCAACTCTTTTTTGCTGTCAAAGAGACAAAGACAAAATAAGGATGGTCATTTCACTCCCAAGGCATCATCGGATCTGCACAAGTTTTATACCACTGGAAAGCCCGTCTCAAGGGCTATTTTTCCCATGAATTTGGGATTGCTGACGATTCTGTAAACGAGGCGAGCGGCCTGGATGTTAGGCCTACCCCTAAGAGAAGTTGAACAATTCCAGGGGCCGGTTACGAAGCAAGGTCTCGCCGGCCGGGGTAATGGCCCAAAATAAATTTGAGGTAAAATTGGGAATAACTCCCGTTCTAGGGGGCTAGAGAGATGAATTTTTGACCTGACTCTGCCTTAGGTATCCATGAATCCGAAAATTACACTTGTTAGGCCGATGAGGGCAGGTTTCACACCGGAAAAGACCAGCAAGCAGGGACGCTACAAACCCCCCGCAAAACACCTTCAACTCGTCTTTGCTGTCAAAGAGACAATAATGAGGTGAGATTGGGAACAAAGCCCGTTCTAGGGGGGCTAGAGAGATGAATTTTTCACCTGACTCTGCCTTAGGTATCCCTGCATCCGAAAGTTAGACTTTCACGGCCGATGAGGGCTGGTTTCACACCGGAAAAACCAGCAAGCGGGGACGCTACAAACCCCCCGCAAAACACTCAACTCGTTTTTGCTGTCAAAGAGACAAAGACAAAATAAGGATGGTCATTTCACTCCCAAGGCATCATCGGATCTGCACAAGTTTTATACCACTGGAAAGCCCGTCTCAAGGGCTATTTTTTCCATGAATTTGGGATTGCTGACTTTTCTGTAAACGAGGCGAGCGGCCTGGATGTTAGGCCTAACCCTAAGAGAATTTGAAAATTTCCAGGGGCCAGTTACGAAGCAAGGTCTCGCCGGCCGGGGTAATGGCCCAAAATAAATTTGAGGTGAAATTGGGAATAACTCCCGTTCTAGCGGGGCTAGAGAGATGAATTTTTGACCTGACTCTGTCTTAGGTATCCCTGCATCCGACAAATAGACTTTCACGGCCGATGAGAGCTGGTTTCACACCAGAAAAGACCAACAAGCAGGGACGCTACAAACCTCCCGCAAAACACCTTTAACTCGTTTTTGCAGTCAAAGAGACAAAGACAAAATAAGGATGGTCATTTCACTCCCAAGACATCATCGGATCTGCACAAATTTTTTACCACTGGAAAGCCCGTCTCAAGAGCTATTTTTCCCATGAATTTGGGGTTGCTGACGATTCTGTAAACGAGGCGAGCGGCCTGGATGTAAGGCCTACCCCTAAGAGAAATTAAAAAATTCCAGGGGCCTGTTACGAAGCAAGGTCTCGCCGGCCGGTTAATGGCCCAAACTAAATTTGAGGTGAAATTGGAAATAACTCTTGTTCTAGGGGAGCTAGAGAGATGAATTTTTGACCTGACTCTGCCTTAGGTATCCTTGAATCCGAAAAATAGACTTTTTTGGCCGATAAGGGCTGGTTTCACACCGGAAAAAAAACAGCAAGCGGGGACGCTACAAACCCCCCGCAAAACACTCAACTCGTTTTTGCTGTCAAAGAGACAAAGACAAAATAAGGATGGTCATTTCACCCCAAGGCATCATCGGATCTGCACAAGTTTTATACCACTGGAAAGCCCGTCTCAAGGGCTATTTTTCCCATGAATTTGGAGTTGCTGACGATTCTGTAAACGAGGCGAGCGGCCTGGATGTAAGGCCTACCCCTAAGAGAAATTGAAAAATTCCAGGAGCCGGTTACGAAGCAAGGTTTTGCCGGCCGGGGTAATGGCCCAAAATAAATTTGAGGTGAAATTGGGAATAACTCCCGTTCTAGGGGGGCTAGAGAGAAGAACTTTTGACCTGACTCTGCCTTAGGTATCCCTGAATCCGAAAAAAAGACTTTTTAGGTCGATGAGGGCAGGTTTCACACCGGAAAAGACCAGCAAGCCGGGACGCTACAAACCCCCGCAAAACACCTTCAACTCGTTTTTGCTGTCAAAGAGAAAATTTGAGGTAAAATTGGGAATAACTCTTGTTCTAGGGGGCTAGAGAGATGATTTTTTTACATGACTCTGCCTTAGGTATCCCTGCATCTGAAAAATAGACTTTTACGGCCGATGAGGGCAGGTTTCAAACCGGAAAAGACCAGCAAGCGGGGACGCTACAAAACCCCCGCAAAACACCTTCAACTCTTTTTTTGCTGTCAAAGAGACAAAGACAAAATAAGGATGGTCATTTCACTCCCAAGGTATCATCGGATCTGCACAAGTTTTATACCACTGGAAAGCCCGTCTCAAGGGCTTTGTTTCCCATGAATTTGGGCTTGCTGACGATTCTGTAAATGAGGCGAGCGGCCTGGATGTTAGGCCTTCCCCTAAGAGAAATTGAACAATTCCAGGGGCCGGTAACGAAGCAAGGTTTCGCCGGCCGGGGTAATGGCCCAAAATAAATTTGAGGTAAAATTGGGAATAACTCCCGTTCTATGGGGGCTAGAGAGATGAATTTTTGACCTGACTCTGCCTTAGGTATCCATGAATCCGAAAATTACACTTGTTAGGCCGATAAGGGCAGGTTTCACACCGGAAAAGACCAGCAAGCAGGGACACTACAAACCCCCCGCAAAACACCTTCAACTCGTCTTTGGTGTCAAAGAGACAATAATGAGGTGAGATTGGGAATAACTCCCAATCTAGGGGGGCTAGAGAGATGAATTTTTCACCTGACTCTGCCTTAGGTATCCCTGCATCCGAAAGTTAGACTTTCACGGCCGATGAGGGCTGGTTTCACACCGGAAAAGACCAGCAAGCGGGGACGCTACAAACCCCCCGCAAAACACCTTCAACTCGTTTTTGCTGTCAAAGAGACAAAGACAAAATAAGGATGGTCATTTCACTCCCAAGGCATCATCGGATCTGCACAAGTTTTATACCACTGGAAAGCCCGTCTCAAGGGCTATTTTTCCCATGAATTTTGGCTTGCTGACGATTCTGTAAACGAGGCGAGTGGCCTGGATGTAAAGCCTACCCCTAATAGAAATTGAAAAAATTCCAGGGGTCGGCTGCGAAGCAAGGTCTCGCCGGGCGGGGTAATGACCCAAAATTAATTTGAGGTAAAATTTTGAATAACTCCCATTCTAGGGGCGCTAGAGAGATGATTTTTTACCTGACTCTGCCTTAGGTATCCCTGCACTTGAAAAATAGACTTTCACGGCCGATGAGGGCTGGTTTCACACCGGAAAAGACCAGCAACCGGGGACGCTACAAACCCCCCGCAAAACACTCAACTCGTTTTTGCTGTCAAAGAGACAAAGACAAAATAAGGATGGTCATTTCACTCCCAAGGCATCATCAAATCTGCACAAGTTTTATACCACTGGAAAGCCCGTCTCAAGGGCTATCTCTCCTATGAATTTGAGGTTGCTGACGATTCTGTAAGCGAGGCGAGCGGCCTGGATGTAAAGCCTACCCCTAATAGAAATTGAAAAATTCCAGGGGTCGGCTGCGAAGCAAGGTCTCGCCGGGCGGGGTAATAACCCAAAATTATTTTGAGTTGAAATTGGGAATAACTCACGTTGTAGGGGGGCTAGAGAGATTATTTTTTTACCTGACTCTGCCTTAGGTATCCCTGCATTCGAAATTTAGACTTTTACGGCCGATGAGGGCAGGTTTCACACCGGAAAAGACCAGCAAGCGGGGACGCTACAAACCCCCCGCGAAACACCTTCAACTCGTTTTTGCTCTCAAAGAGACAAAGACAAAATAAGGATGGTCATTTCACTCCCAAGGCATCATCGGATCTGCACAAATTTTATACCACTGGAAAGACTGTCTCAAGGGCTAGTTTGTTCATGAATTTGGGGTTGCTGACTTTTATGTAAACGAGGCGAGCGGCCTGGATGTAAAGCCTTCCCCTAATAGAAATTGAAAAATTCCAGGGGTCGGCTGCGAAGCAAGGTCTCGCCGGGCGGGGTAATGACCCAAAATTAATTTGAGGTAAAATTGGGAATAACTCTCGTTCTAGGGGGGCTAGAGAGATTATTTTTTTACCTGACTCTGCCTTAGGTATCCCTGAATTCGAAATTTAGACTTTTACGGCCGATGAGGGCAGGTTTCACACCGGAAAAGACCAGCAAGGGGGGACGCTACAAACCCCCCGCAAACACCTTCAACTCGTTTTTGCTCTCAAAGAGACAAAGACAAAATAAGGATGGTCATTTCACCCCCAAGGCATCATCGGATCTGCACAAGTTTTATACCACTGGAAAGCCTGTCTCAAGGGCTAGTTTGTTCATGAATTTGGGATTGCTGACATTTCTGTAAACGAGGCGAGCGGCCTGGATGTTAGGCGTACCCCTAAGAGAAATTGAAACATTCCAGGTGCCGGCTGCGAAGCAAGGTCTCGCCGGCCGGGGTAATGGCCCAAAATAAATTTGAGGTGAAATTGGGAATAACTCTCGTTCTAGGGGGGCTAGAGAGATGTTTTTTTTACCTGACTCTGCCTTAGTTATCCCTGCATCTGAAAATTTGACTTTTACGGCCGATGAGGGCAGGTTTCACACCGGAAAAGACCAGCAAGCGGGGACGCTACAAACCCCCCGCAAAACACCTTCAACTCGTTTTTGCTCTCAAAGAGACAAAAACAAAATAAGGATGTATTTTACTCCCAAGGCATCATCAAATCTGCACAGGTTTTATACGGGTTATTATATGGAAAGCCCGTCTCAAGGGCTATCTCTCCCATGAATTTGAGGTTGCTGACGATTCTGTAAGCGAGGCGAGCGGCCTGGATGTAAAGCCTGCCCCTAATAGAAATTGAAAAATTCCAGGGGTCGGCTGCGAAGCAAGGTCTCGCCGGGCGGGGTAATGACCCAAAATTAATTTGAGGTAAAATTTGGAATAACTCCCGTTCTAGGGGGGCTAGAGAGATGATTTTTTTACCTGACTCTGCCTTGGGTATCCCTGCATTCGAAATTTGACTTTTACGGCCGATGAGGGCAGGTTTCAAACCGGAAAAGACTAGCAAGCGGGGACGCTACAAACCCCCCGCAAAACACCTTCAACTCGTTTTTGCTCTCAAAGAGACAAAGACAAAATAAGGATGGTTATTTCACCACCAAGGCATCATCGTATCTGCACAAGTTTAATACCACTTGAAAAATTCCAGGGGCCGTTTGCGAAACAAGGTCTCGCCGGCCGGGGTAACGGCCCAAAATAAGTTTGAGGTAAAATTGAGAATAACTCCCGTTCTAGGGGGGCTAGAGAGATGAATTTTTGACCTGACTCTGCCTTAGGTATCCCTGCATCCGAAAATTAGAATTGTGCGGCCGATGACGGCAGGTTTCACGCCGGAAAAGACCAGCAAGCGGGGACGCTACAAATCCCCCGCGAAACACCTTCAACTCGTTTTTGCTGTCAAAGAGACAAAGACAAAATAAGGATTGTCATTTCACCCTCAAGGCATCATCGGATTTGCCCAAGTTTTATACCACTGAAAGCCCGTCTCAAGGGCAATCTCTGCCATGAACTTGGGGTTGCTGACGATTCTGTAGGCAAGCCGAGAGGCCTGGATGTAAGGCCTACCCCTAAGAGATATTCAAAAATTCCAGGGGCCGGCTGCGAAGCAAGGTCTCGCCGGCCGGGGTAATAGCCCAAAAGAAATATGAGGTAAAATTGAGAATAACTCCCGTTCTAGGGGGGCTAGAGAGATGAATTTTTGACCTGACTCTGCCTTAGGTATCCTTGCATCCGAAAAAAAGACTTTCACGGCCGATGACGGCAGGTTTCACACCGGAAAGACCAGAAAGCGGGGACGCTACAAACCCCCCGCAAAACACCTTCAACTCGTTTTTGCTGTCAAAGAGACAAAGACAAAATAAGGATTGTCATTTCACCACCAAGGCATTATCGGATTTGCACAAGTTTTATACCACTGGAAAGCCCGTCTCAAGGGCTATCTTTGCCATGAATTTGGGGTTGCTGACGATTCTGTAAGCGAGGCAAGTGGCCTGGATGTTAGGCCTACCCCTAAGAGATATTGAAAAATTCCAGGGGCAGGCTGCGAAGCAAGGTCTCGACGGCCGGGGTAATGGCCCAAAATAAATTTGAGGTAAATTTGGGAATAACTCCCGTTTTAGGGGGGCTAGAGAGATGAATTTTTGACCTGACTCTGCCTTAGGTATCCCTCCATCCGAAAAATAGACTTTCACGGCCGATGACGGCAGGTTTCACACCGGAAAAGACCAGAAAGCGGGGACGCTAGAAACCCCCGCAAAACACCTTCAACTCGTTTTTGCTGTCAAAGAGACAAAGACAAAATAAGGATTGTCATTTCACCACCAAGGCATTATCGGATTTGCACAAGTTTTATACCACTGGAAAGCCCGTCTCAAGGTCTCGCCGGCCGGGGTAACGGCCCAAAATAAGTTTGAGGTAAAATTGAGAATAACTCCCGTTCTAGGGGGGCTAGAGAGATGAATTTTTGACCTGACTCTGCCTTAGGTATCCCTGCATCCGAAAAATAGACTTTCACGGCCGATGACGGCAGGTTTCACACCGGAAAAGACCAGAAAGCGGGGACGCTACAAACCCCCCGCAAAACACCTTCAACTCGTTTTTGCTGTCAAAGAGACAAAGACAAAATAAGGATTGTCATTTCACCCCCAAGGCATCATCGGATCTGCCCAAGTTTTATACCACTGGAAAGCCCGTCTCAAGGGCTATCTTTGCCATGAATTTGGGGTTGCTGACGATTCTGTAAGCGAGGCGAGCGGCCTGGATGTTAGGCCTACCCCTAAGAGATATTGAAAAATTCCAGGGGCCGGCTGCGAAGCAAGGTCTCGACGGCCGGGGTAATGGCCCAAAAGAAATTTGAGGTAAAATTGAGAATAACTCCCGTTCTAGGGGGGCTAGAGAGATGAATTTTTGACCTGACTCTGCCTTAGGTATCCCTCCATCCGAAAAATAGACTTTCACGGCCGATGAGAGCAGGTTTCACGGCCTGGATGTTAGGCCTACCCCTAAGAGATATTGAAAAATTCCAGGGGCCGGCTGCGAAGCAAGGTCTCGACGGCCGGGGTAATGGCCCATAATAAATTTGAGGTAAAATTGAGAATAACTCCCGTTCTAGGGGGGCTAGAGAGATGAATTTTTGACCTGACTCTGGTTTCACACCGGAAAAGACCAGCAAGTGGGGACGCTAAAAAAAAAACGCAAAACACCTTCAACTCGTTTTTGATGTCAAAGAGACAAAGACAAAATAAGGACGGTCATTTCACCCTCAAGGCATCATCGGATCTGCCAAAGTTTTATACCACTGGAAAGCCCGTCTCAAGGGCTATCTCTGCCATGAACTTGGGGTTGCTGACGATTCTGTAGGGGAGCCGAGCGGCCTGGATGTTAGGCCTACCCCTAAGAGATATTCAAAAATTCCAGGGGCCGGCTGCGAAGCAAGGTCTCGCCGGCCGGGGTAATAGCCCAAAATAAATTTGAGGTAAATTTGGGAATAACTCCCGTTCTAGGGGGGCTAGAGAGATGAATTTTTGACCTGACTCTGCCTTTGGTATCCCTCCATCCGAAAAATAGACTTTCACGGCCGATGACAAAAGTTTCACACCGGAAAAGACCAGAAAGCGGGGACGCTAGAAACCCCCGCAAAACACCTTCAACTCGTTTTTGCTGTCAAAGAGACAAAGACAAAATAAGGATTGTCATTTCACCACCAAGGCATTATCGGATTTGCACAAGTTTTATACCACTGGAAAGCCCGTCTCAAGGGCTATCTCTGCCATGAACTTGGGGTTGCTGACGATTCTGTAGGCGAGCCGAGCGGCCTGGATGTAAGGCCTACCCCTAAGAGATATTCAACAATTCCAGGGGCCGGCTGCGAAGCAAGGTCTCGCCGGCCGGGGTAATAGCCCAAAAGAAATTTGAGGTAAAATTGAGAATAACTCCCGTTCTAGGGGGGCTAGAGAGATGAATTTTTGACCTGACTCTGCCTTAGGTATCCTTGCATCCGAAAAAAAGACTTTCACGGCCGATGACGGCAGGTTTCACACCGGAAAAGACCAGAAAGCGGGGACGCTACAAACCCCCCGCAAAACACCTTCAACTCGTTTTTGCTGTCAAAGAGACAAAGACAAAATAAGGATTGTCATTTCACCACCAAAGCATTATCGGATTTGCACAAGTTTTATACCACTGGAAAGCCCGTCTCAAGGGCTATCTTTGCCATGAATTTGGGGTTGCTGACGATTCTGTAAGCGAGGCGAGCGGCCTGGATGTTAGGCCTACCCCTAAGAGATATTGAAAAATTCCAGGGGCCGGCTGCGAAGCAAGGTCTCGACGGCCGGGGTAATGGCCCAAAATAAATTTGAGGTAAAATTGAGAATAACTCCCGTTCTAGGGGGGCTAGAGAGATGAATTGTTGACCTGACTCTGCCTTAGGTATCCCTCCATCCGAAAAATAGACTTTCACGGCCGATGAGAGCAGGTTTCACACCGGAAAAGACCAGCAAGTGGGGACGCTACAAACCCCCCGCGAAACACCTTCAACTCGTTTTTGATGTCAAAGAGACAAAGACAAAATAAGGATTGTCATTTCACCACCAAGGCATTATCGGATTTGCACAAGTTTTATACCACTGCAAAGCCCGTCTCAAGGGCTATCTTTGCCATGAATTTGGGGTTGCTGACAATTCTGTAAGCGAGGCGAGCGGCCTGGATGTTAGGCCTACCCCTAAGAGATATTGAAAAATTCCAGGGGCCGGCTGCGAAGCAAGGTCTCGACGGCCGGGGTAATGGCCCATAATAAATTTGAGGTAAAATTGAGAATAACTCCCGTTCTAGGGGGGCTAGAGAGATGAATTTTTGACCTGACTCTGCCTTAGGTATTCCTCCATCCGAAAAATAGACTTTCACGGCCGATGAGAGCAGGTTTCACACCGGAAAAGACCAGCAAGTGGGGACGCTAAAAAAAAAACGCAAAACACCTTCAACTCGTTTTTGATGTCAAAGAGACAAAGACAAAATAAGGACGGTCATTTCACCCTCATGGCATCATCGGATCTGCCAAAGTTTTATACCACTGGAAAGCCCGTCTCAAGGGCTATCTCTGCCATGAACTTGGGGTTGCTGACGATTCTGTAGGGGAGCCGAGCGGCCTGGATGTTAGGCCTACCCCTAAGAGATATTCAAAAATTCCAGGGGCCGGCTGCGAAGCAAGGTCTCGCCGGCCGGGGTAATAGCCCAAAATAAATTTGAGGTAAATTTGGGAATAACTCCCGTTCTAGGGGGGCTAGAGAGATGAATTTTTGACCTGACTCTGCCTTTGGTATCCCTCCATCCGAAAAATAGACTTTCACGGCCGATGACGGCAGGTTTCACACCGGAAAAGACCAGAAAGCGGGGACGCTAGAAACCCCCGCAAAACACCTTCAACTCGTTTTTGCTGTCAAAGAGACAAAGACAAAATAAGGATTGTCATTTCACCACCAAGGCATTATCGGATTTGCACAAGTTTTATACCACTGGAAAGCCCGTCTCAAGGGCTATCTCTGCCATGAACTTGGGGTTGCTGACGATTCTGTAGGCGAGCCGAGCGGCCTGGATGTAAGGCCTACCCCTAAGAGATATTCAACAATTCCAGGGGCCGGCTGCGAAGCAAGGTCTCGCCGGCCGGGGTAATAGCCCAAAAGAAATTTGAGGTAAAATTGAAAATAACTCCCGTTCTAGGGGGGCTAGAGAGATGAATTTTTGACCTGACTCTGCCTTAGGTATCCTTGCATCCGAAAAAAAGACTTTCACGGCCGATGACGGCAGGTTTCACACCGGAAAAGACCAGAAAGCGGGGACGCTACAAACCCCCCGCAAAACACCTTCAACTCGTTTTTGCTGTCAAAGAGACAAAGACAAAATAAGGATTGTCATTTCACCACCAAAGCATTATCGGATTTGCACAAGTTTTATACCACTGGAAAGCCCGTCTCAAGGGCTATCTTTGCCATGAATTTGGGGTTGCTGACGATTCTGTAAGCGAGGCGAGCGGCCTGGATGTTAGGCCTACCCCTAAGAGATATTGAAAAATTCCAGGGGCCGGCTGCGAAGCAAGGTCTCGACGGCCGGGGTAATGGCCCAAAATAAATTTGAGGTAAAATTGAGAATAACTCCCGTTCTAGGGGGGCTAGAGAGATGAATTGTTGACCTGACTCTGCCTTAGGTATCCCTCCATCCGAAAAATAGACTTTCACGGCCGATGAGAGCAGGTTTCACACCGGAAAAGACCAGCAAGTGGGGACGCTAGAAACCCCCGCAAAACACCTTCAACTCGTTTTTGCTGTCAAAGAGACAAAGACAAAATAAGGATTGTCATTTCACCACCAAGGCATTATCGGATTTGCACAAGTTTTATACCACTGGAAAGCCCGTCTCAAGGGCTATCTCTGCCATGAACTTGGGGTTGCTGACGATTCTGTAGGCGAGCCGAGCGGCCTGGATGTAAGGCCTACCCCTAAGAGATATTCAACAATTCCAGGGGCCGGCTGCGAAGCAAGGTCTCGCCGGCCGGGGTAATAGCCCAAAAGAAATTTGAGGTAAAATTGAGAATAACTCCCGTTCTAGGGGGGCTAGAGAGATGAATTTTTGACCTGACTCTGCCTTAGGTATCCTTGCATCCGAAAAAAAGACTTTCACGGCCGATGACGGCAGGTTTCACACCGGAAAAGACCAGAAAGCGGGGACGCTACAAACCCCCCGCAAAACACCTTCAACTCGTTTTTGCTGTCAAAGAGACAAAGACAAAATAAGGATTGTCATTTCACCACCAAAGCATTATCGGATTTGCACAAGTTTTATACCACTGGAAAGCCCGTCTCAAGGGCTATCTTTGCCATGAATTTGGGGTTGCTGACGATTCTGTAAGCGAGGCGAGCGGCCTGGATGTTAGGCCTACCCCTAAGAGATATTGAAAAATTCCAGGGGCCGGCTGCGAAGCAAGGTCTCGACGGCCGGGGTAATGGCCCAAAATAAATTTGAGGTAAAATTGAGAATAACTCCCGTTCTAGGGGGGCTAGAGAGATGAATTGTTGACCTGACTCTGCCTTAGGTATCCCTCCATCCGAAAAATAGACTTTCACGGCCGATGAGAGCAGGTTTCACACCGGAAAAGACCAGCAAGTGGGGACGCTACAAACCCCCCGCGAAACACCTTCAACTCGTTTTTGATGTCAAAGAGACAAAGACAAAATAAGGATTGTCATTTCACCACCAAGGCATTATCGGATTTGCACAAGTTTTATACCACTGGAAAGCCCGTCTCAAGGGCTATCTTTGCCATGAATTTGGGGTTGCTGACGATTCTGTAAGCGAGGCGAGCGGCCTGGATGTTAGGCCTACCCCTAAGAGATATTGAACAATTCCAGGGGCCGGCTGCGAAGCAAGGTCTCGACGGCCGGGGTAATGGCCCAAAATAAATTTGAGGTAAATTTGGGAATAACTCCCGTTCTAGGGGGGCTAGAGAGATGAATTTTTGACCTGACTCTGCCTTAGGTATCCCTCCATCCGAAAAATAGACTTTCACGGCCGATGACAAAAGTTTCACACCGGAAAAGACCAGAAAGCGGGGACGCTAGAAACCCCCGCAAAACACCTTCAACTCGTTTTTGCTGTCAAAGAGACAAAGACAAAATAAGGATTGTCATTTCACCACCAAGGCATTATCGGATTTGCACAAGTTTTATACCACTGGAAAGCCCGTCTCAAGGGCTATCTTTGCCATGAATTTGGGGTTGCTGACGATTCTGTAAGCGAGGCGAGCGGCCTGGATGTTAGGCCTACCCCTAAGAGATATTCAAAAATTCCAGGGGCCGGCTGCGAAGCAAGGTCTCGACGGCCGGGGTAATGGCCCAAACTAAATTTGAGGTAAAATTGAGAATAACTCCCGTTCTAGGGGGGCTAGAGAGATGAATTTTTGACCTGACTCTGCCTTAGGTATCCCTCCATCCGAAAAATAGACTTTCACGGCCGATGAGAGCAGGTTTCATACCGGAAAAGACCAGAAAGCGGGGACGGTACAAACCCCCCGCAAAACACCTTCAACTCGTTTTTGCTGTCAAAGAGACAAAGACAAAATAAGGACGGTCATTTCACCCTCAAGGCATCATCGGATCTGCCCAAGTTTTATACCACTGGAAAGCCCGTCTCAAGGGCTATCTTTGCCATGAATTTTGGGTTGCTGACGAGTCTGTAGGCGAGGCGAGCGGCCTGGATGTTAGGCCTACCCCTAAGAGATATTGAAAAATTCCAGGGGCCGGCTGCGAAGCAAGGTCTCGACGGCCGGGGTAATGGCCCAAAAGAAATTTAAGGTAAAATTGAGAATAACTCCCGTTCTAGGGGGGCTAGAGAGATGAATTTTTGACTCGAGTCTGCCTTAGGTATCCCTCCATCCGAAAAATAGACTTTCACGGCCGATGAGAGCAGGTTTCACACCGGAAAAGACCAGAAAGCGGGGACGCTAGAAACCCCCGCAAAACACCTTCAACTCGTTTTTGCTGTCAAAGAGACAAAGACAAAATAAGGATTGTCATTTCACCACCAAGGCATTATCGGATTTGCACAAGTTTTATACCACTGGAAAGCCCGTCTCAAGGGCTATCTTTGCCATGAACTTGGGGTTGCTGACGATTCTGTAAGCGAGGCGAGCGGCCTGGATGTTAGGCCTACCCCTAAGAGATATTGAAAAATTCCAGGGGCCGGCTGCGAAGCAAGGTCTCGACGGCCGGGGTAATGGCCCAAAATAAATTTGAGGTAAAATTGAGAATAACTCCCGTTCTAGGGGGGCTAGAGAGATGAATTTTTGACCTGACTCTGCCTTAGGTATCCCTCCATCCGAAAAATAGACTTTCACGGCCGATGAGAGCAGGTTTCACACCGGAAAAGACCAGAAAGCGGGGACGCTACAAACCCCCCGCAAAACACCTTCAACTCGTTTTTGCTGTCAAAGAGACAATGACAAAATAAGGATTGTCATTTCACACCCAAGGCATCATCGGATCTGCCCAAGTTTTATACCACTGCAAAGCCCGTCTCAAGGGCTATCTTTGCCATGAATTTGGGGTTGCTGACGATTCTGTAAGCGAGGCGAGCGGCCTGGATGTTAGGCCTACCCCTAAGAGATATTGAACAATTCCAGGGGCCGGCTGCGAAGCAAGGTCTCGACGGCCGGGGTAATGGCCCAAAATAAATTTCAGGTAAATTTGGGAATAACTCCCGTTCTAGGGGGGCTAGAGAGATGAATTTTTGACCTGACTCTGCCTTAGGTATCTCTCCATCCGAAAAATAGACTTTCACGGCCGATGACGGCAGGTTTCACACCGGAAAAGACCAGAAAGCGGGGACGCTAGAAACCCCCGCAAAACACCTTCAACTCGTTTTTGCTGTCAAAGAGACAAAGACAAAATAAGGACGGTCATTTCACCCTCAAGGCATCATCGGATCTACCCAAGTTTTATACCACTGCAAAGCCCGTCTCAAGGGCTATCTTTGCCATGAATTTGGGGTTGCTGACGATTCTGTAAGCGAGGCGAGCGGCCTGGATGTTAGGCCTACCCCTAAGAGATATTCAAAAATTCCAGGGGCTGGCTGCGAAGCAAGGTCTCGCCGGCAGGGGTAATAGCCCAAAATAAATTTGAGGTAAATTTGAGAATAACTCCCGTTCTAGGGGGGCTAGAGAGATGAATTTTTGACCTGACTCTGCCTTAGGTATCCCTCCATCCGAAAAATAGACTTTCACGGCCGATGACGGCAGGTTTCACACCGGAAAAGACCAGAAAGCGGGGACGCTAGAAACCCCCGCAAAACACCTTCAACTCGTTTTTGCTGTCAAAGAGACAAAGACAAAATAAGGATTGTCATTTCACCACCAAGGCATTATCGGATTTGCACAAGTTTTATACCACTGGAAAGCCCGTCTCAAGGGCTATCTTTGCCATAAATTTGGGGTTGCTGACGATTCTGTAAGCGAGGCGAGCGGCCTGGATGTTAGGCCTACCCCTAAGAGATATTGAAAAATTCCAGGGGCCGGCTGCGAAGCAAGGTCTCGACGGCCGGGGTAATGGCCCAAAATAAATTTGAGGTAAAATTGAGAATAACTCCCGTTCTAGGGGGGCTAGAGAGATGAATTTTTGACCTGACTCTGCCTTAGGTATCCCTCCATCCGAAAAATAGACTTTCACGGCCGATGAGAGCAGGTTTCACACCGGAAAAGACCAGCAAGTGGGGACGCTACAAACCCCCCGCAAAACACCTTCAACTCGTTTTTGATGTCAAAGAGACAAAGACAAAATAAGGACGGTCATTTCACCCTCAAGGCATCATCGGATCTACCCAAGTTTTATACCACTGCAAAGCCCGTCTCAAGGGCTATCTTTGCCATGAATTTGGGGTTGCTGACGATTCTGTAAGCGAGGCGAGCGGCCTGGATGTTAGGCCTACCCCTAAGAGATATTCAAAAATTCCAGGGGCTGGCTGCGAAGCAAGGTCTCGCCGGCAGGGGTAATAGCCCAAAATAAATTTGAGGTAAATTTGAGAATAACTCCCGTTCTAGGGGGGCTAGAGAGATGAATTTTTGACCTGACTCTGCCTTAGGTATCCCTCCATCCGAAAAATAGACTTTCACGGCCGATGAGAGCAGGTTTCACACCGGAAAAGACCAGCAAGTGGGGACGCTACAAACCCCCCGCAAAACACCTTCAACTCGTTTTTGATGTCAAAGAGACAAAGACAAAATAAGGACGGTCATTTCACCCTCAATGCATCATCGGATCTACCCAAGTTTTATACCACTGGAAAGCCAGTCTCAAGGGCTATCTTTGCCAAAAACTTGGGGTTGCTGACGATTCTGTAGGCGAGCCGAGCGGCCTGGATGTTAGGCCTACCCCTAAGAGATATTCAAAAATTCCAGGGGCTGGCTGCGAAGCAAGGTCTCGCCGGCCGGGGTAATAGCCCAAAATAAATTTGAGGTAAAATTGAGAATAACTCCCGTTCTAGGGGGGCTAGAGAGATGAATTTTTGACCTGACTCTGCCTTAGGTATCCCTCCATCCGAAAAATAGACTTTCACGGCCGATGACGGCAGGTTTCACACCGGAAAAGACCAGAAAGCGGGGACGCTAGAAACCCCCGCAAAACACCTTCAACTCGTTTTTGCTGTCAAAGAGACAAAGACAAAATAAGGATTGTCATTTCACCACCAAGGCATTATCGGATTTGCACAAGTTTTATACCACTGGAAAGCCCGTCTCAAGGGCTATCTTTGCCATAAATTTGGAGTTGCTGACGATTCTGTAAGCGAGGCGAGCGGCCTGGATGTTAGGCCTACCCCTAAGAGATATTGAAAAATTCCAGGGGCCGGCTGCGAAGCAAGGTCTCGACGGCCGGGGTAATGGCCCAAAATAAATTTGAGGTAAAATTGAGAATAACTCCCGTTCTAGGGGGGCTAGAGAGATGAATTTTTGACCTGACTCTGCCTTAGGTATCCCTCCATCCGAAAAATAGACTTTCACGGCCGATGAGAGCAGGTTTCACACCGGAAAAGACCAGCAAGTGGGGACGCTACAAACCCCCCGCAAAACACCTTCAACTCGTTTTTGATGTCAAAGAGACAAAGACAAAATAAGGACGGTCATTTCACCCCCAAGGCATCATCGGATCTACCCAAGTTTTATACCACTGGAAAGCCAGTCTCAAGGGCTATCTTTGCCAAAAACTTGGGGTTGCTGACGATTCTGTAGGCGAGCCGAGCGGCCTGGATGTTAGGCCTACCCCTAAGAGATATTCAAAAATTCCAGGGGCTGGCTGCGAAGCAAGGTCTCGCCGGCCGGGGTAATAGCCCAAAATAAATTTGAGGTAAAATTGAGAATAACTCCCGTTCTAGGGGGGCTAGAGAGATGAATTTTTGACCTGACTCTGCCTTAGGTATCCTTGCATTCGAAAAAAAGACTTTCACGGCCGATGACGGCAGGTTTCACACCGGAAAAGACCAGAAAGCGGGGACGCTACAAATCCCCCGCAAAACACCTTCAACTCGTTTTTGCTGTCAAAGAGACAAAGACAAAATAAGGATTGTCATTTCTCCCCCAAGGCATCATCGGATCTGCCCAAGTTTTATACCACTGGAAAGCCCGTCTCAAAGGCTATCTTTGCCATGAATTTGGGGTTGCTGACGATTCTGTAATTGAGGCGAGCGGCCTGGATGTTAGGCCTACCCCTAAGAGATATTGAAAAATTCCAGGGGCCGGCTGCGAAGCAAGGTCTCGACGGCCGGGGTAATGGCCCAAAATAAATTTGAGGTAAATTTGGGAATAACTCCCGTTCTAGGGGGGCTAGAGAGATGAATTGTTGACCTGACTCTGCCTTAGGTATCCCTCCATCCGAAAAATAGACTTTCACGGCCGATGAGAGCAGGTTTCACACCGGAAAAGACCAGCAAGTGGGGACGCTACAAACCCCCCGCAAAACACCTTCAACTCGTTTTTGATGTCAAAGAGACAAAGACAAAATAAGGATTGTCATTTCTCCCCCAAGGCATCATCGGATCTGCCCAAGTTTTATACCACTGGAAAGCCCGTCTCAAAGGCTATCTTTGCCATGAATTTGGGGTTGCTGACGATTCTGTAATTGAGGCGAGCGGCCTGGATGTTAGGCCTACCCCTAAGAGATATTGAAAAATTCCAGGGGCCGGCTGCGAAGCAAGGTCTCGACGGCCGGGGTAATGGCCCAAAATAAATTTGAGGTAAATTTGGGAATAACTCCCGTTCTAGGGGGGCTAGAGAGATGAATTTTTGACCTGACTCTGCCTTAGGTATCCCTCCATCCGAAAAATAGACTTTCACGGCCGATGACGGCAGGTTTCACACCGGAAAAGACCAGAAAGCGGGGACGCTAGAAACCCCCGCAAAACACCTTCAACTCGTTTTTGCTGTGAAAGAGACAAAGACAAAATAAGGACGGTCATTTCACCCTCAAGGCATCATCGGATCTACCCAAGTTTTATACCACTGGAAAGCCAGTCTCAAGGGCTATCTTTGCCATGAACTTGGGGTTGCTGACGATTCTGTAAGCGAGGCGAGCGGCCTGGATGTTAGGCCTACCCTTAAGAGATATTCAAAAATTCCAGGGGCTGGCTGCGAAGCAAGGTCTCGCCGGCCGGGGTAATAGCCCAAAATAAATTTGAGGTAAAATTGAGAATAACTCCCGTTCTAGGGGGGCTAGAGAGATGAATTTTTGACCTGACTCTGCCTTAGGTATCCTTGCATCCGAAAAAAAGACTTTCACGGCCGATGACGGCAGGTTTCACACCGGAAAAGACCAGAAAGCGGGGACGCTACAAACCCCCCGCAAAACACCTTCAACTCGTTTTTGCTGTCAAAGAGACAAAGACAAAATAAGGATTGTCATTTCTCCCCCAAGGCATCATCGGATCTGCCCAAGTTTTATACCACTGGAAAGCCCGTCTCAAGGGCTATCTTTGCCATGAATTTGGGGTTGCTGACGATTCTGTAAGCGAGGCGAGCAGCCTGGATGTTAGGCCTACCCCTAAGAGATATTGAACAATTCCAGGGGCCGGCTGCGAAGCAAGGTCTCGACGGCCGGGGTAATGGCCCAAAATAAATTTGAGGTAAATTTGGGAATAACTCCCGTTCTAGGGGGGCTAGAGAGATGAATTTTTGACCTGACTCTGCCTTAGGTATCCCTCCATCCGGAAAATAGACTTTCACGGCCGATGACGGCAGGTTTCACACCGGAAAAGACCAGAAAGCGGGGACGCTACAAACCCCCCGCAAAACACCTTCAACTCGTTTTTGCTGTCAAAGAGACAAAGACAAAATAAGGATTGTCATTTCACCACCAAGGCATTATCGGATTTGCACAAGTTTTATACCACTGGAAAGCCCGTCTCAAGGGCTATCTTTGCCATAAATTTGGGGTTGCTGACGATTCTGTAAGCGAGGCGAGCGGCCTGGATGTTAGGCCTACCCCTAAGAGATATTGAAA
This sequence comes from Pisaster brevispinus, assembly GCA_023634235.1. NCBI lineage: Eukaryota > Metazoa > Echinodermata > Asteroidea > Forcipulatida > Asteriidae > Pisaster > Pisaster brevispinus. The sequence goes on from JAMKCF010000022.1 coordinate 245,679, forward strand.
AATTCCAGGGGCCGGCTGCGAAGCAAGGTCTCGACGGCCGGGGTAATGGCCCAAAATAAATTTGAAGTAAAATTGAGAATAACTCCCGTTCTAGGGGGGCTAGAGAGATGAATTTTTGACCTGACTCTGCCTTAGGTATCCCTCCATCCGAAAAATAGACTTTCACGGCCGATGAGAGCAGGTTTCACACCGGAAAAGACCAGCAAGTGGGGACGCTACAAACCCCCCGCAAAACACCTTCAACTCGTTTTTGATGTCAAAGAGACAAAGACAAAATAAGGACGGTCATTTCACCCTCAAGGCATCATCGGATCTGCCAGAGTTTTATACCACTGGAAAGCCCGTCTCAAGGGCTATCTTTGCCATGAATTTGGGGTTGCTGACGATTCTGTAAGCGAGGCGAGCGGCCTGGATGTTAGGCCTACCCCTAAGAGATATTGAAAAATTCCATGGGCCGGCTGCGAAGCAAGGTCTCGACGGCCGGGGTAATGGCCCAAAATAAATTTGAGGTAAAATTTAGAATAACTCCCGTTCTAGGGGGGCTAGAGAGATGAATTTTTGACCTGACTCTGCCTTAGGTATCCCTCCATCCGAAAAATAGACTTTCACGGCCGATGAGAGCAGGTTTCACACCGGAAAAGACCAGCAAGTGGGGACGCTACAAACCCCCTGCAAAACACCTTCAACTCGTTTTTGATGTCAAAGAGACAAAGACAAAATAAGGACGGTCATTTCACCCTCAAGGCATCATCGGATCTACCCAAGTTTTATACCATTGGAAAGCCAGTCTCAACGGCTATCTTTGCCATGAATTTGGGGTTGCTGACGATTCTGTACGCGAGGCGAGCGGCCTGGATGTTAGGCCTACCCCTAAGAGATATTGAAAAATTCCAGGGGCCGGCTGCGAAGCAAGGTCTCGACGGCCGGGGTAATGGCCCAAAATAAATTTGAGGTAAAATTGAGAATAACTCCCGTTCTAGGGGGGCTAGAGAGATGAATTTTTGACCTGAGTCTGCCTTAGGTATCCCTCCATCCGAAAAATAGACTTTCACGGCCGATGAGAGCAGGTTTCACACCGGAAAAGACCAGCAAGTGGGGACGCTACGAACCCCCCGCAAAACACCTTCAACTCGTTTTTGATGTCAAAGAGACAAAGACAAAATAAGGACGGTCATTTCACCCTCAGGGCATCATCGGATCTGCCCAAGTTTTATACCACTGGAAAGCCCGTCTCAAGGGCTATCTTTCCTATGAATGTGGGGTTGCTGACGATTCTTAAGGCGAGGCGAGCGGCCAGGATGTTAGGCCCACCCCTAAGAGGAATTGAAAAATTCCAGGGGCCAGCTGCGAAGCAAGGTCTCGCCGGCCGGGGTAATGGCCCCAAAAAAATTTGAGGTGAAATTGGGTATAACTCTCGTTCTAGGGGGCTAGAGAGATAATTTTTTCACCTGACTCTGCCTTAGGTATCCCTGCATCCGAAAATTAGACTTTTACGGCCGATAAGGGCAGGTTTCAAACCGGAAAAGACCAACAAGCGGGGACGCTACAAACCCCCGCAAAACACCCTCAACTCGTTTTTCCTGTCAAAGAGAAAATTTGAGGTAAAATTGGGAATAACTCTCGTTCTAGGGGGCTAGAGAGATGATTTTTTTACCTGACTCCGCCTTAGGTATCCCTGCATCCGAAAAATAGACTTTTACGGCCGATGAGGGCAGGTTTCACACTGTCAAAGAGAAAATTTGAGGTAAAATTGGGAATAACTCATGTTCTAGGGGGCTAGAGAGATGATTTTTTTTACCTGACTCTGCCTTAGGTATCCCCGCATCCGAAAAATAGACTTTTACGGCCGATGAGGGCAGGTTTCACACCTGAAAAGACCAGCAAGCGGGGATGCGACAAACCCCCCGCAAAACACTCAACTCGTTTTTGCTGTCAAAGAGAAAATTTGAGGTAAAATTGGGAATAACTCATGTTCTAGGGGGCTAGAGAGATGATTTTTTTACCTGACTCTGCCTTAGGTATCCCTGCATCCGAAAAATAGACTTTTACGGCCGATGAGGGCAGGTTTCACACCTGAAAAGACCAGCAAGCGGGGACGCTACAAACCCCCAGCAAAACACCTTCAACTCGTTTTGCTGTCAAAGAGACAAAGACAAAATAACGATGGTCATTTCACCCCCAAGGCATCATCGGATCTGCACAAGTTTTATACCACTGGAAAGCCCGTCTCAAGGGCTATTTTTCCCATAAATTTGGGGTTGCTGACGATTCTGTAAACGAGGCGAGCGGCCTGGATGTTAGGCCTACCCCTAAGAGAAATTGAAAAATTCATGGGGCCGGTTACGAAGCAAGGTCTCGCGGCCGGGGTAATGGCCCAAAAAAAATTGAGGTGAAATTTGGAATAACTCCCGTTCTAGGGGGGCTAGAGATGAATTTTTGACCTGACTCTGCCTTAGGTATCCCTGAATCCGAAAATTAGACTTTTTCGGCCGATGAGGACAGGTTTCACACAGGAAAAGACCAGCAAGCGGGGACGCTACAAACCCCCCGCAAAACACCTTCAACTCTGTTTTGCTGTCAAAGAGACAAAGACAAAATCAGGATGGTCATTTCACTCCCAAGGCATCATCGGATCTGCACAAGTTTTATACCACTGGAAAGCCCGTCTCAAGGGCTATTTTTTCCATGAATTTGGGGTCGCTGACGATTCTGTAAACGAGGCGAGCGGCCTGGATGTTAGGCCTACCCCTAAGAGAAATTGAAAAATTCCAGGGGCCGGTTACGAAGCAAGGTCTCGCCTGCCAGGGTAATGGCCCAAAATAAATTGGAGGTGAAATTGGGAATAACTCCCGTTCTAGGGGGGCTAGAGAGATGAATTTTTGGCCTGACTCTGCCTTAGGTATCCATGAATCCGAAAATTACATATGTTTAGCCGATAAGGGCAGGTTTCAAACCGGAAAAGACCAGCAAGCGGGGACGCTACAAACCCCCCGCAAAACACCTTCAACTCGTCTTTGCTGTCAAAGAGACAATAATGAGGTGAGATTGGGAATAACTCCCGTTCTAGGGGAGCTACAGAGATGAATTTTTCACCTGACTCTGCCTGAGGTATCCCTACATCCGAAAATTAGACTTTCACGGCCGATGAGGGCTGGTTTCACACCGGAAAAGACCAGCAAGCGGGGATGCGACAAACCCCCCGCAAAACACTCAACTCGTTTTTGCTGTCAAAGAGACAAAGACAAAATAAGGATGGTCATTTCACCCCCAAGGCATCATCGGATCTGCACAAGTTTTATACCACTGGAAAGCCCGTCTCAAGAGCTATTTTTCCCATGAATTTGGAGTTGCTGACGATTCTGTAAACGAGGCGAGCGGCCTGGATGTTAGGCCTACCCCTAAGAGAAATTGAAAAATTCATGGGGCCGGTTACGAAGCAAGGTCTCGCGGCCGGGGTAATGGCCCAAAAAAAAATTGAGGTGAAATTGGGAATAACTCCCGTTCTAGGGGGGCTAGAGATGAATTTTTGACCTGACTCTGCCTTAGGTATCCATGAATCCGAAAATTACACTTGTTTAGCCGATAAGGGCAGGTTTCAAACCGGAAAAGACCAGCAAGCGGGGACGCTACAAACCCCCCGCAAAACACGTTCAACTCGTCTTTGCTGTCAAAGAGACAATAATGAGGTGAGATTGGGAATAACTCCCGTTCTAGGGGAGCTACAGAGATGAATTTTTCACCTGAATCTGCCTGAGGTATCCCTGCATCCGAAAGTTAGACTTTTACGGCCGATGAGGGCTGGTTTCACACCGGAAAAGACCAGCAAGCGGGGATGCGACAAACCCCCCTCAAAACACTCAACTCGTTTTTGCTGTCAAAGAGACAAAGACAAAATAAGGATGGTCATTTCAACCCCAAGGCATCATCGGATCTGCACTAGTTTTATACCACTGGAAAGCCGGTCTCAAGAGCTATTTTCCCATGAATTTAGGATTGCTGACAATTCTGTAAACGAGGTGAGCGGCCTGGATGTTAGGCCTACCCCTAAGAGAAATTGAAAAATTCCTGGGGCCGGTTACGAAGCAAGGTCTCGCCGGCCGGGGTAATGGCCCAAAATAAATTTGAGATGAAATTGGGAATAACTCCCCTTCTAGGGGGGCTAGAGAAGAATTTTTGACCTGACTCTGCCTTAGGTATCCTTGAATTCGAAAATTAGACTTTTTAGGCCGATGAGGGCAGGTTTCACACCGGAAAAGACCAACAAGCGGGGACGCTACAAACCCCCCGCAAAACACCTTCAACTCGTTTTTGCTGTCAAAGAGACAAAGACAAAATCAGGATGGTCATTTTACCACAAGGCATCATCGGTTTTGCACAAGTTTTATACCACTGGAAAGCCCGTTTAGACTAGACTTCCCTGAAGACCTTTTCTGTGTGGGGACATGGCCAAATCCCAAAATCTGGGCAATTAGGAGCTTTCTACCAAAAAGTGACGCCATCTTTGTTGCCCAAAAAACCTCAATAATTCATGGAATAAAATCGTTGCGGTCTTCAAACTCGAACCACCACCATCGGCGGAGGTGTCCGCAAAAAGTGATCGCCAAAAAACGGCATGTTACCGGGGGTCGAATTTTTGAAATAATTGACAGGTAGCACCCTGTCGCCATTTTGAATTTTGGGGTCGAAAATAAAAGTGCTATTTGACGGTGCAGCATTCTAGACTAGACTTCCCTGAAGACCTTTTCTGTGTGGGGACATGGCCAAATCCCAAAACCTGGGCAATTAGGAGCTTTCTACCAAAAAGTGACGCCATCTTTGTTGCCCAAAAAACCTCAATAATTCATGGAATAAAATCGTTGAGGTCTTCAAATTCAAACCAGCACCATCGGCGGAGGTGTCCGCAAAAAGTGATCGCCAAAAATCGGCATGTTACGGGGGTCGAATTTTTTGAATAATTGGCAGGTAGTACCCTGTCGCCATTTTGAATTGTGGGGTCAAAAAATAAAAGTGCGATTTGACGGTGCAGCATTCTAGACTAGTTTTCCCTGAAGACCTTTTCTGTGAGGGGGACATGGCCAAATCCCAAAACCTGGACAATTAGGAGCTTTCTACCAAAATGTGAAACCATCTGTGTTGCCCAAAAAACCTCAATAATTCATGGAATAAAATCGTTGCGGTCTTCAAATTCGAACCAGCACCATCGGCGGAGGTGTCCGCAAAAAGTGATCGCCAAAAAACGGCATGTTACCGGGGGTCGAATTTTTGAAATAATTGACAGGTAGCACCCTGTCGCCATTTTGAATTTTGGGGTCGAAAATAAAAGTGCTATTTGACGGTGCAGCATTCTAGACTAGACTTCCCTGAAGACCTTTTCTGTGTGGGGACATGGCCAAATCCCAAAACCTGGGCAATTAGGAGCTTTCTACCAAAAAGTGACGCCATCTTTGTTGCCCCAAAAACCTCAATAATTCATGGAATAAAATCGTTGCGGTCTTCAAATTCGAACCAGCACCATCGGCGGAGGTGTCCGCAAAAAGTGATCGCCAAAAAACGGCATGTTACTGGGGGTCGAATTTTTGAAATAATTGACAGGTAGCACCCTGTCGCCATTTTGAATTTTGGGGTCGAAAATAAAAGTGCTATTTGACGGTGCAGCATTCTAGACTAGACTTCCCTGAAGACCCTTTCTGTGTGGGGACATGGCCAAATCCCAAAACCTGGGCAATTAGGAGCTTTCTACCAAAAAGTGACGCCATCTTTGTTGCCCAAAAGCGGGGACGCTACAAACCCCCCGCATAACACCTTCAACTCGTCTTCGCTGTCAAAGAGACAATAATGAGGTGAGATTGGCAATAACTCTCGTTCTAGAGGGGCTAGAGAAATGATTTTTTTACCTGACTCTGCCTTAGGTATCCCTGCATCCGAAAATTAAACTTTCACGGCCGATGAGGGCAGGTTTCACACCGGAAAAGACCAGCAAGCGGGGACGCTACAAACCTCCCGCAAAACACCTTCAACTCGATTTTGCTGTCAAAGAGACAAAGACAAAATAAGGATGGTCATTTCACCCTCAAGGCATCACCGGATCTGTAAAAGTTTTATACCACTGGAAAGCCCGTCTCAAGGGCTATCTCTGCCATGGATTTGTAATTGCTGACGATTCTGTACGCGAGGCGAGCGGCCTGGATGTTAGGCCTACCCCAAAGAGATATTGAAAAATTCCAGGGGCCGTTTGCGAAACAAGGTCTCGCCGGCCGGGGTAACGGCCCAAAATAAGTTTGAGGTAAAATTGAGAATAACTCCCGTTCTAGGGGGGCTAGAGAGATGAATTTTTGACCTGACTCTGCCTTAGGTATCCCTGCATCCGAAAATTAGAATTGTGCGGCCGATGACGGCAGGTTTCACGCCGGAAAAGACCAGCAAGCGGGGACGCTACAAACCCCCCGCGAAACACCTTCAACTCGTTTTTGCTGTCAAAGAGACAAAGACAAAATAAGGACGGTCATTTCACCCTCAAGGCATCATCGGATTTGCCCAAGTTTTATACCACTGGAAAGCCCGTCTCAAGGGCTATCTTTGCGATGAATTTGGGGTTGCTGACGATTCTGTACGCGAGGCGAGCGGCCTGGATGTTAGGCCTACCCCAAAGAGATATTGAAAAATTCCAGGGGCCGTTTGCGAAACAAGGTCTCGCCGGCCGGGGTAACGGCCCAAAATAAGTTTGAGGTAAAATTGAGAATAACTCCCGTTCTAGGGGGGCTAGAGAGATGAATTTTTGACCTGACTCTGCCTTAGGTATCCCTGCATCCGAAAATTAGAATTGTGCGGCCGATGACGGCAGGTTTCGCGCCGGAAAAGACCAGCAAGCGGGGACGCTACAAACCCCCCGCGAAACACCTTCAACTCGTTTTTGCTGTCAAAGAGACAAAGACAAAATAAGGACGGTCATTTCACCCTCAAGGCATCATCGGATTTGCCCAAGTTTTATACCACTGGAAAGCCCGTCTCAAGGGCTATCTTTGCGATGAATTTGGGGTTGCTGACGATTCTGTACGCGAGGCGAGCGGCCTGGATGTTAGGCCTTCCCCTAAGAGATATTGAAAAATTCCAGGGGCCGTTTGCGAAACAAGGTCTCGCCGGCCGGGGTAACGGCCCAAAATAAGTTTGAGGTAAAATTGAGAATAACTCCCGTTCTAGGGGGGCTAGAGAGATGAATTTTTGACCTGACTCTGCCTTAGGTATCCCTGCATCCGAAAATTAGAATTGTGCGGCCGATGACGGCAGGTTTCACGCCGGAAAAGACCAGCAAGCGGGGACGCTACAAATCCCCGCGAAACACCTTCAACTCGTTTTTGCTGTCAAAGAGACAAAGACAAAATAAGGACGGTCATTTCACCCTCAAGGCATCATCGGATTTGCCCAAGTTTTATACCACTGGAAAGCCCGTCTCAAGGGCAATCTCTGCCATGAATTTGGGGTTGCTGACGATTCTGTAGGCGAGCCGAGCGGCCTGGATGTAAGGCCTACCCCTAAGAGATATTCAAAAATTCCAGGGGCCGGCTGCGAAGCAAGGTCTCGCCGGCCGGGGTAATAGCCCAAAAGAAATATGAGGTAAAATTGAGAATAACTCCCGTTCTAGGGGGGCTAGAGAGATGAATTTTTGACCTGACTCTGCCTTAGGTATCCTTGCATCCGAAAAAAAGACTTTCACGGCCGATGACGGCAGGTTTCACACCGGAAAAGACCAGAAAGCGGGGACGCTACAAACCCCCCGCAAAACACCTTCAACTCGTTTTTGCTGTCAAAGAGACAAAGACAAAATAAGGACGGTCATTTCACCCTCAAGGCATCATCGGATCTGCCCAAGTTATATACCACTGGAAGGCCCGACTCCAGGGCTATCTCTGCCATGAATTTGGGGTTGCTGACGATTCTGTAAGCGAGGCGAGCGGCCTGGATGTTAGGCCTACCCCTAAGAGATATTGAACAATTCCAGGGGCCGGCTGCGAAGCAAGGTCTCGACGGCCGGGGTAATGGCCCAAAATAAATTTGAGGTAAATTTGGGAATAACTCCCGTTCTAGGGGGGCTAGAGAGATGAATTTTTGACCTGACTCTGCCTTAGGTATCCCTCCATCCGGAAAATAGACTTTCACGGCCGATGACGGCAGGTTTCACACCGGAAAAGACCAGAAAGCGGGGACGCTACAAACCCCCCGCAAAACACCTTCAACTCGTTTTTGCTGTCAAAGAGACAAAGACAAAATAAGGATTGTCATTTCACCCCCAAGGCATTATCGGATTTGCACAAGTTTTATACCACTGGAAAGCCCGTCTCAAGGGCTATCTTTGCGATGAATTTGGGGTTGCTGACGATTCTGTACGCGAGGTGAGCGGCCTGGATGTTAGGCCTACCCCTAAGAGATATTGAAAAATTCCAGGGGCCGGCTGCGAAGCAAGGTCTCGCCGGCCGGGGTAATAGCCCAAAAGAAATATGAGGTAAAATTGAGAATAACTCCCGTTCTAAGGGGGCTAGAGAGATGAATTTTTGACCTGACTCTGCCTTAGGTATCCCTCCATCCGAAAAATAGACTTTCACGGCCGATGACGGCAGGTTTCACACCGGAAAAGACCAGAAAGCGGGGACGCTACAAACCCCCCGCAAAACACCTTCAACTCGTTTTTGCTGTCAAAGAGACAAAGACAAAATTAGGATTGTCATTTCACCCCCAAGGCATTATCGGATTTGCACAAGTTTTATACCACTGGAAAGCCCGTCTCAAGGGCTATCTTTGCGATGAATTTGGGGTTGCTGACGATTCTGTACGCGAGGTGAGCGGCCTGGATGTTAGGCCTACCCCTAAGAGATATTGAAAAATTCCAGGGGCCGGCTGCGAAGCAAGGTCTCGCCGGCCGGGGTAATAGCCCAAAAGAAATATGAGGTAAAATTGAGAATAACTCCCGTTCTAGGGGGGCTAGAGAGATGAATTTTTGACCTGACTCTGCCTTAGGTATCCTTGCATCCGAAAAAAAAGACTTTCACGGCCGATGACGGCAGGTTTCACACCGGAAAAGACCAGAAAGCGAGGACGCTACAAACCCCCCGCAAAACACCTTCAACTCGTTTTTGCTGTCAAAGAGACAAAGACAAAATAAGGATTGTCATTTCACCACCAAGGCATTATCGGATTTGCACAAGTTTTATACCACTGGAAAGTCCGTCTCAAGGGCTATCTTTGCCATGAATTTGGGGTTGCTGACGATTCTGTAAGCGAGGCGAGCGGCCTGGATGTTAGGCCTACCCCTAAGAGATATTGAAAAATTCCAGGGGCAGGCTGCGAAGCAAGGTCTCGACGGCCAGGGTAATGGCCCAAAATAAATTTGAGGTAAATTTGGGAATAACTCCCGTTTTAGGGGGGCTAGAGAGATGAATTTTTGACCTGACTCTGCCTTAGGTATCCCTCCATCCGAAAAATAGACTTTCACGGCCGATGACGGCAGGTTTCACACTGGAAAAGACCAGAAAGCGGGGACGCTAGAAACCCCCGCAAAACACCTTCAACTCGTTTTTGCTGTCAAAGAGACAAAGACAAAATAAGGATTGTCATTTCACCACCAAGGCATTATCGGATTTGCACAAGTTTTATACCACTGGAAAGCCCGTCTCAAGGTCTCGCCGGCCGGGGTAATAGCCCAAAAGAAAGTTGAGATAAAATTGAGAATAACTCCCATTCTAGGGGGGCTAGAGAGATGAATTTTTGACCTGACTCTGCCTTAGGTATCCTTGCATATGAAAAAAAAGACTTTCACGGCCGATGACGGCAGGTTTCACACCGGAAAAGACCAGAAAGCGGGGACGCTACAAACCCCCCGCAAAACACCTTCAACTCGTTTTTGCTGTCAAAGAGACAAAGACAAAATAAGGATTGTCATTTCACCACCAAGGCATTATCGGATTTGCACAAGTTTTATACCACTGGAAAGCCCGTCTCAAGGGCTATTTTTGCCATGAATTTGGGGTTGCTGACGATTCTGTAAGCGAGGCGAGCGGCCTGGATGTTAGGCCTACCCCTAAGAGATATTGAAACATTCCAGGGGCCGGCTGTGAAGCAAGGTCTCGACGGCCGGGGTAATGGCCCAAAATAAATTTGAGGTAAAATTGAGAATAACTCCCGTTCTAAGGGGGCTAGAGAGATGAATTTTTGACCTGACTCTGCCTTAGGTATCCCTGCATCCGAAAAATAGACTTTCACGGCCGATGAGAGCAGGTTTCACACCGGAAAAGACCAATCAAGCGGGGACGCTACAAACCCCCCGCAAAACACCTTCAGCTCGTTTTTGCTGTCAAAGAGACAAAGACAAAATAAGGACGGTCATTTCACCCTCAAGGCATCATCGGATCTGCCCAAGTTATATACCACTGGAAGGCCCGACTCCAGGGCTATCTCTGCCATGAATTTGGGGTTGCTGACGATTCTGTAAGCGAGGCGAGCGGCCTGGATGTTAGGCCTACCCCTAAGAGATATTGAACAATTCCAGGGGCCGGCTGCGAAGCAAGGTCTCGACGGCCGGGGTAATGGCCCAAAATAAATTTGAGGTAAATTTGGGAATAACTCCCGTTCTAGGGGGGCTAGAGAGATGAATTTTTGACCTGACTCTGCCTTAGGTATCCCTCCATCCGGAAAATAGACTTTCACGGCCGATGACGGCAGGTTTCACACCGGAAAAGACCAGAAAGCGGGGACGCTACAAACCCCCCGCAAAACACCTTCAACTCGTTTTTGCTGTCAAAGAGACAAAGACAAAATAAGGATTGTCATTTCACCCCCAAGGCATTATCGGATTTGCACAAGTTTTATACCACTGGAAAGCCCGTCTCAAGGGCTATCTTTGCGATGAATTTGGGGTTGCTGACGATTCTGTACGCGAGGTGAGCGGCCTGGATGTTAGGCCTACCCCTAAGAGATATTCAAAAATTCCAGGGGCCGGCTGCGAAGCAAGGTCTCGCCGGCCGGGGTAATAGCCCAAAAGAAATATGAGGTAAAATTGAGAATAACTCCCGTTCTAGGGGGGCTAGAGAGATGAATTTTTGACCTGACTCTGCCTTAGGTATCCTTGCATCCGAAAAAAAAGACTTTCACGGCCGATGACGGCAGGTTTCACACCGGAAAAGACCAGAAAGCGAGGACGCTACAAACCCCCCGCAAAACACCTTCAACTCGTTTTTGCTGTCAAAGAGACAAAGACAAAATAAGGATTGTCATTTCACCACCAAGGCATTATCGGATTTGCACAAGTTTTATACCACTGAAAAGTCCGTCTCAAGGGCTATCTTTGCCATGAATTTGGGGTTGCTGACGATTCTGTAAGCGAGGCGAGCGGCCTGGATGTTAGGCCTACCCCTAAGAGATATTGAAAAATTCCAGGGGCAGGCTGCGAAGCAAGGTCTCGACGGCCAGGGTAATGGCCCAAAATAAATTTGAGGTAAATTTGGGAATAACTCCCGTTTTAGGGGGGCTAGAGAGATGAATTTTTGACCTGACTCTGCCTTAGGTATCCCTCCATCCGAAAAATAGACTTTCACGGCCGATGACGGCAGGTTTCACACTGGAAAAGACCAGAAAGCGGGGACGCTAGAAACCCCCGCAAAACACCTTCAACTCGTTTTTGCTGTCAAAGAGACAAAGACAAAATAAGGATTGTCATTTCACCACCAAGGCATTATCGGATTTGCACAAGTTTTATACCACTGGAAAGCCCGTCTCAAGGTCTCGCCGGCCGGGGTAATAGCCCAAAAGAAAGTTGAGGTAAAATTGAGAATAACTCCCATTCTAGGGGGGCTAGAGAGATGAATTTTTGACCTGACTCTGCCTTAGGTATCCTTGCATATGAAAAAAAGACTTTCACGGCCGATGACGGCAGGTTTCACACCGGAAAAGACCAGAAAGCGGGGACGCTACAAACCCCCCGCAAAACACCTTCAACTCGTTTTTGCTGTCAAAGAGACAAAGACAAAATAAGGATTGTCATTTCACCACCAAGGCATTATCGGATTTGCACAAGTTTTATACCACTGGAAAGCCCGTCTCAAGGGCTATTTTTGCCATGAATTTGGGGTTGCTGACGATTCTGTAAGCGAGGCGAGCGGCCTGGATGTTAGGCCTACCCCTAAGAGATATTGAAACATTCCAGGGGCCGGCTGTGAAGCAAGGTCTCGACGGCCGGGGTAATGGCCCAAAATAAATTTGAGGTAAAATTGAGAATAACTCCCGTTCTAAGGGGGCTAGAGAGATGAATTTTTGACCTGACTCTGCCTTAGGTATCCCTGCATCCGAAAAATAGACTTTCACGGCCGATGAGAGCAGGTTTCACACCGGAAAAGACCAGCAAGCGGGGACGCTACAAACCCCCCGCAAAACACCTTCAGCTCGTTTTTGCTGTCAAAGAGACAAAGACAAAATAAGGACGGTCATTTCACCCTCAAGGCATCATCCGATCTGCCCAAGTTTTATACCACTGGAAAGCCCGTCTCAAGGGCTATCTTTGCCATGAATTTGGGGTTGCTGACGATTCTGTAAGCGAGGCGAGCGGCCTGGATGTTAGGCCTACCCCTAAGAGATATTGAAACATTCCAGGGGCCGGCTGTGAAGCAAGGTCTCGACGGCCGGGGTAATGGCCCAAAATAAATTTGAGGTAAAATTGAGAATAACTCCCGTTCTAAGGGGGCTAGAGAGATGAATTTTTGACCTGACTCTGCCTTAGGTATCCCTGCATCCGAAAAATAGACTTTCACGGCCGATGAGAGCAGGTTTCACACCGGAAAAGACCAGCAAGCGGGGACGCTACAAACCCCCCGCAAAACACCTTCAACTCGTTTTTGCTGTCAAAGAGACAAAGACAAAATAAGGACGGTCATTTCACCCTCAAGGCATCATCGGATCTGCCCAAGTTATATACCACTGGAAGGCCCGACTCCAGGGCTATCTCTGCCATGAATTTGGGGTTGCTGACGATTCTGTAAGCGAGGCGAGCGGCCTGGATGTTAGGCCTACCCCTAAGAGATATTGAACAATTCCAGGGGCCGGCTGCGAAGCAAGGTCTCGACGGCCGGGGTAATGGCCCAAAATAAATTTGAGGTAAATTTGGGAATAACTCCCGTTCTAGGGGGGCTAGAGAGATGAATTTTTGACCTGACTCTGCCTTAGGTATCCCTCCATCCGAAAAATAGACTTTCACGGCCGATGACGGCAGGTTTCACACCGGAAAAGACCAGAAAGCGGGGACGCCACAAACCCCCCGCAAAACACCTTCAACTCGTTTTTGCTGTCAAAGAGACAAAGACAAAATAAGGATTGTCATTTCACCCCCAAGGCATTATCGGATTTGCACAAGTTTTATACCACTGGAAAGCCCGTCTCAAGGGCTATCTTTGCGATGAATTTGGGGTTGCTGACGATTCTGTACGCGAGGTGAGCGGCCTGGATGTTAGGCCTACCCCTAAGAGATATTGAAAAATTCCAGGGGCCGGCTGCGAAGCAAGGTCTCGCCGGCCGGGGTAATAGCCCAAAAGAAATATGAGGTAAAATTGAGAATAACTCCCGTTCTAGGGGGGCTAGAGAGATGAATTTTTGACCTGACTCTGCCTTAGGTATCCTTGCATCCGAAAAAAAGACTTTCACGGCCGATGACGGCAGGTTTCACACCGGAAAAGACCAGAAAGCGGGGACGCTACAAACCCCCCGCAAAACACCTTCAACTCGTTTTTGCTGTCAAAGAGACAAAGACAAAATAAGGATTGTCATTTCACCACCAAGGCATTATCGGATTTGCACAAGTTTTATACCACTGGAAAGTCCGTCTCAAGGGCTATCTTTGCCATGAATTTGGGGTTGCTGACGATTCTGTAAGCGAGGCGAGCGGCCTGGATGTTAGGCCTACCCCTAAGAGATATTGAAAAATTCCAGGGGCAGGCTGCGAAGCAAGGTCTCGACGGCCAGGGTAATGGCCCAAAATAAATTTGAGGTAAATTTGGGAATAACTCCCGTTTTAGGGGGGCTAGAGAGATGAATTTTTGACCTGACTCTGCCTTAGGTATCCCTCCATCCGAAAAATAGACTTTCACGGCCGATGACGGCAGGTTTCACACTGGAAAAGACCAGAAAGCGGGGACGCTAGAAACCCCCGCAAAACACCTTCAACTCGTTTTTGCTGTCAAAGAGACAAAGACAAAATAAGGATTGTCATTTCACCACCAAGGCATTATCGGATTTGCACAAGTTTTATACCACTGGAAAGCCCGTCTCAAAGTCTCGCCGGCCGGGGTAATAGCCCAAAAGAAAGTTGAGGTAAAATTGAGAATAACTCCCATTCTAGGGGGGCTAGAGAGATGAATTTTTGACCTGACTCTGCCTTAGGTATCCTTGCATATGAAAAAAAGACTTTCACGGCCGATGACGGCAGGTTTCACACCGGAAAAGACCAGAAAGCGGGGACGCTAGAAACCCCCGCAAAACACCTTCAACTCGTTTTTGCTGTCAAAGAGACAAAGACAAAATAAGGATTGTCATTTCACCACCAAGGCATTATCGGATTTGCACAAGTTTTATACCACTGGAAAGCCCGTCTCAAGGTCTCGCCGGCCGGGGTAATAGCCCAAAAGAAAGTTGAGGTAAAATTGAGAATAACTCCCATTCTAGGGGGGCTAGAGAGATGAATTTTTGACCTGACTCTGCCTTAGGTATCCTTGCATATGAAAAAAAGACTTTCACGGCCGATGACGGCAGGTTTCACACCGGAAAAGACCAGAAAGCGGGGACGCTACAAACCCCCCGCAAAACACCTTCAACTCGTTTTTGCTGTCAAAGAGACAAAGACAAAATAAGGATTGTCATTTCACCACCAAGGCATTATCGGATTTGCACAAGTTTTATACCACTGGAAAGCCCGTCTCAAGGGCTATTTTTGCCATGAATTTGGGGTTGCTGACGATTCTGTAAGCGAGGCGAGCGGCCTGGATGTTAGGCCTACCCCTAAGAGATATTGAAAAATTCCAGGGGCCGGCTGTGAAGCAAGGTCTCGACGGCCGGGGTAATGGCCCAAAATAAATTTGAGGTAAAATTGAGAATAACTCCCGTTCTAAGGGGGCTAGAGAGATGAATTTTTGACCTGACTCTGCCTTAGGTATCCCTGCATCCGAAAAATAGACTTTCACGGCCGATGACGGCAGGTTTCACACCGGAAAAGACCAGCAAGCGGGGACGCTACAAACCCCCCGCAAAACACCTTCAACTCGTTTTTGCTGTCAAAGAGACAAAGACAAAATAAGGACGGTCATTTCACCCTCAAGGCATCATCGGATCTGCCCAAGTTCTATACCACTGGAAAGCCCGTCTCAAGGGCTATCTTTGCCATGAATTTGGGGTTGCTGACGATTCTGTAAGCGAGGCGAGCGGCCTGGATGTTAGGCCTACCCCTAAGAGATATTGAAACATTCCAGGGGCCGGCTGTGAAGCAAGGTCTCGACGGCCGGGGTAATGGCCCAAAATAAATTTGAGGTAAAATTGAGAATAACTCCCGTTCTAAGGGGGCTAGAGAGATGAATTTTTGACCTGACTCTGCCTTAGGTATCCCTGCATCCGAAAAATAGACTTTCACGGCCGATGAGAGCAGGTTTCACACCGGAAAAGACCAGCAAGCGGGGACGCTACAAACCCCCCGCAAAACACCTTCAACTCGTTTTTGCTGTCAAAGAGACAAAGACAAAATAAGGACGGTCATTTCACCCTCAAGGCATCATCGGATCTGCCCAAGTTATATACCACTGGAAAGCCCGACTCCAGGGCTATCTCTGCCATGAATTTGGGGTTGCTGACGATTCTGTAAGCGAGGCGAGCGGCCTGGATGTTAGGCCTACCCCTAAGAGATATTGAACAATTCCAGGGGCCGGCTGCGAAGCAAGGTCTCGACGGCCGGGGTAATGGCCCAAAATAAATTTGAGGTAAATTTGGGAATAACTCCCGTTCTAGGGGGGCTAGAGAGATGAATTTTTGACCTGACTCTGCCTTAGGTATCCCTCCATCCGAAAAATAGACTTTCACGGCCGATGACGGCAGGTTTCACACCGGAAAAGACCAGAAAGCGGGGACGCTACAAACCCCCCGCAAAACACCTTCAACTCGTTTTTGCTGTCAAAGAGACAAAGACAAAATAAGGACGGTTATTTCACCCCCAAGGCATTATCGGATTTGCACAAGTTTTATACCACTGGAAAGCCCGTCTCAAGGGCTATCTTTGCCATGAATTTGGGGTTGCTGACGATTTTGTAGGCGAGGCGAGCGGCCTGGATGTTAGGCCTACCCCTAAGAGATATTGAAAAATTCCAGGGGCCGTTTGCGAAACAAGGTCTCGCCGGCCGGGGTAACGGCCCAAAATAAGTTTGAGGTAAAATTGAGAATAACTCCCGTTCTAGGGGGGCTAGAGAGATGAATTTTTGACCTGACTCTGCCTTAGGTATCCCTGCATCCGAAAAATAGACTTTCACGGCCGATGACGGCAGGTTTCACACCGGTAAAGACCAGCAAGCGGGGACGCTACAAATCCCCGCGAAACACCTTCAACTCGTTTTTGCTGTCAAAGAGACAAAGACAAAATAAGGACGGTCATTTCACCCTCAAGGCATCATCGGATTTGCCCAAGTTTTATACCACTGGAAAGTCCGTCTCAAGGGCAATCTCTGCCATGAATTTGGGGTTGCTGACGATTCTGTAGGCGAGCCGAGCGGCCTGGATGTAAGGCCTACCCCTAAGAGATTTTCAAAAATTCCAGGGGCCGGCTGCGAAGCAAGGTCTCGCCGGCCGGGGTAATAGCCCAAAAGAAATATGAGGTAAAATTGAGAATAACTCCCGTTCTAGGGGGGCTAGAGAGATGAATTTTTGACCTGACTCTGCCTTAGGTATCCTTGCATCCGAAAAAAAGACTTTCACGGCCGATGACGGCAGGTTTCACACCGGGAAAAGACCAGAAAGCGGGGACGCTAGAAACCCCCGCAAAACACCTTCAACTCGTTTTTGCTGTCAAAGAGACAAAGACAAAATAAGGATTGTCATTTCACCACCAAGGCATTATCGGATTTGCACAAGTTTTATACCACTGGAAAGCCCGTCTCAAGGTCTCGCCGGCCGGGGTAATAGCCCAAAAGAAAGTTGAGGTAAAATTGAGAATAACTCCCATTCTAGGGGGGCTAGAGAGATGAATTTTTGACCTGACTCTGCCTTAGGTATCCTTGCATATGAAAAAAAGACTTTCACGGCCGATGACGGCAGGTTTCACACCGGAAAAGACCAGAAAGCGGGGACGCTACAAACCCCCCGCAAAACACCTTCAACTCGTTTTTGCTGTCAAAGAGACAAAGACAAAACTAGACACTAAGTGTTTGTGAACAAACACAAAGCTGTTCCGTTTTGTTGTGCTTTGATTAATTGATCCAGACATTTAAAGTGAGCCTAAGTTCAAGATTGAACGATATGGTTCCATTTCCGGTTGACCCGGAATTAAAGGTCAACATGGGGTTACGGTAACCCAAGGCTTATATTCAATGCTCAAAGGGTTTATAACTGAAAACAAAGAAAATTGGCTAAGTAATTATTGAGATATAGGCCCACTTCCAGTTGACCCGGAAGTAAAGGTCAACATGGGGTCAGGGTTACCCAAGTTCAATCTTTAATGCTCAAAGGATCTATAACTGAAAAGAAATTGAAAATTGGTTGTGTAGTTCTTGAGATATGGTCCCACTTCCGGTTGACCCCTAGTAAAGGTCAACATGGGGTCATGGTTACCCAAGGCTGATCTTTGTTGCCCAAGGAGTCTATAACTGAAAAAAGTTTGAAAATCGGTTGTGTAGTTCTTGAGATATGGTCTCACTTCCGGTTGACCCGGAAGTAAAGGTCAACATGGGGTCATGGTTACCCAAGGCTGATCTTTGGTGCCCAAGGAGTCTATTACTGAAAAAAAATTGAAAATCGGTTGTGTAGTTCTTGAGATATGGTCCCACTTCTGGTTGACCCCTAAGTAAAGGTCAACATTGGGTCACGGTTTCCCAAAGCTAATCTCCAATGCCCAAGGAGTCTATAACTGAAAAATGTTTGAAAATCGGTTGTGTAGTTCTTGAGATATGGTCCCACTTCCGGTTGACCCCTAAATAAAGGTCAACATTGGGTCACGTTTTCCCAAAGCTAATCTCCAATGCCCAAGGAGTCTATAACTGATAAAAGTTTGAAAATCGGCTGTGTACTTCTTGAGATATGGTGCTGCAAAGATTAACTAGTTAAATATTCAAATGTAGCGCCCGGGACAAAATCGTCGAGCGCCCTGGGCAACAGAATCACGACGTACATGTACACATGCACAAGCCACCGTTTCAATACGCTATAGATCGATATTTTTGTATAAATAGTGTGCAGCGACTGGTACCCAGAAGTCGGCTATTTCTTTACGGCATTTCGCGTGCATTTTTCTCTGTGTCGCAGGGCATCCTGACTACATTTTTAGTCGATGAACGGAAATTTGTCTCCAAGCCATTGGTGTCCGATTTGTCACTGAATCGTTAATTATCGTGGAAATTGTTCTACTTTGATAAGTTTTAATGACCAGGAACATCTCTTATTAAAAGCAATTAACTTTTCAAAACAGTTTATGTAATTTAGGAAACTAATTCGTAATTTTAATTGAAAATATCGTGTTTTTGACTGTCAAAACATTTGTCCTTTCAGCGCCAAGTGTTTTGTACACAGAACAAAAACGCGCCAACAAATGACGTCATTGATGACGTTTTATGAATTTTTTGCCACGCTACAGAGCTACATAATAAGACGAGTCTATATTTGAAAACAGTTTGAGGATCAGACATATACTTCTTGAGATATGGTGGGAACAAGATTGCCTAATTAAATATTCATGTCATTATAACTCAGCTAATTAATGAAGAACTTGAACAATTTTACTCTTAGCATAATTTCATGTTCTAAGCTTCAATTTGATGTAAGATCTGAATCTCCCATATCTATTATTTTAGAGCTTAGGTTCGTACAAAATTGTGTACAAAAGCTATGGCAATTTTGACAGAAACAAAGAATAATAATAATAATAATAATAATAACTAGACACTAAGTGTTTGTGAACAAACACAAAGCTGTTCCGTTTTGTTGTGCTCTGATTAATTGATCCAGACATTTAAAGTGAGCCTAAGTTCAAGATTGAACGATATGGTTCCATTTCCGGTTGACCCGGAATTAAAGGTCAACATGGGGTCAGGGTTACCCAAGTTCAATCTTTAATGCTCAAAGGATCTATAACTGAAAAGAAATTGAAAATCGGTTTTGTAGTTCTTGAGATATGGTCCCACTTCCGGTTGACCCCTAGTAAAGGTCAACATGGGGTCATGGTTACCTAAGGCTGATCTTTGGTGCCCAAGGAGTCTATAACTGAAAAAAAGTTTGAAAATCGGTTGTGTAGTTCTTGAGATATGGTCTCACTTCCGGTTGACCCGGAAGTAAAGGTCAACATGGGGTCATGGTTACATAAGGCTGATCTTTGGTGCCCAAGGAGTCTATAACTGAAAAAAGTTTGAAAATCGGTTGTGTAGTTCTTGAGATATGGTCCCACTTCTGGTTGACCCCTAACTAAAGGTCAACATTGGGTCACGGTTTCCCAAAGCTAATCTCTAATGCCCAAGGAGTCTATAACTGAAAAATGTTCGAAAATCGGTTGTGTAGTTCTTGAGATATGGTCCCACTTCCGGTTGACCCCTAAATAAAGGTCAACATTGGGTCACGTTTTCCCAAAGCTAATCTCCAATGCCCAAGGAGTCTATAACTGATAAAAGTTTAAAATCGGCTGTGTACTTCTTGAGATATGGTGCTGCAAAGATTAACTAGTTAAATATTCAAATGTAGCGCCCGGGACAAAATCGTCGAGCGCCCTGGGCAACAGAATCACGACGTACATGTACACATGCACAAGCCACCGTTTCAATACGCTATAGATCGATATTTTTGTATAAATAGTGTTCAGCGACTGGTACCCAGAAGTCGGCTATTTCGTTACGGCATTTCGCGTGCATTTTTCTCTGTGTCGCAGGGCATCCTGACTACATTTTTAGTCGATGAACGGAACCTTGTCTCCAAGCCATTGGTGTCCGATTTGTCACTGAATCGTTAATTATCGTGGAAATTGTTCTACTTTGATTAGTTTTAATGACCAGGAACATCTCTTATTAAAAGCAATTAACTTTTCAAAACAGTTTATGTAATTTAGGAAACTAATTCGTAATTTTAATTGAAAATATCGTGTTTTTGACTGTCAAAACATTTGCCCTTTCAGCGCCAAGTGTTTTGTACACAGAGCAAAAACGCGCCAACAAATGACGTCATTGATGACGTTTTATGAATTTTTTGCCACGCTACAGAGCTACATAATAAGACGAGTCTATATTTGAAAACAGTTTGAGGATCAGACATATACTTCTTGAGATATGGTGGGAACAAGATTGCCTAATTAAATATTCATGTCATTATAACTCAGCTAATTAATGAAGAACTTGAACAATTTTACTCTTAGCATAATTTCATGTTCTAAGCTTCAATTTGATGTAAGATCTGAATCTCCCATATCTATTATTTTAGAGCTTAGGTTCGTACAAAATCGTGTACAAAAGCTATGGCAATTTTGACAGAAACAAAGAATAATAATAATAATAATAATAATAATAATAATAAAAATAATAATCCCAAGAAAAACAAAACCTGTTCCGACTGCTAGGTCGGAACAGCTAATAAGGATTGTCATTTCACCACCAAGGCATTATCGGATTTGCACAAGTTTTATACCACTGGAAAGCCCGTCTCAAGGGCTATCTTTGCCATGAATTTGGGGTTGCTGACGATTCTGTAAGCGAGGCGAGCGGCCTGGATGTTAGGCCTACCCCTAAGAGATATTGAAACATTCCAGGGGCCGGCTGTGAAGCAAGGTCTCGACGGCCGGGGTAATGGCCCAAAATAAATTTGAGGTAAAATTGAGAATAACTCCCGTTCTAGGGGGGCTAGAGAGATGAATTTTTGACCTGACTCTGCCTTAGGTATCCCTGCATCCGAAAAATAGACTTTCACGGCCGATGACGGCAGGTTTCACACCGGAAAAGACCAAAAAGCGGGGACGCTACAAACCCCCCGCAAAACACCTTCAACTCGTTTTTGCTGTCAAAGAGACAAAGACAAAAAAAGGATTGTCATTTCACCCCCAAGGCATCATCGGATCTGCCCAAGTTTTATACCACTGGAAAGCCCGTCTCAAGGGCTATCTTTGCCATGAATTTGGGGTTGCTGACGATTCTGTAAGCGAGGCGAGCGGCCTGGATGTTAGGCCTACCCCTAAGAAATATTGAAAAATTCCAGGGGCCGGCTGCGAAGCAAGGTCTCGACGGCCGGGGTAATGGCCCAAAATAAATTTGAGGTAAAATTGAGAATAACTCCCGTTCTAGGGGGGCTAGAGAGATGAATTTTTGACCTGACTCTGCCTTAGGTATCCCTCCATCCGAAAAATAGACTTTCACGGCCGATGAGAGCAGGTTTCACACCGGAAAAGACCAGCAAGTGGGGACGCTACAAACCCCCCGCAAAACACCTTCAACTCGTTTTTGATGTCAAAGAGACAAAGACAAAATAAGGACGGTCATTTCACCCTCAAGGCATCATCGGATCTGCCAGAGTTTTATACCACTGGAAAGCCCGTCTCAAGGGCTATCTTTGCCATGAACTTGGGGTTGCTGACGATTCTGTAGGCGAGCCGAGCGGCCTGGATGTTAGGCCTACCCCTAAGAGATATTGAAAAATTCCAGGGGCCGGCTGCGAAGCAAGGTCTCGACGGCCGGGGTAATGGCCCCAAAAAAAATTGAGGTAAATTTGGGAATAACTCCCGTTCTAGGGGGGCTAGAGAGATGAATTTTTGACCTGACTCTGCCTAATGTATCCCTCCATCCGAAAAATAGACTTTCACGGCCGATGAGAGCAGGTTTCACACCGGAAAAGACCAGCAAGCAGGGACGCTACAAACCCCCCGCAAAACATCTTCAATCTTCAACTCGTTTTTGCTGTCAAAGAGACAAAGACAAAATAAGGACGGTCATTTCACCCCCAAGGCATCATCGGATCTGCCCAAGTTTTATACCACTGGAAAGCCCATCTCAAGGGCTATCTTTGCCATGAATTTGGGGTTGCTGACGATTTTGTAGGCGAGGCGAACGGCCTGGATGTTAGGCCTACCCCTAAGAGATATTCAAAAATTCCAGGGGCCGTTTGCGAAACAAGGTCTCGCCGGCCGGGGTAACTGCCCAAAATAAGTTTGAGGTAAAATTGAGAATAACACCCGTTCTAGGGGGGCTAGAGAGATGAATTTTTGACCTGACTCTGCTTTAGGTATCCCTGCATCCGAAAATTAGAATTGTGCGGCCGATGACGGCAGGTTTCACGCCGGAAAAGACCAGCAAGTGGGGACGCTAGAAACCCCCCGCAAAACACCTTCAACTCGTTTTTGCTGTCAAAGAGACAAAGACAAAATAAGGACGGTCATTTCACCCTCAAGGCATCATCGGATTTGCCCAAGTTTTATACCACTGGAAAGCCCGTCTCAAGGGCTATCTTTGCCATGAATTTGGTGTTGCTGGCGATTCTGTAGGCGAGCCGAGCGGCCTGGATGTTAGGCCTACCCCTAAGAGATATTCAAAAATTCCAGGGGCCGGCTGCGAAGCAAGGTCTCGACGGCCGGGGTAATGGCCCAAAATAAATTTGAGGTAAATTTGGGAATAACTCCCGTTCTAGGGGGGCTAGAGAGATGAATTTTTGACCTGACTCTGCCTTAGGTATCCCTCCATCCGAAAAAAAGACTTTCACGGCCGATGACGGCAGGTTTCACACCGGAAAAGACAGAAAGCGGGGACGCTACAAACCCCCGCAAAACACCTTCAACTCGTTTTTGATGTCAGAGACAAAGACAAAATAAGGACGGTCATTTCACCCCCAAGGCATCATCGGATCTGCCCAAGTTTTATACCACTGGAAAGCCCATCTCAAGGGCTATCTTTGCCATGAATTTGGGGTTGCTGACGATTCTGTAAACGAGGCGAGCGGCCTGGATGTTAGGCCTACCCCTAAGAGATATTCAAAAATTCCAGGGGCCGGCTGCGAAGCAAGGTCTCGCCGGCCGGGGTAATAGCCCAAAATAAATTTGAGGTAAAATTGAGAATAACTCCCGTTCTAGGGGGGCTAGAGAGATGAATTTTTGACCTGACTCTGCCTTAAGTATCCTTGCATCCGAAAAAAAGACTTTCACGGCCGATGACGGCAGGTTTCACACCGGAAAAGACCAGAAAGCGGGGACGCTACAAACCCCCCGCAAAACACCTTCAACTCGTTTTTGCTAACAAAGAGACAAAGACAAAACAAGGATTGAGAATAACTCCCGTTCTAGGGGGGCTAGAGAGATGAATTTTTGACCTGACTCTGCCTTAGGTATCCCTCCATCCGAAAATTAGACTTTCACGGCCGATGAGAGCAGGTTTCACACCGGAAAAGACCAGCAAGCGGTGACGCTACAAACCCCCCGCAAAACACCTTCAACTCGTTTTTGCTGTCAAAGAGACAAAGACAAAATAGGTATTGTCATTTCACCACCAAGGCATTATCGGATTTGCACATGTTTCCAACCACTGCAAAGCCCGTCTCAAGGGCTATCTTTGCCATGAATTTGGGGTTGCTGACGATTCTGTAGGCGAGGCGAGCGGCCTGGATGTTAGGCCTACCCCTAAGAGATATTCAAAAATTCCAGGGGCCGTTTGCGAAACAAGGTCTCGCCGGCCGGGGTAACGGCCCAAAATAAGTTTGAGGTAAAATTGAGAATAACACCCGTTCTAGGGGGGCTAGAGAGATGAATTTTTGACCTGACTCTGCCTTAGGTATCCCTGCATCCGAAAATTAGAATTGTGCGGCCGATGACGGCAGGTTTCACGCCGGAAAAGACCAGCAAGTGGGGACGCTACAAACCCCCCGCAAAACACCTTCAACTCGTTTTTGCTGTCAAAGAGACAAAGACAAAATAAGGATGGTCATTTCACCCTCAAGACATCATCGGATTTGCACAAGTTTTATACCACTGGAAAGCCCGTCTCAAGGGCTATCTTTGCCATGAATTTGGGGTTGCTGACGATTCTGTAAGCGAGGCGAGCGGCCTGGATGTTAGGCCTACCCCTAAGAAATATTGAAAAATTCCAGGGGCCGGCTGCGAAGCAAGGTCTCGACGGCCGGGGTAATGGCCCAAAATAAATTTGAGGTAAAATTGAGAATAACTCCCGTTCTAGGGGGGCTAGAGAGATGAATTTTTGACCTGACTCTGCCTTAGGTATCCCTCCATCCGAAAAATAGACTTTCACGGCCGATGAGAGCAGGTTTCACACCGGAAAAGACCAGCAAGTGGGGACGCTACAAACCCCCCGCAAAACACCTTCAACTCGTTTTTGCTGTCAAAGAGACAAAGACAAAATAGGTATTGTCATTTCACCACCAAGGCATTATCGGATTTGCACATGTTTCCAACCACTGCAAAGCCCGTCTCAAGGGCTATCTTTGCCATGAATTTGGGGTTGCTGACGATTCTGTAGGCGAGGCGAGCGGCCTGGATGTTAGGCCTACCCCTAAGAGATATTCAAAAATTCCAGGGGCCGTTTGCGAAACAAGGTCTCGCCGGCCGGGGTAACGGCCCAAAATAAGTTTGAGGTAAAATTGAGAATAACACCCGTTCTAGGGGGGCTAGAGAGATGAATTTTTGACCTGACTCTGCCTTAGGTATCCCTGCATCCGAAAATTAGAATTGTGCGGCCGATGACGGCAGGTTTCACGCCGGAAAAGACCAGCAAGTGGGGACGCTACAAACCCCCCGCAAAACACCTTCAACTCGTTTTTGCTGTCAAAGAGACAAAGACAAAATAAGGATGGTCATTTCACCCTCAAGGCATCATCGGATTTGCACAAGTTTTATACCACTGGAAAGCCCGTCTCAAGGGCTATCTTTGCCATGAATTTGGGGTTGCTGACGATTCTGTAAGCGAGGCGAGCGGCCTGGATGTTAGGCCTACCCCTAAGAAATATTGAAAAATTCCAGGGGCCGGCTGCGAAGCAAGGTCTCGACGGCCGGGGTAATGGCCCAAAATAAATTTGAGGTAAAATTGAGAATAACTCCCGTTCTAGGGGGCTAGAGAGATGAATTTTTGACCTGACTCTGCCTTAGGTATCCCTGCATCCGAAAATTAGAATTGTGCGGCCGATGAGGTCAAGTTTCACACCGGAAAAGACCAGAAAGCGGGGACGCTACAAACCCCCCGCAAAACACCTTCAACTCGTTTTTGCTAACAAAGAGACAAAGACAAAACAAGGATTGAGAATAACTCCCGTTCTAGGGGGGCTAGAGAGATGAATTTTTGACCTGACTCTGCCTTAGGTATCCCTCCATCCGAAAATTAGACTTTCACGGCCGATGAGAGCAGGTTTCACACCGGAAAAGACCAGCAAGCGGTGACGCTACAAACCCCCCGCAAAACACCTTCAACTCGTTTTTGCTGTCAAAGAGACAAAGACAAAATAGGTATTGTCATTTCACCACCAAGGCATTATCGGATTTGCACATGTTTCCAACCACTGCAAAGCCCGTCTCAAGGGCTATCTTTGCCATGAATTTGGGGTTGCTGACGATTCTGTAGGCGAGGCGAGCGGCCTGGATGTTAGGCCTACCCCTAAGAGATATTCAAAAATTCCAGGGGCCGTTTGCGAAACAAGGTCTCGCCGGCCGGGGTAACGGCCCAAAATAAGTTTGAGGTAAAATTGAGAATAACACCCGTTCTAGGGGGGCTAGAGAGATGAATTTTTGACCTGACTCTGCCTTAGGTATCCCTGCATCCGAAAATTAGAATTGTGCGGCCGATGACGGCAGGTTTCACGCCGGAAAAGACCAGCAAGTGGGGACGCTACAAACCCCCCGCAAAACACCTTCAACTCGTTTTTGCTGTCAAAGAGACAAAGACAAAATAAGGATGGTCATTTCACCCTCAAGGCATCATCGGATTTGCACAAGTTTTATACCACTGGAAAGCCCGTCTCAAGGGCTATCTTTGCCATGAATTTGGGGTTGCTGACGATTCTGTAAGCGAGGCGAGCGGCCTGGATGTTAGGCCTACCCCTAAGAAATATTGAAAAATTCCAGGGGCCGGCTGCGAAGCAAGGTCTCGACGGCCGGGGTAATGGCCCAAAATAAATTTGAGGTAAAATTGAGAATAACTCCCGTTCTAGGGGGCTAGAGAGATGAATTTTTGACCTGACTCTGCCTTAGGTATCCCTGCATCCGAAAATTAGAATTGTGCGGCCGATGAGGTCAAGTTTCACACCGGAAAAGACCAGAAAGCGGGGACGCTACAAACCCCCCGCAAAACACCTTCAACTCGTTTTTGCTAACAAAGAGACAAAGACAAAACAAGGATTGAGAATAACTCCCGTTCTAGGGGGGCTAGAGAGATGAATTTTTGACCTGACTCTGCCTTAGGTATCCCTCCATCCGAAAATTAGACTTTCACGGCCGATGAGAGCAGGTTTCACACCGGAAAAGACCAGCAAGCGGTGACGCTACAAACCCCCCGCAAAACACCTTCAACTCGTTTTTGCTGTCAAAGAGACAAAGACAAAATAGGTATTGTCATTTCACCACCAAGGCATTATCGGATTTGCACATGTTTCCAACCACTGCAAAGCCCGTCTCAAGGGCTATCTTTGCCATGAATTTGGGGTTGCTGACGATTCTGTAGGCGAGGCGAGCGGCCTGGATGTTAGGCCTACCCCTAAGAGATATTCAAAAATTCCAGGGGCCGTTTGCGAAACAAGGTCTCGCCGGCCGGGGTAACGGCCCAAAATAAGTTTGAGGTAAAATTGAGAATAACACCCGTTCTAGGGGGGCTAGAGAGATGAATTTTTGACCTGACTCTGCCTTAGGTATCCCTGCATCCGAAAATTAGAATTGTGCGGCCGATGACGGCAGGTTTCACGCCGGAAAAGACCAGCAAGTGGGGACGCTACAAACCCCCCGCAAAACACCTTCAACTCGTTTTTGCTGTCAAAGAGACAAAGACAAAATAAGGATGGTCATTTCACCCTCAAGGCATCATCGGATTTGCACAAGTTTTATACCACTGGAAAGCCCGTCTCAAGGGCTATCTTTGCCATGAATTTGGGGTTGCTGACGATTCTGTAAGCGAGGCGAGCGGCCTGGATGTTAGGCCTACCCCTAAGAAATATTGAAAAATTCCAGGGGCCGGCTGCGAAGCAAGGTCTCGACGGCCGGGGTAATGGCCCAAAATAAATTTGAGGTAAAATTGAGAATAACTCCCGTTCTAGGGGGGCTAGAGAGATGAATTTTTGACCTGACTCTGCCTTAGGTATCCCTCCATCCGAAAAATAGACTTTCACGGCCGATGAGAGCAGGTTTCACACCGGAAAAGACCAGCAAGTGGGGACGCTACAAACCCCCCGCAAAACACCTTCAACTCGTTTTTGCTGTCAAAGAGACAAAGACAAAATAGGTATTGTCATTTCACCACCAAGGCATTATCGGATTTGCACATGTTTCCAACCACTGCAAAGCCCGTCTCAAGGGCTATCTTTGCCATGAATTTGGGGTTGCTGACGATTCTGTAGGCGAGGCGAGCGGCCTGGATGTTAGGCCTACCCCTAAGAGATATTCAAAAATTCCAGGGGCCGTTTGCGAAACAAGGTCTCGCCGGCCGGGGTAACGGCCCAAAATAAGTTTGAGGTAAAATTGAGAATAACACCCGTTCTAGGGGGGCTAGAGAGATGAATTTTTGACCTGACTCTGCCTTAGGTATCCCTGCATCCGAAAATTAGAATTGTGCGGCCGATGACGGCAGGTTTCACGCCGGAAAAGACCAGCAAGTGGGGACGCTACAAACCCCCCGCAAAACACCTTCAACTCGTTTTTGCTGTCAAAGAGACAAAGACAAAATAAGGATGGTCATTTCACCCTCAAGGCATCATCGGATTTGCACAAGTTTTATACCACTGGAAAGCCCGTCTCAAGGGCTATCTTTGCCATGAATTTGGGGTTGCTGACGATTCTGTAAGCGAGGCGAGCGGCCTGGATGTTAGGCCTACCCCTAAGAAATATTGAAAAATTCCAGGGGCCGGCTGCGAAGCAAGGTCTCGACGGCCGGGGTAATGGCCCAAAATAAATTTGAGGTAAAATTGAGAATAACTCCCGTTCTAGGGGGGCTAGAGAGATGAATTTTTGACCTGACTCTGCCTTAGGTATCCCTCCATCCGAAAAATAGACTTTCACGGCCGATGAGAGCAGGTTTCACACCGGAAAAGACCAGCAAGTGGGGACGCTACAAACCCCCCGCAAAACACCTTCAACTCGTTTTTGATGTCAAAGAGACAAAGACAAAATAAGGATTGAGAATAACTCCCGTTCTAGGGGGCTAGAGAGATGAATTTTTGACCTGACTCTGCCTTAGGTATCCCTGCATCCGAAAATTAGAATTGTGCGGCCGATGAGGTCAAGTTTCACACCGGAAAAGACCAGCAAGCGGGGACGCTACAAACCCCCCGCAAAACACCTTCAACTCGTTTTTGCTGTCAAAGAGACAAAGACAAAATAAGGATGGTCCTTTCACCCTCAAGGCATCATCGCATCTGCACAAGTTTTATACCACTGGAAAGCCCGTCTCAAGGGCTATCTTTGCCATGAACTTGGGGTTGCTGACGACTCTGTAGGCGAGCTGAGCGGCCTGGATGTTAGGCCTACCCCTAAGAGATATTGAAAAATTCCAGGGGCCGGCTGCGAAGCAAGGTCTCGCCGGCCGGGGTAATAGCCCAAAATAAATTTGAGGTAAAATTGAGAATAACTCCCGTTCTAGGGGGGCTAGAGAGATGAATTTTTGACCTGACTCTGCCTTAGGTTTTCCTGCATCCGAAAATTAGAATTGTGCGGCCGATGACGGCAGGTTTCACGCCGGAAAAGACCAGCAAGCGGGGACGCTACAAACCCCCCGCAAAACACCTTCAACTCGTCTTTGCTGTCAAAGAGACAATAATGAGGTGAGATTGGGAATAACTCTCGTTCTAGGGGGGCTAGAGAGATGATTTGTTTACCTGACTCTGCCTTAGGTATCCCTGCATCCGAAATTTAGACTTTAGCGGCCGATGAGGTCAAGTTTCACAACGGAAAAGACCAGCAAGCGGGGACGCTACAAACTCCCCGCAAAACACCTTCAACTCGTTTTTGCTGTCAAAGAGACAAAGACAAAACAAGGATGGTCATTTCACCCTCAAGGCATCATCGGATCTGCACAAGTTTTATACCACTAAAAAGCACGTCTCAAGGGCTATCTCTAACATGAATTTGGAGTTGCTGACGAATCTGTAGGCGAAGCGAGCGGCCTGGATGTTAGGCCTTCACCTAAGAGATATTGAAAAATTCCAGTGGCCGGCTGCGAAGCAAGGTCTCGCCGGCCGGGGTAATGGCACAAAATAAATTTGAGGTGAAATTGGAAATTACTCCCGTTCTAGGGGGGCTAGAGAGATGATTGTTTTACCTGACTCTGCCTTAGGTATCCCTGCATCCGAAAATTAGACTTTCACGGCCGATAAGGGCAGGTTTCACCCCGGAAAAGACCAGCAAGCGGGGACGCTACAAACCCCCCGCAAAACACCTTCAACTCGTCTTTGCTGTCAAAGAGACAATAATGAGGTGAGATTTTAAATAACTCTCGTTCTAGGTGGGCTAGAGTGATGATTTTTTTACATGACTCTGGCTTAGGTATCCCTGCATCAGAAAATTAGACTTTCACGGCCGATGAGGTCAAGTTTCACAACGGAAAAGACCAGCAAGCGGGGACGCTACAAACCCCCCGCAAAACACCTTCAACTCGTTTTTGCTGTCAAAGAGACAAAGACAAAATAAGGATGGTCCTTTCACCCTCAAGGCATCATCGCATCTGCACAAGTTTTATACCACTGGAAAGCACGTCTCAAGGGCTATCTCTAACATGAATTTGGAGTTGCTGACCATTCTGTTTAGCGAGGCGAGCGGCCTGGATGTTAGGCCTACCCCTAAGAGATATTGAAAAATTCAAGGGGCCGGCTGCGAAGCAAGGTCTCGCCTGCCGGGGTAATGTCCAAAAATAAATTTGAGGTGAAATTGGGAATAACTCCCGTTCTAGGGGGGCTAGAGTGATGAATTTTTGACCTGACTCTGCCTTAGGTATCCTTGCAACCGAAAATTAGACTTTAGCGGCCGATGAGGGCAGTTTTCACACCGGAAAAGACCAGCAAGCGGAGACGCTACAAACCCCCCGCAAAACACCTTCAACTCGTTTTTGCTGTCAAAGAGACAAAGACAAAACAAGGATGGTCATTTCACCCTCAAGGCATCATCGGATCTGCACAAGTTTTATACCACTAAAAAGCACGTCTCAAGGGCTATCTCTAACATGAATTTGGAGTTGCTGACGAATCTGTAGGCGAAGCGAGCGGCCTGGATGTTAGGCCTACACCTAAGAGATATTGAAAAATTCCAGTGGCCGGCTGCGAAGCAAGGTCTCGCCGGCCGGGGTAATGGCCCAAAATAAATTTGAGGTGAAATTGGAAATTACTCCCGTTCTAGGGGGGCTAGAGAGATGATTGTTTTACCTGACTCTGCCTTAGGTATCCCTGCATCCGAAAATTAGACTTTCACGGCCGATAAGGGCAGGTTTCACCCCGGAAAAGACCAGCAAGCGGGGACGCTACAAACCCCCCGCAAAACACCTTCAACTCGTCTTTGCTGTCAAAGAGACAATAATGAGGTGAGATTTTAAATAACTCTCGTTCTAGGTGGGCTAGAGTGATGATTTTTTTACATGACTCTGGCTTAGGTATCCCTGCATCAGAAAATTAGACTTTCACGGAGCTTTCTACCAAAAAGTGACGCCATTTTTGTTGCCCACAAAACCTCAATAATTCATGGAAAAAAATCGTTGCGGTCTTCAAATTCGAACCAGCACCATCGGCGGAGGTGTCCGCAAAAAGTGATGGCCAAAAATCGGCATGTTACCGGGGGTCGAATTTTTGGAATAATTGACAGGTAGTACCCTGTCGCCATTTTGAATTTTGGGGTCGAAAATAAAAGTGCGATTTGACAGTGCAGCATTCTAGACTAGACTTCCCTGAAAACCTTTTCTGTGTGGGGACATGGCCAAATCCCAAAACCTGGGCAATTAGGAGCTTTCTACCAAAAAGTGACGCCATCTTTGTTGCCCAAAAAACCTCAATAATTCATGGAATAAAATCGTTGCGGTCTTCAAATTCGAACAAGCACCATCGGCGGAGGTGTCCGCAAAAAGTGATCGCCAAAAATCGCCATGTTAACGGGGGTCCAATTTTTTGAATAATTGACAGGTAGTACCCTGTCGCCATTTTGTATTTTGGGGTCGAAAATAAAAGTGCGATTTGACGGTGCAGCATTCTAGACTAGACTTCCCTGAAGACCTTTTCTGTGTGGGGACATGGCCAAATCCCAAAACCTGGGCAATTAGGAGCTTTCTACCAATAAGTGACGCCATCTCTGTTGCCCAAAAAACCTCAATAATTCATGGAATAAAATCGTTGCGGTCTTCAAATTCGAACCAGAACCATCGGCGGAGGTGTCCGCAAAAAGTGATCGCCAAAAGTCGGCATGTTAACGGGGGTCGAATTTTTGGAATAATTGACAGGTAGTACCCTGTCGCCATTTTGAATTTTGGGGTCGAAAATAAAAGTGCGATTTGACGGTGCAGCATTCTAGACTAGACTTCCCTGAAGACCTTTTCTGTGTGGGGACATGGCCAAATCCCAAATCCTGGGCAATTAGGAGCTTTCTACCAAAAAGTGACGCCATCTTTGTTGCCCAAAAAACCTCAATAATTCATGGAATAAAATCGTTGCGGTCTTCAAATTCGAACCAGCACCATCGGCGGAGGTGTCCGCAAAAAGTGATCGCCAAAATTCGGCATGTTACCGGGGGTCCAATTTTTTGAATAATTGACAGGTAGTACCCTGTCGCCATTTTGTATTTTGGGGTCGAAAATAAAAGTGCGATTTGACGGTGCAGCATTCTAGACTAGACTTCCCTGAAGACCTTTTCTGTGTGGGGACATGGCCAAATCCCAAAACCTGGGCAATTAGGAGCTTTCTACCAAAAAGTGACGCCATCGGCAATAAGCCCAAAAAACCTCAATAATTCATGGAATAAAATCGTTGCGGTCTTCAAATTCGAACCAGCACCATCGGCGGAGGTGTCCGCAAAAAGTGATCGCCAAAATTCGGCATGTTAACGGGGGTCCAATTTTTTGAATAATTGACAGGTAGTACCCTGTCGCCATTTTGTATTTTGGGGTCGAAAATAAAAGTGCGATTTGACGGTGCAGCATTCTAGACTAGACTTCCCTGAAGACCTTTTCTGTGTGGGGACATGGCCAAATCCCAAAACCTGGGCAATTAGGAGCTTTCTACCAAAAAGTGACGCCATCTTTGTTGCCCAAAAAACCTCAATAATTCATGGAATAAAATCGTTGCGGTCTTCAAATTCGAACCAGCACCATCGGCGGAGGTGTCCGCAAAAAGTGATCGCCAAAATTCGGCATGTTAACGGGGGTCCAATTTTTTGAATAATTGACAGGTAGTACCCTGTCGCCATTTTGAATTTTGGGGTCGAAAATAAAAGTGCGATTTGACGGTGCAGCATTCTAGACTAGACTTCCCTGAAGACCTTTTCTGTGTGGGGACATGGCCAAATCCCAAAACCTGGGCAATTAGGAGCTTTCTACCAAAAAGTGACGCCATCTTTGTTGCCCAAAAAACCTCAATAATTCATGGAATAAAATCGTTGCGGTCTTCAAATTCGAACCAGCACCATCGGCGGAGGTGTCCGCAAAAAGTGATCACCAAAAATCGGCATGTTACCGGGGGTCGAATTTTTGGAATAACTGACAGGTAGTACCCTGTCGCCATTTTGAATTTTGGGGTCGAAAATAAAAGTGCGATTTGACGGTGCAGCATTCTAGACTAGACTTCACTGAAGACCTTTTCTGTGTGGGGACATGGCCAAATCCCAAAACCTGGGCAATTAGGAGCTTTCTACCAAAAAGTGACGCATCTTTGTTGCCCAAAAAACCTCAATAATTCATGGAATAAAATCGTTGCGGTCTTCAAATTCGAACCAGCACCATCGGCGGAGGTGTCCTCAAAAAGTGATCGCTAAAAATCGGCATGTTACCGGGGGTCGAATTTTTGGAATAATTGACAGGTAGTACCCTGTCGCCATTTTGAATTTTGGGGTCGAAAATAAAAGTGCGATTTGACGGTGCAGCATTCTAGACTAGACTTCCCTGAAGACCTTTTCTGTGTGGGGACATGGCCAAATCCCAAAACCTGGGCAATTAGGAGCTTTCTACCAAAAAGTGACGCCATCTTTGTTGCCCAAAAAACCTCAATAATTCATGGAATAAAATCGTTGCGGTCTTCAAATTCGAACAAGCACCATCGGCGGAGGTGTCCGCAAAAAGTGATCGCCAAAAATCGCCATGTTAACGGGGGTCCAATTTTTTGAATAATTGACAGGTAGTACCCTGTCGCCATTTTGTATTTTGGGGTCGAAAATAAAAGTGCGATTTGACGGTGCAGCATTCTAGACTAGACTTCCCTGAAGACCTTTTCTGTGTGGGGACATGGCCAAATCCCAAAACCTGGGCAATTAGGAGCTTTCTACCAAAAAGTGACGCCATCGGCAATAAGCCCAAAAAACCTCAATAATTCATGGAATAAAATCGTTGCGGTCTTCAAATTCGAACCAGCACCATCGGCGGAGGTGTTCGCAAAAAGTGATCGCCAAAAATCGGCATGTTACCGGGGGTCGAATTTTTGGAATAATTGACAGGTAGTACCCTGTCGCCATTTTGAATTTTGGGGTCGAAAATAAAAGTGCGATTTGACGGTGCAGCACTCTAGACTAGACTTCCCTGAAGACCTTTTTTGTGTGGGGACATGGCCAAATCCCAAAACCTGGGCAATTAGGAGCTTTCTACCAAAAAGTGACGCCATCTTTGTTGCCCAAAAAACCTCAATAATTCATGGAATAAAATCGTTGCGGTCTTCAAATTCGAACCAGCACCATCGGCGGAGGTGTCCGCAAAAAGTGATCGCCAAACTTCGGCATGTTAACGGGGGTCGAATTTTTGGAATAATTGACAGGTAGTACCCTGTCGCCATTTTGTATTTTGGGGTCGAAAATAAAAGTGCGATTTGACGGTGCAGCATTCTAGACTAGACTTCCCTGAAGACCTTTTCTGTGTGGGGACATGGCCAAATCCCAAAACCTGGGCAATTAGGAGCTTTCTACCAAAAAGTGACGCCATCGGCAATAAGCCCAAAAAACCTCAATAATTCATGGAATAAAATCGTTGCGGTCTTCAAATTCGAACCAGCACCATCGGCGGAGGTGTCCGCAAAAAGTGATCGCCAAAAATCGGCATGTTACCGGGGGTCGAATTTTTGGAATAATTGACAGGTAATACCCTGTCGCCATTTTGAATTTTGGGGTCGAAAATATAAGTGCGATTTGACGGTGCAGCATTCTAGACTAGACTTCCCAGAAGACCTTTTCTGTGTGGGGACATGGCCAAATCCCAAAACCTGGGCAATTAGGAGCTTTCTACCAATAAGTGACGCCATCTCTGTTGCCCAAAAAACCTCAATAATTCATGGAATAAAATCGTTGCGGTCTTCAAATTCGAACCAGAACCATCGGCGGAGGTGTCCGCAAAAAGTGATCGCCAAAAGTCGGCATGTTAACGGGGGTCGAATTTTTGGAATAATTGACAGGTAGTACCCTGTCGCCATTTTGAATTTTGGGGTCGAAAATAAAAGTGCGATTTGACGGTGCAGCATTCTAGACTAGACTTCCCTGAAGACCTTTTCTGTGTGGGGACATGGCCAAATCCCAAATCCTGGGCAATTAGGAGCTTTCTACCAAAAAGTGACGCCATCTTTGTTGCCCAAAAAACCTCAATAATTCATGGAATAAAATCGTTGCGGTCTTCAAATTCGAACCAGCACCATCGGCGGAGGTGTCCGCAAAAAGTGATCGCCAAAATTCGGCATGTTAACGGGGGTCCAATTTTTTGAATAATTGACAGGTAGTACCCTGTCGCCATTTTGTATTTTGGGGTCGAAAATAAAAGTGCGATTTGACGGTGCAGCATTCTAGACTAGACTTCCCTGAAGACCTTTTCTGTGTGGGGACATGGCCAAATCCCAAAACCTGGGCAATTAGGAGCTTTCTACCAAAAAGTGACGCCATCGGCAATAAGCCCAAAAAACCTCAATAATTCATGGAATAAAATCGTTGCGGTCTTCAAATTCGAACCAGCACCATCGGCGGAGGTGTCCGCAAAAAGTGATCGCCAAAATTCGGCATGTTAACGGGGGTCCAATTTTTTGAATAATTGACAGGTAGTACCCTGTCGCCATTTTGTATTTTGGGGTCGAAAATAAAAGTGCGATTTGACGGTGCAGCATTCTAGACTAGACTTCCCTGAAGACCTTTTCTGTGTGGGGACATGGCCAAATCCCAAAACCTGGGCAATTAGGAGCTTTCTACCAAAAAGTGACGCCATCTTTGTTGCCCAAAAAACCTCAATAATTCATGGAATAAAATCGTTGCGGTCTTCAAATTCGAACCAGCACCATCGGCGGAGGTGTCCGCAAAAAGTGATCGCCAAAATTCGGCATGTTAACGGGGGTCCAATTTTTTGAATAATTGACAGGTAGTACCCTGTCGCCATTTTGAATTTTGGGGTCGAAAATAAAAGTGCGATTTGACGGTGCAGCATTCTAGACTAGACTTCCCTGAAGACCTTTTCTGTGTGGGGACATGGCCAAATCCCAAAACCTGGGCAATTAGGAGCTTTCTACCAAAAAGTGACGCCATCTTTGTTGCCCAAAAAACCTCAATAATTCATGGAATAAAATCGTTGCGGTCTTCAAATTCGAACCAGCACCATCGGCGGAGGTGTCCGCAAAAAGTGATCGCCAAAAATCGGCATGTTACCGGGGGTCGAATTTTTGGAATAACTGACAGGTAGTACCCTGTCGCCATTTTGAATTTTGGGGTCGAAAATAAAAGTGCGATTTGACGGTGCAGCATTCTAGACTAGACTTCCCTGAAGACCTTTTCTGTGTGGGGACATGGCCAAATCCCAAAACCTGGGCAATTAGGAGCTTTCTACCAAAAAGTGACGCATCTTTGTTGCCCAAAAAACCTCAATAATTCATGGAATAAAATCGTTGCGGTCTTCAAATTCGAACCAGCACCATCGGCGGAGGTGTCCTCAAAAAGTGATCGCTAAAAATCGGCATGTTACCGGGGGTCGAATTTTTGGAATAATTGACAGGTAGTACCCTGTCGCCATTTTGAATTTTGGGGTCGAAAATAAAAGTGCGATTTGACGGTGCAGCATTCTAGACTAGACTTCCCTGAAGACCTTTTCTGTGTGGGGACATGGCCAAATCCCAAAACCTGGGCAATTAGGAGCTTTCTACCAAAAAGTGACGCCATCTTTGTTGCCCAAAAAACCTCAATAATTAATGGAATAAAATCGTTGCGGTCTTCAAATTCGAACCAGCACCATCGGCGGAGGTGTCCGCAAAAAGTGATGGCCAAAAATCGCCATGTTACCGGGGGTCGAATTTTTGGAATAATTGACAGGTAATACCCTGTCGCCATTTTGAATTTTAAGGTCGAAAATAAAAGTGCGATTTGACGGTGCAGCATTCTAGACTAGACTTCCCAGAAGACCTTTTCTGTGTGGGGACATGGCCAAATCCCAAAACCTGGGCAATTAGGAGCTTTCTACCAAAAAGTGACGCCATCTTTGTTGCCCAAAAAACCTCAATAATTCATGGAATAAAATCGTTGCGGTCTTCAAATTCGAACCAGCACCATCGGCGGAGGTGTCCGCAAAAAGTGATCGCTAAAAATCGGCATGTTACCGGGGGTCGAATTTTTGGAATAATTGACAGGTAGTACCCTGTCGCCATTTTGAATTTTGGGGTCGAAAATAAAAGTGCGATTTGACGGTGCAGCATTCTAGACTAGACTTCCCTGAAGACCTTTTCTGTGTGGGGACATGGCCAAATCCCAAAACCTGGGCAATTAGGAGCTTTCTACCAAAAAGTGACGCCATCGGCAATAAGCCCAAAAAACCTCAATAATTCATGGAATAAAATCGTTGCGGTCTTCAAATTCGAACCAGCACCATCGGCGGAGGTGTCCGCAAAAAGTGATCGCCAAAAATCGGCATGTTACCGGGGGTCGAATTTTTGGAATAATTGACAGGTAATACCCTGTCGCCATTTTGAATTTTGGGGTCGAAAATATAAGTGCGATTTGACGGTGCAGCATTCTAGACTAGACTTCCCAGAAGACCTTTTCTGTGTGGGGACATGGCCAAATCACAAAACCTGGGCAATTAGGAGCTTTCTACCAATAAGTGACGCCATCTCTGTTGCCCAAAAAACCTCAATAATTCATGGAATAAAATCGTTGCGGTCTTCAAATTCGAACCAGAACCATCGGCGGAGGTGTCCGCAAAAAGTGATCGCCAAAAGTCGGCATGTTAACGGGGGTCGAATTTTTGGAATAATTGACAGGTAGTACCCTGTCGCCATTTTGAATTTTGGGGTCGAAAATAAAAGTGCGATTTGACGGTGCAGCATTCTAGACTAGACTTCCCTGAAGACCTTTTCTGTGTGGGGACATGGCCAAATCCCAAATCCTGGGCAATTAGGAGCTTTCTACCAAAAAGTGACGCCATCTTTGTTGCCCAAAAAACCTCAATAATTCATGGAATAAAATCGTTGCGGTCTTCAAATTCGAACCAGCACCATCGGCGGAGGTGTCCGCAAAAAGTGATCGCCAAAATTCGGCATGTTAACGGGGGTCCAATTTTTTGAATAATTGACAGGTAGTACCCTGTCGCCATTTTGTATTTTGGGGTCGAAAATAAAAGTGCGATTTGACGGTGCAGCATTCTAGACTAGACTTCCCTGAAGACCTTTTCTGTGTGGGGACATGGCCAAATCCCAAAACCTGGGCAATTAGGAGCTTTCTACCAAAAAGTGACGCCATCGGCAATAAGCCCAAAAAACCTCAATAATTCATGGAATAAAATCGTTGCGGTCTTCAAATTCGAACCAGCACCATCGGCGGAGGTGTCCGCAAAAAGTGATCGCCAAAATTCGGCATGTTAACGGGGGTCCAATTTTTTGAATAATTGACAGGTAGTACCCTGTCGCCATTTTGTATTTTGGGGTCGAAAATAAAAGTGCGATTTGACGGTGCAGCATTCTAGACTAGACTTCCCTGAAGACCTTTTCTGTGTGGGGACATGGCCAAATCCCAAAACCTGGGCAATTAGGAGCTTTCTACCAAAAAGTGACGCCATCTTTGTTGCCCAAAAAACCTCAATAATTCATGGAATAAAATCGTTGCGGTCTTCAAATTCGAACCAGCACCATCGTCGGAGGTGTCCGCAAAAAGTGATCGCCAAAATTCGGCATGTTAACGGGGGTCCAATTTTTTGAATAATTGACAGGTAGTACCCTGTCGCCATTTTGAATTTTGGGGTCGAAAATAAAAGTGCGATTTGACGGTGCAGCATTCTAGACTAGACTTCCCTGAAGACCTTTTCTGTGTGGGGACATGGCCAAATCCCAAAACCTGGGCAATTAGGAGCTTTCTACCAAAAAGTGACGCCATCTTTGTTGCCCAAAAAACCTCAATAATTCATGGAATAAAATCGTTGCGGTCTTCAAATTCGAACCAGCACCATCGGCGGAGGTGTCCGCAAAAAGTGATCGCCAAAAATCGGCATGTTACCGGGGGTCGAATTTTTGGAATAACTGACAGGTAGTACCCTGTCGCCATTTTGAATTTTGGGGTCGAAAATAAAAGTGCGATTTGACGGTGCAGCATTCTAGACTAGACTTCCCTGAAGACCTTTTCTGTGTGGGGACATGGCCAAATCCCAAAACCTGGGCAATTAGGAGCTTTCTACCAAAAAGTGACGCATCTTTGTTGCCCAAAAAACCTCAATAATTCATGGAATAAAATCGTTGCGGTCTTCAAATTCGAACCAGCACCATCGGCGGAGGTGTCCTCAAAAAGTGATCGCTAAAAATCGGCATGTTACCGGGGGTCGAATTTTTGGAATAATTGACAGGTAGTACCCTGTCGCCATTTTGAATTTTGGGGTCGAAAATAAAAGTGCGATTTGACGGTGCAGCATTCTAGACTAGACTTCCCTGAAGACCTTTTCTGTGTGGGGACATGGCCAAATCCCAAAACCTGGGCAATTAGGAGCTTTCTACCAAAAAGTGACGCCATCTTTGTTGCCCAAAAAACCTCAATAATTAATGGAATAAAATCGTTGCGGTCTTCAAATTCGAACCAGCACCATCGGCGGAGGTGTCCGCAAAAAGTGATGGCCAAAAATCGCCATGTTACCGGGGGTCGAATTTTTGGAATAATTGACACGTAATACCCTGTCGCCATTTTGAATTTTAAGGTCGAAAATAAAAGTGCGATTTGACGGTGCAGCATTCTAGACTAGACTTCCCAGAAGACCTTTTCTGTGTGGGGACATGGCCAAATCCCAAAACCTGGGCAATTAGGAGCTTTCTACCAAAAAGTGACGCCATCTTTGTTGCCCAAAAAACCTCAATAATTCATGGAATAAAATCGTTGCGGTCTTCAAATTCGAACCAGCACCATCGGCGGAGGTGTCCGCAAAAAGTGATCGCTAAAAATCGGCATGTTACCGGGGGTCGAATTTTTGGAATAATTGACAGGTAGTACCCTGTCGCCATTTTGAATTTTGGGGTCGAAAATAAAAGTGCGATTTGACGGTGCAGCATTCTAGACTAGACTTCCCTGAAGACCTTTTCTGTGTGGGGACATGGCCAAATCCCAAAACCTGGGCAATTAGGAGCTTTCTACCAAAAAGTGACGCCATCGGCAATAAGCCCAAAAAACCTCAATAATTCATGGAATAAAATCGTTGCGGTCTTCAAATTCGAACCAGCACCATCGGCGGAGGTGTCCGCAAAAAGTGATCGCCAAAAATCGGCATGTTACCGGGGGTCGAATTTTTGGAATAATTGGCAGGTAGTACCCTGTCGCCATTTTGTATTTCGGGGTCGAAAATAAAAGTGCGATTTGACGGTGCAGCATTCTAGACTAGACTTCCCTGAAGACCCTTTCTGTGTGGGGACATGGCCAAATCCCAAAACCTGGGCAATTAGGAGCTTTCTACCAAAAAGTGACGCCATCTTTGTTGCCCAAAAAACCTCAATAATTCATGGAATAAAATCGTTGCGGTCTTCAAATTCGAACCAGCACCATCGTCGGAGGTGTCCGCAAAAAGTGATCGCTAAAAATCGGCATGTTACCGGGGGTCGAATTGTTGGAATATTTGACAGGTAGTACCCTGTCGCCATTTTGAATTTTGGGGACGAAAATAAAAGTGCGATTTGACGGTGCAGCATTCTAGACTAGACTTCCCTGAAGACCTTTTCTGTGTGGGGACATGGCCAAATCCCAAAACCTGGGCAATTAGGAGCTTTCTACCAAAAAGTGACGCCATCTTTGTTGCCCAAAAAAACCTCAATAATTCATGGAATAAAATCGTTGCGGTCTTCAAATTCGAACCAGCACCGTCGGCGGAGGTGTCCGCAAAAAGTGATCGCCAAAAATCGGCATGTTACCGGGGGTCGAATTTTTGGAATAATTGACAGGTAGTACCCGTCGCCATTTTGAATTTTGGGGTCGAAAATAAAAGTGCGATTTGACGGTGCAGCATTCTAGACTAGACTTCCCTGAAGACCTTTTCTGTGTGGGGACATGGCCAAATCCAAAAAACCTGGGCAATTAGGAGCTTTCTACCA
Organism: Pisaster brevispinus; assembly: GCA_023634235.1. NCBI lineage: Eukaryota > Metazoa > Echinodermata > Asteroidea > Forcipulatida > Asteriidae > Pisaster > Pisaster brevispinus. Next base: position 286,797 of record JAMKCF010000022.1, read on the forward strand.
ATAAGTGACGCCATCTCTGTTGCCCAAAAAACCTCAATAATTCATGGAATAAAATCGTTGCGGTCTTCAAATTCGAACCAGAACCATCGGCGGAGGTGTCCGCAAAAAGTGATCGCCAAAAATCGGCATGTTACCGGGGGTCGAATTTTTGGAATAATTGACAGGTAGTACCCTGTCGCCATTTTGAATTTTGGGGTCGAAAATAAAAGTGCGATTTGACGGTGCAGCATTCTAGACTAGACTTCCCTGAAGACCTTTTCTGTGTGAGGACATGGCCAAATCCAAAAACCTGGGCAATTAGGAGCTTTCTACCAAAAAGTGACGCCATCTTTATTGCCCAAAAAACCTCAATAATTCATGGAATAAAATCGTTGCGGTCTTCAAATTCCAACCAGCACCATCGGCGGAGGTGTCCGCAAAAAGTGATCGCTAAAAATCGGCATGTTACCGGTGGTCGAATTTTTGGAATAATTGACAGGTAGTACCCTGTCGCCATTTTGAATTTTGGGTCGAAAATAAAAGTGCGATTTGACGGTGCAGCATTCTAGACTAGACTTCCCTGAAGACCTTTTCTGTGTGGGGACATGGCCAAATCCCAAAACCTGGGCAATTAGGAGCTTTCTACCAAAAAGTGACGCCATCTTTGTTGCCCAAAAAACCTCAATAATTCATGGAATAAAATCGTTGCGGTCTTCAATATCGAACCATCACCATCGGCGGAGGTGTCCGCAAAAAGTGATCGCCAAAAATCGGCATGTTACCGGGGGTCGATTTTTTTGAATAATTGACAGGTAGTACCCTGTCGCCATTTTGAATTTTGGGGTCGAAAATAAAAGTGCGATTTGACGGTGCAGCACTCTAGACTAGACTTCCCTGAAGACCTTTTCTGTGTGGGGAAATGGCCAAATCCCAAAACCTGGGCAATTAGGAGCTTTCTACCAAAAAGTGACGCCATCTTTGTTGCCCAAAAAACCTCAATAATTCATGGAATAAAATCGTTGCGGTCTTCAAATTCGAACCAACACCATCGGCGGAGGTGTCCGCAAAAAGTGATCACCAAAAATTGGCATGTTACCGGGGGTCGAATTTTTGGAATAATTGACAGGTAGTACCCTGTCGCAATTTTGAATTTTGGGGTCGAAAATAAAAGTGCGATTTGACGGTGCAGCATTCTAGACTAGACTTCCCTGAAAACCTTTTCTGTGTGGGGACATGGCCAAATCCCAAAACCTGGGCAATTAGGAGCTTTCTACCAAAAAGTGACGCCATCTTTGTTGCCCAAAAAACCTCAATAATTCATGGAATAAAATCGTTGCGGTCTTCAAATTCGAACCAGCACCATCGGCGGAGGTGTCCGCAAAAAGTGATCGCCAAAAATCGGCATGTTACCGGGGGTCGAATTTTTGGAATAACTGACAGGTAGTACCCTGTCGCCATTTTGAATTTTGGGGTCGAAAATAAAAGTGCGATTTGACGGTGCAGCATTCTAGACTAGACTTCCCTAAAGACCCTTTCTGTGTGGGGACATGGCCAAATCCCAAAACCTGGGCAATTAGGAGCTTTCTACCAAAAAGTGACGCCATCTTTGTTGCCCAAAAAACCTCAATAATTCATGGAATAAAATCGTTGCGGTCTTCAAATTCGAACCAGCACCATCGTCGGAGGTGTCCGCAAAAAGTGATCGCTAAAAATCGGCATGTTACCGGGGGTCGAATTGTTGGAATATTTGACAGGTAGTACCCTGTCGCCATTTTGAATTTTGGGGACGAAAATAAAAGTGCGATTTGACGGTGCAGCATTCTAGACTAGACTTCCCTGAAGACCTTTTCTGTGTGGGGACATGGCCAAATCCCAAAACCTGGGCAATTAGGAGCTTTCTACCAAAAAGTGACGCCATCTTTGTTGCCCAAAAAAACCTCAATAATTCATGGAATAAAATCGTTGCGGTCTTCAAATTCGAACCAGCACCGTCGGCGGAGGTGTCCGCAAAAAGTGATCGCCAAAAATCGGCATGTTACCGGGGGTCGAATTTTTGGAATAATTGACAGGTAGTACCCGTCGCCATTTTGAATTTTGGGGTCGAAAATAAAAGTGCGATTTGACGGTGCAGCATTCTAGACTAGACTTCCCTGAAGACCTTTTCTGTGTGGGGACATGGCCAAATCCAAAAAACCTGGGCAATTAGGAGCTTTCTACCAATAAGTGACGCCATCTCTGTTGCCCAAAAAACCTCAATAATTCATGGAATAAAATCGTTGCGGTCTTCAAATTCGAACCAGAACCATCGGCGGAGGTGTCCGCAAAAAGTGATCGCCAAAAATCGGCATGTTACCGGGGGTCGAATTTTTGGAATAATTGACAGGTAGTACCCTGTCGCCATTTTGAATTTTGGGGTCGAAAATAAAAGTGCGATTTGACGGTGCAGCATTCTAGACTAGACTTCCCTGAAGACCTTTTCTGTGTGAGGACATGGCCAAATCCAAAAACCTGGGCAATTAGGAGCTTTCTACCAAAAAGTGACGCCATCTTTGTTGCCCAAAAAACCTCAATAATTCATGGAATAAAATCGTTGCGGTCTTCAAATTCCAACCAGCACCATCGGCGGAGGTGTCCGCAAAAAGTGATCGCTAAAAATCGGCATGTTACCGGTGGTCGAATTTTTGGAATAATTGACAGGTAGTACCCTGTCGCCATTTTGAATTTTGGGTCGAAAATAAAAGTGCGATTTGACGGTGCAGCATTCTAGACTAGACTTCCCTGAAGACCTTTTCTGTGTGGGGACATGGCCAAATCCCAAAACCTGGGCAATTAGGAGCTTTCTACCAAAAAGTGACGCCATCTTTGTTGCCCAAAAAACCTCAATAATTCATGGAATAAAATCGTTGCGGTCTTCAATATCGAACCATCACCATCGGCGGAGGTGTCCGCAAAAAGTGATCGCCAAAAATCGGCATGTTACCGGGGGTCGATTTTTTTGAATAATTGACAGGTAGTACCCTGTCGCCATTTTGAATTTTGGGGTCGAAAATAAAAGTGCGATTTGACGGTGCAGCACTCTAGACTAGACTTCCCTGAAGACCTTTTCTGTGTGGGGAAATGGCCAAATCCCAAAACCTGGGCAATTAGGAGCTTTCTACCAAAAAGTGACGCCATCTTTGTTGCCCAAAAAACCTCAATAATTCATGGAATAAAATCGTTGCGGTCTTCAAATTCGAACCAACACCATCGGCGGAGGTGTCCGCAAAAAGTGATCACCAAAAATTGGCATGTTACCGGGGGTCGAATTTTTGGAATAATTGACAGGTAGTACCCTGTCGCAATTTTGAATTTTGGGGTCGAAAATAAAAGTGCGATTTGACGGTGCAGCATTCTAGACTAGACTTCCCTGAAAACCTTTTCTGTGTGGGGACATGGCCAAATCCAAAAACCTGGGCAATTAGGAGCTTTCTACCAATAAGTGACGCCATCTCTGTTGCCCAAAAAACCTCAATAATTCATGGAATAAAATCGTTGCGGTCTTCAAATTCGAACCAGCACCATCGGCGGAGGTGTCCGCAAAAAGTGATCGCCAAAAATCGGCATGTTACCAGGGGTCGAATTTTTGTAATAATTGGCAGGTAGTACCCTGTCGCCATTTTGTATTTCGGGGTCGAAAATAAAAGTGCGATTTGACGGTGCAGCATTCTAGACTAGACTTCCCTAAAGACCCTTTCTGTGCGGGGACATGGCCAAATCCCAAAACCTGGGCAATTAGGAGGTTTCTACCAAAAAGTGACGCCATCTTTGTTGCCCAAAAAACCTCAATAATTCATGGAATAAAATCGTTGTGGTCTTCAAATTTGAACCAGCACCGTCGGGGGATGTGTCCGCAAAAAGCGATCGCCAAAAGTCGGCATGTTACGGGGGGTCGAATTTTTGGAATATCTGACAGGTAGTACCCTGTCGCCATTTTGAATTTTGGGGTCGAAAATAAAAGTGCGGTTTGACGGTGGAGAATGATAGACTAGACTTCCCTGAAGACCTTTTCTGTGTGGGGAATCATAGAGTAGGTTGTGTGGGGACATGGCCAAATTCCAAAACCTTGGGAATTATGAGCTTTTTACCAAAATGTGGCGCCATCATTGTGACCAAAAAATCCGAGCCAGCACCATCGGGGGAGGTGCCCGCAACGAGTTTTCGCCACAGGTTATTTTGAAATTTTGAGTAACAAATTAAAGTGCGATTTGACGGCAAAAAAAAACCCAATAAATTTTCTTTGATAAAAGAAGTTGTGCAGTTAAATTTCGAACCAGTGGATCCGCCCCTTGAATGGTTAAATACAATATCCAGACCATCTGGAAGACTGTAGGATTGTTATCAGTTAGTTTAACATTTATTTTGGAATTGGGCCAGAATATTTGAGATAAGCGTTACCAGTTATCAAGTGGTGAGGTTTTATTACTATGTCCCAAATGGACTTTTCTGCAATCGAGGGTAAACAAGTGATTGGCATTTCGAGATGGTTATAACGTTTTAAAAGTTGCCTCTGGACATCATTTCATATCTGGGTCAAAAATAAGGCCAGTTTGACCAATCTCTGTTATTTCCGTCTTTTGTTTTCCATACTACGTTTGTTCGTTTCTGTATATTCAAAAGTTGGTTGCTTACCTTGACTGGCTTTAGTTTGGCTGTAGTTGTACCATTCCATGCACTGTGACTGCGTTGTCCGGTACGCCATTTTGTCAGACAATCAGCTGGACCTTTCCATGCAGCAGAGTTGACCGCTCCTCTGATCTGAATGATTCACGTGATCGTCTGTATCGACCACTGGCAGACACTATTTCCTTCTTTATCGCTCTAGAGGGAGGTATATATAACCAGAACTAGTGTAGAAAACTGAATTCTTCTTAGAATATCTGCATTTCAGCCAGCACAAACCATGCAGACGATTTTATATGGAAACAGTTGAAAAATTTGTGCTTATTGATCAAATTGAATGGATGGCCAACCTCTTGCTATTAGCTCCTACGACATTGAAAGATCGTTGCGACCTAATGAATTCAAATGATCTTATTTGACCAGTGAAATGTAAACTGTTAAAATTGAAATACTCCTTTGTTACTGTTGAACGTTGATGTGATGGAGCATTCGTTTTAGATGAGCAAGACGTTTTAATTTAAAAATTTGTGTTTTTTTTATTGTTAAACTAAACAGAAAAATAGCATCTGGCGGGTGATGGCGAATGTGGACAGGGTCATTTAGCCATAGTTTGCTGGGGAATAATTAATAACATGTGTTCATACAACGTCATCCATTGTGCTTAAAATCGTCAAGATTTCACTGCCCTTAGTTGTATTTTAAGTTTTCAATGGAACAAAAATGATATGTTCAACCATACTTTCCAAAAACCCACTATTTCTTCTTCTGATTTAGGCTGCATTGAAAATGTGCACCATCTCTCTGGAAAAAATCTTAACAGTTATATTCTTCTGGAAATGAATGACAACCTAATCTGATGAAGTTCTTCTCAAGACACTCAAACTTAGTTTTGAGAATGTTGATGCTTCTTTTGTCTACTGCATCTTACAGTGTGGTCTAAATTGCACCTACATTGCTTCAGCAATCCATGTGAAGAGAAGCAAAAGAGAAATGTTCAACAAATGTCAACAAGAAAAACCACTGACACAGAAAAACAGGTTAACAGGTGGGCCCAACATTCCCCTCAAGAGACTCTAGAATAATGGATCTGAAGCACGATTTTGGCAAGCACATGTTTTGCTAAGAGAGCAGTGACCATTGTTTGCACCACTGTATTGTTGCATAATGAAAGAGTTGATTGCGTCCAGTGCACATTATTTTCACATTTCAGCCCATTTGGTGCGATGAGCATTGTGTACCCCCTATTGTGTCTTCATTGCGTGCTTGGAATCTTAGGAATTCGTTATGGGTTATATGGGGGTACTTCTGTACCAGAAACTTAGTCATTTAGAAAATATGGAGACCGCCAACACAGGGCTAGATTGCTTAGCTTGAAAGAGCGCTGTGAAATAACAATACAACTATGAGCCCAAGTTAATATAATGCCCCCAAAAATGCTGGACTTATCCTTAGTGGGTTTTTTTTTCTAATTTTGGCTTAAAATTGATGGACTTTTAATAATTCCGCTAATGCCGGACTCATCTCTTGAAAAAAATTGTTTAATCTCTTGCCAATTTTTTTTTTAATGCAGGACTTACCCCTTGATGATATTTTTAACTTTTCGCCAAAATTTGATGAAAATAGGCCTAATGGTGGGATTTCCCCTTGTAATTTGTTCAGTTTTTGCCCAAATATGATGAGAATGTATGGCTTATCCCTTGTGAACTTTTTATACAAAAATGATGGACTTACCCCGTGTGTTTTTTTCAGTAGGTCGAGAGTACCCGGTGATGAACCCCTTGGTTTGGCTCAAGGAAACTTAGAATGAGTAGTGCTTCTTTAAATGAAAAGGCGATACTCGCGTTGCAAAGCAGTGGTCCACAGTGCTTGTCCTCATCGTCCGGGCACACCTTGGAAGAACTACTGGGTAGTCAAGTTACGGCGTCCACGTTGTGCATCCCACTACATTGTACTCCACACCATGTCAATTGGTTCTCTGCCATACTGGAATTTCCCAATGTATAGAGAAAAGGTACACCATACACCAAATATAGTGCATCTAAAAGAAACGGTTATACCCTTACAACATAACACACTACTTATTATTTATGTTGGAATTCAAGATCCAATCAAAAGTAACGTAACAAAAGTCGTTTATGTCCCTTGTATATGAATCTTACGACTTCTTATTTCGCGAGGTCAACAGTCAAAATATGCAGCGTATTGGTAGTGTGATTTGCCCAAATCGACACTTTAGGGTTGGCAAAGACTATATGGAGCGCCATTTTGGCAAGCAATTATTTTGCTAGTTAATTTGATAGAAATGATCATTGTATGCGTTGTTGCATAATGCGATAGTTTGCTTGCGCCCGGTGCACATAATGTTCGTATTTCAGCTTTTTTGGTGCCCGATATGGGGCATGTGTGTGTACCTATAAAAATGTGCGCTTGGAATTTTGTGAATTTTTAAAGGATTTTACAAGGGTAGGCCTACTTCTGTACTAGAAGAAAAGTACAAGCAAGCGGGGACGCTACAAACCCCCCGCAAAACACCTTCAACTCGTTTTTGCTGTCAAAGAGACAAAGACAAAATAAGGATGGTCATTTCACCCCCAAGGCATCATCGGATCTGCACAAGTTATATACCACTGGAAAGCCCGTCTCAATGGCTATCTCTCCTATGAATGTGGGGTTGCTGACGATTCTTAAGTCGAGGCGAGCGGCCAGGATGTTAGGCCCACCCCTAAGAGGAATTGAAAAATTCCAGGGGCCGGCTGCGAAGCAAGGTCTCGCCGGCCGGGGTAATGGCCCAAAATAAATTTGAGGTGAAACTGGGTATAACTCTCGTTCTAGGGGGGCTAGAGAGATAATTTTTTCACCAGACTCTGCCTTAGGTATCCCTGCATCCGAAAAATAGACTTTTACGGCCGATGAGGGCTGGTTTCACACCGGAAAAGACCAGCAAGCAGGGACGCTACAAACCCCCGGCAAAACACCTTCAACTCGTTTTTGCTGTCAAAGAGACAAAGACAAAATAAGGATGGTCCATTCACTCCCAAGGCATCATCGGATCTGCACAAGTTTTATACCACTGGAAAGCCCGTTTCAAGGGCTATATTACCCATGAATTTGGAGTTGCTGACGATTCTGTAAACGAGGCGAGCGGCCTGGATGTTAGGCCTACCCCTAAGAGAAATTGAAAAATTCCAGGGGCCGGTTACGAAGCAAGGTCTCGCCGGCCGGGGTAATGGCCCAAAATAAATATGAGGTGAAATTGGGAATAACTCCCGTTCTAGGGGGGGCTAGAGAGATGATTTTTTCACCTGACTCTGCCTTAGGTATCCCTGCATCCGAAAATTAGACTTTTACGGCCGATGAGGGCAGGTTTCACATTGGAAAAGACCAGCAAGCGGGGACGCTACAAACCCCCCGCAAAACACTCAACTCGTTTTTGCTGTCAAAGAGACAAAGACAAAATAAGGATGGTCATTTCACCCCCAAGGCATCATCGGATCTGCACAAGTTTTATACCACTGGAAAGCCCGTCTCAAGGGCTATTTTTCCCATGAATTTGGGGTTGCTGACGATTCTGTAAACGAGGCGAACGGCCTGGATGTTAGGCCTACCCCTAAGAGAAATTGAAAAATTCCAGGGGCCGGTTACGAAGCAAGGTCTCGCCGGCCAGGGTAATGGCCCAAAATAAATTGGAGGTGAAATTGGGAATAACTCCCGTTCTAGGGGGGCTAGAGAGATGATTTTTTCACCTGACTCTGCCTTAGGTATCCCTGCATCTGAAAATTAGACTTTTACGGCCGATGAGGGCAGGTTTCACATTGGAAAAGACCAGCAAGCGGGGACGCTACAAACCCCCGCAAAACACCTTCAACTCGTTTTTCCTGTCAAAGAGAAAATTTGAGGTAAAATTGGGAATAACTCTCGTTCTAGGGGGCTAGAGAGATGATTTTTTTACCTGACTCCGCCTTAGGTATCCCTGCATCCGAAAAATAGACTTTTACGGCCGATGAGGGCAGGTTTCACACCGGAAAAGACCAGCAAGCGGGGACGCTACAAACCCCCGCAAAACACCTTCAACTCGTTTTTGCTGTCAAAGAGAAAATTTGAGGTAAAATTGGGAATAACTCATGTTCTAGGGGGCTAGAGAGATGATTTTTTTACCTGACTCCGCCTTAGGTATCCCTGCATCCGAAAAATAGACTTTTACGGCCGATGAGGGCAGGTTTCACACCGGAAAAGACCAGCAAGCGGGGACGCTACAAACCCCCAGCAAAACACCTTCAACTCGTTTTGCTGTCAAAGAGACAAAGACAAAATAACGATAGTCATTTCACCCCCAAGGCATCATCGGATCTGCACAAGTTTTATACCACTGGAAAGCCGATCTCAAGGGCTATTTTTCCCATGAATTTGGGGTTGCTGACGATTCTGTAAACGAGGCGAGCGGACTGAATGTTAGGCCTACCCCTAAGAGAAATTGAAAAATTCCAGGGGCCGGTTACAAACCAAGGTCTCGCGGCCGGGGTAATGGCCCAAAAAAAATTTGAGGTGAAATTGGGAATAACTCCCGTTCTAGGGGGGCTAGAGATGAATTTTTGACCTGACTCTGCCTTAGGTATCCCTGAATCCGAAAATTAGACTTTTTCGGCCGATGAGGGCAGGTTTCACACCGGAAAAGACCAGCAAGCGGGGACGCTACAAACCCCCCGCAAAACACCTTCAACTCTTTTTTGCTGTCAAAGAGACAAAGACAAAATAAGGATGGTCATTTCACCCCCCAAGGCTTCATCGGATCTGCACAAGTTTTATACCACTGGAAAGCCCGTCTCAAGGGCTATTTTTCCCATGAATTTGGGGTTGCTGACGATTCTGTAAACGAGGCGAGCGGCCTGGATGTTAGGCCTACCCCTAAGAGAAGTTGAACAATTCCAGGGGCCGGTTACGAAGCAAGGTCTCGCCGAGCGGGGTAATGGCCCAAAATAAATTTGAGGTAAAATTGGGAATAACTCCCGTTCGAGGGGGCTAGAGAGATGAATTTTTGACCTGACTCTGCCTTAGGTATCCATGAATCCGAAAATTACACTTGTTAGGCCGATAAGGGCAGGTTTCACACCGGAAAAGACCAGCAAGCAGGGACGCTACAAACCCCCCGCAAAACACCTTCAACTTGTCTTTGTTGTCAAAGAGACAATCATGAGGTGAGATTGGGAATAAAGCCCGTTCTAGGGGGGCTAGAGAGATGAATTTTTCACCTGACTCTGCCTTAGGTATCCCTGCATCCGAAAGTTAGACTTTCACGGCCGATGAGGGCTGGTTTCACACAGAAAAAACCAGCAAGCGGGGACGCTACAAACCCCCCGCAAAACACTCAACTCGTTTTTGCTGTCAAAGAGACAAAGACAAAATAAGGATGGTCATTTCACTCCCAAGGCATCATCGGATCTGCACAAGTTTTATACCACTGGAAAGCCCGTCTCAAGGGCTATTTTTCTCATGAGTTTTGGATTGCTGACCTTTCTGTAAACGAGGCGAGCGGCCTGGATGTTAGGCCTACCCCTAAGAGAATTTGAAAATTTCCAGGGGCCAGTTACGAAGCAAGGTCTCGCCGGCCGGGGTAATGGCCCAAAATAAATTTGAGGTGAAATTGGGAATAACTCCCGTTCTAGGGGGGCTAGAGATGAATTTTTGACCTGACTCTGCCTTAGGTATCCCTGAATCCGAAAATTAGACTTTTTCGGCCGATGAGGGCAGGTTTCACACCGGAAAAGACCAGCAAGCGGGGACGCTACAAACCCCCCGCAAAACACCTTCAACTCTTTTTTGCTGTCAAAGAGACAAAGACAAAATAAGGATGGTCATTTCACCCCCCAAGGCATCATCGGATCTGCACAAGTTTTATACCACTGGAAAGCCCGTCTCAAGGGCTATTTTTCCCATGAATTTGGGGTTGCTGACGATTCTGTAAACGAGGCGAGCGGCCTGGATGTTAGGCCTACCCCTAAGAGAAGTTGAACAATTCCAGGGGCCGGTTACGAAGCAAGGTCTCGCCGGCCGGGGTAATGGCCCAAAATAAATTTGAGGTAAAATTGGGAATAACTCCCGTTCTAGGGGGCTAGAGAGATGAATTTTTGACCTGACTCTGCCTTAGGTATCCATGAGTCCGAAAATTACACTTGTTAGGCCGATAAGGGCAGGTTTCACACCGGAAAAGACCAGCAAGCAGGGACGCTACAAACCCCCCGCAAAACACCTTCAACTCGTCTTTGCTGTCAAAGAGACAATAATGAGGTGAGATTGGGAATAAAGCCCGTTCTAGGGGGGCTAGAGAGATGAATTTTTCACCTGACTCTGCCTTAGGTATCCCTGCATCCGAAAGTTAGACTTTCACGGCCGATGAGGGCTGGTTTCACACAGAAAAAACCAGCAAGCGGGGACGCTACAAACCCCCGCAAAACACTCAACTCGTTTTTGCTGTCAAAGAGACAAAGACAAAATAAGGATGGTCATTTCACTCCCAAGGCATCATCGGATCTGCACAAGTTTTATACCACTGGAAAGCCCGTCTCAAGGGCTATTTTTCCCATGAGTTTTGGATTGCTGACCTTTCTGTAAACGAGGCGAGCGGCCTGGATGTTAGGCCTACCCCTAAGAGAATTTGAAAATTTCCAGGGGCCAGTTACGAAGCAAGGTCTCGCCGGCCGGGGTAATGGCCCAAAATAAATTTGAGGTGAAATTGGGAATAACTCCCGTTCTAGCGGGGCTAGAGAGATGAATTTTTGACCTGACTCTGCCTTAGGTATCCCTGCATCCGACAAATAGACTTTCACGGCCGATGAGGGCTGTTTTCACACCGGAAAAGACCAACAAGCAGGGACGCTACAAACCTCCCGCAAAACACCTTTAACTCGTTTTTGCAGTCAAAGAGACAAAGACAAAATAAGGATGGTCATTTCACTCCCAAGACATCTTCGGATCTGCACAAATTTTTTACCACTGGAAAGCCCGTCTCAAGGGCTATTTTTCCCATGAATTTGGGGTTGCTGACGATTCTGTAAACGAGGCGAGCGGCCTGGATGTTAGGCCTACCCCTAAGAGAAATTGAAAAATTCCAGGGGCCTGTTACGAAGCAAGGTTTGGCCGGCCGGGGTAATGGCCCAAACTAAATTTGAGGTGAACTTGGAAATAACTCTTGTTCTAGGGGGGCTAGAGAGATGAATTTTTGACCTGACTCTGCCTTAGGTATCCCTGAATCCGAAAAATAGACTTTCATGGCCGATGACGGCAGGTTTCACACCCGAAAAGACCAGAAAGCGGGGACGCTAGAAACCCCCGCAAAACACCTTCAACTCTTTTTTGCTGTCAAAGAGACAAAGACAAAATAAGGATTGTCATTTCACCACCAAGGCATTATCGGATTTGCACAAGTTTTATACCACTGGAAAGCCCGTCTCAAGGGCTATCTTTGCCATGAATTTGGGGTTGCTGACAATTCTGTAAGCGAGCCGAGCGGCCTGGATGTTAGGCCTACCCCTAAGAGATATTCAAAAATTCCAGGGGCCGGCTGCGAAGCAAGGTCTCGCCGGCCGGGGTAATAGCCCAAAAGAAATTTGAGGTAAAATTGAGAATAACTCCCGTTCTAGGGGGGCTAGAGAGATGAATTTTTGACCTGACTCTGCCTTAGGTATCCTTGCATCCGAAAAATAGACTTTCACGGCCGATGAGGGCAGGTTTCACACCGGAAAAAAACAGAAAGCGGGGACACTATACAAACCCCCCGAAAACACCTTCAACTCGTTTTTGCTGTCAAAGAGACAAAGACAAAATAAGGACGGTCATTTCACCCTCAAGGCATCATCGGATCTGCCCAAGTTTTATACCACTGGAAAGCCCGTCTAAAGGGCTATCTCTGCCATGAATTTGGGGTTGCTGACGATTCTGTAAGCGAGGCGAGCGGCCTGGATGTTAGGCCTACCCCTAAGAGATATTGAAAAATTCCAGGGGCCGGCTGCGAAGCAAGGTCTCGCCGGCCGGGGTAATAGCCCAAAAAAAAATTGAGGTAAAATTGAGAATAACTCCCGTTCCATGGGGGCTAGAGAGATGAATTTTTGACCTGACTCTGCCTTAGGTATCCTTGCATCCGAAAAATAGACTTTCACGGCCGATGACGGCAGGTTTCACACCGGAAAAGACCAGAAAGCGGGGACGCTAGAAACCCCCGCAAAACACCTTCAACTCGTTTTTGCTGTCAAAGAGACAAAGACAAAATTAGGACGGTCATTTCACCCTCAAGGCATCATCGGATCTGCCCAAGTTTTATACCACTGGAAAGCCCGTCTCAAGGGCTATCTTTGCCATGAATTTGGGGTTGCTGACGATTCTGTAAGCGAGGCGAGCGGCCTGGATGTTAGGCCTACCCCTAAGAGATATTCAAAAATTCCAGGGGCCGGCTGCGAAGCAAGGTCTCGCCGGCCGGGGTAATAGCCCAGAATAAATTTGAGGTAAAATTGAGAATAACTCCCGTTCTAGGGGGGCTAGAGAGATGAATTTTTGACCTGACTCTGCCTTAGGTATCCCTCCATCCGAAAAAATAGACTTTCACGGACGATGAGAGCAGGTTTCACACCGGAAAAGACCAGCAAGCGGGGACGCTACAAACCCCCCACAAAACACCTTCAACTCGTTTTTGATGTCAAAGAGACAAAGACAAAATAAGGACGGTCATTTCACCCTCAAGGCATCATCGGATCTGCCCAAGTTTTATACCACTGGAAAGCCCGTCTCAAGGGCTATCTTTGCCATGAATTTGGGGTTGCTGACGATTCTGTAAGCGAGGCGAGCGGCCTGGATGTTAGGCCTACCCCTAAGAGATATTGAAAAATTCCAGGGGCAGGCTGCGAAGCAAGGTCTCGACGGCCGGGGTAATGGCCCCAAAAAAAATTGAGGTAAATTTGGGAATAACTCCCGTTCTAGGGGGGCTAGAGAGATGAATTTTTGACCTGACTCTGCCTTAGGTATCCCTGCATCCGAAAATTAGAATTGTGCGGCCGATGACGGCAGGTTTCATGGCGGAAAAGACCAGAAAGCGGGGACGCTACAAACCCCCCGCAAAACACCTTCATCTCGTTTTTGCTGTCAAAGAGACAAAGACAAAGTAAGGATTGTCATTTCACCACCAAGGCATTATCGGATTTGCACAAGTTTTATACCACTGGAAAGCCCGTCTCACGGGCTATCTTTGCCATGAATTTGGGGTTGCTGACGATTCTGTAAGCGAGGCGAGCGGCCTGGATGTTAGGCCTACCCCTAAGAGATAATAACAATTCCAGGGGCCGGCTGCGAAGCAAGGTCTCGCCGGCCGGGGTAATAGCCCAAAAGAAATTTGAGGTAAAATTGAGAATAACTCCCGTTCTAGGGGGGCTAGAGAGATGAATTTTTGACCTGACTCTGCCTTAGGTATCCTTGCATCCGAAAAAAAGACTTTCACGGCCGATGATGGCAGGTTTCACACCGGAAAAGACCAGAAAGCGGGGACGCTACAAACCCCCCGCAAAACACCTTCAACTCGTTTTTGCTGTCAAAGAGACAAAGACAAAATAAGGATTGTCATTTCACCCCCAAGGCATTATCGGATTTGCACAAGTTTTATACCACTGGAAAGCCCGTCTCAAGGGCTATCTCTGCCATGAACTTGGGGTTGCTGACGATTCTGTAGGCGAGCCGAGCGGCCTGGATGTTAGGCCTACCCCTAAGAGATATTCAAAAATTCCAGGGGCCGGCTGCGAAGCAAGGTCTCGCCGGCCGGGGTAATAGCCCAAAATAAATTTGAGGTAAAATTGAGAATAACTCCCGTTCTAGGGGGGCTAGAGAGATAAATTTTTGACCTGACTCTGCCTTAGGTTTCCTTGCATCCGAAAAAAAGACTTTCACGGCCGATGACGGCAGGTTTCACACCGGAAAAGACCAGAAAGCGGGGACGCTACAAACCCCCGCAAAACACCTTCAACTCGTTTTTGCTGTCAAAGAGACAAAGACAAAATAAGGATTGTCATTTCACCACCAAGGCATTATCGGATTTGCACAAGTTTTATACCACTGGAAAGCCCGTCTCAAGGGCTATCTCTGCCATGAACTTGGGGTTGCTGACGATTCTGTAGGCGAGCCGAGCGGCCTGGATGTTAGGCCTACCCCTAAGAGATATTCAAAAATTCCAGGGGCCGGCTGCGAAGCAAGGTCTCGCCGGCCGGGGTAATAGCCCAAAATAAATTTGAGGTAAAATTGAGAATAACTCCCGTTCTAGGGGGGCTAGAGAGATGAATTTTTGACCTGACTCTGCCTTAGGTTTCCTTGCATCCGAAAAAAAGACTTTCACGGCCGATGACGGCAGGTTTCACACCGGAAAAGACCAGAAAGCGGGGACGCTACAAACCCCCCGCAAAACACCTTCAACTCGTTTTTGCTGTCAAAGAGACAAAGACAAAATAAGGATTGTCATTTCACCAACAAGGCATTATCGGATTTGCACAAGTTTTATACCACTGGAAAGCCCGTCTCAAGGGCTATCTTTGCTATGAATTTGGGGTTGCTGACGATTCTGTAAGCGAGGCGAGCGGCCTGGATGTTAGGCCTACCCCTAAGAGATATTGAAAAATTCCAGGGGCCGGCTGCGAAGAAAGGTCTCGACGGCCGGGGTAATGGACCAAAATAAATTTGAGGTAAAATTGAGAATAACTCCCGTTCTAGGGGGGCTAGAGAGATGAATTTTTGACCTGACTCTGCCTTAGGTATCCTTGCATCCGAAAAAAAGACTTTCACGGCCGATGACGGCAGGTTTCACACCGGAAAAGACCAGAAAGCGGGGACGCTACAAACCCCCCGCAAAACACCTTCAACTCGTTTTTGCTGTTAAAGAGACAAAGACAAAATAAGGATTGTCATTTCACCACCAAGGCATTATCGGATTTGCACAAGTTTTATACCACTGGAAAGCCCGTCTCAAGGGCTATCTTTGCCATGAATTTGGGGTTGCTGACGATTCTGTAGGCGAGGCGAGCGGCCTGGATGTTAGGCCTACCCCTAAGAGATATTGAACAATTCCAGGGGCCGGCTGCGAAGCAAGGTCTCGACCGCCGGGGTAATGGCCCAAAAGAAATTTGAGGTAAAATTGAGAATAACTCCCGTTCTAGGGGGGCTAGAGAGATGAATTTTTGACCTGACTCTGCCTTAGGTATCCCTCCATCCAAAAAATATACTTTCACGGCCGATGAGAGCAGGTTTCACACCGGAAAAGACCAGCAAGTGGGGACGCTACAAACCCCCCGCAAAACACCTTCAACTCGTTTTTGATGTCAAAGAGACAAAGACAAAATAAGGATTGTCATTTCACCACCAAGGCATTATCGGATTTGCACAAGTTTTATACCACTGGAAAGCCCGTCTCAAGGGCTATCTTTGCCATAAATTTGGGGTTGCTGACGATTCTGTAAGCGAGGCGAGCGGCCTGGATGTTAGGCCTACCCCTAAGAGATATTGAAAAATTCCAGGGGCCGGCTGCGAAGCAAGGTCTCGCCGGCCGGGGTAATAGCCCAAAATAAATTTGAGGTAAAATTGAGAATAACTCCCGTTCTAGGGGGGCTAGAGAGATAAATTTTTGACCTGACTCTGCCTTAGGTTTCCTTGCATCCGAAAAAAAGACTTTCACGGCCGATGACGGCAGGTTTCACACCGGAAAAGACCAGAAAGCGGGGACGCTACAAACCCCCGCAAAACACCTTCAACTCGTTTTTGCTGTCAAAGAGACAAAGACAAAATAAGGATTGTCATTTCACCACCAAGGCATTATCGGATTTGCACAAGTTTTATACCACTGGAAAGCCCGTCTCAAGGGCTATCTTTGCTATGAATTTGGGGTTGCTGACGATTCTGTAAGCGAGGCGAGCGGCCTGGATGTTAGGCCTACCCCTAAGAGATATTGAAAAATTCCAGGGGCCGGCTGCGAAGAAAGGTCTCGACGGCCGGGGTAATGGACCAAAATAAATTTGAGGTAAAATTGAGAATAACTCCCGTTCTAGGGGGGCTAGAGAGATGAATTTTTGACCTGACTCTGCCTTAGGTATCCTTGCATCCGAAAAAAAGACTTTCACGGCCGATGACGGCAGGTTTCACACCGGAAAAGACCAGAAAGCGGGGACGCTACAAACCCCCCGCAAAACACCTTCAACTCGTTTTTGCTGTTAAAGAGACAAAGACAAAATAAGGATTGTCATTTCACCACCAAGGCATTATCGGATTTGCACAAGTTTTATACCACTGGAAAGCCCGTCTCAAGGGCTATCTTTGCCATGAATTTGGGGTTGCTGACGATTCTGTAATCGAGGCGAGCGGCCTGGATGTTAGGCCTACCCCTAAGAGATATTCAAAAATTCCAGGGGCCGGCTGCGAAGCAAGGTCTCGACGGCCGGGGTAATGGCCCAAACTAAATTTGAGGTAAAATTGAGAATAACTCCCGTTCTAGGGGGGCTAGAGAGATGAATTTTTGACCTGACTCTGCCTTAGGTATCCCTCCATCCGAAAAATAGACTTTCACGGCCGATGAGAGCAAGTTTCACACCGGAAAAGACCAGAAAGCGGGGACGCTACAAACCCCCCGCAAAACACCTTCAACTCGTTTTTGATGTCAAAGAGACAAAGACAAAATAAGGACGGTCATTTCACCCTCAAGGCATCATCGGATCTGCCCAAGTTTTATACCACTGGAAAGCCCGTCTCAAGGGCTATCTTTGCCATGAATTTGGGGTTGCTGACGATTCTGTAGGCGAGGCGAGCGGCCTGGATGTTAGGCCTACCCCTAAGAGATATTGAACAATTCCAGGGGCCGGCTGCGAAGCAAGGTCTCGACGGCCGGGGTAATGGCCCAAAAGAAATTTGAGGTAAAATTGAGAATAACTCCCGTTCTAGGGGGGCTAGAGAGATGAATTTTTGACCTGACTCTGCCTTAGGTATCCCTCCATCCAAAAAATATACTTTCACGGCCGATGAGAGCAGGTTTCACACCGGAAAAGACCAGCAAGTGGGGACGCTACAAACCCCCCGCAAAACACCTTCAACTCGTTTTTGATGTCAAAGAGACAAAGACAAAATAAGGATTGTCATTTCACCACCAAGGCATTATCGGATTTGCACAAGTTTTATACCACTGGAAAGCCCGTCTCAAGGGCTATCTTTGCCATAAATTTGGGGTTGCTGACGATTCTGTAAGCGAGGCGAGCGGCCTGGATGTTAGGCCTACCCCTAAGAGATATTGAAAAATTCCAGGGGCCGGCTGCGAAGCAAGGTCTCGACGGCCGGGGTAATGGCCCAAAAGAAATTTGAGGTAAAATTGAGAATAACTCCCGTTCTAGGGGGGCTAGAGAGATGAATTTTTGACTTGAGTCTGCCTTAGGTATCCCTCCATCCGAAAAAAAGACTTTCACGGCCGATGAGAGCAGGTTTCACACTGGAAAAGACCAGCAAGTGGGGACGCTACAAACCCCCAGCAAAACACCTTCAACTCGTTTTTGCTGTCAAAGAGACAAAGACAAAATAAGGATTGTCATTTCACCACCAAGGCATTATCGGATTTGCACAAGTTTTATACCACTGGAAAGCCCGTCTCAAGGGCTATCTTTGCCATAAATTTGGGGTTGCTGACGATTCTGTAAGCGAGGCGAGCGGCCTGGATGTTAGGCCTACCCCTAAGAGATATTGAAAAATTCCAGGGGCCGGCTGCGAAGCAAGGTCTCGACGGCCGGGGTAATGGCCCAAAAGAAATTTGAGGTAAAATTGAAAATAACTCCCGTTCTAGGGGGGCTAGAGAGATGAATTTTTGACCTGACTCTGCCTTAGGTATCCCTCCATCCAAAAAATATACTTTCACGGCCGATGAGAGCAGGTTTCACACTGGAAAAGACCAGCAAGTGGGGACGCTACAAACCCCCCGCAAAACACCTTCAACTCGTTTTTGATGTCAAAGAGACAAAGACAAAATAAGGATTGTCATTTCACCACCAAGGCATTATCGGATTTGCACAAGTTTTATACCACTGGAAAGCCCGTCTCAAGGGCTATCTTTGCCATGAATTTGGGGTTGCTGACGAATCTGTAATCGAGGCGAGCGGCCTGGATGTTAGGCCTACCCCTAAGAGATATTCAAAAATTCCAGGGGCCGGCTGCGAAGCAAGGTCTCGACGGCCGGGGTAATGGCCCAAACTAAATTTGAGGTAAAATTGAGAATAACTCCCGTTCTAGGGGGGCTAGAGAGATGAATTTTTGACCTGACTCTGCCTTAGGTATCCCTCCATCCGAAAAATAGACTTTCACGGCCGATGAGAGCAGGTTTCACACCGGAAAAGACCAGAAAGCGGGGACGCTACAAACCCCCCGCAAAACACCTTCAACTCGTTTTTGATGTCAAAGAGACAAAGACAAAATAAGGACGGTCATTTCACCCTCAAGGCATCATCGGATCTGCCCAAGTTTTATACCACTGGAAAGCCCGTCTCAAGGGCTATCTTTGCCATGAATTTGGGGTTGCTGACGATTCTGTAGGCGAGGCGAGCGGCCTGGATGTTAGGCCTACCCCTAAGAGATATTGAAAAATTCCAGGGGCCGGCTGCGAAGCAAGGTCTCGACGGCCGGGGTAATGGCCCAAAAGAAATTTGAGGTAAAATTGAGAATAACTCCCGTTCTAGGGGGGCTAGAGAGATGAATTTTTGACTTGAGTCTGCCTTAGGTATCCCTCCATCCGAAAAAAAGACTTTCACGGCCGATGAGAGCAGGTTTCACACCGGAAAAGACCAGCAAGTGGGGACGCTACAAACCCCCAGCAAAACACCTTCAACTCGTTTTTGCTGTCAAAGAGACAAAGACAAAATAAGGATTGTCATTTCACCACCAAGGCATTATCGGATTTGCACAAGTTTTATACCACTGGAAAGCCCGTCTCAAGGGCTATCTTTGCCATAAATTTGGGGTTGCTGACGATTCTGTAAGCGAGGCGAGCGGCCTGGATGTTAGGCCTACCCCTAAGAGATATTGAAAAATTCCAGGGGCCGGCTGCGAAGCAAGGTCTCGACGGCCGGGGTAATGGCCCAAAAGAAATTTGAGGTAAAATTGAGAATAACTCCCGTTCTAGGGGGGCTAGAGAGATGAATTTTTGACCTGACTCTGCCTTAGGTATCCCTCCATCCAAAAAATATACTTTCACGGCCGATGAGAGCAGGTTTCACACCGGAAAAGACCAGCAAGTGGGGACGCTACAAACCCTCCGCAAAACACCTTCAACTCGTTTTTGATGTCAAAGAGACAAAGACAAAATAAGGATTGTCATTTCACCACCAAGGCATTATCGGATTTGCACAAGTTTTATACCACTGGAAAGCCCGTCTCAAGGGCTATCTTTGCCATGAATTTGGGGTTGCTGACGAATCTGTAATCGAGGCGAGCGGCCTGGATGTTAGGCCTACCCCTAAGAGATATTCAAAAATTCCAGGGGCCGGCTGCGAAGCAAGGTCTCGACGGCCGGGGTAATGGCCCAAACTAAATTTGAGGTAAAATTGAGAATAACTCCCGTTCTAGGGGGGCTAGAGAGATGAATTTTTGACCTGACTCTGCCTTAGGTATCCCTCCATCCGAAAAATAGACTTTCACGGCCGATGAGAGCAGGTTTCACACCGGAAAAGACCAGAAAGCGGGGACGCTACAAACCCCCCGCAAAACACCTTCAACTCGTTTTTGATGTCAAAGAGACAAAGACAAAATAAGGACGGTCATTTCACCCTCAAGGCATCATCGGATCTGCCCAAGTTTTATACCACTGGAAAGCCCGTCTCAAGGGCTATCTTTGCCATGAATTTGGGGTTGCTGACGATTCTGTAGGCGAGGCGAGCGGCCTGGATGTTAGGCCTACCCCTAAGAGATATTGAACAATTCCAGGGGCCGGCTGCGAAGCAAGGTCTCGACGGCCGGGGTAATGGCCCAAAAGAAATTTGAGGTAAAATTGAGAATAACTCCCGTTCTAGGGGGGCTAGAGAGATGAATTTTTGACTTGAGTCTGCCTGAGGTATCCCTCCATCCGAAAAAAAGACTTTCACGGCCGATGAGAGCAGGTTTCACACCGGAAAAGACCAGCAAGTGGGGACGCTACAAACCCCCAGCAAAACACCTTCAACTCGTTTTTGCTGTCAAAGAGACAAAGACAAAATAAGGATTGTCATTTCACCACCAAGGCATTATCGGATTTGCACAAGTTTTATACCACTGGAAAGCCCGTCTCAAGGGCTATCTTTGCCATAAATTTGGGGTTGCTGACGATTCTGTAAGCGAGGCGAGCGGCCTGGATGTTAGGCCTACCCCTAAGAGATATTGAAAAATTCCAGGGGCCGGCTGCGAAGCAAGGTCTCGACGGCCGGGGTAATGGCCCAAAAGAAATTTGAGGTAAAATTGAGAATAACTCCCGTTCTAGGGGGGCTAGAGAGATGAATTTTTGACCTGACTCTGCCTTAGGTATCCCTCCATCCAAAAAATAGACTTTCACGGCCGATGAGAGCAGGTTTCACACCGGAAAAGACCAGCAAGTGGGGACGCTACAAACCCCCCGCAAAACACCTTCAACTCGTTTTTGATGTCAAAGAGACAAAGACAAAATAAGGACAGTCATTTCACCCTCAAGGCATCATCGGATCTACCCAAGTTTTATACCACTGGAAAGCCCGTCTCAAGGGCTATCTTTGCCATGAATTTGGGGTTGCTGACGATTCTGTAGGCGAGGCGAGCGGCCTGGATGTTAGGCCTACCCCTAAGAGATATTGAAAAATTCCAGGGGCCGGCTGCGAAGCAAGGTCTCGACGGCCGGGGTAATGGCCCAAAAGAAATTTGAGGTAAAATTGAGAATAACTCCCGTTCTAGGGGGGCTAGAGAGATGAATTTTTGACTTGAGTCTGCCTTAGGTATCCCTCCATCCGAAAAAAAGACTTTCACGGCCGATGAGAGCAGGTTTCACACCGGAAAAGACCAGCAAGTGGGGACGCTACAAACCCCCAGCAAAACACCTTCAACTCGTTTTTGCTGTCAAAGAGACAAAGACAAAATAAGGATTGTCATTTCACCACCAAGGCATTATCGGATTTGCACAAGTTTTATACCACTGGAAAGCCCGTCTCAAGGGCTATCTTTGCCATAAATTTGGGGTTGCTGACGATTCTGTAAGCGAGGCGAGCGGCCTGGATGTTAGGCCTACCCCTAAGAGATATTGAAAAATTCCAGGGGCCGGCTGCGAAGCAAGGTCTCGACGGCCGGGGTAATGGCCCAAAAGAAATTTGAGGTAAAATTGAGAATAACTCCCGTTCTAGGGGGGCTAGAGAGATGAATTTTTGACCTGACTCTGCCTTAGGTATCCCTCCATCCAAAAAATAGACTTTCACGGCCGATGAGAGCAGGTTTCACACCGGAAAAGACCAGCAAGTGGGGACGCTACAAACCCCCCGCAAAACACCTTCAACTCGTTTTTGATGTCAAAGAGACAAAGACAAAATAAGGACAGTCATTTCACCCTCAAGGCATCATCGGATCTACCCAAGTTTTATACCACTGGAAAGCCAGTCTCAAGGGCTATCTTTGCCATGAATTTAGGGTTGCTGACGATTCTGTAGGCGAGCCGAGCGGCCTGGATGTTAGGCCTACCCCTAAGAGATATTCAAAAATTCCAGGGGCTGGCTGCGAAGCAAGGTCTCGCCGGCAGGGGTAATAGCCCAAAATAAATTTGAGGTAAAATTGAGAATAACTCCCGTTCTAGGGGGGCTAGAGAGATGAATTTTTGACCTGACTCTGCCTTAGGTATCCTTGCATCCGAAAAATAGACTTTCACGGCCGATGACGGCAGGTTTCACACCGGAAAAGACCAGCAAGTGGGGACGCTACGAACCCCCCCAAAACACCTTCAACTCGTTTTTGATGTCAAAGAGACAAAGACAAAATAAGGACGGTCATTTCACCCTCAAGGCATCATCGGATCTGCCCAAGTTTTATACCACTGGAAAGCCCGTCTCATGGGCTATCTTTGCCATGAACTTGGGGTTGCTGACGATTCTGTAGGCGAGCCGAGCGGCCTGGATGTTAGGCCTACCCCTAAGAGATATTCAAAAATTCCAGGGGCCGGCTGCGAAGCAAGGTCTCGCCGGCCGGGGTAGTAGCCCAAAATAAATTTGAGGTAAAATTGAGAATAACTCCCGTTCTAGGGGGGCTAGAGAGATGAATTTTTGACCTGACTCTGCCTTAGGTATATCTCCATCCGAAAAATAAACTTTCACGGCCGATGAGAGCAGGTTTCACACCGGAAAAGACCAGCAAGTGGGGACGCTACGAACCCCCCGCAAAACACCTTCAACTCGTTTTTGATGTCAAAGAGACAAAGACAAAATAAGGACGGTCATTTCACCCTCAAGGCATCATCGGATCTGCCCAAGTTTTATACCACTGGAAAGCCCGTCTCAAGAGCTATCTTTGCCATGAACTTGGGGTTGCTGACGATTCTGTAGGCGAGCTGAGCGGCCTAGATGTAAGGCCTACCCCTAAGAGATATTCAAAAATTCCAGGGGCCGGCTGCGAAGCAAGGTTTCGCCGGCCGGGGTAATAGCCCAAAATAAATTTGAGGTAAAATTGAGAATAACTCCCGTTCTAGGGGGGCTAGAGAGATGAATTTTTGACCTGACTCTGCCTTAGGTATCCCTCCATCCGAAAAATAGACTTTCACGGCCGATGAGAGCAGGTTTCACACCGGAAAAGACCAGAAAGCGGGGACGCTACAAACCCCCCGCAAAACACCTTCAACTCGTTTTTGATGTCAAAGAGACAAAGACAAAATAAGGACGGTCATTTCACCCTCAAGGCATCATCGGATCTGCCCAAGTTTTATACCACTGGAAAGCCCGTCTCAAGGGCTATCTTTGCCATGAATTTGGGGTTGCTGACGATTCTGTAAGCGAGGCGAGCGGCCTGGATGTTAGGCCTACCCCTAAGAGATATTGAAAAATTCCAGGGGCCGGCTGCGAAGCAAGGTCTCGACGGCCGGGGTAATGGCCCAAAAGAAATTTGAGGTAAAATTGAGAATAACTCCCGTTCTAGGGGGGCTAGAGAGATGAATTTTTGACCTGACTCTGCCTTAGGTATCCCTCCATCCAAAAAATAGACTTTCACGGCCGATGAGAGCAGGTTTCACACCGGAAAAGACCAGCAAGTGGGGACGCTACAAACCCCCCGCAAAACACCTTCAACTCGTTTTTGATGTCAAAGAGACAAAGACAAAATAAGGACGGTCATTTCACCCTCAAGGCATCATCGGATCTGCCCAAGTTTTATACCACTGGAAAGCCCGTCTCAAGGGCTATCTTTGCCATGAACTTGGGGTTGCTGACGATTCTGTAGGCGAGCCGAGCGGCCTGGATGTAAGGCCTTCCCCTAAGAGATATTCAAAAATTCCAGGGGCCGGCTGCGAAGCAAGGTTTCGCCGGCCGGGGTAATAGCCCAAAATAAATTTGAGGTAAAATTGAGAATAACTCCCGTTCTAGGGGGGCTAGAGAGATGAATTTTTGACCTGACTCTGCCTTAGGTATCCTTGCATCAGAAAAAAAGACTTTCACGGCCGATGACGGCAGGTTTCACACCAGAAAAGACCAGAAAGCGGGGACGCTCATACCCCCCGCAAAACACCTTCAACTCGTTTTTGCTGTCAAAGAGACAAAGACAAAATAAGGATTGTCATTTCACCACCAATGCATTATCGGATTTGCACAAGTTTTATACCACTGGAAAGCCCGTCTCAAGGGCTATCTTTGCCATAAATTTGGAGTTGCTGACGATTCTGTAAGCGAGGCGAGCGGCCTGGATGTTAGGCCTACCCCTAAGAGATATTGAAAAATTCCAGGGGCCGGCTGCGAAGCAAGGTCTCGACGGCCGGGGTAATGGCCCAAAAGAAATTTGAGGTAAAATTGAGAATAACTCCCGTTGTAGGGGGGCTAGAGAGATGAATTTTTGACCTGACTCTGCCTTAGGTATCCCTCCATCCGAAAAATAGACTTTCACGGCCGATGAGAGCAGGTTTCACACCGGAAAAGACCAGCAAGTGGGGACGCTACAAACCCCCCGCAAAACACCTTCAACTCGTTTTTGATGTCAAAGAGACAAAGACAAAATAAGGACGGTCATTTCACCCTCAAGGCATCATCGGATCTACCCAAGTTTTATACCACTGGAAAGCCAGTCTCAAGGGCTATCTTTGCCATGAACTTGGGGTTGCTGACGATTCTGTAGGCGAGCCGAGCGGCCTGGATGTTAGGCCTACCCCTAAGAGATATTGAAAAATTCCAGGGGCCGGCTGCGAAGCAAGGTCTCGACGGCCGGGGTAATGGCCCAAAAGAAATTTGAGGCAAAATTGAGAATAACTCCCGTTCTAGGGGGGCTAGAGAGATGAATTTTTGACCTGACTCTGCCTTAGGTATCCCTCCATCCGAAAAATAGACTTTCACGGCCGATGACGGCAGGTTTCACACCGGAAAGGACCAGAAAGCGGGGACGCTACAAACACCCCGCAAAACACCTTCAACTCGTTTTTGCTGTCAAAGAGACAAAGACAAAATAAGGATTGTCATTTCACCACCAATGCATTATCGGATTTGCACAAGTTTTATACCACTGGAAAGCCCGTCTCAAGGGCTATCTTTGCCATAAATTTGGGGTTGCTGACGATTCTGTAAGCGAGGCGAGCGGCCTGGATGTTAGGCCTACCCCTAAGAGATATTGAAAAATTCCAGGGGCCGGCTGCGAAGCAAGGTCTCGACGGCCGGGGTAATGGCCCAAAAGAAATTTGAGGTAAAATTGAAAATAACTCCCGTTGTAGGGGGGCTAGAGAGATGAATTTTTGACCTGACTCTGCCTTAGGTATCCCTCCATCCGAAAAATAGACTTTCACGGCCGATGAGAGCAGGTTTCACACCGGAAAAGACCAGCAAGTGGGGACGCTACAAACCCCCCGCAAAACACCTTCAACTCGTTTTTGATGTCAAAGAGACAAAGACAAAATAAGGACGGTCATTTCACCCTCAAGGCATCATCGGATCTACCCAAGTTTTATACCACTGGAAAGCCAGTCTCAAGGGCTATCTTTGCCATGAACTTGGGGTTGCTGACGATTCTGTAGGCGAGCCGAGCGGCCTGGATGTTAGGCCTACCCCTAAGAGATATTCAAAAATTCCAGGGGCTGGCTGCGAAGCAAGGTCTCGCCGGCAGGGGTAATAGCCCAAAATAAATTTGAGGTAAAATTGAGAATAACTCCCGTTCTAGGGGGGCTAGAGAGATGAATTTTTGACCTGACTCTGCCTTAGTTATCCTTGCATCCGAAAAATAGACTTTCACGGCCGATGAGAGCAGGTTTCACACCGGAAAAGACCAGAAAGCGGGGACGCTACAAACACCCCGCAAAACACCTTCAACTCGTTTTTGCTGTCAAAGAGACAAAGACAAAATAAGGATTGTCATTTCACCACCAAGGCATTATAGGATTTGCACAAGTTTTATACCACTGGAAAGCCCGTCTCAAGGGCTATCTTTGCCATAAATTTGGGGTTGCTGACGATTCTGTAAGCGAGGCGAGCGGCCTGGATGTTAGGCCTACCCCTAAGAGATATTGAAAAATTCCAGGGGCCGGCTGCGAAGCAAGGTCTCGACGGCCGGGGTAATGGCCCAAAATAAATTTGAGGTAAATTTGGGAATAACTCCCGTTCTAGGGGGGCTAGAGAGATGAATTTTTGACCTGACTCTGCCTTAGGTATCCCTCCATCCAAAAAATAGACTTTCACGGCCGATGACGGCAGGTTTCACACCGGAAAAGACCAGAAAGCGGGGACGCTAGAAACCCCCGCAAAACACCTTCAACTCGTTTTTGCTGTCAAAGAGACAAAGACAAAATAAGGATTGTCATTTCACCCTCAAGGCATCATCGGATCTACCCAAGTTTTATACCACTGGAAAGCCAGTCTCAAGGGCTATCTTTGCCATGAATTTTGGGTTGCTGACGATTCTGTAGGCGAGGCGAGCGGCCTGGATGTTAGGCCTACCCCTAAGAGATATTGAAAAATTCCAAGGGCCGGCTGCGAAGCAAGGTCTCGACGGCCGGGGTAATGGCCCAAAAGAAATTTGAGGTAAAATTGAGAATAACTCCCGTTCTAGGGGGGCTAGAGAGATGAATTTTTGACTTGAGTCTGCCTTAGGTATCCCTCCATCCGAAAAATAGACTTTCACGGCCGATGAGAGCAGGTTTCACACCGGAAAAGACCAGCAAGTGGGGACGCTACGAACCCCCCGCAAAACACCTTCAACTCGTTTTTGATGTCAAAGAGACAAAGACAAAATAAGGACGGTCATTTCACCCTCAAGGCATCATCGGATCTGCCCAAGTTTTATACCACTGGAAAGCCCGTCTCAAGGGCTATCTTTGCCATGAACTTGGGGTTGCTGACGATTCTGTAGGCGAGCCGAGCGGCCTGGATGTTAGGCCTACCCCTAAGAGATATTCAAAAATTCCAGGGGCCGGCTGCGAAGCAAGGTCTCGCCGGCCGGGGTAATAGCCCAAAATAAATTTGAGGTAAAATTGAGAATAAGTCCCGTTCTAGGGGGGCTAGAGAGATGAATTTTTGACCTGACTCTGCCTTAGGTATCCCTCCATCCGAAAAATAGACTTTCACGGCCGATGAGAGCAGGTTTCACACCGGAAAAGACCAGCAAGTGGGGACGCTACGAACCCCCCGCAAAACACCTTCAACTCGTTTTTGATGTCAAAGAGACAAAGACAAAATAAGGACGGTCATTTCACCCTCAAGGCATCATCGGATCTGCCCAAGTTTTATACCACTGGAAAGCCCGTCTCAAGGGCTATCTTTGCCATGAACTTGGGGTTGCTGACGATTCTGTAGGCGAGCCGAGCGGCCTGGATGTTAGGCCTACCCCTAAGAGATATTCAAAAATTCCAGGGGCCGGCTGCGAAGCAAGGTCTCGCCGGCCGGGGTAATAGCCCAAAATAAATTTGAGGTAAAATTGAGAATAACTCCCGTTCTAGGGGGGCTAGAGAGATGAATTTTTGACCTGACTCTGCCTTAGGTATCCTTGCATCCGAAAAAAAGACTTTCACGGCCGATGACGGCAGGTTTCACACCGGAAAAGACCAGAAAGCGGGGACGCTACAAACACCCCGCAAAACACCTTCAACTCGTTTTTGCTGTCAAAGAGACAAAGACAAAATAAGGATTGTCATTTCACCACCAAGGCATTATCGGATTTGCACAAGTTTTATACCACTGGAAAGCCCGTCTCAAGGGCTATCTTTGCCATAAATTTGGGGTTGCTGACGATTCTGTAAGCGAGGCGAGCGGCCTGGATGTTAGGCCTACCCCTAAGAGATATTCAAAAATTCCAGGGGCCGGCTGCGAAGCAAGGTCTCGACGGCCGGGGTAATGGCCCAAAAGAAATTTGAGGCAAAATTGAGAATAACTCCCGTTCTAGGGGGGCTAGAGAGATGAATTTTTGACCTGACTCTGCCTTAGGTATCCCTCCATCCGAAAAATAGACTTTCACGGCCGATGAGAGCAGGTTTCACACCGGAAAAGACCAGCAAGTGGGGACGCTACAAACCCCCCGCAAAACACCTTCAACTCGTTTTTGATGTCAAAGAGACAAAGACAAAATAAGGACGGTCATTTCACCCTCAAGGCATCATCGGATCTACCCAAGTTTTATACCACTGGAAAGCCAGTCTCAAGGGCTATCTTTGCCATGAACTTGGGGTTGCTGACGATTCTGTAGGCGAGCTGAGCGGCCTGGATGTTAGGCCTACCCCTAAGAGATATTCAAAAATTCCAGGGGCTGGCTGCGAAGCAAGGTCTCGCCGGCAGGGGGAATAGCCCAAAATAAATTTGAGGTAAAATTGAGAATAACTCCCGTTCTAGGGGGCTAGAGAGATGAATTTTTGACCTGACTCTGCCTTAGGTATCCTTGCATCCGAAAAATAGACTTTCACGGCCGATGACGGCAGGTTTCACACCGGAAAAGACCAGAAAGCGGGGACGCTACAAACACCCCGCAAAACACCTTCAACTCGTTTTTGCTGTCAAAGAGACAAAGACAAAATAAGGATTGTCATTTCACCACCAATGCATTATCGGATTTGCACAAGTTTTATACCACTGGAAAGCCACTGGTCATTTCACCCTCAAGGCATCATCGGATCTACCCAAGTTTTATACCACTGGAAAGCCAGTCTCAAGGGCTATCTTTGCCATGAACTTGGGGTTGCTGACGATTCTGTAGGCGAGCCGAGCGGCCTGGATGTTAGGCCTACCCCTAAGAGATATTCAAAAATTCCAGGGGCTGGCTGCGAAGCAAGGTCTCGCCGGCAGGGGTAATAGCCCAAAATAAATTTGAGGTAAAATTGAGAATAACTCCCGTTCTAGGGGGGCTAGAGAGATGAATTTTTGACCTGACTCTGCCTTAGTTATCCTTGCATCCGAAAAATAGACTTTCACGGCCGATGAGAGCAGGTTTCACACCGGAAAAGACCAGAAAGCGGGGACGCTACAAACACCCCGCAAAACACCTTCAACTCGTTTTTGCTGTCAAAGAGACAAAGACAAAATAAGGATTGTCATTTCACCACCAAGGCATTATAGGATTTGCACAAGTTTTATACCACTGGAAAGCCCGTCTCAAGGGCTATCTTTGCCATAAATTTGGGGTTGCTGACGATTCTGTAAGCGAGGCGAGCGGCCTGGATGTTAGGCCTACCCCTAAGAGATATTGAAAAATTCCAGGGGCCGGCTGCGAAGCAAGGTCTCGACGGCCGGGGTAATGGCCCAAAATAAATTTGAGGTAAATTTGGGAATAACTCCCGTTCTAGGGGGGCTAGAGAGATGAATTTTTGACCTGACTCTGCCTTAGGTATCCCTCCATCCAAAAAATAGACTTTCACGGCCGATGACGGCAGGTTTCACACCGGAAAAGACCAGAAAGCGGGGACGCTAGAAACCCCCGCAAAACACCTTCAACTCGTTTTTGCTGTCAAAGAGACAAAGACAAAATAAGGATTGTCATTTCACCCTCAAGGCATCATCGGATCTACCCAAGTTTTATACCACTGGAAAGCCAGTCTCAAGGGCTATCTTTGCCATGAATTTTGGGTTGCTGACGATTCTGTAGGCGAGGCGAGCGGCCTGGATGTTAGGCCTACCCCTAAGAGATATTGAAAAATTCCAAGGGCCGGCTGCGAAGCAAGGTCTCGACGGCCGGGGTAATGGCCCAAAAGAAATTTGAGGTAAAATTGAGAATAACTCCCGTTCTAGGGGGGCTAGAGAGATGAATTTTTGACTTGAGTCTGCCTTAGGTATCCCTCCATCCGAAAAATAGACTTTCACGGCCGATGAGAGCAGGTTTCACACCGGAAAAGACCAGCAAGTGGGGACGCTACGAACCCCCCGCAAAACACCTTCAACTCGTTTTTGATGTCAAAGAGACAAAGACAAAATAAGGACGGTCATTTCACCCTCAAGGCATCATCGGATCTGCCCAAGTTTTATACCACTGGAAAGCCCGTCTCAAGGGCTATCTTTGCCATGAACTTGGGGTTGCTGACGATTCTGTAGGCGAGCCGAGCGGCCTGGATGTTAGGCCTACCCCTAAGAGATATTCAAAAATTCCAGGGGCCGGCTGCGAAGCAAGGTCTCGCCGGCCGGGGTAATAGCCCAAAATAAATTTGAGGTAAAATTGAGAATAAGTCCCGTTCTAGGGGGGCTAGAGAGATGAATTTTTGACCTGACTCTGCCTTAGGTATCCCTCCATCCGAAAAATAGACTTTCACGGCCGATGAGAGCAGGTTTCACACCGGAAAAGACCAGCAAGTGGGGACGCTACGAACCCCCCGCAAAACACCTTCAACTCGTTTTTGATGTCAAAGAGACAAAGACAAAATAAGGACGGTCATTTCACCCTCAAGGCATCATCGGATCTGCCCAAGTTTTATACCACTGGAAAGCCCGTCTCAAGGGCTATCTTTGCCATGAACTTGGGGTTGCTGACGATTCTGTAGGCGAGCCGAGCGGCCTGGATGTTAGGCCTACCCCTAAGAGATATTCAAAAATTCCAGGGGCCGGCTGCGAAGCAAGGTCTCGCCGGCCGGGGTAATAGCCCAAAATAAATTTGAGGTAAAATTGAGAATAACTCCCGTTCTAGGGGGGCTAGAGAGATGAATTTTTGACCTGACTCTGCCTTAGGTATCCTTGCATCCGAAAAAAAGACTTTCACGGCCGATGACGGCAGGTTTCACACCGGAAAAGACCAGAAAGCGGGGACGCTACAAACACCCCGCAAAACACCTTCAACTCGTTTTTGCTGTCAAAGAGACAAAGACAAAATAAGGATTGTCATTTCACCACCAAGGCATTATCGGATTTGCACAAGTTTTATACCACTGGAAAGCCCGTCTCAAGGGCTATCTTTGCCATAAATTTGGGGTTGCTGACGATTCTGTAAGCGAGGCGAGCGGCCTGGATGTTAGGCCTACCCCTAAGAGATATTCAAAAATTCCAGGGGCCGGCTGCGAAGCAAGGTCTCGACGGCCGGGGTAATGGCCCAAAAGAAATTTGAGGCAAAATTGAGAATAACTCCCGTTCTAGGGGGGCTAGAGAGATGAATTTTTGACCTGACTCTGCCTTAGGTATCCCTCCATCCGAAAAATAGACTTTCACGGCCGATGAGAGCAGGTTTCACACCGGAAAAGACCAGCAAGTGGGGACGCTACAAACCCCCCGCAAAACACCTTCAACTCGTTTTTGATGTCAAAGAGACAAAGACAAAATAAGGACGGTCATTTCACCCTCAAGGCATCATCGGATCTACCCAAGTTTTATACCACTGGAAAGCCAGTCTCAAGGGCTATCTTTGCCATGAACTTGGGGTTGCTGACGATTCTGTAGGCGAGCCGAGCGGCCTGGATGTTAGGCCTACCCCTAAGAGATATTCAAAAATTCCAGGGGCTGGCTGCGAAGCAAGGTCTCGCCGGCAGGGGGAATAGCCCAAAATAAATTTGAGGTAAAATTGAGAATAACTCCCGTTCTAGGGGGCTAGAGAGATGAATTTTTGACCTGACTCTGCCTTAGGTATCCTTGCATCCGAAAAATAGACTTTCACGGCCGATGACGGCAGGTTTCACACCGGAAAAGACCAGAAAGCGGGGACGCTACAAACACCCCGCAAAACACCTTCAACTCGTTTTTGCTGTCAAAGAGACAAAGACAAAATAAGGATTGTCATTTCACCACCAATGCATTATCGGATTTGCACAAGTTTTATACCACTGGAAAGCCCGTCTCAAGGGCTATCTTTGCCATAAATTTGGGGTTGCTGACGATTCTGTAAGCGAGGCGAGCGGCCTGGATGTTAGGCCTACCCCTAAGAGATATTGAAAAATTCCAGGGGCCGGCTGCGAAGCAAGGTCTCGACGGCCGGGGTAATGGCCCAAAAGAAATTTGAGGTAAAATTGAGAATAACTCCCGTTCTAGGGGGGCTAGAGAGATGAATTTTTGACCTGACTCTGCCTTAGGTATCCCTCCATCCGAAAAATAGACTTTCACGGCCGATGAGAGCAGGTTTCACACCGGAAAAGACCAGCAAGTGGGGACGCTACAAACCCCCCGCAAAACACCTTCAACTCGTTTTTGATGTCAAAGAGACAAAGACAAAATAAATTTGAGGTAAAATTGAGAATAACTCCCGTTCTAGGGGGGCTAGAGAGATGAATTTTTGACCTGACTCTGCCTTAGGTATCCTTGCATCCGAAAAATAGACTTTCACGGCCGATGACGGCAGGTTTCACACCGGAAAAGACCAGAAAGCGGGGACGCTACAAACACCCCGCAAAACACCTTCAACTCGTTTTTGCTGTCAAAGAGACAAAGACAAAATAAGGATTGTCATTTCACCACCAAGGCATTATAGGATTTGCACAAGTTTTATACCACTGGAAAGCCCGTCTCAAGGGCTATCTTTGCCATAAATTTGGGGTTGCTGACGATTCTGTAAGCGAGGCGAGCGGCCTGGATGTTAGGCCTACCCCTAAGAGATATTGAAAAATTCCAGGGGCCGGCTGCGAAGCAAGGTCTCGACGGCCGGGGTAATGGCACAAAATAAATTTGAGGTAAAATTGAGAATAACTCCCGTTCTAGGGGGGCTAGAGAGATGAATTTTTGACCTGACTCTGCCTTAGGTATCCCTCCATCCAAAAAATAGACTTTCACGGCCGATGAGAGCAGGTTTCACACCGGAAAAGACCAGCAAGTGGGGACGCTACAAACCCCCCGCAAAACACCTTCAACTCGTTTTTGCTGTCAAAGAGACAAAGACAAAATAAGGATTGTCATTTCACCACCAAGGCATTATCGGATTTGCACAAGTTTTATACCACTGGAAAGCCCGTCTCAAGGGCTATCTTTGCCATGAACTTAGGGTTGCTGACGATTCTGTAGGCGAGCCGAGCGGCCTGGATGTTAGGCCTACCCCTAAGAGATATTCAAAAATTCCAGGGGCTGGCTGCGAAGCAAGGTCTCGCCGGCAGGGGTAATAGCCCAAAATAAATTTGAGGTAAAATTGAGAATAACTCCCGTTCTAGGGGGGCTAGAGAGATGAATTTTTGACCTGACTCTGCCTTAGGTATCCTTGCATCCGAAAAATAGACTTTCACGGCCGATGACGGCAGGTTTCACACCAGAAAAGACCAGAAAGCGGGGACGCTAGAAACCCCCCGCAAAACACCTTCAACTCGTTTTTGCTGTCAAAGAGACAAAGACAAAATAAGGATTGTCATTTCACCACCAAGGCATTATCGGATTTGCACAAGTTTTATACCACTGGAAAGCCCGTCTCAAGGGCTATCTTTGCCATAAATTTGGGGTTGCTGACGATTCTGTAAGCGAGGCGAGCGGCCTGGATGTTAGGCCTACCCCTAAGAGATATTGAAAAATTCCAGGGGCCGGCTGCGAAGCAAGGTCTCGCCGGCA
This sequence comes from Pisaster brevispinus, assembly GCA_023634235.1. NCBI lineage: Eukaryota > Metazoa > Echinodermata > Asteroidea > Forcipulatida > Asteriidae > Pisaster > Pisaster brevispinus. The sequence goes on from JAMKCF010000022.1 coordinate 320,552, forward strand.
GGGGGAATAGCCCAAAATAAATTTGAGGTAAAATTGAGAATAACTCCCGTTCTAGGGGGGCTAGAGAGATGAATTTTTGACCTGACTCTGCCTTAGGTATCCTTGCATCCGAAAAATAGACTTTCACGGCCGATGACGGCAGGTTTCACACCAGAAAAGACCAGAAAGCGGGGACGCTACAAACCCCCCGCAAAACACCTTCAACTCGTTTTTGCTGTCAAAGAGACAAAGACAAAATAAGGATTGTCATTTCACCACCAAGGCATTATCGGATTTGCACAAGTTTTATACCACTGGAAAGCCCGTCTCAAGGGCTATCTTTGCCATGAATTTGGGGTTGCTGACGATTCTGTTAGCGAGGCGAGCGGCCTGGATGTTAGGCCTACCCCTAAGAAATATTGAACAATTCCAGGGGCCGGCTGCGAAGCAAGGTCTCGACGGCCGGGGTAATGGCCCAAAATAAATTTGAGGTAAAATTGAGAATAACTCCCGTTCTAGGGGGGTTAGAGAGATGAATTTTTGACCTGACTCTGCCTTAGGTATCCCTGCATCCGAAAATTAGAATTGTGCGGCCGATGACGGCAGGTTTCACGCCGGAAAAGACCAGCAAGCGGGGACGCTACAAACCCCCCGCAAAACACCTTCAACTCGTTTTTGCTGTCAAAGAGACAAAGACAAAATAAGGACGGTCATTTCACCCTCAAGGCATCATCGGATTTGCCCAAGTTTTATACCACTGGAAAGCCCGTCTCAAGGGCTATCTCTGCCATGAACTTGGGGTTGCTGACGATTCTGTAAGCGAGCCGAGCGGCCTGGATGTTAGGCCTACCCCTAAGAGATATTGAACAATTCCATGGGCCGGCTGCGAAGCAAGGTCTCGCCGGCAGGGGTAATAGCCCATAAGAAATTTGAGGTAAAATTGAGAATAACTCCCGTTCTAGGGGGGCTAGAGAGATGAATTTTTGACCTGACTCTGCCTTAGGTATCCTTGCATCCGAAAAATAGACTTTCACGGCCGATGACGGCAGGTTTCACACCAGAAAAGACCAGAAAGCGGGGACGCTACAAACACCCCGCAAAACACCTTCAACTCGTTTTTGCTGTCAAAGAGACAAAGACAAAATAAGGATTGTCATTTCACCACCAAGGCATTATCGGATTTGCACAAGTTTTATACCACTGGAAAGCCCGTCTCAAGGGCTATCTTTGCCATAAATTTGGGGTTGCTGACGATTCTGCAAGCGAGGCGAGCGGCCTGGATGTTAGGCCTACCCCTAAGAGATATTGAAAAATTCCAGGGGCCGGCTGCGAAGCAAGGTCTCGACGGCCGGGGTAATGGCCCAAAATAAATTTGAGGTAAAATTGAGAATAACTCCCGTTCTAGGGGGGCTAGAGAGATGAATTTTTGACCTGACTCTGCCTTAGGTATCCCTCCATCCAAAAAATAGACTTTCACGGCCAATGAGAGCAGGTTTCACACCAGAAAAGACCAGAAAGCGGGGACGCTAGAAACCCCCCGCAAAACACCTTCAACTCGTTTTTGCTGTCAAAGAGACAAAGACAAAATAAGGATTGTCATTTCACCACCAAGGCATTATCGGATTTGCACAAGTTTTATACCACTGGAAAGCCCGTCTCAAGGGCTATCTTTGCCATAAATTTGGGGTTGCTGACGATTCTGCAAGCGAGGCGAGCGGCCTGGATGTTAGGCCTACCCCTAAGAGATATTGAAAAATTCCAGGGGCCGGCTGCGAAGCAAGGTCTCGACGGCCGGGGTAATGGCCCAAAATAAATTTGAGGTAAAATTGAGAATAACTCCCGTTCTAGGGGGGCTAGAGAGATGAATTTTTGACCTGACTCTGCCTTAGGTATCCCTCCATCCAAAAAATAGACTTTCACGGCCAATGAGAGCAGGTTTCACACCGGAAAAGACCAGCAAGTGGGGACGCTACAAACCCCCGCAAAACACCTTCAACTCGTTTTTGATGTCAAAGAGACAAAGACAAAATAAGGACGGTCATTTCACCCTCAAGGCATCATCGGATCTACCCACGTTTTATACCACTGGAAAGCCAGTCTCAAGGGCTATCTTTGCCATGAACTTGGGGTTGCTGACGATTCTGTAGGCGAGCCGAGCGGCCTGGATGTTAGGCCTACCCCTAAGAGATATTCAAAAATTCCAGGGGCTGGCTGCGAAGCAAGGTCTCGCCGGCAGGGGTAATAGCCCAAAATAAATTTGAGGTAAAATTGAGAATAACTCCCGTTCTAGGGGGGCTAGAGAGATGAATTTTTGACCTGACTCTGCCTTAGGTATCCTTGCATCCGAAAAATAGACTTTCACGGCCGATGACGGCAGGTTTCACACCAGAAAAGACCAGAAAGCGGGGACGCTAGAAACCCCCCGCAAAACACCTTCAACTCGTTTTTGCTGTCAAAGAGACAAAGACAAAATAAGGATTGTCATTTCACCACCAAGGCATTATCGGATTTGCACAAGTTTTATACCACTGGAAAGCCCGTCTCAAGGGCTATCTTTGCCATAAATTTGGGGTTGCTGACGATTCTGTAAGCGAGGCGAGCGGCCTGGATGTTAGGCCTACCCCTAAGAGATATTGAAAAATTCCAGGGGCCGGCTGCGAAGCAAGGTCTCGCCGGCAGGGGTAATAGCCCAAAATAAATTTGAGGTAAAATTGAGAATAACTCCCGTTCTAGGGGGGCTAGAGAGATGAATTTTTGACCTGACTCTGCCTTAGGTATCCTTGCATCCGAAAAATAGACTTTCACGGCCGATGACGGCAGGTTTCCCACCAGAAAAGACCAGAAAGCGGGGACGCTAGAAACCCCCCGCAAAACACCTTCAACTCGTTTTTGCTGTCAAAGAGACAAAGACAAAATAAGGATTGTCATTTCACCACCAAGGCATTATCGGATTTGCACAAGTTTTATACCACTGGAAAGCCCGTCTCAAGGGCTATCTTTGCCATAAATTTGGGGTTGCTGACGATTCTGTAAGCGAGGCGAGCGGCCTGGATGTTAGGCCTACCCCTAAGAGATATTGAAAAATTCCAGGGGCCGGCTGCGAAGCAAGGTCTCGACGGCCGGGGTAATAGCCCAAAAGAAATTTGAGGTAAAATTGAGAATAACTCCCGTTCTAGGGGGGCTAGAGAGATGAATTTTTGACCTGACTCTGCCTTAGGTATCCCTCCATCCAAAAAATAGACTTTCACGGCCGATGAGAGCAGGTTTCACACCGGAAAAGACCAGCAAGTGGGGACGCTACAAACCCCCCGCAAAACACCTTCAACTCGTTTTTGATGTCAAAGAGACAAAGACAAAATAAGGACGGTCATTTCACCCTTAAGGCATCATCGGATCTACCCAAGTTTTATACCACTGGAAAGCCAGTCTCAAGGGCTATCTTTGCCATGAACTTGGGGTTGCTGACGATTCTGTAGGCGAGCCGAGCGGCCTGGATGTTAGGCCTACCCCTAAGAGATATTCAAAAATTCCAGGGGCTGGCTGCGAAGCAAGGTCTCGCCGGCAGGGGTAATAGCCCAAAATAAATTTGAGGTAAAATTGAGAATAACTCCCGTTCTAGGGGGGCTAGAGAGATGAATTTTTGACCTGACTCTGCCTTAGGTATCCTTGCATCCGAAAAATAGACTTTCACGGCCGATGACGGCAGGTTTCACACCGGAAAAGACCAGAAAGCGGGGACGCTAGAAACCCCCGCAAAACACCTTCAACTCGTTTTTGCTGTCAAAGAGACAAAGACAAAATAAGGATTGTCATTTCACCACCAATGCATTATCGGATTTGCACAAGTTTTATACCACTGGAAAGCCCGTCTCAAGGGCTATCTTTGCCATAAATTTGGGGTTGCTGACGATTCTGTAAGCGAGGCGAGCGGCCTGGATGTTAGGCCTACCCCTAAGAGATATTGAAAAATTCCAGGGGCCGGCTGCGAAGCAAGGTCTCGACGGCCGGGGTAATGGCCCAAAAGAAATTTGAGGTAAAATTGAGAATAACTCCCGTTCTAGGGGGGCTAGAGAGATGAATTTTTGACCTGACTCTGCCTTAGGTATCCCTCCATCCGAAAAATAGACTTTCACGGCCGATGAGAGCAGGTTTCACACCGGAAAAGACCAGCAAGTGGGGACGCTACAAACCCCCCGCAAAACACCTTCAACTCGTTTTTGATGTCAAAGAGACAAAGACAAAATAAGGACGGTCATTTCACCCTCAAGGCATCATCGGATCTACCCAAGTTTTATACCACTGGAAAGCCAGTCTCAAGGGCTATCTTTAACATGAACTTGGAGTTGCTGACGATTCTGTAGGCGAGCCGAGCGGCCTGGATGTTAGGCCTACCCCTAAGAGAAATTCAAAAATTCCAGGGGCTGGCTGCGAAGCAAGGTCTCGCCGGCAGGGGTAATAGCCCAAAATAAATTTGAGGTAAAATTGAGAATAACTCCCGTTCTAGGGGGGCTAGAGAGATGAATTTTTGACCTGACTCTGCCTTAGGTATCCTTGCATCCGAAAAATAGACTTTCACGGCCGATGACGGCAGGTTTCACACCAGAAAAGACCAGAAAGCGGGGACGCTACAAACACCCCGCAAAACACCTTCAACTCGTTTTTGCTGTCAAAGAGACAAAGACAAAATAAGGATTGTCATTTCACCACCAAGGCATTATCGGATTTGCACAAGTTTTATACCACTGGAAAGCCCGTCTCAAGGGCTATCTTTGCCATAAATTTGGGGTTGCTGACGATTCTGTAAGCGAGGCGAGCGGCCTGGATGTTAGGCCTACCCCTAAGAGATATTGAAAAATTCCAGGGGCCGGCTGCGAAGCAAGGTCTCGACGGCCGGGGTAATGGCCCAAAATAAATTTGAGGTAAAATTGAGAATAACTCCCGTTCTAGGGGGGCTAGAGAGATGAATTTTTGACCAGACTCTGCCTTAGGTATCCCTCCATCCAAAAAATAGACTTTCACGGCCAATGAGAGCAGGTTTCACACCGGAAAAGACCAGCAAGTGGGGACGCTACAAACCCCCGCAAAACACCTTCAACTCGTTTTTGATGTCAAAGAGACAAAGACAAAATAAGGACGGTCATTTCACCCTCAAGGCATCATCGGATCTACCCAAGTTTTATACCACTGGAAAGCCAGTCTCAAGGGCTATCTTTAACATGAACTTGGAGTTGCTGACGATTCTGTAGGCGAGCCGAGCGGCCTGGATGTTAGGCCTACCCCTAAGAGAAATTCAAAAATTCCAGGGGCTGGCTGCGAAGCAAGGTCTCGCCGGCAGGGGTAATAGCCCAAAATAAATTTGAGGTAAAATTGAGAATAACTCCCGTTCTAGGGGGGCTAGAGAGATGAATTTTTGACCTGACTCTGCCTTAGGTATCCTTGCATCCGAAAAATAGACTTTCACGGCCGATGACGGCAGGTTTCACACCAGAAAAGACCAGAAAGCGGGGACGCTACAAACACCCCGCAAAACACCTTCAACTCGTTTTTGCTGTCAAAGAGACAAAGACAAAATAAGGATTGTCATTTCACCACCAAGGCATTATCGGATTTGCACAAGTTTTATACCACTGGAAAGCCCGTCTCAAGGGCTATCTTTGCCATAAATTTGGGGTTGCTGACGATTCTGTAAGCGAGGCGAGCGGCCTGGATGTTAGGCCTACCCCTAAGAGATATTGAAAAATTCCAGGGGCCGGCTGCGAAGCAAGGTCTCGACGGCCGGGGTAATGGCCCAAAATAAATTTGAGGTAAAATTGAGAATAACTCCCGTTCTAGGGGGGCTAGAGAGATGAATTTTTGACCAGACTCTGCCTTAGGTATCCCTCCATCCAAAAAATAGACTTTCACGGCCAATGAGAGCAGGTTTCACACCGGAAAAGACCAGCAAGTGGGGACGCTACAAACCCCCGCAAAACACCTTCAACTCGTTTTTGATGTCAAAGAGACAAAGACAAAATAAGGACGGTCATTTCACCCTCAAGGCATCATCGGATCTACCCACGTTTTATACCACTGGAAAGCCAGTCTCAAGGGCTATCTTTGCCATGAACTTGGGGTTGCTGACGATTCTGTAGGCGAGCCGAGCGGCCTGGATGTTAGGCCTACCCCTAAGAGATATTCAAAAATTCCAGGGGCTGGCTGCGAAGCAAGGTCTCGCCGGCAGGGGTAATAGCCCAAAATAAATTTGAGGTAAAATTGAGAATAACTCCCGTTCTAGGGGGGCTAGAGAGATGAATTTTTGACCTGACTCTGCCTTAGGTATCCTTGCATCCGAAAAATAGACTTTCACGGCCGATGACGGCTAGTTTCACACCAGAAAAGACCAGAAAGCGGGGACGCTAGAAACCCCCCGCAAAACACCTTCAACTCGTTTTTGCTGTCAAAGAGACAAAGACAAAATAAGGATTGTCATTTCACCACCAAGGCATTATCGGATTTGCACAAGTTTTATACCACTGGAAAGCCCGTCTCAAGGGCTATCTTTGCCATAAATTTGGGGTTGCTGACGATTCTGTAAGCGAGGCGAGCGGCCTGGATGTTAGGCCTACCCCTAAGAGATATTGAAAAATTCCAGGGGCCGGCTGCGAAGCAAGGTCTCGCCGGCAGGGGTAATAGCCCAAAATAAATTTGAGGTAAAATTGAGAATAACTCCCGTTCTAGGGGGGCTAGAGAGATGAATTTTTGACCTGACTCTGCCTTAGGTATCCTTGCATCCGAAAAATAGACTTTCACGGCCGATGACGGCAGGTTTCACACCAGAAAAGACCAGAAAGCGGGGACGCTAGAAACCCCCCGCAAAACACCTTCAACTCGTTTTTGCTGTCAAAGAGACAAAGACAAAATAAGGATTGTCATTTCACCACCAAGGCATTATCGGATTTGCACAAGTTTTATACCACTGGAAAGCCCGTCTCAAGGGCTATCTTTGCCATAAATTTGGGGTTGCTGACGATTCTGTAAGCGAGGCGAGCGGCCTGGATGTTAGGCCTACCCCTAAGAGATATTGAAAAATTCCAGGGGCCGGCTGCGAAGCAAGGTCTCGACGGCCGGGGTAATGGCCCAAAATAAATTTGAGGTAAAATTGAGAATAACTCCCGTTCTAGGGGGGCTAGAGAGATGAATTTTTGACCAGACTCTGCCTTAGGTATCCCTCCATCCAAAAAATAGACTTTCACGGCCAATGAGAGCAGGTTTCACACCGGAAAAGACCAGCAAGTGGGGACGCTACAAACCCCCGCAAAACACCTTCAACTCGTTTTTGATGTCAAAGAGACAAAGACAAAATAAGGACGGTCATTTCACCCTCAAGGCATCATCGGATCTACCCACGTTTTATACCACTGGAAAGCCAGTCTCAAGGGCTATCTTTGCCATGAACTTGGGGTTGCTGACGATTCTGTAGGCGAGCCGAGCGGCCTGGATGTTAGGCCTACCCCTAAGAGATATTCAAAAATTCCAGGGGCTGGCTGCGAAGCAAGGTCTCGCCGGCAGGGGTAATAGCCCAAAATAAATTTGAGGTAAAATTGAGAATAACTCCCGTTCTAGGGGGGCTAGAGAGATGAATTTTTGACCTGACTCTGCCTTAGGTATCCTTGCATCCGAAAAATAGACTTTCACGGCCGATGACGGCTAGTTTCACACCAGAAAAGACCAGAAAGCGGGGACGCTAGAAACCCCCCGCAAAACACCTTCAACTCGTTTTTGCTGTCAAAGAGACAAAGACAAAATAAGGATTGTCATTTCACCACCAAGGCATTATCGGATTTGCACAAGTTTTATACCACTGGAAAGCCCGTCTCAAGGGCTATCTTTGCCATAAATTTGGGGTTGCTGACGATTCTGTAAGCGAGGCGAGCGGCCTGGATGTTAGGCCTACCCCTAAGAGATATTGAAAAATTCCAGGGGCCGGCTGCGAAGCAAGGTCTCGCCGGCAGGGGTAATAGCCCAAAATAAATTTGAGGTAAAATTGAGAATAACTCCCGTTCTAGGGGGGCTAGAGAGATGAATTTTTGACCTGACTCTGCCTTAGGTATCCTTGCATCCGAAAAATAGACTTTCACGGCCGATGACGGCAGGTTTCACACCAGAAAAGACCAGAAAGCGGGGACGCTAGAAACCCCCCGCAAAACACCTTCAACTCGTTTTTGCTGTCAAAGAGACAAAGACAAAATAAGGATTGTCATTTCACCACCAAGGCATTATCGGATTTGCACAAGTTTTATACCACTGGAAAGCCCGTCTCAAGGGCTATCTTTGCCATAAATTTGGGGTTGCTGACGATTCTGTAAGCGAGGCGAGCGGCCTGGATGTTAGGCCTACCCCTAAGAGATATTGAAAAATTCCAGGGGCCGGCTGCGAAGCAAGGTCTCGACGGCCGGGGTAATAGCCCAAAAGAAATTTGAGGTAAAATTGAGAATAACTCCCGTTCTAGGGGGGCTAGAGAGATGAATTTTTGACCTGACTCTGCCTTAGGTATCCCTCCATCCAAAAAATAGACTTTCACGGCCGATGAGAGCAGGTTTCACACCGGAAAAGACCAGCAAGTGGGGACGCTACAAACCCCCCGCAAAACACCTTCAACTCGTTTTTGATGTCAAAGAGACAAAGACAAAATAAGGACGGTCATTTCACCCTCAAGGCATCATCGGATCTACCCAAGTTTTATACCACTGGAAAGCCAGTCTCAAGGGCTATCTTTGCCATGAACTTGGGGTTGCTGACGATTCTGTAGGCGAGCCGAGCGGCCTGGATGTTAGGCCTACCCCTAAGAGATATTCAAAAATTCCAGGGGCTGGCTGCGAAGCAAGGTCTCGCCGGCAGGGGTAATAGCCCACAATAAATTTGAGGTAAAATTGAGAATAACTCCCGTTCTAGGGGGGCTAGAGAGATGAATTTTTGACCTGACTCTGCCTTAGGTATCCTTGCATCCGAAAAATAGACTTTCACGGCCGATGACGGCAGGTTTCACACCGGAAAAGACCAGAAAGCGGGGACGCTAGAAACCCCCGCAAAACACCTTCAACTCGTTTTTGCTGTCAAAGAGACAAAGACAAAATAAGGATTGTCATTTCACCACCAATGCATTATCGGATTTGCACAAGTTTTATACCACTGGAAAGCCCGTCTCAAGGGCTATCTTTGCCATAAATTTGGGGTTGCTGACGATTCTGTAAGCGAGGCGAGCGGCCTGGATGTTAGGCCTACCCCTAAGAGATATTGAAAAATTCCAGGGGCCGGCTGCGAAGCAAGGTCTCGACGGCCGGGGTAATGGCCCAAAAGAAATTTGAGGTAAAATTGAGAATAACTCCCGTTTTAGGGGGGCTAGAGAGATGAATTTTTGACCTGACTCTGCCTTAGGTATTCCTCCATCCGAAAAATAGACTTTCACGGCCGATGACGGCAGGTTTCACACTGGAAAAGACCAGAAAGCGGGGACGCTAGAAACCCCCGCAAAACACCTTCAACTCGTTTTTGCTGTCAAAGAGACAAAGACAAAATAAGGATTGTCATTTCACCACCAAGGCATTATCGGATTTGCACAAGTTTTATACCACTGGAAAGCCCGTCTCAAGGGCTATCTTTGCCAATTTGGGGTTGCTGACGATTCTGTAGGCGAGCCGAGCGGCCTGGATGTTAGGCCTACCCCTAAGAGATATTCAAAAATTCCAGGGGCTGGCTGCGAAGCAAGGTCTCGCCGGCAGGGGTAATAGCCCAAAAGAAATTTGAGGTAAAATTGAGAATAACTCCCGTTCTAGGGGGGCTAGAGAGATGAATTTGACTTGAGTCTGCCTTAGGTATCCCTCCATCCGAAAAATAGACTTTCACGGCCGATGAGAGCAGGTTTCACACCGGAAAAGACCAGAAAGCGGGGACGCTAGAAACCCCCCGCAAAACACCTTCAACTCGTTTTTGCTGTCAAAGAGACAAAGACAAAATAAGGATTGTCATTTCACCACCAATGCATTATCGGATTTGCACAAGTTTTATACCACTGGAAAGCCCGTCTCAAGGGCTATCTTTGCCATAAATTTGGGGTTGCTGACGATTCTGTAAGCGAGGCGAGCGGCCTGGATGTTAGGCCTACCCCTAAGAGATATTGAAAAATTCCAGGGGCCGGCTGCGAAGCAAGGTCTCGACGGCCGGGGTAATGGCCCAAAAGAAATTTGAGGTAAAATTGAGAATAACTCCCGTTTTAGGGGGGCTAGAGAGATGAATTTTTGACCTGACTCTGCCTTAGGTATTCCTCCATCCGAAAAATAGACTTTCACGGCCGATGACGGCAGGTTTCACACTGGAAAAGACCAGAAAGCGGGGACGCTAGAAACCCCCGCAAAACACCTTCAACTCGTTTTTGCTGTCAAAGAGACAAAGACAAAATAAGGATTGTCATTTCACCACCAAGGCATTATCGGATTTGCACAAGTTTTATACCACTGGAAAGCCCGTCTCAAGGGCTATCTTTGCCAATTTGGGGTTGCTGACGATTCTGTAGGCGAGCCGAGCGGCCTGGATGTTAGGCCTACCCCTAAGAGATATTCAAAAATTCCAGGGGCTGGCTGCGAAGCAAGGTCTCGCCGGCAGGGGTAATAGCCCAAAAGAAATTTGAGGTAAAATTGAGAATAACTCCCGTTCTAGGGGGGCTAGAGAGATGAATTTTTGACTTGAGTCTGCCTTAGGTATCCCTCCATCCGAAAATAGACTTTCACGGCCGATGAGAGCAGGTTTCACACCGGAAAAGACCAGCAAGTGGGGACGCTACAAACCCCCCGCAAAACACCTTCAACTCGTTTTTGATTTCAAAGAGACAAAGACAAAATAAGGATTGTCATTTCTCCCCCAAGGCATCATCGGATCTGCCCAAGTTTTATACCACTGGAAAGCCCGTCTCAAGGGCTATCTTTGCCATGAATTTGGGGTTGCTGACGATTCTGTAAGCGAGGCGAGCGGCCTGGATGTTAGGCCTACCCCTAAGAGATATTGAAAAATTCCAGGGGCCGGCTGCGAAGCAAGGTCTCGACGGCCGGGGTAATGGCCCAAAATAAATTTGAGGTAAATTTGGGAATAACTCCCGTTCTAGGGGGGCTAGAGAGATGAATTTTTGACCTGACTCTGCCTTAGGTATCCCTCCATCCAAAAAATAGACTTTCACGGCCGATGACGGCAGGTTTTCACACCGGAAAAGACCAGAAAGCGGGGACGCTAGAAACCCCCGCAAAACACCTTCAACTCGTTTTTGCTGTCAAAGAGACAAAGACAAAATAAGGATTGTCATTTCACCCTCAAGGCATCATCGGATCTACCCAAGTTTTATACCACTGGAAAGCCAGTCTCAAGGGCTATCTTTGCCATGAATTTGGGGTTGCTGACGATTCTGTAGGCGAGGCGAGCGGCCTGGATGTTAGGCCTACCCCTAAGAGATATTGAAAAATTCCAGGGGCAGGCTGCGAAGCAAGGTCTCGACGGCCGGGGTAATGGCCCAAAAGAAATTTGAGGTAAAATTGAGAATAACTCCCGTTCTAGGGGGGCTAGAGAGATGAATTTTTGACTTGAGTCTGCCTTAGGTATCCCTCCATCCGAAAAATAGACTTTCACGGCCGATGAGAGCAGGTTTCACACCGGAAAAGACCAGCAAGTGGGGACGCTACGAACCCCCCGCAAAACACCTTCAACTCGTTTTTGATGTCAAAGAGACAAAGACAAAATAAGGACGGTCATTTCACCCTCAAGGCATCATCGGATCTGCCCAAGTTTTATACCACTGGAAAGCCCGTCTCAAGGGCTATCTTTGCCATGAACTTGGGGTTGCTGACGATTCTGTAGGCGAGCCGAGCGGCCTGGATGTTAGGCCTACCCCTAAGAGATATTCAAAAATTCCAGGGGCCGGCTGCGAAGCAAGGTCTCGCCGGCCGGGGTAATAGCCCAAAATAAATTTGAGGTAAAATTGAGAATAACTCCCGTTCTAGGGGGGCTAGAGAGATGAATTTTTGACCTGACTCTGCCTTAGGTATCCTTGCATCCGAAAAAAAGACTTTCACGGCCGATGACGGCAGGTTTCACACCGGAAAAGACCAGAAAGCGGGGACGCTACAAACACCCCGCAAAACACCTTCAACTCGTTTTTGCTGTCAAAGAGACAAAGACAAAATAAGGATTGTCATTTCACCACCAAGGCATTATCGGATTTGCACAAGTTTTATACCACTGGAAAGCCCGTCTCAAGGGCTATCTTTGCCATAAATTTGGGGTTGCTGACGATTCTGTAAGCGAGGCGAGCGGCCTGGATGTTAGGCCTACCCCTAAGAGATATTGAAAAATTCCAGGGGCCGGCTGCGAAGCAAGGTCTCGACGGCCGGGGTAATGGCCCAAAAGAAATTTGAGGTAAAATTGAGAATAACTCCCGTTCTAGGGGGGCTAGAGAGATGAATTTTTGACCTGACTCTGCCTTAGGTATCCCTCCATCCGAAAAATAGACTTTCACGGCCGATGAGAGCAGGTTTCACACCGGAAAAGACCAGCAAGTGGGGACGCTACAAACCCCCCGCAAAACACCTTCAACTCGTTTTTGATGTCAAAGAGACAAAGACAAAATAAGGACGGTCATTTCACCCTCAAGGCATCATCGGATCTACCCAAGTTTTATACCACTGGAAAGCCAGTCTCAAGGGCTATCTTTGCCATGAACTTGGGGTTGCTGACGATTCTGTAGGCGAGCCGAGCGGCCTGGATGTTAGGCCTACCCCTAAGAGATATTCAAAAATTCCAGGGGCTGGCTGCGAAGCAAGGTCTCGCCGGCAGGGGTCATAGCCCAAAATAAATTTGAGGTAAAATTGAGAATAACTCCCGTTCTAGGGGGGCTAGAGAGATGAATTTTTGACCTGACTCTGCCTTAGGTATCCTTGCATCCGAAAAATAGACTTTCACGGCCGATGACGGCAGGTTTCACACCGGAAAAGACCAGAAAGCGGGGACGCTACAAACACCCCGCAAAACACCTTCAACTCGTTTTTGCTGTCAAAGAGACAAAGACAAAATAAGGATTGTCATTTCACCACCAAGGCATTATAGGATTTGCACAAGTTTTATACCACTGGAAAGCCCGTCTCAAGGGCTATCTTTGCCATAAATTTGGGGTTGCTGACGATTCTGTAAGCGAGGCGAGCGAACTGGATGTTAGGCCTACCCCTAAGAGATATTGAAAAATTCCAGGGGCCGGCTGCGAAGCAAGGTCTCGACGGCCGGGGTAATGGCCCAAAATAAATTTGAGGTAAAATTGAGAATAACTCCCGTTCTAGGGGGGCTAGAGAGATGAATTTTTGACCTGACTCTGCCTTAGGTATCCCTCCATCCAAAAAATAGACTTTCACGGCCGATGAGAGCAGGTTTCACACCGGAAAAGACCAGCAAGTGGGGACGCTACAAACCCCCCGCAAAACACCTTCAACTCGTTTTTGCTGTCAAAGAGACAAAGACAAAATAAGGATTGTCATTTCACCACCAAGGCATTATCGGATTTGCACAAGTTTTATACCACTGGAAAGCCCGTCTCAAGGGCTATCTTTGCCATGAACTTGGGGTTGCTGACGATTCTGTAGGCGAGCCGAGCGGCCTGGATGTTAGGCCTACCCCTAAGAGATATTCAAAAATTCCAGGGGCTGGCTGCGAAGCAAGGTCTCGCCGGCAGGGGTAATAGCCCAAAATAAATTTGAGGTAAAATTGAGAATAACTCCCGTTCTAGGGGGGCTAGAGAGATGAATTTTTGACCTGACTCTGCCTTAGGTATCCTTGCATCCGAAAAATAGACTTTCACGGCCGATGACGGCAGGTTTCACACCAGAAAAGACCAGAAAGCGGGGACGCTAGAAACCCCCCGCAAAACACCTTCAACTCGTTTTTGCTGTCAAAGAGACAAAGACAAAATAAGGATTGTCATTTCACCACCAAGGCATTATCGGATTTGCACAAGTTTTATACCACTGGAAAGCCCGTCTCAAGGGCTACCTTTGCCATAAATTTGGGGTTGCTGACGATTCTGTAAGCGAGGCGAGCGGCCTGGATGTTAGGCCTACCCCTAAGAGATATTGAAAAATTCCAGGGGCCGGCTGCGAAGCAAGGTCTCGCCGGCAGGGGTAATAGCCCAAAATAAATTTGAGGTAAAATTGAGAATAACTCCCGTTCTAGGGGGGCTAGAGAGATGAATTTTTGACCTGACTCTGCGTTAGGTATCCTTGCATCCGAAAAATAGACTTTCACGGCCGATGACGGCAGGTTTCACACCAGAAAAGACCAGAAAGCGGGGACGCTAGAAACCCCCCGCAAAACACCTTCAACTCGTTTTTGCTGTCAAAGAGACAAAGACAAAATAAGGATTGTCATTTCACCACCAAGGCATTATCGGATTTGCACAAGTTTTATACCACTGGAAAGCCCGTCTCAAGGGCTATCTTTGCCATAAATTTGGGGTTGCTGACGATTCTGTAAGCGAGGCGAGCGGCCTGGATGTTAGGCCTACCCCTAAGAGATATTGAAAAATTCCAGGGGCCGGCTGCGAAGCAAGGTCTCGCCGGCAGGGGTAATAGCCCAAAATAAATTTGAGGTAAAATTGAGAATAACTCCCGTTCTAGGGGGGCTAGAGAGATGAATTTTTGACCTGACTCTGCCTTAGGTATCCTTGCATCCGAAAAATAGACTTTCACGGCCGATGACGGCAGGTTTCACACCAGAAAAGACCAGAAAGCGGGGACGCTACAAACACCCCGCAAAACACCTTCAACTCGTTTTTGCTGTCAAAGAGACAAAGACAAAATAAGGATTGTCATTTCACCACCAAGGCATTATCGGATTTGCACAAGTTTTATACCACTGGAAAGCCCGTCTCAAGGGCTATCTTTGCCATAAATTTGGGGTTGCTGACGATTCTGTAAGCGAGGCGAGCGGCCTGGATGTTAGGCCTACCCCTAAGAGATATTGAAAAATTCCAGGGGCCGGCTGCGAAGCAAGGTCTCGACGGCCGGGGTAATGGCCCAAAATAAATTTGAGGTAAAATTGAGAATAACTCCCGTTCTAGGGGGGCTAGAGAGATGAATTTTTGACCTGACTCTGCCTTAGGTATCCCTCCATCCAAAAAATAGACTTTCACGGCCAATGAGAGCAGGTTTCACACCGGAAAAGACCAGCAAGTGGGGACGCTACAAACCCCCGCAAAACACCTTCAACTCGTTTTTGATGTCAAAGAGACAAAGACAAAATAAGGACGGTCATTTCACCCTCAAGGCATCATCGGATCTACCCACGTTTTATACCACTGGAAAGCCAGTCTCAAGGGCTATCTTTGCCATGAACTTGGGGTTGCTGACGATTCTGTAGGCGAGCCGAGCGGCCTGGATGTTAGGCCTACCCCTAAGAGATATTCAAAAATTCCAGGGGCTGGCTGCGAAGCAAGGTCTCGCCGGCAGGGGTAATAGCCCAAAATAAATTTGAGGTAAAATTGAGAATAACTCCCGTTCTAGGGGGGCTAGAGAGATGAATTTTTGACCTGACTCTGCCTTAGGTATCCTTGCATCCGAAAAATAGACTTTCACGGCCGATGACGGCAGGTTTCACACCAGAAAAGACCAGAAAGCGGGGACGCTAGAAACCCCCCGCAAAACACCTTCAACTCGTTTTTGCTGTCAAAGAGACAAAGACAAAATAAGGATTGTCATTTCACCACCAAGGCATTATCGGATTTGCACAAGTTTTATACCACTGGAAAGCCCGTCTCAAGGGCTATCTTTGCCAATTTGGGGTTGCTGACGATTCTGTAGGCGAGCCGAGCGGCCTGGATGTTAGGCCTACCCCTAAGAGATATTCAAAAATTCCAGGGGCTGGCTGCGAAGCAAGGTCTCGCCGGCAGGGGTAATAGCCCAAAAGAAATTTGAGGTAAAATTGAGAATAACTCCCGTTCTAGGGGGGCTAGAGAGATGAATTTTTGACTTGAGTCTGCCTTAGGTATCCCTCCATCCGAAAAATAGACTTTCACGGTTTCACACCGGAAAAGACCAGCAAGTGGGGACGCTACAAACCCCCCGCAAAACACCTTCAACTCGTTTTTGATTTCAAAGAGACAAAGACAAAATAAGGATTGTCATTTCTCCCCCAAGGCATCATCGGATCTGCCCAAGTTTTATACCACTGGAAAGCCCGTCTCAAGGGCTATCTTTGCCATGAATTTGGGGTTGCTGACGATTCTGTAAGCGAGGCGAGCGGCCTGGATGTTAGGCCTACCCCTAAGAGATATTGAAAAATTCCAGGGGCCGGCTGCGAAGCAAGGTCTCGACGGCCGGGGTAATGGCCCAAAATAAATTTGAGGTAAATTTGGGAATAACTCCCGTTCTAGGGGGGCTAGAGAGATGAATTTTTGACCTGACTCTGCCTTAGGTATCCCTCCATCCAAAAAATAGACTTTCACGGCCGATGACGGCAGGTTTCACACCGGAAAAGACCAGAAAGCGGGGACGCTAGAAACCCCCGCAAAACACCTTCAACTCGTTTTTGCTGTCAAAGAGACAAAGACAAAATAAGGATTGTCATTTCACCCTCAAGGCATCATCGGATCTACCCAAGTTTTATACCACTGGAAAGCCAGTCTCAAGGGCTATCTTTGCCATGAATTTGGGGTTGCTGAAGATTCTGTAGGCGAGGCGAGCGGCCTGGATGTTAGGCCTACCCCTAAGAGATATTCAAAAATTCCAGGGGCCGGCTGCGAAGCAAGGTCTCGACGGCCGGGGTAATGGCCCAAAAGAAATTTGAGGTAAAATTGAGAATAACTCCCGTTCTAGGGGGGCTAGAGAGATGAATTTTTGACTTGAGTCTGCCTTAGGTATCCCTCCATCCGAAAAATAGACTTTCACGGCCGATGAGAGCAGGTTTCACACCGGAAAAGACCAGCAAGTGGGGACGCTACGAACCCCCCGCAAAACACCTTCAACTCGTTTTTGATGTCAAAGAGACAAAGACAAAATAAGGACGGTCATTTCACCCTCAAGGCATCATCGGATCTGCCCAAGTTTTATACCACTGGAAAGC
Organism: Pisaster brevispinus; assembly: GCA_023634235.1. Lineage (NCBI taxonomy): Eukaryota > Metazoa > Echinodermata > Asteroidea > Forcipulatida > Asteriidae > Pisaster > Pisaster brevispinus. The sequence continues at coordinate 337,652 of JAMKCF010000022.1, forward strand.
CCGTCTCAAGGGCTATCTTTGCCATGAACTTGGGGTTGCTGACGATTCTGTAGGCGAGCCGAGCGGCCTGGATGTTAGGCCTACCCCTAAGAGATATTCAAAAATTCCAGGGGCCGGCTGCGAAGCAAGGTCTCGCCGGCCGGGGTAATAGCCCAAAATAAATTTGAGGTAAAATTGAGAATAAGTCCCGTTCTAGGGGGGCTAGAGAGATGAATTTTTGACCTGACTCTGCCTTAGGTATCCCTCCATCCGAAAAATAGACTTTCACGGCCGATGAGAGCAGGTTTCACACCGGAAAAGACCAGCAAGTGGGGACGCTACGAACCCCCCGCAAAACACCTTCAACTCGTTTTTGATGTCAAAGAGACAAAGACAAAATAAGGACGGTCATTTCACCCTCAAGGCATCATCGGATCTGCCCAAGTTTTATACCACTGGAAAGCCCGTCTCAAGGGCTATCTTTGCCATGAACTTGGGGTTGCTGACGATTCTATAGGCGAGCCGAGCGGCCTGGATGTTAGGCCTACCCCTAAGAGATATTCAAAAATTCCAGGGGCCGGCTGCGAAGCAAGGTCTCGCCGGCCGGGGTAATAGCCCAAAATAAATTTGAGGTAAAATTGAGAATAACTCCCGTTCTAGGGGGGCTAGAGAGATGAATTTTTGACCTGACTCTGCCTTAGGTATCCTTGCATCCGAAAAAAAGACTTTCACGGCCGATGACGGCAGGTTTCACACCGGAAAAGACCAGAAAGCGGGGACGCTAGAAACCCCCGCAAAACACCTTCAACTCGTTTTTGCTGTCAAAGAGACAAAGACAAAATAAGGATTGTCATTTCACCCTCAAGGCATCATCGGATCTACCCAAGTTTTATACCACTGGAAAGCCAGTCTCAAGGGCTATCTTTGCCATGAATTTGGGGTTGCTGACGATTCTGTAGGCGAGGCGAGCGGCCTGGATGTTAGGCCTACCCCTAAGAGATATTGAAAAATTCCAGGGGCCGGCTGCGAAGCAAGGTCTCGACGGCCGGGGTAATGGCCCAAAAGAAATTTGAGGTAAAATTGAGAATAACTCCCGTTCTAGGGGGGCTAGAGAGATGAATTTTTGACTTGAGTCTGCCTTAGGTATCCCTCCATCCGAAAAATAGACTTTCACGGCCGATGAGAGCAGGTTTCACACCGGAAAAGACCAGCAAGTGGGGACGCTACGAACCCCCCGCAAAACACCTTCAACTCGTTTTTGATGTCAAAGAGACAAAGACAAAATAAGGACGGTCATTTCACCCTCAAGGCATCATCGGATCTGCCCAAGTTTTATACCACTGGAAAGCCCGTCTCAAGGGCTATCTTTGCCATAAATTTGGGGTTGCTGACGATTCTGTAAGCGAGGCGAGCGGCCTGGATGTTAGGCCTACCCCTAAGAGATATTGAAAAATTCCAGGGGCCGGCTGCGAAGCAAGGTCTCGCCGGCAGGGGTAATAGCCCAAAATAAATTTGAGGTAAAATTGAGAATAACTCCCGTTCTAGGGGGGCTAGAGAGATGAATTTTTGACCTGACTCTGCGTTAGGTATCCTTGCATCCGAAAAATAGACTTTCACGGCCGATGACGGCAGGTTTCACACCAGAAAAGACCAGAAAGCGGGGACGCTAGAAACCCCCCGCAAAACACCTTCAACTCGTTTTTGCTGTCAAAGAGACAAAGACAAAATAAGGATTGTCATTTCACCACCAAGGCATTATCGGATTTGCACAAGTTTTATACCACTGGAAAGCCCGTCTCAAGGGCTATCTTTGCCATAAATTTGGGGTTGCTGACGATTCTGTAAGCGAGGCGAGCGGCCTGGATGTTAGGCCTACCCCTAAGAGATATTGAAAAATTCCAGGGGCCGGCTGCGAAGCAAGGTCTCGCCGGCAGGGGTAATAGCCCAAAATAAATTTGAGGTAAAATTGAGAATAACTCCCGTTCTAGGGGGGCTAGAGAGATGAATTTTTGACCTGACTCTGCCTTAGGTATCCTTGCATCCGAAAAATAGACTTTCACGGCCGATGACGGCAGGTTTCACACCAGAAAAGACCAGAAAGCGGGGACGCTACAAACACCCCGCAAAACACCTTCAACTCGTTTTTGCTGTCAAAGAGACAAAGACAAAATAAGGATTGTCATTTCACCACCAAGGCATTATCGGATTTGCACAAGTTTTATACCACTGGAAAGCCCGTCTCAAGGGCTATCTTTGCCATAAATTTGGGGTTGCTGACGATTCTGTAAGCGAGGCGAGCGGCCTGGATGTTAGGCCTACCCCTAAGAGATATTGAAAAATTCCAGGGGCCGGCTGCGAAGCAAGGTCTCGACGGCCGGGGTAATGGCCCAAAATAAATTTGAGGTAAAATTGAGAATAACTCCCGTTCTAGGGGGGCTAGAGAGATGAATTTTTGACCTGACTCTGCCTTAGGTATCCCTCCATCCAAAAAATAGACTTTCACGGCCAATGAGAGCAGGTTTCACACCGGAAAAGACCAGCAAGTGGGGACGCTACAAACCCCCGCAAAACACCTTCAACTCGTTTTTGATGTCAAAGAGACAAAGACAAAATAAGGACGGTCATTTCACCCTCAAGGCATCATCGGATCTACCCACGTTTTATACCACTGGAAAGCCAGTCTCAAGGGCTATCTTTGCCATGAACTTGGGGTTGCTGACGATTCTGTAGGCGAGCCGAGCGGCCTGGATGTTAGGCCTACCCCTAAGAGATATTCAAAAATTCCAGGGGCTGGCTGCGAAGCAAGGTCTCGCCGGCAGGGGTAATAGCCCAAAATAAATTTGAGGTAAAATTGAGAATAACTCCCGTTCTAGGGGGGCTAGAGAGATGAATTTTTGACCTGACTCTGCCTTAGGTATCCTTGCATCCGAAAAATAGACTTTCACGGCCGATGACGGCAGGTTTCACACCAGAAAAGACCAGAAAGCGGGGACGCTACAAACACCCCGCAAAACACCTTCAACTCGTTTTTGCTGTCAAAGAGACAAAGACAAAATAAGGATTGTCATTTCACCACCAAGGCATTATCGGATTTGCACAAGTTTTATACCACTGGAAAGCCCGTCTCAAGGGCTATCTTTGCCATAAATTTGGGGTTGCTGACGATTCTGTAAGCGAGGCGAGCGGCCTGGATGTTAGGCCAACCCCTAAGAGATATTGAAAAATTCCAGGGGCCGGCTGCGAAGCAAGGTCTCGCCGGCAGGGGTAATAGCCCAAAATAAATTTGAGGTAAAATTGAGAATAACTCCCGTTCTAGGGGGGCTAGAGAGATGAATTTTTGACCTGACTCTGCCTTAGGTATCCTTGCATCCGAAAAATAGACTTTCACGGCCGATGACGGCAGGTTTCACACCAGAAAAGACCAGAAAGCGGGGACGCTAGAAACCCCCCGCAAAACACCTTCAACTCGTTTTTGCTGTCAAAGAGACAAAGACAAAATAAGGATTGTCATTTCACCACCAAGGCATTATCGGATTTGCACAAGTTTTATACCACTGGAAAGCCCGTCTCAAGGGCTATCTTTGCCAATTTGGGGTTGCTGACGATTCTGTAGGCGAGCCGAGCGGCCTGGATGTTAGGCCTACCCCTAAGAGATATTCAAAAATTCCAGGGGCTGGCTGCGAAGCAAGGTCTCGCCGGCAGGGGTAATAGCCCAAAAGAAATTTGAGGTAAAATTGAGAATAACTCCCGTTCTAGGGGGGCTAGAGAGATGAATTTTTGACTTGAGTCTGCCTTAGGTATCCCTCCATCCGAAAAATAGACTTTCACGGTTTCACACCGGAAAAGACCAGCAAGTGGGGACGCTACAAACCCCCCGCAAAACACCTTCAACTCGTTTTTGATTTCAAAGAGACAAAGACAAAATAAGGATTGTCATTTCTCCCCCAAGGCATCATCGGATCTGCCCAAGTTTTATACCACTGGAAAGCCAGTCTCAAGGGCTATCTTTGCCATGAATTTGGGGTTGCTGACGATTCTGTAAGCGAGGCGAGCGGCCTGGATGTTAGGCCTACCCCTAAGAGATATTGAAAAATTCCAGGGGCCGGCTGCGAAGCAAGGTCTCGACGGCCGGGGTAATGGCCCAAAATAAATTTGAGGTAAATTTGGGAATAACTCCCGTTCTAGGGGGGCTAGAGAGATGAATTTTTGACCTGACTCTGCCTTAGGTATCCCTCCATCCAAAAAATAGACTTTCACGGCCGATGACGGCAGGTTTCACACCGGAAAAGACCAGAAAGCGGGGACGCTAGAAACCCCCGCAAAACACCTTCAACTCGTTTTTGCTGTCAAAGAGACAAAGACAAAATAAGGATTGTCATTTCACCCTCAAGGCATCATCGGATCTACCCAAGTTTTATACCACTGGAAAGCCAGTCTCAAGGGCTATCTTTGCCATGAATTTGGGGTTGCTGAAGATTCTGTAGGCGAGGCGAGCGGCCTGGATGTTAGGCCTACCCCTAAGAGATATTGAAAAATTCCAGGGGCCGGCTGCGAAGCAAGGTCTCGACGGCCGGGGTAATGGCCCAAAAGAAATTTGAGGTAAAATTGAGAATAACTCCCGTTCTAGGGGGGCTAGAGAGATGAATTTTTGACTTGAGTCTGCCTTAGGTATCCCTCCATCCGAAAAATAGACTTTCACGGCCGATGAGAGCAGGTTTCACACCGGAAAAGACCAGCAAGTGGGGACGCTACGAACCCCCCGCAAAACACCTTCAACTCGTTTTTGATGTCAAAGAGACAAAGACAAAATAAGGACGGTCATTTCACCCTCAAGGCATCATCGGATCTGCCCAAGTTTTATACCACTGGAAAGCCCGTCTCAAGGGCTATCTTTGCCATGAACTTGGGGTTGCTGACGATTCTGTAGGCGAGCCGAGCGGCCTGGATGTTAGGCCTACCCCTAAGAGATATTCAAAAATTCCAGGGGCCGGCTGCGAAGCAAGGTCTCGCCGGCCGGGGTAATAGCCCAAAATAAATTTGAGGTAAAATTGAGAATAAGTCCCGTTCTAGGGGGGCTAGAGAGATGAATTTTTGACCTGACTCTGCCTTAGGTATCCCTCCATCCGAAAAATAGACTTTCACGGCCGATGAGAGCAGGTTTCACACCGGAAAAGACCAGCAAGTGGGGACGCTACGAACCCCCCGCAAAACACCTTCAACTCGTTTTTGATGTCAAAGAGACAAAGACAAAATAAGGACGGTCATTTCACCCTCAAGGCATCATCGGATCTGCCCAAGTTTTATACCACTGGAAAGCCCGTCTCAAGGGCTATCTTTGCCATGAACTTGGGGTTGCTGACGATTCTATAGGCGAGCCGAGCGGCCTGGATGTTAGGCCTACCCCTAAGAGATATTCAAAAATTCCAGGGGCCGGCTGCGAAGCAAGGTCTCGCCGGCCGGGGTAATAGCCCAAAATAAATTTGAGGTAAAATTGAGAATAACTCCCGTTCTAGGGGGGCTAGAGAGATGAATTTTTGACCTGACTCTGCCTTAGGTATCCTTGCATCCGAAAAAAAGACGTTCACGGCCGATGACGGCAGGTTTCACACCGGAAAAGACCAGAAAGCGGGGACGCTAGAAACCCCCGCAAAACACCTTCAACTCGTTTTTGCTGTCAAAGAGACAAAGACAAAATAAGGATTGTCATTTCACCCTCAAGGCATCATCGGATCTACCCAAGTTTTATACCACTGGAAAGCCAGTCTCAAGGGCTATTTTTGCCATGAATTTGGGGTTGCTGACGATTCTGTAGGCGAGGCGAGCGGCCTGGATGTTAGGCCTACCCCTAAGAGATATTGAAAAATTCCAGGGGCCGGCTGCGAAGCAAGGTCTCGACGGCCGGGGTAATGGCCCAAAAGAAATTTGAGGTAAAATTGAGAATAACTCCCGTTCTAGGGGGGCTAGAGAGATGAATTTTTGACTTGAGTCTGCCTTAGGTATCCCTCCATCCGAAAAATAGACTTTCACGGCCGATGAGAGCAGGTTTCACACCGGAAAAGACCAGCAAGTGGGGACGCTACGAACCCCCCGCAAAACACCTTCAACTCGTTTTTGATGTCAAAGAGACAAAGACAAAATAAGGACGGTCATTTCACCCTCAAGGCATCATCGGATCTGCCCAAGTTTTATACCACTGGAAAGCCCGTCTCAAGGGCTATCTTTGCCATGAACTTGGGGTTGCTGACGATTCTGTAGGCGAGCCGAGCGGCCTGGATGTTAGGCCTACCCCTAAGAGATATTCAAAAATTCCAGGGGCCGGCTGCGAAGCAAGGTCTCGCCGGCCGGGGTAATAGCCCAAAATAAATTTGAGGTAAAATTGAGAATAAGTCCCGTTCTAGGGGGGCTAGAGAGATGAATTTTTGACCTGACTCTGCCTTAGGTATCCCTCCATCCGAAAAATAGACTTTCACGGCCGATGAGAGCAGGTTTCACACCGGAAAAGACCAGCAAGTGGGGACGCTACGAACCCCCCGCAAAACACCTTCAACTCGTTTTTGATGTCAAAGAGACAAAGACAAAATAAGGACGGTCATTTCACCCTCAAGGCATCATCGGATCTGCCCAAGTTTTATACCACTGGAAAGCCCGTCTCAAGGGCTATCTTTGCCATGAACTTGGGGTTGCTGACGATTCTGTAGGCGAGCCGAGCGGCCTGGATGTTAGGCCTACCCCTAAGAGATATTCAAAAATTCCAGGGGCCGGCTGCGAAGCAAGGTCTCGCCGGCCGGGGTAATAGCCCAAAATAAATTTGAGGTAAAATTGAGAATAACTCCCGTTCTAGGGGGGCTAGAGAGATGAATTTTTGACCTGACTCTGCCTTAGGTATCCTTGCATCCGAAAAAAAGACTTTCACGGCCGATGAGAGCAGGTTTCACACCGGAAAAGACCAGCAAGTGGGGACGCTACAAACCCCCCGCAAAACACCTTCAACTCGTTTTTGATGTCAAAGAGACAAAGACAAAATAAGGACGGTCATTTCACCCTCAAGGCATCATCGGATCTACCCAAGTTTTATACCACTGGAAAGCCAGTCTCAAGGGCTATCTTTGCCATGAACTTGGGGTTGCTGACGATTCTGTAGGCGAGCCGAGCGGCCTGGATGTTAGGCCTACCCCTAAGAGATATTCAAAAATTCCAGGGGCTGGCTGCGAAGCAAGGTCTCGCCGGCAGGGGGAATAGCCCAAAATAAATTTGAGGTAAAATTGAGAATAACTCCCGTTCTAGGGGGGCTAGAGAGATGAATTTTTGACCTGACTCTGCCTTAGGTATCCTTGCATCCGAAAAATAGACTTTCACGGCCGATGACGGCAGGTTTCACACCGGAAAAGACCAGAAAGCGGGGACGCTACAAACACCCCGCAAAACACCTTCAACTCGTTTTTGCTGTCAAAGAGACAAAGACAAAATAAGGATTGTCATTTCACCACCAATGCATTATCGGATTTGCACAAGTTTTATACCACTGGAAAGCCCGTCTCAAGGGCTATCTTTGCCATAAATTTGGGGTTGCTGACGATTCTGTAAGCGAGGCGAGCGGCCTGGATGTTAGGCCTACCCCTAAGAGATATTGAAAAATTCCAGGGGCCGGCTGCGAAGCAAGGTCTCGACGGCCGGGGTAATGGCCCAAAAGAAATTTGAGGTAAAATTGAGAATAACTCCCGTTCTAGGGGGGCTAGAGAGATGAATTTTTGACCTGACTCTGCCTTAGGTATCCCTCCATCCGAAAAATAGACTTTCACGGCCGATGAGAGCAGGTTTCACACCGGAAACGACCAGCAAGTGGGGACGCTACAAACCCCCCGCAAAACACCTTCAACTCGTTTTTGCTGTCAAAGAGACAAAGACAAAATAAGGATTGTCATTTCACCACCAAGGCATTATCGGATTTGCACAAGTTTTATACCACTGGAAAGCCCGTCTCAAGGGCTATCTTTGCAATGAATTTGGGGTTGCTGACGATTCTGTAAGCGAGGCGAGCGGCCTGGATGTTAGGCCTACCCCTAAGAGATATTGAAAAATTCCAGGGGCCGGCTGCGAAGCAAGGTCTCGACGGCCGGGGTAATGCCCCAAAATAAATTTGAGGTAAATTTGGGAATAACTCCCGTTCTAGGGGGGCTAGAGAGATGAATTTTTGACCTGACTCTGCCTTAGGTATCCCTCCATCCGAAAAATAGACTTTCACGGCCGATGAGAGCAGGTTTCACACCGGAAAAGACCAGCAAGTGGGGACGCTACAAACCCCCCGCAAAACACCTTCAACTCGTTTTTGATGTCAAAGAGATAAAGACAAAATAAGGACGGTCATTTCACCCTCAAGGCATCATCGGATCTACCCAAGTTTTATACCACTGGAAAGCCAGTCTCAAGGGCTATCTTTGCAATGAACTTGGGAATGCTGACGGTTCTGTAGGCGAGCCGAGCGGCCTGGATGTTAGGCCTACCCCTAAGGGATATTGAAAAATTCCAGGGGCCGGCTGAGAAGCAAGGTCTCGACGGCCGGGGTAATGGCCCAAAATAAATTTGAGGTAAAATTGAGAATAACTCCCGTTCTAGGGGGGCTAGAGAGATGAATTATTGACCTTACTCTGCCTTAGGTATCCCTCCATCCAAAAAATAGACTTTCACGGCCGATGACGGCAGGTTTCACACCGGAAAAGACCAGAAAGCGGGGACGCTAGAAACCCCCGCAAAACACCTTCAACTCGTTTTTGATGTCAAAGAGATAAAGACAAAATAAGGACGGTCATTTCACCACCAAGGCATCATCGGATCTACCCAAGTTTTATACCACTGGAAAGCCAGTCTCAAGGGCTATCTTTGCCAATTTGGGGTTGCTGACGATTCTGTAGGCGAGCCGAGCGGCCTGGATGTTAGGCCTACCCCTAAGAGATATTCAAAAATTCCAGGGGCTGGCTGCGAAGCAAGGTCTCGCCGGCAGGGGTAATAGCACAAAATAAATTTGAGGTAAAATTGAGAATAACTCCCGTTCTAGGGGGGCTAGAGAGATGAATTTTTGACTTGAGTCTGCCTTAGGTATCCCTCCATCCGAAAAATAGACTTTCACGGCCGATGAGAGCAGGTTTCACACCGGAAAAGACCAGCAAGTGGGGACGCTACGAACCCCCCGCAAAACACCTTCAACTCGTTTTTGATGTCAAAGAGACAAAGACAAAATAAGGACGGTCATTTCACCCTCAAGGCATCATCGGATCTGCCCAAGTTTTATACCACTGGAAAGCCCGTCTCAAGGGCTATCTTTGCCATGAACTTGGGGTTGCTGACGATTCTGTAGGCGAGCCGAGCGGCCTGGATGTTAGGCCTACCCCTAAGAGATATTCAAAAATTCCAGGGGCCGGCTGCGAAGCAAGGTCTCGCCGGCCGGGGTAATAGCCCAAAATAAATTTGAGGTAAAATTGAGAATAACTCCCGTTCTAGGGGGGCTAGAGAGATGAATTTTTGACCTGACTCTGCCTTAGGTATCCTTGCATCCGAAAAAAAGACTTTCACGGCCGATGACGGCAGGTTTCACACCGGAAAAGACCAGAAGGCGGGGACGCTACAAACCCCCCGCAAAACACCTTCAACTCGTTTTTGCTGTCAAAGAGACAATGACAAAATAAGGATTGTCATTTCACCCCAAAGGCATCATCGGATCTGCCCAAGTTTTATACCACTGCAAAGCCCGTCTCAAGGGCTATCTTTGCCATGAATTTGGGGTTGCTGACGATTCTGTAAGCGAGGCGAGCGGCCTGGATGTTAGGCCTACCCCTAAGAGATATTGAAAAATTCCAGGGGCCGGCTGCGAAGCAAGGTCTCGACGGCCGGGGTAATGGCCCAAAAGAAATTTGAGGCAAAATTGAGAATAACTCCCGTTCTAGGGGGGCTAGAGAGATGAATTTTTGACCTGACTCTGCCTTAGGTATCCCTCCATCCGAAAAATAGACTTTCACGGCCGATGAGAGCAGGTTTCACACCGGAAAAGACCAGCAAGTGGGGACGCTACAAACCCCCCGCAAAACACCTTCAACTCGTTTTTGATGTCAAAGAGACAAAGACAAAATAAGGACGGTCATTTCACCCTCAAGGCATCATCGGATCTACCCAAGTTTTATACCACTGGAAAGCCAGTCTCAAGGGCTATCTTTGCCATGAACTTGGGGTTGCTGACGATTCTGTAGGCGAGCCGAGCGGCCTGGATGTTAGGCCTACCCCTAAGAGATATTCAAAAATTCCAGGGGCTGGCTGCGAAGCAAGGTCTCGCCGGCAGGGGTAAGAGCACAAAATAAATTTGAGGTAAAATTGAGAATAACTCCCGTTCTAGGGGGGCTAGAGAGATGAATTTTTTACCTGACTCTGCCTTAGGTATCCTTGCATTCGAAAAAAAGACTTTCACGGCCGATGACGGCAGGTTTCACACCGGAAAAGACCAGAAAGCGGGGACGCTACAAACACGCCGCAAAACACCTTCAACTCGTTTTTGCTGTCAAAGAGACAAAGACAAAATAAGGATTGTCATTTCACCACCAATGCATTATCGGATCTGCACAAGTTTTATACCACTGGAAAGCCCGTCTCAAGGGCTATCTTTGCCATGAATTTGGGGTTGCTGACGATTCTGTAAGCGAGTCGAGCGGCCTGGATGTTAGGCCTACCCCTAAGAGATATTGAAAAATTCCAGGGGCCGGCTGCGAAGCAAGGTCTCGACGGCCGGGGTAATGGCCCAAAATAAATTTGAGGTAAATTTGGGAATAACTCCCGTTCTAGGGGGGCTAGAGAGATGAATTTTTGACCTGACTCTGCCTTAGGTATCCCTCCATCCAAAAAAAAGACTTTCACGGCCGATGACGGCAGGTTTCACACCGGAAAAGACCAGAAAGCGGGGACGCTAGAAACCCCCGCAAAACACCTTCAACTCGTTTTTGCTGTCAAAGAGACAAAGACAAAATAAGGACGGTCATTTCACCCTCAAGGCATCATCGGATCTGCCCAAGTTTTATACCACTGGAAAGCCCGTCTCAAGGGCTATCTTTGCCATGAACTTGGGGTTGCTGACGATTCTGTAGGCGAGCCGAGCGGCCTGGATGTTAGGCCTACCCCTAAGAGATATTCAAAAATTCCAGGGGCCGGCTGCGAAGCAAGGTCTCGCCGGCCGGGGTAATAGCCCAAAATAAATTTGAGGTAAAATTGAGAATAACTCCCGTTCTAGGGGGGCTAGAGAGATGAATTTTTGACCTGACTCTGCCTTAGGTATCCTTGCATCCGAAAAAAAGACTTTCACGGCCGATGACGGCAGGTTTCACACCGGAAAAGACCAGAAGGCGGGGACGCTACAAACCCCCCGCAAAACACCTTCAACTCGTTTTTGCTGTCAAAGAGACAATGACAAAATAAGGATTGTCATTTCACCCCAAAGGCATCATCGGATCTGCCCAAGTTTTATACCACTGCAAAGCCCGTCTCAAGGGCTATCTTTGCCATGAATTTGGGGTTGCTGACGATTCTGTAAGCGAGGCGAGCGGCCTGGATGTTAAGCCTACCCCTAAGAGATATTGAAAAATTCCAGGGGCCGGCTGCGAAGCAAGGTCTCGACGGCCGGGGTAATGGCCCAAAAGAAATTTGAGGCAAAATTGAGAATAACTCCCGTTCTAGGGGGGCTAGAGAGATGAATTTTTGACCTGACTCTTCCTTAGGTATCCCTCCATCCGAAAAATAGACTTTCACGGCCGATGAGAGCAGGTTTCACACCGGAAAAGACCAGCAAGTGGGGACGCTACAAACCCCCCGCAAAACACCTTCAACTCGTTTTTGATGTCAAAGAGACAAAGACAAAATAAGGACGGTCATTTCACCCTCAAGGCATCATCGGATCTACCCAAGTTTTATACCACTGGAAAGCCAGTCTCAAGGGCTATCTTTGCCATGAACTTGGGGTTGCTGACGATTCTGTAGGCGAGCCGAGCGGCCTGGATGTTAGGCCTACCCCTAAGAGATATTCAAAAATTCCAGGGGCTGGCTGCGAAGCAAGGTCTCGCCGGCAGGGGTAAGAGCACAAAATAAATTTGAGGTAAAATTGAGAATAACTCCCGTTCTAGGGGGGCTAGAGAGATGAATTTTTTACCTGACTCTGCCTTAGGTATCCTTGCATTCGAAAAAAAGACTTTCACGGCCGATGACGGCAGGTTTCACACCGGAAAAGACCAGAAAGCGGGGACGCTACAAACACGCCGCAAAACACCTTCAACTCGTTTTTGCTGTCAAAGAGACAAAGACAAAATAAGGATTGTCATTTCACCACCAATGCATTATCGGATCTGCACAAGTTTTATACCACTGGAAAGCCCGTCTCAAGGGCTATCTTTGCCATGAATTTGGGGTTGCTGACGATTCTGTAAGCGAGTCGAGCGGCCTGGATGTTAGGCCTACCCCTAAGAGATATTGAAAAATTCCAGGGGCCGGCTGCGAAGCAAGGTCTCGACGGCCGGGGTAATGGCCCAAAATAAATTTGAGGTAAATTTGGGAATAACTCCCGTTCTAGGGGGGCTAGAGAGATGAATTTTTGACCTGACTCTGCCTTAGGTATCCCTCCATCCAAAAAAAAGACTTTCACGGCCGATGACGGCAGGTTTCACACCGGAAAAGACCAGAAAGCGGGGACGCTAGAAACCCCCGCAAAACACCTTCAACTCGTTTTTGCTGTCAAAGAGACAAAGACAAAATAAGGATTGTCATTTCACCACCAAGGCATTATCGGATTTGCACAAGTTTTATACCACTGGAAAGCCCGTCTCAAGGGCTATCTTTGCCATGAATTTGGGGTTGCTGACGATTCTGTAAGCGAGGCGAGCGGCCTGGATGTTAGGCCTACCCCTAAGAGATATTCAAAAATTCCAGGGGCCGGCTGCGAAGCAAGGTCTCGCCGGCCGGGGTAATAGCCCAAAAGAAATTTGAGGTAAAATTGAGAATAACTCCCGTTCTAGGGGGGCTAGAGAGATGAATTTTTGACCTGACTCTGCCTTAGGTATCCTTGCATCCGAAAAATAGACTTTCACGGCCGATGACGGCAGGTTTCACACCGGAAAAGACCAGAAAGCGGGGACGCTACAAACCCCCCGCAAAACACCTTCAACTCGTTTTTGCTGTCAAAGAGACAAAGACAAAATAAGGATTGTCATTTCACCACCAAGGCATTATCGGATTTGCACAAGTTTTATACCACTGGAAAGCCCGTCTCAAGGGCTATCTTTGCCATGAATTTGGGGTTGCTGACGATTCTGTTAGCGAGGCGAGCGGCCTGGATGTTAGGCCTACCCCTAAGAAATATTGAACAATTCCAGGGGCCGGCTGCGAAGCAAGGTCTCGACGGCCGGGGTAATGGCCCAAAATAAATTTGAGGTAAAATTGAGAATAACTCCCGTTCTAGGGGGGTTAGAGAGATGAATTTTTGACCTGACTCTGCCTTAGGTATCCCTGCATCCGAAAATTAGAATTGTGCGGCCGATGACGGCAGGTTTCACGCCGGAAAAGACCAGCAAGCGGGGACGCTACAAACCCCCCGCAAAACACCTTCAACTCGTTTTTGCTGTCAAAGAGACAAAGACAAAATAAGGACGGTCATTTCACCCTCAAGGCATCATCGGATTTGCCCAAGTTTTATACCACTGGAAAGCCCGTCTCAAGGGCTATCTCTGCCATGAACTTGGGGTTGCTGACGATTCTGTAAGCGAGCCGAGCGGCCTGGATGTTAGGCCTACCCCTAAGAGATATTGAACAATTCCATGGGCCGGCTGCGAAGCAAGGTCTCGCCGGCAGGGGTAATAGCCCATAAGAAATTTGAGGTAAAATTGAGAATAACTCCCGTTCTAGGGGGGCTAGAGAGATGAATTTTTGACCTGACTCTGCCTTAGGTATCCTTGCATCCGAAAAATAAACTTTCACGGCCGATGACGGCAGGTTTCACACCGGAAAAGACCAAAAAACGGGGACGCTACAAACCCCCCGCAAAACACCTTCAACTCGTTTTTGCTGTCAAAGAGACAAAGACAAAATAAGGATTGTCATTTCACCACCAAGGCATTATCGGATTTGCACAAGTTTTATACCACTGGAAAGCCCGTCTCAAGGGCTATCTTTGCCATGAATTTGGGGTTGCTGACGATTCTGTTAGCGAGGCGAGCGGCCTGGATGTTAGGCCTACCCCTAAGAGATATTGAACAATTCCAGGGGCCGGCTGCGAAGCAAGGTCTCGACGGCCGGGGTAATGGCCCAAAATAAATTTGAGGTAAAATTGAGAATAACTCCCGTTCTAGGGGGGTTAGAGAGATGAATTTTTGACCTGACTCTGCCTTAGGTATCCCTGCATCCGAAAATTAGAATTGTGCGGCCGATGACGGCAGGTTTCACGCCGGAAAAGACCAGCAAGCGGGGACGCTACAAACCCCCCGCAAAACACCTTCAACTCGTTTTTGCTGTCAAAGAGACAAAGACAAAATAAGGACGGTCATTTCACCCTCAAGGCATCATCGGATTTGCCCAAGTTTTATACCACTGGAAAGCACGTCTCAAGGGCTATCTCTGCCATGAACTTGGGGTTGCTGACGATTCTGTAGGCGAGCTGAGCGGCCTGGATGTTAGGCCTACCCCTAAGAGATATTCAAAAATTCCAGGGGCCGGCTGCGAAGCAAGGTCTCGCCGGCCGGGGTAATAGCCCAAAATAAATTTGAGGTAAAATTGAGAATAACTCCCGTTCTAGGGGGGCTAGAGAGATGAATTTTTGACCTGACTCTGCCTTAGGTATCCCTGCATCCGAAAATTAGAATTGTGCGGCCGATGACGGCAGGTTTCACGCCGGAAAAGACCAGCAAGTGGGGACGCTACAAACCCCCCGCAAAACACCTTCAACTCGTCTTTGCTGTCAAAGAGACAACAATGAGGTGAGATTGGGAATAACTCTCGTTCTAGGGGGGCTAGAGAGATGATTTGTTTACCTGACTCTGCCTTAGGTATCCCTGCATCCGAAACTTAGACTTTAGCGGCCGATGAGGTCAAGTTTCACACCGGAAAAGACCAGCAAGCGGGGACGCTACAAACCCCCCGCAAAACACCTTCAAGTCGTTTTTGCTGTCAAAGAGACAAAGACAAAATAAGGATGGTCCTTTCACCCTCAAGGCATCATCGCATCTGCACAAGTTTTATACCACTGGAAAGCACGTCTCAAGGGCTATCTTTAACATGAATTTGGAGTTGCTGACCATTCTGTTTAGCGAGGCGAGCGGCCTGGATGTTAGGCCTACCCCTAAGAGATATTGAAAAATTCAAGGGGCCGGCTGCGAAGCAAGGTCTCGCCTGACGGGGTGATGTCCCAAAATAAATTTGAGGTGAAATTGGGAATAACTCCCGTTCTAGGGGGGCTAGAGAGATGATTGTTTTACCTGACTCTGCCTTAGGTATCCCTGCATCCGAAAATTACACTTTTGCGGCCGATACGGGGCTGGTTTCACACCGGAAAAGACCAGCAAGTGGGGACGCTACAAACCCCCCGCAAAACACCTTCAACTCGTTTTTGATGTCAAAGAGACAAAGACAAAATAAGGACGGTCATTTCACCCTCAAGGCATCATCGGATCTGCCAAGGTTTTATACCACTGGAAAGCCCGTCTCAAGGGCTATCTCTGCCATGAACTTGGGGTTGCTGACGATTCTGTAGGCGAGCTGAGCGGCCTGGATGTTAGGCCTACCCCTAAGAGATATTCAAAAATTCCAGGGGCCGGCTGCGAAGCAAGGTCTCGCCGGCCGGGGTAGTAGCCCAAAATAAATTTGAGGTAAAATTGAGAATAACTCCCGTTCTAGGGGGGCTAGAGAGATGAATTTTTGACCTGACTCTGCCTTAGGTATCCCTGCATCCGAAAATTAGAATTGTGCGGCCGATGACGGCAGGTTTCACGCCGGAAAAGACCAGCAAGTGGGGACGCTACAAACCCCCCGCAAAACACCTTCAACTCGTCTTTGCTGTCAAAGAGACAATAATGAGGTGAGATTGGGAATAACTCTCGTTCTAGGGGGGCTAGAGAGATGATTTGTTTACCTGACTCTGCCTTAGGTATCCCTGCATCCGAAACTTAGACTTTAGCGGCCGATGAGGTCAAGTTTCACACCGGAAAAGACCAGCAAGCGGGGACGCTACAAACCCCCCGCAAAACACCTTCAACTCGTTTTTGCTGTCAAAGAGACAAAGACAAAATAAGGATGGTCCTTTCACCCTCAAGGCATCATCGCATCTGCACAAGTTTTATACCACTGGAAAGCACGTCTCAAGGGCTATCTCTAACATGAATTTGGAGTTGCTGACCATTCTGTTTAGCGAGGCGAGCGGCCTGGATGTTAGGCCTACCCCTAAGAGATATTGAAAAATTCAAGGGGCCGGCTGCGAAGCAAGGTCTCGCCTGCCGGGGTAATGTCCCAAAATAAATTTGAGGTGAAATTGGGAATTACTCCCGTTCTAGGGGGGCTAGAGAGATGAATTTTTTACCTGACTCTGCCTTAGGTATCCCTGCATCCGAAAATTACACTTTTGCGGCCGATACGGGGCTGGTTTCACACCGGAAAAGACCAGCAAGCGGGGACGCTACAAACCCCCCGCAAAATACCTTCAACTCGTCGTTGCTGTCAAAGAGACAATAATGAGGTGAGATTTTAAATAACTCTCGTTCTAGGTGGGCTAGAGTGATGATTTTTTTACATGACTCTGCCTTAGGTATCCCTACATCGGAAAATTAGACTTTCACGGAGCTTTCTACCAAAAAGTGACGCCATTTTTGTTGCCCACAAAACCTCAATAATTCATGGAAAAAAATCGTTGCGGTCTTCAAATTCGAACCAGCACCATCGGCGGAGGTGTCCGCAAAAAGTGATCGCCAAAAATCGGCATGTTACCGGGGTCGAATTTTTGGAATAATTGACAGGTAGTACCCTGTCGCCATTTTGAATTTTGGGGTCGAAAATAAAAGTGCGATTTGACGGTGCAGCATTCTAGACTAGACTTCCCTGAAGACCTTTTCTGTGTGGGGACATGGCCAAATCCCAAAACCTGGGCAATTAGGAGCTTTCTACCAAAAAGTGACGCCATCTTTGTTGCCCAAAAAACCTCAATAATTCATGGAATAAAATCGTTGCGGTCTTCAAATTCGAACCAGCACCATCGGCGGAGGTGTCCGCAAAAAGTGATCGCCAAAAATCGCCATGTTACCGGGGGTCGAATTTTTGGAATAATTGGCAGGTAGTACCCTGTCGCCATTTTGAATTTTGGGGTCGAAAATAAAAGTGCGATTTGACGGTGCAGCATTCTAGACTAGACTTCCCTGAAGACCTTTTTTGTGTGGGGACATGGCCAAATCCCAAAACCTGGGCAATTAGGAGCTTTCTACCAAAAAGTGACGCCATCTTTGTTGCCCAAAAAACCTCAATAATTCATGGAATAAAATCGTTGCGGTCTTCAAATTCGAACCAGCACCATCGGCGGAGGTGTCCGCAAAAAGTGATCGCCAAAATTCGGCATGTTAACGGGGGTCCAATTTTTGGAATAATTGACAGGTAGTACCCTGTCGCCATTTTGTATTTTGGGGTCGAAAATAAAAGTGCGATTTGACGGTGCAGCATTCTAGACTAGACTTCCCTGAAGACCTTTTCTGTGTGGGGACATGGCCAAATCCCAAAACCTGGGCAATTAGGAGCTTTCTACCAAAAAGTGACGCCATCGGCAACAAGCCCAAAAAACCTCAATAATTCATGGAATAAAATCGTTGCGGTCTTCAAATTCGAACCAGCACCATCGGCGGAGGTGTCCGCAAAAAGTGATCGCCAAAAATCGGCATGTTACCGGGGGTCGAATTTTTGGAATAATTGACAGGTAGTACCCTGTCGCCATTTTGAATTTTGGGGTCGAAAATAAAAGTGCGATTTGACGGTGCAGCATTCTAGACTAGACTTCCCTGAAGACCTTTTCTGTGTGGGGACATGGCCAAATCCCAAAACCTGGGTAATTAGGAGCTTTCTACCAAAAAGTAACGCCATCTTTGTTGCCCAAAAAACCTCAATAATTCATGGAATAAAATCGTTGGGGTCTTCAAATTCGAACCAGCACCATCGGCGGAGGTCTCCGCAAAAAGTGATCGCCAAAAATCGGCATGTTACCGGGGGTCGAATTTTCTGGAATAATTGACAGGTAGTACCCTGTCGCCATTTTGAATTTTGGGGTCGAAAATAAAAGTGCGATTTGACGGTGCAGCATTCTAGACTAGACTTCCCTGAAGACCTTTTCTGTGTGGGGACATGGCCAAATCCCAAAACCTGGGCAATTAGGAGCTTTCTACCAATAAGTGACGCCATCTCTGTTGCCCAAAAAACCTCAATAATTCATGGAATAAGTCGTTGCGGTCTTCAAATTCGAACCAGAACCATCGGCGGAGGTGTCCGCAAAAAGTGATCGCCAAAAATCGGCATGTTAACGGAGGTCGAATTTCTGGAATAATTGACAGGTAGTACCCTGTCGCCATTTTGAATTTTGGGGTCAAAAATAAAAGTGCGATTTGACGGTGCAGCATTCTAGACTAGACTTCCCTAAAGACCCTTTCTGTGTGGGGACATGGCCAAATCCCAAAACCTGGGCAATTAGGAGCTTTCTACCAAAAAGTGACGCCATCTTTGTTGCCCAAAAAACCTCAATAATTCATGGAATAAAATCGTTGCGGTCTTCAAATTCGAACCAGCACCATCGGCGGAGGTGTCCGCAAAAAGTGATCGCCAAAAATCGGCATGTTACCGGGGGTCGAATTTCTGGAATAATTGACAGGTAGTACCCTGTCGCCATTTTGAATTTTGGGGTCGAAAATAAAAGTGCGATTTGACGGTGCAGCATTCTAGACTAGACTTCCCTGAAGACCTTTTCTGTGTGGGGACATGGCCAAATCCAAAAACCTGGGCAATTAGGAGCTTTCTACCAAAAAGTGACGCCATCTTTGTTGCCCAAAAAACCTCAATAATTCATGGAATAAAATCGTTGCGGTCTTCAAATTCGAACCAGCACCATCGGCGGAGGTGTCCGCAAAAAGTGATCGCCAAAAATCGGCATGTTACCGGGGGTCGAATTTTTGGAATAATTGACAGGTAGTACCCTGTCGCCATTTTGAATTTTGGGGTCGAAAATAAAAGTGCGATTTGACGGTGCAGCATTCTAGACTAGACTTCCCTGAAGACCTTTTCTGTGTGGGGACATGGCCAAATCCAAAAACCTGGGCAATTAGGAGCTTTCTACCAAAAAGTGACGCCATCTTTGTTGCCCAAAAAACCTCAATAATTCATGGAATAAAATCGTTGCGGTCTTCAAATTCGAACCAGCACCATCGGCGGAGGTGTCCGCAAAAAGTGATCGCCAAAAATCGCCATGTTACCGGGGGTCGAATTTTTGGAATAATTGACAGGTAATACCCTGTCGCCATTTTGAATTTTGGGGTCGAAAATAAAAGTGCGATTTGACGGTGCAGCATTCTAGACAAGACTTCCCTGAAGACCTTTTCTGTGTGGGGACATGGCCAAATCCAAAAACCTGGGCAATTAGGAGCTTACTACCAATAAGTGACGCCATCTCTGTTGCCCAAAAAACCTCAATAATTCATGGAATAAAATCGTTGCGGTCTTCAAATTCGAACCAGAACCATCGGCGGAGGTGTCCGCAAAAAGTGATCGCCAAAAATCGGCATGTTAACGGGGGTCGAATTTTTGGAATAATTGACAGGTAGTACCCTGTCGCCATTTTGAATTTTGGGGTCGAAAATAAAAGTGCGATTTGACGGTGCAGCATTCTAGACTAGACTTCCCTGAAGACCTTTTCTGTGTGGGGACATGGCCAAATCCAAAAACCTGGGCAATTAGGAGCTTTCTACCAAAAAGTGACGCCATCTTTGTTGCCCAAAAAACCTCAATAATTCGTGGAATAAAATCGTTGCGGTCTTCAATTCGAACCAGCACCATCGGCGGAGGTGTCCGCAAAAAGTGATCGCTAAAAATCGGCATGTTACCGGGGGTCGAATTTTTGGAATAATTGACAGGTAGTACCCTGTCGCCTTTTTGATTTTTGGGGTCGAAAATAAAAGTGCGATTTGACGGTGCAGCATTCTAGACTAGACTTCCCTGAAGACCTTTTCTGTGTGGGGACATGGCCAAATCCCAAAACCTGGGCAATTAGGAGCTTTCTACCAAAAAGTGACGCCATCTTTGTTGCCCAAAAAACCTCAATAATTCATGGAATAAAATCGTTGCGGTCTTCAAATTCGAACCAGCACCATCGGCGGAGGTGTCCGCAAAAAGTGATGGCCAAAAATCGCCATGTTACCGGGGGTCGAATTTTTGGAATAATTGACACGTAATACCCTGTCGCCATTTTGAATTTTGGGGCCGAAAATAAAAGTGCGATTTGACGGTGCAGCATTCTAGACTAGACTTCCCAGAAGACCTTTTCTGTGTGGGGACATGGCCAAATCCCAAAACCTGGGCAATTAGTAGCTTTCTACCAAAAAGTGACGCCATCTTTGTTGCCCAAAAAACCTCAATAATTCAAGGAATAAAATCGTTGCGGTCTTCAAATTCGAACCAGCACCATCGGCGGAGGTGTCCGCAAAAAGTGATCGCCAAAAATCGGCATGTTACCGGGGGTCGAATTTTTGGAATAATTGACAGGTAGTACCCTGTCGCCATTTTGAATTTTGGGGTCGAAAATAAAAGTGCGATTTGACGGTGCAGCATTCTAGACTAGACTTCCCTGAAGACCTTTTCTGTGTGGGGACATGGACAAATCCAAAAACCTAGGCAATTAGGAGCTTTCTACCAAAAAGTGACGCCATCTTTGTTGCCCAAAAAACCTCAATAATTCATGGAATAAAATCGTTGCGGTCTTCAAATTCGAACCAGCACCATCGGCGGAGGTGTCCGCAAAAAGTGATCGCCAAAAATCGGCATGTTACCGGGGGTCGAATTTTTGGAATAATTGACAGGTAGTACCCTGTCGCCATTTTGAATTTTGGGGTCGAAAATAAAAGTGCGATTTGACGGTGCAGCATTCTAGACTAGACTTCCCTGAAGACCTTTTCTGTGTGGGGACATGGCCAAATCCCAAAACCTGGGCAATTAGGAGCTTTCTAACAAAAAGTGACGCCATCTTTGTTGCCCAAAAAACCTCAATAATTCATGGAATAAAATCGTTGCGGTCTTCAAATTCGAACCAGCACCATCGGCGGAGGTGTCCGCAAAAAGTGATCGCCAAAAATCGGCATGTTACCGGGGGTCGAATTTTTGGAATATTTGACAGGTAGTACCCTGTCGCCATTTTGAATTTTGGGGTCGAAAATAAAAGTGCGATTTGACGGTGCAGCATTCTAGACTAGACTTCCCTGAAGACCTTTTCTGTGTGGGGACATGGACAAATCCAAAAACCTAGGCAATTAGGAGCTTTCTACCAAAAAGTGACGCCATCTTTGTTGCCCAAAAAACCTCAATAATTCATGGAATAAAATCGTTGCGGTCTTCAAATTCGAACCAGCACCATCGGCGGAGGTGTCCGCAAAAAGTGATCGCCAAAAATCGGCATGTTACCGGGGGTCGAATTTTTGGAATAATTGACAGGTAGTACCCTGTCGCCATTTTGAATTTTGGGGTCGAAAATAAAAGTGCGATTTGACGGTGCAGCATTCTAGACTAGACTTCCCTGAAGACCTTTTCTGTGTGGGGACATGGCCAAATCCCAAAACCTGGGCAATTAGGAGCTTTCTACCAAAAAGTGACGCCATCTTTGTTGCCCAAAAAACCTCAATAGTTCATGGAATAAAATCGTTGCGGTCTTCAAATTCGAACCAGAACCATCGGCGGAGGTGTCCGCAAAAAGTGATCGCCAAAAATCGGCATGTTACCGGGGGTCGAATTTTTGGAATAATTGACAGGTCGCCCCTGTCGCCATTTTGAATTTTGGGGTCGAAAATAAAAGTGCGATTTGACGGTGCAGCATTCTAGACTAGACTTCCCTGAAGACCTTTTCTGTGTGGGGACATGGCCAAATCCAAAAACCTGGGCAATTAGGAGCTTTCTACCAAAAAGTGACGCCATCTTTGTTGCCCACAAAACCTCAATAATTCATGGAATAAAATCGTTGCGGTCTTCAAATTCGAACCAGCACCATCGTCGGAGGTGTCCGCAAAAAGTGATCGCTAAAAATCGGCATGTTACCGGGGGTCGAATTTTTGGAATATTTGACAGGTAGTACCCTGTCGCCATTTTGGATTTTGGGGTCGAAAATAAAAGTGCGATTTGACGGTGCAGCATTCTAGACTAGACTTCCCTGAAGACCTTTTCTGTGTGGGGACATGGCCAAATCCAAAAACCTGGGCAATTAGGAGCTTACTACCAATAAGTGACGCCATCTCTGTTGCCCAAAAAACCTCAATAATTCATGGAATAAAATCGTTGCGGTCTTCAAATTCGAACCAGAACCATCGGCGGAGGTGTCCGCAAAAAGTGATCGCCAAAAATCGGCATGTTAACGGGGGTCGAATTTTTGGAATAATTGACAGGTAGTACCCTGTCGCCATTTTGAATTTTGGGGTCGAAAATAAAAGTGCGATTTGACGGTGCAGCATTCTAGACTAGACTTCCCTGAAGACCTTTTCTGTGTGGGGACATGGCCAAATCCAAAAACCTGGGCAATTAGGAGCTTTCTACCAAAAAGTGACGCCATCTTTGTTGCCCAAAAAACCTCAATAATTCATGGAATAAAATCGTTGCGGTCTTCAATTCGAACCAGCACCATCGGCGGAGGTGTCCGCAAAAAGTGATCGCTAAAAATCGGCATGTTACCGGGGGTCGAATTTTTGGAATAATTGACAGGTCGCCTTTTTGATTTTTGGGGTCGAAAATAAAAGTGCGATTTGACGGTGCAGCATTCTAGACTAGACTTCCCTGAAGACCTTTTCTGTGTGGGGACATGGCCAAATCCCAAAACCTGGGCAATTAGGAGCTTTCTACCAAAAAGTGACGCCATCTTTGTTGCCCAAAAAACCTCAATAATTCATGGAATAAAATCGTTGCGGTCTTCAAATTCGAACCAGCACCATCGGCGGAGGTGTCCGCAAAAAGTGATGGCCAAAAATCGCCATGTTACCGGGGGTCGAATTTTTGGAATAATTGACACGTAATACTCTGTCGCCATTTTGAATTTTGGGGCCGAAAATAAAAGTGCGATTTGACGGTGCAGCATTCTAGACTAGACTTCCCAGAAGACCTTTTCTGTGTGGGGACATGGCCAAATCCCAAAACCTGGGCAATTAGGAGCTTTCTAACAAAAAGTGACGCCATCTTTGTTGCCCAAAAAACCTCAATAATTCAAGGAATAAAATCGTTGCGGTCTTCAAATTCGAACCAGCACCATCGGCGGAGGTGTCCGCAAAAAGTGACCGCCAAAAATCGGCATGTTACCGGGGGTCGAATTTTTGGAATAATTGACAGGTAGTACCCTGTCGCCATTTTGAATTTTGGGGTCGAAAATAAAAGTGCGATTTGACGGTGCAGCATTCTAGACTAGACTTCCCTGAAGACCTTTTCTGTGTGGGGACATGGACAAATCCAAAAACCTAGGCAATTAGGAGCTTTCTACCAAAAAGTGACGCCATCTTTGTTGCCCAAAAAACCTCAATAATTCATGGAATAAAATCGTTGCGGTCTTCAAATTCGAACCAGCACCATCGGCGGAGGTGTCCGCAAAAAGTGATCGCCAAAAATCGGCATGTTACCGGGGGTCGAATTTTTGGAATAATTGACAGGTAGTACCCTGTCGCCATTTTGAATTTTGGGGTCGAAAATAAAAGTGCGATTTGACGGTGCAGCATTCTAGACTAGACTTCCCTGAAGACCTTTTCTGTGTGGGGACATGGCCAAATCCCAAAACCTGGGCAATTAGGAGCTTTCTAACAAAAAGTGACGCCATCTTTGTTGCCCAAAAAACCTCAATAATTCATGGAATAAAATCGTTGCGGTCTTCAAATTCGAACCAGCACAATCGGCGGAGGTGTCCGCAAAAAGTGATCGCCAAAAATCGGCATGTTACCGGGGGTCGAATTTTTGGAATATTTGACAGGTAGTACCCTGTCGCCATTTTGAATTTTGGGGGTCGAAAATAAAAGTGCGATTTGACGGTGCAGCATTCTAGACTAGACTTCCCTGAAGACCTTTTCTGTGTGGGGACATGGACAAATCCAAAAACCTAGGCAATTAGGAGCTTTCTACCAAAAAGTGACGCCATCTTTGTTGCCCAAAAAACCTCAATAATTCATGGAATAAAATCGTTGCGGTCTTCAAATTCGAACCAGCACCATCGGCGGAGGTGTCCGCAAAAAGTGATCGCCAAAAATCGGCATGTTACCGGGGGTCGAATTTTTGGAATAATTGACAGGTAGTACCCTGTCGCCATTTTGAATTTTGGGGTCGAAAATAAAAGTGCGATTTGACGGTGCAGCATTCTAGACTAGACTTCCCTGAAGACCTTTTCTGTGTGGGGACATGGACAAATCCAAAAACCTAGGCAATTAGGAGCTTTCTACCAAAAAGTGACGCCATCTTTGTTGCCCAAAAAACCTCAATAGTTCATGGAATAAAATCGTTGCGGTCTTCAAATTCGAACCAGCACCATCGGCGGAGGTGTCCGCAAAAAGTGATCGCCAAAAATCGGCATGTTACCGGGGGTCGAATTTTTGGAATAATTGACAGGTAGTACCCTGTCGCCATTTTGAATTTTGGGGTCGAAAATAAAAGTGCGATTTGACGGTGCAGCATTCTAGACTAGACTTCCCTGAAGACCTTTTCTGTGTGGGGACATGGCCAAATCCCAAAACCTGGGCAATTAGGAGCTTTCTACCAAAAAGTGACGCCATCTTTGTTGCCCAAAAAACCTCAATAGTTCATGGAATAAAATCGTTGCGGTCTTCAAATTCGAACCAGCACCAAAGGTGGAGGTGTCCGCAAAAAGTGATCGCCAAAAATCGGCATGTTACCGGGGGTCGAATTTTTGGAATATTTGACAGGTAGTACCCTGTCGCCATTTTGAATTTTGGGGTCGAAAATAAAAGTGCGATTTGACGGTGCAGCATTCTAGACTAGACTTCCCTGAAGACCTTTTCTGTGTGGGGACATGGACAAATCCAAAAACCTAGGCAATTAGGAGCTTTCTACCAAAAAGTGACGCCATCTTTGTTGCCCAAAAAACCTCAATAATTCATGGAATAAAATCGTTGCGGTCTTCAAATTCGAACCAGCACCATCGGCGGAGGTGTCCGCAAAAAGTGATCGCCAAAAATCGGCATGTTACCGGGGGTCGAATTTTTGGAATAATTGACAGGTAGTACCCTGTCGCCATTTTGAATTTTGGGGTCGAAAATAAAAGTGCGATTTGACGGTGCAGCATTCTAGACTAGACTTCCCTGAAGACCTTTTCTGTGTGGGGACATGGCCAAATCCCAAAACCTGGGCAATTAGGAGCTTTCTACCAAAAAGTGACGCCATCTTTGTTGCCCAAAAACCTCAATAATTCATGGAATAAAATCGTTGCGGTCTTCAAATTCGAACCAGCACCATCGGCGGAGGTGTCCGCAAAAAGTGATCGCCAAAATTCGGCATGTTAACGGGGGTCCAATTTTTGGAATAATTGACAGGTAGTACCCTGTCGCCATTATGTATTTTGGGGTCGAAAATAAAAGTGCGATTTGACGGTGCAGCATTCTAGACTAGACTTCCCTGAAGACCTTTTCTGTGTGGGGACATGGACAAATCCAAAAACCTAGGCAATTAGGAGCTTTCTACCAAAAAGTGACGCCATCTTTGTTGCCCAAAAAACCTCAATAATTCATGGAATAAAATCGTTGCGGTCTTCAAATTCGAACCAGCACCATCGGCGGAGGTGTCCGCAAAAAGTGATCGCCAAAAATCGGCATGTTACCGGGGGTCGAATTTTTGGAATAATTGACAGGTAGTACCCTGTCGCCATTTTGAATTTTGGGGTCGAAAATAAAAGTGCGATTTGACGGTGCAGCATTCTAGACTAGACTTCCCTGAAGACCTTTTCTGTGTGGGGACATGGCCAAATCCCAAAACCTGGGCAATTAGGAGCTTTCTAACAAAAAGTGACGCCATCTTTGTTGCCCAAAAAACCTCAATAATTCATGGAATAAAATCGTTGCGGTCTTCAAATTCGAACCAGCACCATCGGGGGAGGTGTCCGCAAAAAGTGATCGCCAAAAATCGGCATGTTACCGGGGGTCGAATTTTTGGAATATTTGACAGGTAGTACCCTGTCGCCATTTTGAATTTTGGGGTCGAAAATAAAAGTGCGATTTGACGGTGCAGCATTCTAGACTAGACTTCCCTGAAGACCTTTTCTGTGTGGGGACATGGACAAATCCAAAAACCTAGGCAATTAGGAGCTTTCTACCAAAAAGTGACGCCATCTTTGTTGCCCAAAAAACCTCAATAATTCATGGAATAAAATCGTTGCGGTCTTCAAATTCGAACCAGCACCATCGGCGGAGGTGTCCGCAAAAAGTGATCGCCAAAAATCGGCATGTTACCGGGGGTCGAATTTTTGGAATAATTGACAGGTAGTACCCTGTCGCCATTTTGAATTTTGGGGTCGAAAATAAAAGTGCGATTTGACGGTGCAGCATTCTAGACTAGACTTCCCTGAAGACCTTTTCTGTGTGGGGACATGGCCAAATCCCAAAACCTGGGCAATTAGGAGCTTTCTACCAAAAAGTGACGCCATCTTTGTTGCCCAAAAAACCTCAATAGTTCATGGAATAAAATCGTTGCGGTCTTCAAATTCGAACCAGCACCATCGGCGGAGGTGTCCGCAAAAAGTGATCGCCAAAAATCGGCATGTTACCGGGGGTCGAATTTTTGGAATAATTGACAGGTCGCCCCTGTCGCCATTTTGAATTTTGGGGTCGAAAATAAAAGTGCGATTTGACGGTGCAGCATTCTAGACTAGACTTCCCTGAAGACCTTTTCTGTGTGGGGACATGGCCAAATCCAAAAACCTGGGCAATTAGGAGCTTTCTACCAAAAAGTGACGCCATCTTTGTTGCCCACAAAACCTCAATAATTCATGGAATAAAATCGTTGCGGTCTTCAAATTCGAACCAGCACCATCGTCGGAGGTGTCCACAAAAAGTGATCGCTAAAAATCGGCATGTTACCGGGGGTCGAATTTTTGGAATATTTGACAGGTAGTACCCTGTCGCCATTTTGAATTTTGGGGTCGAAAATAAAAGTGCGATTTGACGGTGCAGCATTCTAGACTAGACTTCCCTGAAGACCTTTTCTGTGTGGGGACATGGCCAAATCCAAAAACCTGGGCAATTAGGAGCTTACTACCAATAAGTGACGCCATCTCTGTTGCCCAAAAAACCTCAATAATTCATGGAATAAAATCGTTGCGGTCTTCAAATTCGAACCAGAACCATCGGCGGAGGTGTCCGCAAAAAGTGATCGCCAAAAATCGGCATGTTAACGGGGGTCGAATTTTTGGAATAATTGACAGGTAGTACCCTGTCGCCATTTTGAATTTTGGGGTCGAAAATAAAAGTGCGATTTGACGGTGCAGCATTCTAGACTAGACTTCCCTGAAGACCTTTTCTGTGTGGGGACATGGCCAAATCCCAAAACCTGGGCAATTAGGAGCTTTCTACCAAAAAGTGACGCCATCTTTGTTGCCCAAAAAACCTCAATAATTCATGGAATAAAATCGTTGCGGTCTTCAATTCGAACCAGCACCATCGGCGGAGGTGTCCGCAAAAAGTGATCGCTAAAAATCGGCATGTTACCGGGGGTCGAATTTTTGGAATAATTGACAGGTCGCCTTTTTGATTTTTGGGGTCGAAAATAAAAGTGCGATTTGACGGTGCAGCATTCTAGACTAGACTTCCCTGAAGACCTTTTCTGTGTGGGGACATGGCCAAATCCCAAAACCTGGGCAATTAGGAGCTTTCTACCAAAAAGTGACGCCATCTTTGTTGCCCAAAAAACCTCAATAATTCATGGAATAAAATCGTTGCGGTCTTCAAATTCGAACCAGCACCATCGGCGGAGGTGTCCGCAAAAAGTGATGGCCAAAAATCGCCATGTTACCGGGGGTCGAATTTTTGGAATAATTGACACGTAATACCCTGTCGCCATTTTGAATTTTGGGGCCGAAAATAAAAGTGCGATTTGACGGTGCAGCATTCTAGACTAGACTTCCCAGAAGACCTTTTCTGTGTGGGGACATGGCCAAATCCCAAAACCTGGGCAATTAGGAGCTTTCTAACAAAAAGTGACGCCATCTTTGTTGCCCAAAAAACCTCAATAATTCAAGGAATAAAATCGTTGCGGTCTTCAAATTCGAACCAGCACCATCGGCGGAGGTGTCCGCAAAAAGTGACCGCCAAAAATCGGCAAGTTACCGGGGGTCGAATTTTTGGAATAATTGACAGGTAGTACCCTGTCGCCATTTTGAATTTTGGGGTCGAAAATAAAAGTGCGATTTGACGGTGCAGCATTCTAGACTAGACTTCCCTGAAGACCTTTTCTGTGTGGGGACATGGACAAATCCAAAAACCTAGGCAATTAGGAGCTTTCTACCAAAAAGTGACGCCATCTTTGTTGCCCAAAAAACCTCAATAATTCATGGAATAAAATCGTTGCGGTCTTCAAATTCGAACCAGCACCATCGGCGGAGGTGTCCGCAAAAAGTGATCGCCAAAAATCGGCATGTTACCGGGGGTCGAATTTTTGGAATAATTGACAGGTAGTACCCTGTCGCCATTTTGAATTTTGGGGTCGAAAATAAAAGTGCGATTTGACGGTGCAGCATTCTAGACTAGACTTCCCTGAAGACCTTTTCTGTGTGGGGACATGGCCAAATCCCAAAACCTGGGCAATTAGGAGCTTTCTACCAAAAAGTGACGCCATCTTTGTTGCCCAAAAAACCTCAATAATTCATGGAATAAAATCGTTGCGGTCTTCAAATTCGAACCAGCACCATCGGCGGAGGTGTCCGCAAAAAGTGATCGCCAAAAATCGGCATGTTACCGGGGGTCGAATTTTTGGAATAATTGACAGGTAGTACCCTGTCGCCATTTTGAATTTTGGGGTCGAAAATAAAAGTGCGATTTGACGGTGCAGCATTCTAGACTAGACTTCCCTGAAGACCTTTTCTGTGTGGGGACATGGACAAATCCAAAAACCTAGGCAATTAGGAGCTTTCTACCAAAAAGTGACGCCATCTTTGTTGCCCAAAAAACCTCAATAATTCATGGAATAAAATCGTTGCGGTCTTCAAATTCGAACCAGAACCATCGGCGGAGGTGTCCGCAAAAAGTGATCGCCAAAAATCGGCATGTTAACGGGGGTCGAATTTTTGGAATAATTGACAGGTAGTACCCTGTCGCCATTTTGAATTTTGGGGTCGAAAATAAAAGTGCGATTTGACGGTGCAGCATTCTAGACTAGACTTCCCTGAAGACCTTTTCTGTGTGGGGACATGGCCAAATCCCAAAACCTGGGCAATTAGGAGCTTTCTACCAAAAAGTGACGCCATCTTTGTTGCCCAAAAAACCTCAATAATTCATGGAATAAAATCGTTGCGGTCTTCAATTCGAACCAGCACCATCGGCGGAGGTGTCCGCAAAAAGTGATCGCTAAAAATCGGCATGTTACCGGGGGTCGAATTTTTGGAATAATTGACAGGTCGCCTTTTTGATTTTTGGGGTCGAAAATAAAAGTGCGATTTGACGGTGCAGCATTCTAGACTAGACTTCCCTGAAGACCTTTTCTGTGTGGGGACATGGCCAAATCCCAAAACCTGGGCAATTAGGAGCTTTCTACCAAAAAGTGACGCCATCTTTGTTGCCCAAAAAACCTCAATAATTCATGGAATAAAATCGTTGCGGTCTTCAAATTCGAACCAGCACCATCGGCGGAGGTGTCCGCAAAAAGTGATGGCCAAAAATCGCCATGTTACCGGGGGTCGAATTTTTGGAATAATTGACACGTAATACCCTGTCGCCATTTTGAATTTTGGGGCCGAAAATAAAAGTGCGATTTGACGGTGCAGCATTCTAGACTAGACTTCCCAGAAGACCTTTTCTGTGTGGGGACATGGCCAAATCCCAAAACCTGGGCAATTAGGAGCTTTCTAACAAAAAGTGACGCCATCTTTGTTGCCCAAAAAACCTCAATAATTCAAGGAATAAAATCGTTGCGGTCTTCAAATTCGAACCAGCACCATCGGCGGAGGTGTCCGCAAAAAGTGACCGCCAAAAATCGGCATGTTACCGGGGGTCGAATTTTTGGAATAATTGACAGGTAGTACCCTGTCGCCATTTTGAATTTTGGGGTCGAAAATAAAAGTGCGATTTGACGGTGCAGCATTCTAGACTAGACTTCCCTGAAGACCTTTTCTGTGTGGGGACATGGACAAATCCAAAAACCTAGGCAATTAGGAGCTTTCTACCAAAAAGTGACGCCATCTTTGTTGCCCAAAAAACCTCAATAATTCATGGAATAAAATCGTTGCGGTCTTCAAATTCGAACCAGCACCATCGGCGGAGGTGTCCGCAAAAAGTGATCGCCAAAAATCGGCATGTTACCGGGGGTCGAATTTTTGGAATAATTGACAGGTAGTACCCTGTCGCCATTTTGAATTTTGGGGTCGAAAATAAAAGTGCGATTTGACGGTGCAGCATTCTAGACTAGACTTCCCTGAAGACCTTTTCTGTGTGGGGACATGGCCAAATCCCAAAACCTGGGCAATTAGGAGCTTTCTAACAAAAAGTGACGCCATCTTTGTTGCCCAAAAAACCTCAATAATTCATGGAATAAAATCGTTGCGGTCTTCAAATTCGAACCAGCACCATCGGCGGAGGTGTCCGCAAAAAGTGATCGCCAAAAATCGGCATGTTACCGGGGGTCGAATTTTTGGAATATTTGACAGGTAGTACCCTGTCGCCATTTTGAATTTTGGGGTCGAAAATAAAAGTGCGATTTGACGGTGCAGCATTCTAGACTAGACTTCCCTGAAGACCTTTTCTGTGTGGGGACATGGACAAATCCAAAAACCTAGGCAATTAGGAGCTTTCTACCAAAAAGTGACGCCATCTTTGTTGCCCAAAAAACCTCAATAATTCATGGAATAAAATCGTTGCGGTCTTCAAATTCGAACCAGCACCATCGGCGGAGGTGTCCGCAAAAAGTGATCGCCAAAAATCGGCATGTTACCGGGGGTCGAATTTTTGGAATAATTGACAGGTAGTACCCTGTCGCCATTTTGAATTTTGGGGTCGAAAATAAAAGTGCGATTTGACGGTGCAGCATTCTAGACTAGACTTCCCTGAAGACCTTTTCTGTGTGGGGACATGGCCAAATCCCAAAACCTGGGCAATTAGGAGCTTTCTACCAAAAAGTGACGCCATCTTTGTTGCCCAAAAAACCTCAATAGTTCATGGAATAAAATCGTTGCGGTCTTCAAATTCGAACCAGCACCAAAGGTGGAGGTGTCCGCAAAAAGTGATCGCCAAAAATCGGCATGTTACCGGGGGTCGAATTTTTGGAATATTTGACAGGTAGTACCCTGTCGCCATTTTGAATTTTGGGGTCGAAAATAAAAGTGCGATTTGACGGTGCAGCATTCTAGACTAGACTTCCCTGAAGACCTTTTCTGTGTGGGGACATGGACAAATCCAAAAACATAGGCAATTAGGAGCTTTCTACCAAAAAGTGACGCCATCTTTGTTGCCCAAAAAACCTCAATAATTCATGGAATAAAATCGTTGCGGTCTTCAAATTCGAACCAGCACCATCGGCGGAGGTGTCCGCAAAAAGTGATCGCCAAAAATCGGCATGTTACCGGGGGTCGAATTTTTGGAATAATTGACAGGTAGTACCCTGTCGCCATTTTGAATTTTGGGGTCGAAAATAAAAGTGCGATTTGACGGTGCAGCATTCTAGACTAGACTTCCCTGAAGACCTTTTCTGTGTGGGGACATGGCCAAATCCCAAAACCTGGGCAATTAGGAGCTTTCTACGAAAAAGTGATGCCATCTTTGTTGCCCAAAAAACCTCAATAATTCATGGAATAAAATCGTTGCGGTCTTCAAATTCGAACCAGCACCATCGGCGGAGGTGTCCGCAAAAAGTGATCGCCAAAATTCGGCATGTTAACGGGGGTCCAATTTTTGGAATAATTGACAGGTAGTACCCTGTCGCCATTATGTATTTTGGGGTCGAAAATAAAAGTGCGATTTGACGGTGCAGCATTCTAGACTAGACTTCCCTGAAGACCTTTTCTGTGTGGGGACATGGCCAAATCCCAAAACCTGGGCAATTAGGAGCTTTCTACCAAAAAGTGACGCCATCGGCAACAAGCCCAAAAAACCTCAATAATTCATGGAATAAAATCGTTGCGGTCTTCAAATTCGAACCAGCACCATCGGCGGAGGTGTCCGCAAAAAGTGATCGCCAAAAATCGGCATGTTACCGGGGGTCGAATTTTTGGAATAATTGACAGGTAGTACCCTGTCGCCATTTTGAATTTTGGGGTCGAAAATAAAAGTGCGATTTGACGGTGCAGCATTCTAGACTAGACTTCCCTGAAGACCTTTTCTGTGTGGGGACATGGCCAAATCCCAAAACCTGGGCAATTAGGAGCTTTCTACCAATAAGTGACGCCATCTCTGTTGCCCAAAAAACCTCAATAATTCATGGAATAAGTCGTTGCGGTCTTCAAATTCGAACCAGAACCATCGGCGGAGGTGTCCGCAAAAAGTGATCGCCAAAAATCGGCATGTTAACGGAGGTCGAATTTCTGGAATAATTGACAGGTAGTACCCTGTCGCCATTTTGAATTTTGGGGTCGAAAATAAAAGTGCGATTTGACGGTGCAGCATTCTAGACTAGACTTCCCTGAAGACCCTTTCTGTGTGGGGACATGGCCAAATCCCAAAACCTGGGCAATTAGGAGCTTTCTACCAAAAAGTGACGCCATCTTTGTTGCCCAAAAAACCTCAATAATTCATGGAATAAAATCGTTGCGGTCTTCAAATTCGAACCAGCACCATCGGCGGAGGTGTCCGCAAAAAGTGATCGCCAAAAATCGGCATGTTACCGGGGGTCGAATTTTTGGAATAATTGACAGGTAGTACCCTGTCGCCATTTTGAATTTTGGGGTCGAAAATAAAAGTGCGATTTGACGGTGCAGCATTCTAGACTAGACTTCCCTGAAGACCCTTTCTGTGTGGGGACATGGCCAAATCCCAAAACCTGGGCAATTAGGAGCTTTCTACCAAAAAGTGACGCCATCTTTGTTGCCCAAAAAACCTCAATAATTCATGGAATAAAATCGTTGCGGTCTTCAAATTCGAACCAGCACCATCGGCGGAGGTGTCCGCAAAAAGTGATCGCCAAAAATCGGCATGTTACCGGGGGTCGAATTTTTGGAATAATTGACAGGTAGTACCCTGTCGCCATTTTGAATTTTGGGGTCGAAAATAAAAGTGCGATTTGACGGTGCAGCATTCTAGACTAGACTTCCCTGAAGACCTTTTCTGTGTGGGGACATGGCCAAATCCAAAAACCTGGGCAATTAGGAGCTTTCTACCAAAAAGTGACGCCATCTTTGTTGCCCAAAAAACCTCAATAATTCATGGAATAAAATCGTTGCGGTCTTCAAATTCGAACCAGCACCATCGGCGGAGGTGTCCGCAAAAAGTGATCGCCAAAAATCGGCATGTTACCGGGGGTCGAATTTTTGGGATAATTGACAGGTAGTACCCTGTCGCCATTTTGAATTTTGGGGTCGAAAATAAAAGTGCGATTTGACGGTGCAGCATTCTAGACTAGACTTCCCTGAAGACCTTTTCTGTGTGGGGACATGGCCAAATCCAAAAACCTGGGCAATTAGGAGCTTTCTACCAAAAAGTGACGCCATCTTTGTTGCCCAAAAAACCTCAATAATTCATGGAATAAAATCGTTGCGGTCTTCAAATTCGAACCAGCACCATCGGCGGAGGTGTCCGCAAAAAGTGATCGCCAAAAATCGCCATGTTACCGGGGGTCGAATTTTTGGAATAATTGACAGGTAATACCCTGTCGCCATTTTGAATTTTGGGGTCGAAAATAAAAGTGCGATTTGACAGTGCAGCATTCTAGACTAGACTTCCCTGAAGACCTTTTCTGTGTGGGGACATGGCCAAATCCCAAAACCTGGGAAATTAGGAGCTTTCTAACAAAAAGTGACGCCATCTTTGTTGCCCAAAAAACCTCAATAATTCATGGAATAAAATCGTTGCGGTCTTCAAATTCGAACCAGCACCATCGGCGGAGGTGTCCGCAAAAAGTGATCGCCAAAAATCGGCATGTTACCGGGGGTCGAATTTTTGGAATATTTGACAGGTAGTACCCTGTCGCCATTTTGAATTTTGGGGTCGAAAATAAAAGTGCGATTTGACGGTGCAGCATTCTAGACTAGACTTCCCTGAAGACCTTTTCTGTGTGGGGACATGGCCAAATCCCAAAACCTGGGAAATTAGGAGCTTTCTAACAAAAAGTGACGCCATCTTTGTTGCCCAAAAAACCTCAATAATTCATGGAATAAAATCGTTGCGGTCTTCAAATTCGAACCAGCACCATCGGCGGAGGTGTCCGCAAAAAGTGATCGCCAAAAATCGGCATGTTACCGGGGGTCGAATTTTTGGAATATTTGACAGGTAGTACCCTGTCGCCATTTTGAATTTTGGGGTCGAAAATAAAAGTGCGATTTGACGGTGCAGCATTCTAGACTAGACTTCCCTGAAGACCTTTTCTGTGTGGGGACATGGCCAAATCCCAAAACCTGGGCAATTAGGAGCTTTCTACCAAAAAGTGACGCCATCTTTGTTGCCCAAAAAACCTCAATAATTCATGGAATAAAATCGTTGCGGTCTTCAAATTCGAACCAGCACCATCGGCGGAGGTGTCCGCAAAAAGTGATCACCAAAAATCGGCATGTTACCGGGGGTCGAATTTTTGGAATAATTGACAGGTAGTACCCTGTCGCCATTTTGAATTTTGGGGTCGAAAATAAAAGTGCGATTTGACGGTGCAGCATTCTAGACTAGACTTCCCTGAAGACCTTTTCTGTGTGGGGACATGGCCAAATCCAAAAACCTGGGCAATTAGGAGCTTTCTACCAATAAGTGACGCCATCTCTGTTGCCCAAAAAACCTCAATAATTCATGGAATAAAATCGTTGCGGTCTTCAAATTCGAACCAGAACCATCGGCGGAGGTGTCCGCAAAAAGTGATCGCCAAAAATCGCCATGTTACCGGGGGTCGAATTTTTGGAATAATTGACAGGTAATACCCTGTCGCCATTTTGAATTTTGGGGTCGAAAATAAAAGTGCGATTTGACAGTGCAGCATTCTAGACTAGACTTCCCTGAAGACCTTTTCTGTGTGGGGACATGGCCAAATCCCAAAACCTGGGAAATTAGGAGCTTTCTAACAAAAAGTGACGCCATCTTTGTTGCCCAAAAAACCTCAATAATTCATGGAATAAAATCGTTGCGGTCTTCAAATTCGAACCAGCACCATCGGCGGAGGTGTCCGCAAAAAGTGATCGCCAAAAATCGGCATGTTACCGGGGGTCGAATTTTTGGAATATTTGACAGGTAGTACCCTGTCGCCATTTTGAATTTTGGGGTCGAAAATAAAAGTGCGATTTGACGGTGCAGCATTCTAGACTAGACTTCCCTGAAGACCTTTTCTGTGTGGGGACATGGCCAAATCCCAAAACCTGGGCAATTAGGAGCTTTCTACCAAAAAGTGACGCCATCTTTGTTGCCCAAAAAACCTCAATAATTCATGGAATAAAATCGTTGCGGTCTTCAAATTCGAACCAGCACCATCGGCGGAGGTGTCCGCAAAAAGTGATCACCAAAAATCGGCATGTTACCGGGGGTCGAATTTTTGGAATAATTGACAGGTAGTACCCTGTCGCCATTTTGAATTTTGGGGTCGAAAATAAAAGTGCGATTTGACGGTGCAGCATTCTAGACTAGACTTCCCTGAAGACCTTTTCTGTGTGGGGACATGGCCAAATCCAAAAACCTGGGCAATTAGGAGCTTTCTACCAATAAGTGACGCCATCTCTGTTGCCCAAAAAACCTCAATAATTCATGGAATAAAATCGTTGCGGTCTTCAAATTCGAACCAGAACCATCGGCGGAGGTGTCCGCAAAAAGTGATCGCCAAAAATCGGCATGTTACCGGGGGTCGAATTTTTGGAATAATTGACAGGTCGCCCCTGTCGCCATTTTGAATTTTGGGGTCGAAAATAAAAGTGCGATTTGACGGTGCAGCATTCTAGACTAGACTTCCCTGAAGACCTTTTCTGTGTGGGGACATGGCCAAATCCAAAAACCTGGGCAATTAGGAGCTTTCTACCAAAAAGTGACGCCATCTTTGTTGCCCAAAAAACCTCAATAATTCATGGAATAAAATCGTTGCGGTCTTCAAATTCGAACCAGCACCATCGGCGGAGGTGTCCGCAAAAAGTGATCGCCAAAAATCGGCATGTTACCGGGGGTCGAATTTTTGGAATAATTGACAGGTAGTACCCTGTCGCCATTTTGAATTTTGGGGTCGAAAATAAAAGTGCGATTTGACGGTGCAGCATTCTAGACTAGACTTCCCTGAAGACCTTTTCTGTGTGGGGACATGGCCAAATCCAAAAACCTGGGCAATTAGGAGCTTTCTACCAAAAAGTGACGCCATCTCTGTTGCCCAAAAAACCTCAATAATTCATGGAATAAAATCGTTGCGGTCTTCAAATTCGAACCAGCACCATCGGCGGAGGTGTCCGCAAAAAGTGATCGCCAAAAATCGGCATGTTACCGGGGGTCGAATTTTTGGAATAATTGACAGGTAGTACCCTGTCGCCATTTTGAATTTTGGGGTCGAAAATAAAAGTGCGATTTGACGGTGCAGCATTCTAGACTAGACTTCCCTGAAGACCTTTTCTGTGTGGGGACATGGCCAAATCCCAAAACCTGGGCAATTAGGAGCTTTCTAACAAAAAGTGACGCCATCTTTGTTGCCCAAAAAACCTCAATAATTCATGGAATAAAATCGTTGCGGTCTTCAAATTCGAACCAGCACCATCGGCGGAGGTGTCCGCAAAAAGTGATCGCCAAAAATCGGCATGTTACCGGGGGTCGAATTTTTGGAATATTTGACAGGTAGTACCCTGTCGCCATTTTGAATTTTGGGGTCGAAAATAAAAGTGCGATTTGACGGTGCAGCATTCTAGACTAGACTTCCCTGAAGACCTTTTCTGTGTGGGGACATGGACAAATCCAAAAACCTAGGCAATTAGGAGCTTTCTACCAAAAAGTGACGCCATCTTTGTTGCCCAAAAAACCTCAATAATTCATGGAATAAAATCGTTGCGGTCTTCAAATTCGAACCAGCACCATCGGCGGAGGTGTCCGCAAAAAGTGATCGCCAAAAATCGGCATGTTACCGGGGGTCGAATTTTTGGAATAATTGACAGGTAGTACCCTGTCGCCATTTTGAATTTTGGGGTCGAAAATAAAAGTGCGATTTGACGGTGCAGCATTCTAGACTAGACTTCCCTGAAGACCTTTTCTGTGTGGGGACATGGCCAAATCCCAAAACCTGGGCAATTAGGAGCTTTCTACCAAAAAGTGACGCCATCTTTGTTGCCCAAAAAACCTCAATAGTTCATGGAATAAAATCGTTGCGGTCTTCAAATTCGAACCAGCACCAAAGGTGGAGGTGTCCGCAAAAAGTGATCGCCAAAAATCGGCATGTTACCGGGGGTCGAATTTTTGGAATATTTGACAGGTAGTACCCTGTCGCCATTTTGAATTTTGGGGTCGAAAATAAAAGTGCGATTTGACGGTGCAGCATTCTAGACTAGACTTCCCTGAAGACCTTTTCTGTGTGGGGACATGGACAAATCCAAAAACCTAGGCAATTAGGAGCTTTCTACCAAAAAGTGACGCCATCTTTGTTGCCCCAAAAACCTCAATAATTCATGGAATAAAATCGTTGCGGTCTTCAAATTCGAACCAGCACCATCGGCGGAGGTGTCCGCAAAAAGTGATCGCCAAAAATCGGCATGTTACCGGGGGTCGAATTTTTGGAATAATTGACAGGTAGTACCCTGTCGCCATTTTGAATTTTGGGGTCGAAAATAAAAGTGCGATTTGACGGTGCAGCATTCTAGACTAGACTTCCCTGAAGACCTTTTCTGTGTGGGGACATGGCCAAATCCCAAAACCTGGGCAATTAGGAGCTTTCTACCAAAAAGTGACGCCATCTTTGTTGCCCAAAAAACCTCAATAGTTCATGGAATAAAATCGTTGCGGTCTTCAAATTCGAACCAGCACCAAAGGTGGAGGTGTCCGCAAAAAGTGATCGCCAAAAATCGGCATGTTACCGGGGGTCGAATTTTTGGAATATTTGACAGGTAGTACCCTGTCGCCATTTTGAATTTTGGGGTCGAAAATAAAAGTGCGATTTGACGGTGCAGCATTCTAGACTAGACTTCCCTGAAGACCTTTTCTGTGTGGGGACATGGCCAAATCCCAAAACCTAGGCAATTTGGAGCTTTCTACAAAAAAGTGACGCCATCTTTGTTGCCCAAAAAACCTCAATAATTCATGGAATAAAATCGTTGCGGTCTTCAAATTCGAACCAGCACCATCGGCGGAGGTGTCCGCAAAAAGTGATCGCCAAAAATCGGCATGTTACCGGGCGTCGAATTTTTGGAATAATTGACAGGTAGTACCCTGTCACCATTTTGAATTTTGGGTCGAAAATAAAAGTGCGATTTGACGGTGCAGCATTCTAGACTAGACTTCCCTGAAGACCTTTTCTTTGTGGGGACATGGCCAAATCCCAAAACCTGGGCAATTAGGAGCTTTCTACCAAAAAGTGACGCCATCTTTGTTGCCCAAAAAACCTCAATAATTCATGGAATAAAATCGTTGCGGTCTTCAAATTCGAACCAACACCATCGGCGGAGGTGTCTGCAAAAAGTGATCACCAAAAATTGGCATGTTACCGCGGGTCGAATTTTTGGAATAATTGACAGGTAGTACCCTGTCGCCATTTTGAATTTTGGGGTCGAAAATAAAAGTGCGATTTGACGGTGCAGCATTCTAGACTAGACTTCCCAGAAGACCTTTTCTGTGTGGGGACATGGCCAAATCCCAAAACCTGGGCAATTAGGAGCTTTCTACCAAAAAGTGACGCCATCTTTGTTGCCCAAAAAACCTCAATAATTCATGGAATAAAATCGTTGTGGTCTTCAAATTTGAACCAGCACCGTCGGGGGAGGTGTCCGCAAAAAGCGATCGCCAAAAGTCGGCATTTTACGGGGTGTCGAATTTTTGGAATATCTGACAGGTAGTACCCTGTCGCCATTTTGAATTTTGGGGTCGAAAATAAAAGTGCGGTTTGACGGTGCAGCATTCTAGACTAGACTTCCCTGAAGACCTTTTCTGTGTGGGGACATGGCCAAATCCCAAAACCTGGGCAATTAGGAGCTTTCTACCAAAAAGTGACGCCATCTTTGTTGCCCAAAAAACCTCAATAGTTCATGGAATAAAATCGTTGCGGTCTTCAAATTCGAACCAGCACCAAAGGTGGAGGTGTCCGCAAAAAGTGATCGCCAAAAATCGGCATGTTACCGGGGGTCGAATTTTTGGAATATTTGACAGGTAGTACCCTGTCGCCATTTTGAATTTTGGGGTCGAAAATAAAAGTGCGATTTGACGGTGCAGCATTCTAGACTAGACTTCCCTGAAGACCTTTTCTGTGTGGGGACATGGCCAAATCCCAAAACCTAGGCAATTTGGAGCTTTCTACAAAAAAGTGACGCCATCTTTGTTGCCCAAAAAACCTCAATAATTCATGGAATAAAATCGTTGCGGTCTTCAAATTCGAACCAGCACCATCGGCGGAGGTGTCCGCAAAAAGTGATCGCCAAAAATCGGCATGTTACCGGGCGTCGAATTTTTGGAATAATTGACAGGTAGTACCCTGTCACCATTTTGAATTTTGGGTCGAAAATAAAAGTGCGATTTGACGGTGCAGCATTCTAGACTAGACTTCCCTGAAGACCTTTTCTTTGTGGGGACATGGCCAAATCCCAAAACCTGGGCAATTAGGAGCTTTCTACCAAAAAGTGACGCCATCTTTGTTGCCCAAAAAACCTCAATAATTCATGGAATAAAATCGTTGCGGTCTTCAAATTCGAACCAACACCATCGGCGGAGGTGTCTGCAAAAAGTGATCACCAAAAATTGGCATGTTACCGGGGGTCGAATTTTTGGAATAATTGACAGGTAGTACCCTGTCGCCATTTTGAATTTTGGGGTCGAAAATAAAAGTGCGATTTGACGGTGCAGCATTCTAGACTAGACTTCCCAGAAGACCTTTTCTGTGTGGGGACATGGCCAAATCCCAAAACCTGGGCAATTAGGAGCTTTCTAACAAAAAGTGACGCCATCTTTGTTGCCCAAAAAACCTCAATAATTCATGGAATAAAATCGTTGTGGTCTTCAAATTTGAACCAGCACCGTCGGGGGAGGTGTCCGCAAAAAGCGATCGCCAAAAGTCGGCATGTTACGGGGTGTCGAATTTTTGGAATATCTGACAGGTAGTACCCTGTCGCCATTTTGAATTTTGGGGTCGAAAATAAAAGTGCGGTTTGACGGTGGAGAATGATAGACTAGACTTCCCTGAAGACCTTTTCTGTGTGGGGAATCATAGAGTAGGTTGTGTGGGGACATGGCCAAATTCCAAAACCTTGGGAATTATGAGCTTTTTACCAAAATGTGGCGCCATCATTGTGACCAAAAAATCCGAGCCAGCACCATCGGGGGAGGTGCCCGCAGCGAGTTGT
Organism: Pisaster brevispinus; assembly: GCA_023634235.1. Lineage (NCBI taxonomy): Eukaryota > Metazoa > Echinodermata > Asteroidea > Forcipulatida > Asteriidae > Pisaster > Pisaster brevispinus. The sequence continues at coordinate 378,723 of JAMKCF010000022.1, forward strand.
CGCCACAGGTTATTTTGAAATTTTGAGTAACAAATTAAAGTGCGATTTGACGGCAAAAAAAAACCCAATAAATTTTCTTTGATAAAAGAAGTTGTGCAGTTAAATTTCGAACCAGTGGATCCGCCCCTTGAATGGTTAAATACAATATCCAGACCATCTGGAAGACTGTAGGATTGTTATCAGCTAGTTTAACATTTATTTTGGAATAGGGCCAGAATATTTGAGATAAGCGTTACCAGTTATCAAGTGGTGAGGTTTTATTACTATGTCCCAAATGGACTTTTCTGCAATCGAGGGTAAACAAGTGATTGGCATTTCGAGATGGTTATAAAGTTTTAAAAATTGCCTCTGGACATCATTTCATATCTGGGTCAAAAATAAGGCCAGTTTGACCAATCTCTGTTATTTCCGTCTTTTGTTTTCCATACTACGTTTGTTCGTTTCTGTATATTCAAAAGTTGGTTGCTTACCTTGACTGGCTTTAGTTTGGCTGTAGTTGTACCATTCCATGCACTGTGACTGCGTTGTCCGGTACGCCATTTTGTCAGACAATCAGCTGGACCTTTCCATGCAGCAGAGTTGACCGCTCCTCTGATCTGAATGATTCACGTGATCGTCTGTATCGACCACTGGCAGACACTATTTCCTTCTTTATCGCTCTAGAGGGAGGTATATATAACCAGAACTAGTGTAGAAAACTGAAACACACAAACTGCACAAACCATGCAGACGAATTTATATGGAAACAGTTGAAAAATGTGTGCTTATTGATCAAATTGAATGGTTGGCCAGCCTCTTGCTATTAGCTCCTACGACATTGAAAGATCGTTGCGACCTAATGAATTCAAATGATCTTATTTGACCAGTGAAATGTAAACTGTTAAAATTGAAATACTCCTTTGTTACTGTTGAACGTTGATGTGATGGAGCATTCGTTTTAGATGAGCAAGACGTTTTAATTAAAAAAAAACATTTTTTTTAATTGGCCGAGAAAGACCTATGTTTTGGGTTAAACTAAACAGAAAAATAGCATCTGGCGGGTGATGGCGAATGTGGACAGGGTCATTTAGCCATAGTTTGCTGGGGAATAATTAATAACATGTGTTCATACTACGTCATCCATTGTGCTTAAAATCGTCAATATTTTGAGACGCGAAGTTCAAGAATCGATGGCATCGAGAGAATTTCGCTTCATCTGTTAGCTTAAAAATAGAAAAATGTTGACAAACTGCAGTAGTATGCCAGCCAGTTCAGTGTCAAATTAAAGGCGCAAGATTTCACTGCCCTTAGTTGTATTTTAAGTTTTCAATGGAACAAAATGATATGTTCAACCATACTTTCCAAAAACCCACTATTTCTTCTTCTGATTTAGGCTGCATTGAAAATGTGCACCATCTCCCTGGAAAACAAATCTTAACAGTTATATTCTTCTGGAAATGAATGACAACCTAATCTGATGAAGTTCTTCTCAAGACTCTCAAACTTAGTTTAGAGAATGTTGATGCTTCTTTTGTCTACTGCATCTTACAGTGTGGTCTAAATTGCACCTAAATTGCCTCAGCAAATCATGTGAAGAGAAGCAACAGAAAAATGTCAAAAAGAAAAACCACTGACACAGAAAAACGGTTAACAGGTGGGACCAACATTCCACTCAAGAGACTCTAGAATAATGGATATATGAAGCAGGGTATATAAGAGCATGGAAAGACACCGCCACAAATAAAAAGAGTCTCATGTGCACACTCTGGTACAAAGCACAGGAGTTGAGCTTTGTCGGGAGACTACAATAACCGTTGAACCAAGTGGACAAGTATGGTGTTCTGTGATATTAAAATTTGGTATGTTTATCAGTCCATCGTTTCTCACAACTGAGAGTAAGGACTTACACAGTTAGCTACAATTTGTGTTCGACATGGGGCGTGGTGTAGCCACCCCGGCCCGCAATTGTGTCCTCAGTGTGAGCTTGGAATCTCCGGAATTTTTTACAGGATTTTCTGGAGTGGGGGGGGGGAGACTACTGTACAAGAAGAAAACAGTGTGTTCAGTATGGGAACATTAGGCAGTTAGGGGGGGGGGTCTACCCTCTGCTCCATATCGGACATTGTAAAATTAGCCGGGCACCAATTTAATAAAACTGCTTGTGTACACAAACAAGTAGCAAAGCACAACAACATCTGCTTTAATACCAGGATAACATTGCCAGCTAAAATACCATATCTCATGTACCATCTAAGACTGGTATTGGTTGCTAGAAAAAAAGAAGAAGAAAAAGGTTACCAAAATGTTCATTTCCAATACTGTGCAACGAAAATACCACCATTTAACCCCCCTTTTCGTCAGTCTTACCTTTAAACTGCCCTCTTTATGATGAGTGACTTTTGCAGCATATATTTCCAGAGGTTTCACTTAAATAATCCCTTATTTCCGATGCATACACTGTGTACACGTGTGATTGTTGTGAGCCGACACACGTGTGCATCCGGGTTACAACCGCAAGCACGCGTCTAAGTTATTAGAAAACAAGATGGCGTCTTCCGTTTTTCATTATGATTGGTCGTATCTTAATAAATTTATTTCTAGTTGATGAGCAACAAAAAACCTCCATTTGTGATTTTAAATTTACATTATTTTATAATGTATAGACTCGTATTCTTTTTATGCTGGTCGGAATGAAACCTTCCGATTAAAAAAATTAAGTAGAAAAATTATGGAGTTATCGTCTGCTCATCGACTGAGTTCTGAATACTAATAAGGTGACTTCACAAATTTTTATCAATGAAAATGGCTTTGTTTACGTTCGGGAATAAAATTGCTTTTGATACAAATTTCAGGGAAAAAATTTCAGGTAACGAATGGTTATTTCTTATAAATAGGGGAAGTAAATATTGAAGAGTTTAGCTCATTTTCAGCAGTGTTAATCTGTATAAAAGTGTGATTCTGGGCTGGTTTTCGACTTGAACCCATTAAACAGTTAAACGTCCCATCCCTAGTTCAATACTGAGCATTCAACCATGCCCAGGTAAAGTCATCATAACAGCGTTACACAAGACTTAAAGTCATCATAACAGCGTTACACAAGACTTAAAGTCATCATAACAGCGTTACACAAGACTTAAAGTCATCATAACAGCGTTACACAAGACTTAAAGTCATCATAACAGCGTTACACAAGACGTAAAAAATTTACAGCATTAAACAAGTCGTAAAGTCACCATAACAGCGTTACACAAGACGTAAAGTCACCATAACAGCGTTACACAAGACTTAAAGTCATCATAACAGCTTTACACAAGACTTAAAGTCAACATAACAGCGTTACACAAGACTTAAAGTCAACATAATTAACAGCATTACACAAGAAGTAAAGTCAATATAACAGGGTTACACAAGACGTAAAGTCACCATAATAGCATTACACAAGACGTAAAGTCACCATAACAGCGTTACACAAGACTTAAAGTCATCATAACAGCTTTACACAAGACTTAAAGTCAACATAACAGCGTTACACAAGACTTAAAGTCAACATAATTAACAGCATTACACAAGAAGTAAAGTCAATATAACAGCATTACACAAGACGTAAAGTCACCGTAACAGCATTATACAAGGTCTATACCTTTTCCCCGACTCTTGCAATGAGGGATTCAAGCCTTTCTTCTATCTCATTCTGATCAGTGGTGGTCCTCCGACGCTTTTGACTCCTGTTATCTGTTGGGAATGTTGTTAACAAAAAGCGTGGCATTGCGCCATGAATTCTCAGAGACAAAGAGGCAATGAAACGTAATTTGAAAAATAAACGTCTTTATTTGTAAGGCCAGAACTCCATGGGAGGAGTGTTGGCTTGGTGTGGTCTCAACGTTTCGAACAGTAGTCGTCAGTATACTCTGCTCATCTTCAGGAGAATGCTGAGTAGAGTAAACTACCCTAATGTTCGTAACCCTGATCCTCCCGACCGTCGGGAGGATGGAGGGTTACGATCATCGCAGCTCGAGAGGATGGAGGGTTACGATCATCGCAACTCGGGAGGATGGAGGGTTACGATTCCATCGCAACTCGGGAGGATGGAGGGTTACGATCATCGCAACTCGGGAGGATGGAGGGTTACGATCATCGCAACTCACATAACTGTAGCACTCATATAACTTTTAAGGGCTACTAACATTTTAAAAACTTTTCCCGAAAAGGATGCTGTGCGAAGCAATGGTAAACACAACAAAAAACAGACGCTTTTCACTAGAGCAAGGAGCGAACAGGCGAAGGGCAGCTCGTAAACTAAATATAAATAAGTAGACATATTACCATCACCGTCATCTTCTAAGCGTCTTCTTCTAGACATACTGGAAAGGATAAGAAAAAAGTCTGCTTCTAGTTTAACCTTAAAATATGGCCGTGTCCGAAACGGCAACTTCGGCTACAGCTACAGCTAGATCAGCGCGTCTGCCAGTGTTGAAGAATAGGCAGACGCGCGCGATCTAGCCGTAGCTGTAGCCGAAGTCGCCGTTTCGGACACGGCCTAAATACTGTGATTTGGAGCAGCCTCCCTGAGTTCGGGTCATCCACACCAGGGGCATATACTGCCTTCAGGAGCACCACAACGGCTGCGAGGATAGGTCTGCCCATGGGACCGTGCCAGCATGGGCAGAGCTCTGGATCTCAAGGATCCGTACCTTCACGTTCCCATCCTTCCTGGGCACTCCTGATCATCTTTACTGCCCACTCCCTTCAGTCTATTGACCTCTTTGAGGGTTTTTACCATAATTAAGTGGGCAGTGTGTCGATCTCTTCAGCGCCGCTGAAGTTAGGAGGGTTTATGGCCAGTCTAGTAGACCTTGTACGAAGGTGCAGCAAGACTTTGTTGTTGCAGCATCACTTGTTGCAGCCGTTGACTTGTTACAGCAAGACTTGTTGCAGCAATACTTTCTGGTGCAGCAAGACTTGTTGTTGCAGCAACTTGTTGCAGAAATTTGAGACTTGACACAACAGGACTTGTTGAAGTAAGACTTGTTGCAGCAAAATTTCTTTTTGTTGTAGAAAGACTTATTGATGCAGCATAACTTGTTGTTGCAGCAAGACTTGTTGCACCAAGCTCAGCAAGACTTGCTGCTGAAGAAAAACTTGTCGGTCGCACACTTGTTGCAACAAGACTTCTTTTGCAGCAAGACTTGTTCCAGCAAAACTTGTGGCAGTAAAAGACATGTTGCAGCAAAACCTGTTGCAGCAAGACCCAATTGCAGGGAGACTTGTTGCAGCAAGACGGGTTGCAGCAGAGACTGATTACAGCAAGACTGGTTGCAGCAAGCCTTGCTGCAAAAAGTATTACCCCCTCATACTCGGACCATACTGAACAGTCAGATCTCATACCGCTTTAGTCATCGTCTTGCAAATTATGGTCTTCAAATAAACTTTTTTTCCACATTCCCAAACTTAATTCATAATAATATGGCTGCCAATGTTATGGAATGCCCTTCCCTATAGCCTAGATCTAAAGACAATTTTTGGGACATCACAATTTTTGAAAAGAGCACCCCAAAAAAAGCAATTAAAACAGCCCAAATCTTCCATTTTGGGAGTTGGACTGTTTGTGTATTAAATTTTGACATGACTTAGGGGCCCATCTCACATAAGCAGTCTATTTTTGTAACCTTTGAATTTATTTGGAAATCATGACACAAAATATACAATTCCCCATGTGACCAGTGTAGTATCTTGCCTGCCAGAAAGGCTCTGGAATGTACACTTGGTCAACCTTTTTGTAAAGACAAAGGTTACATGGCTTATATATCGAAAATTCCCTAAATTCGAACATTTTCAAGAGACTCAAAACTCATTTGTTATTATTATTATTAAATCATTTTCTGTGTAACTTATAAGTGTACTTCTTTGTCAAAGAGCCTCTGAACATTTTTTTTTATGGATACCGGCTCTCTATATAAATTGATTTGATTGGTTGACGATTGAGCCATCCTGCTTGCACTGTGCAGCTGCTTTAGTGACGAGCGGCAAAGCCGCTCTAGTCTTTTTCGTGCGTGATACCTGGGCTGGGGTGCCGCAGGGCGCCTTGACTAAAGGCTAGTGACAGCGCTGAAACCGATAGAAGTGAAGAGAGGACTAGGAAAGTTTAGCAACTGCATTAACTGTGAAGAGCTGGAGGGAGGTGGACGTGATCCATAGAGCTATATAATAAGAATAGCTCTAGTCTATGACGTGATCCCAATTTTTTGCTACAGTAGAACATGAAGTTGTTGTGGAAAACCATGGATTGCAAAAGGTCTCCCTTGTTCCTTTTCTTTGGTTTGAGTGCAGTTATCTCTCTTGCCTCTGCATTAAACAACCGACCAATTATTGGTAAGGATATTTTGGAAGTTGTTTGTTCTTAACTAGCCCTGGTGGAAAAATGTCCGTATCCAGCCACCACTTTTTCATTCGTTATGAAATAAAATAGTATCTAATTTACTCAAATGAGATATTCCTTGGGTAAAAATGAGTGAAAAAGTGGTGGCAGGATACGGAATTTTTTCCGGCCTACCTTGAGGCTTGAAAGTGTCACCAGGCATGAGCATGAGGCCGCTGTCAGAACCTTCTAAAAACACCATTTACGCCAAATTAGCGGTCCATTATGACTTGAGCGAGTATACTATCTTTATCATTCCAAACCTCGTCCTGGGCACTGCTGGCCCGCAACCGGCTCTAGCTCCATCATGACACTGACAGTTTTGACATGAGTTTGTATAAAGAGCCGAGACCCGGGTTTGAAATAAAGAATCTTGTTAATTAATGCCGATCGCATCAGCTTGTGCGTCTGCAGTAGTGTTACACAGTATCCACGCATGATCAATATATCACGGTGTCCTGTTGAACTCTATGGGCGATCCCAACTATAGTTGGGACATCCCAACTTTAACACTCAGGTTGGGACCAGTCCCAACTATAGTTGGGACAATTGTCAAGTTGGGACGGAACAGGCTTATTAATTATTATTGCACGTTTTGAATTAATTACACTGAACACCTCAGCATCTACTACTAGCAAACTCGGCGCCTGCTTCGGGGCCAAGTTTCATGGCTCTGCGTACCGCCTAAAATTGTGCTAACAGTCACCATTCTTCGCTTACTGCGCAAGCGCCGAAATTCTGCGCTTGTTGGGTAGCGAAGAATGCATAGATATACTAATTATTAATATATAGTAATGTTACTATCACTCAGTACTAACCTGCTAACCTGTGAAACGCAGAATTTCCTGCTTTCGTAAGCGCCGATTCATTGGTTACGGTAAGCAGAGTCATGAAATTTGACCCTGGTGTCTCTGGCCGATGTTTCTGAAAAATTACGATATCAATGGTTTTATTTTTTAAATTAAATTCATTATTGTTCTAGGGCAATTAATCTACAAGTGTAATCTATGTACCTGTGTTCTGTACGTTCATTTTTTAATCTAAATCTATCTTTTCAAACCATATTTATGTTGTCTAGGCCTATAATAATGGTAATGTCAACGTTTAAAATTTCCAATATGTGTTGTTCAAAATTCTGATAGTACACCATTGAAAACAATGAGCAAACAAGTTTTGCTGAATCATCACCAACACCATTGAAAATGAGGAGCATATTTTTTTTGCCGAGTCATCACAACACCAATGCATTATGATATGCACAAAGGTAGCACATATTACAACAAGCATTGAATGCGAGTCTCCATCTCCCCCATGGCTAATGACAGTGTCAGTGGAATAGAAACTGACATCTTACAGCCTGGTTTATATTTCACGCAAATTGCGAAAGTGAAGGGAAATTTCCCTGTGTCACAGTTGGGAAAACAGCACGTACAGTGTACAAGATTGTTTGGGTCAGGTAGTTTGCTTGGTATTGGCCTATGCGTGGAGAAAGAACCCTGCTTACCAGTTCTAGGCCTAGAGATTTTATTGCGAATACTGCCCAGTTGATTTCACACAATGGTCAGAAGGCAACGTGGGAAAGGATCTGCCTGAAATTTTACACCAATTTCTAATACCGGGTAAAAAGTTTTTGGGGTTTTTTTTCACCTGTAATTTGTTCTTCTTGCTGTGCCCGAATTTTCTACACTTTTTTTTTTGCCCGAAATTGGGAGGGGCAGTTGCCCCGCCCCTGGGTCATGGTCATGGCCCAATCCTTGGCCTGAACCATGTATTCAAAAGTGTTTATATTTACTTTTAGACATCATTGTTTTTTAAATTGAACTCAACTAAAATACTGATAAGTGAGTAGTCCTATTTTATTATTTAATATTTAATGGTGCAGGCCTCGAAATAACCCACGGCACCCACAGCAATTGCCGTGGTGCCCTGTGCTTTTGCTGTGGTGCCCTTTGCAAAGTTCCTATGCAAATAGATACATTTTCCTCATAACGTGCCCCTTACCAGAGGAAAAATGCCAGACCCCTTCAAGAGCGAAGTTCAAGGCCTGATGGTGTTCGCAGTTCCGGATCTCTTGTTTTGTTTTCTCTGTTCCTGTACATGTAGCTCATAAAAAGTCGTTCTTTGTGTCTACACTTATTGCTGCTAGTATCCATGAGACTGCCATGAAAACAATTTGATGTTCTTAATAATGAATTAATCCAGCTTCAAATTGGATGGGTCTACGCATAATTATAGGCCCTCGATGGCTGTGTGCTTAAATTAAGCAACGCCATGAAAGCTGGAGTACTTTCCAAAGTGTATGCACCCTCATCCTTCCGCCCACCCTGAGGTATGCAACTGAAAATCTATTTCCAGTTGACTCTCACTACAATAGACCTTTGCACATGGCGTCATTTCAGTAGGGCGCCCTGGCCTAGAGGTCAAAAGGAGGTTGTTCATTGGCCAATCCTGTGCGCCGCGTGTACAAATCTGTGCGCTTCGATTGTTGCGCCACCATTTTACCTCTAAGATGGCGGCTGGATGACGTCACTGGGACTGGCCAAATTACCTCTTTATACCAAGAACGTTGTTGTATGCGGACAGCAAAACAAAGACACACGAAGTAGAATGAGATTCGGGACTTACTTTGGCACTCTTCATGCAGTACTATAACAAGCAGAACCTCTGACGAGGGTTGACTGTATCTTCATATCCACAGGTGTTCTGTCCCAAGCAACAAGCGGTCATCTCGCTAAGTATGGAAAAACCTACATCGCCGCCTCGTATGTGAAATTTCTGGAGTCGGCTGGAGCAAGGGTCGTTCCAGTTCTAGTCGACCAGCCTGATGGGTACTATAAGAAGATGTTTAATTCTTTGAATGGGTGAGTTGGGTAGTACATGTAATATAGATCAAGAAAGCATCAATAACCGTGATTAATTTGCAATGAAATATTTAATTATCGCTGGTCAGGAACTCTAGTGATACAGCACTGAATTCAGCCAGAATTATTCCCCTATTAGTTGACTGAATAAGGGATCAGTTTTGGGTGGTATGATAGTCCATTTATTCCTTGGACATACAATTGTAAGGCTATGTCACCTGGGCTTAATTTAACAAAGAGCTAATATGCGAATCACTCTTAATTGCTAAGCAAAATGTGACGTCACAATACAAATAACTACGATGATACTGACAACTCATCTTAAGATGAATCTTAGCACTTTGTGAAATCCAGCCCAGGTGATGGACATAGCCTCTGTCACCAGTCTATTTACATATTTGGACAAAAAGGCATACAGCCATAAGAACAATAATAATATTATAATAATACTTTACATTGATACTGCGCTTAATACTACGTTTCTAAGCTCTACAGTATTTATTGTGCAAGATATGCGGAGCTCTGTTTTGAAGTAAGAGACATATTTACGCAGCACAATGCAATAGTTTAAAAGGTGCTGTGTTACAATATGCAGCCAATCAAACCAGGAACACCGGGGCAAACCCCTTCTCTTTTCGATAAGTGCACTGGGTTCTTTTACATGCATTACACAACTCAAGGAACCTACGGCTTTACATCGAATCCGAAGGACGCAGCAACAATGGTTAAGTGTCTTGCTTAGGGACACAAGTTTCAAGACCAGGACTCGAACCCACACTGTGCAGATCAGAAACACCAGAGCTTGAGTCCGGCGTTCTTATCCGCTCGGACAGGTAGATGATGAGTAGTACTCAAGATTTAGAGAAGACAAAATGGCTAATTCATGTAATTCTCAATTACTTCCACTGAAATTTTGTAATTTTGTTCCTGTCGTTTTTAGTGTGTTGTTTCCTGGTGGTGGACAAACAGATTTGTTAAATTCTGGGTATGGCAAGGCAGGAAGACTGTTCTATGAAATGTCCATTGAGGTTTGTTGCTTTGCATTGTATCTGCTTGTCTGTCTGTTTGTTTCTTTGCTCCCAAAGCTGCCTCGTTTATGGAATTCATTACCACTTCACATTCAAAGCTGTAGTTCTTTAAGTTCATTTAAAACTCACCTCAAAACTCATTTAATGTCGCAAGCCTTCTCTCGATCATTGTAATGTAACCTCTTTTCATTGTCAATTTTCTTGGTTTACTTTTTGCTTTGTTTTCATGTCGGCGCCTTGAGCACTCTTGAGGTGGATATGTGCGCCTTATAAGTTTTGCTATTATTATTATCTGTAGGAAACTTTGTGGTATGGAAAATTTACCAGGAATAGACTCTTTTCGGATGATGTCGACCTTTTACTTAGCAAACCCCATGATGGAGTACTTTCCACATGCACGCCACACGCATCACGTTACTAGATCTGCACAAACATGTGCTAAGAAACGCAATGAATACATAGTGCATAGAAATCCAAAATGGCAGACCTCCCATGTTGCTTTATAGGATTACGATGTCAGTGAAAAGGGTTTTAAAAGTACAATTTTAACAAGACTCCGAGCCTTCGCCTGTGCAAAATTTATTTTAACGAGACCTACAATTGTTCATGTTATTTTGATTTGCTGAACTTTTTTGGAAGTTTGCTGAACTTTTTTGGAAATTTGTACTTGAAAAGCTTCATATAATTTATGTAAGGTAAATCTTCAAAAGTAAGCACTGCGTGACTTCTTGGGGTTAACAAAGATATTGACAAAATAGGGAGACAGCCAACATTAGGGCTAGATAGCTCAGTGGGTAGAGCGCCGGCACGTTAATCTGGAGGTCACAGGTTCAAAATCCCGCCCTCGTAAAATTTTCTTTGTTCAACTCAAACTTTATTTAGATTTACCCGGTCAGTTTTCCCCTGGGATTATTACTCATTAGACATGACTTGATAAGAAGTGTGGGGTTACTAGCCAGGTGCAAAAGTGACTGCACTCTGGCCAGCCAAGCAGTGGGTAATTGTGTCATGTCAAGCCCTGCAGTTGTATTGTACATGTTTTTAATGTTTGACTTTGTAGTGGTTAACAAATTAACCAAACAGCTCAAGTTTGCTTTTCTTCATATAAAAAAATAGTAAGCCTCCACATCATTTCCAGTTTATGTGAAAGTTTTGGTGCATTACCTCTTACCTATCATTGGCAGGCATGATATTCTTCCTACTTTAGTCTGGTTTCCATTTTGTTTTGCCCTTGGAAAATTCAGAAAAAAATTGTAATTAAACAGCCTGAAAAGTCTATAAAATCCCACACCAAGTTTACTTGCAGATCAGCCCTTGTACTCAATAAAACCCAAGGACAGAAATATCATGCCTGTATTCTCCCCATCCTTTCCTTAGAATCAAACACCTATTATTTTGTTTTGTTCCTTGCAGAGTTTTGATGCGACGGGGGATTATTTTCCGGTGTGGGGAACTTGTCTGGGCATGGAGCTATTGTCGATGTTAGCGGCCAATAAAGATGTCCTCGCGAATACTGACGGAGATTCGGTATCGTTGCCCCTTACGTTTGAAAAAGGTATAAACCCAAAAAGTTGGATGTATTTAAAACCAATTGTCAATGTCTTAAAGGCAAAGTATACCTTAGGTTTTTGGAACCATTGGATTGTTTTAATCCTATGTAAATGTAGATTTTATACAATAAAAACTAACCTGTGAAAATTTCATTTCAAAAAGTAGTTGCGTTTTTTGAGATATCGCCAAAAATCCGGAGTGATTATGTCCACGCAGGAAGAATAATCTCTATTACGAATACACAATCTGAGAAATATTTCTCACAGAAACGTTTCTCAGATTCAAATTTTGGGGCATGAAAACTGATATCTTTTTTCCATAACCACATTACTTCATAGTGAAATGTTTCTCAAAATGCTATTGAAAGCTGCTGTACTTCAAACCAAGTAAGTTTTTATTGCCATTAATTTTTTTAGAGTGATTACCAAGCGTATACCTTCCCCTTAAGTGTGTTTTTGTTTATTAATCCCAATCAGATTCCATTGTCTTCATTTTGGCTCATTAGTAATTTTGTTTCTCCACGTAGATTTCCAAAAAAGCCAGATGTACAGCGCAGCCCCCGAGTCCATCATCAAAACTTTGGCAACGGAGGATGTAACTTTTAACCATCATCACCTCGGACTGACACCAACAGTGAGTCTCTAGACCTTTGTTTGATTTCAAAGTATATGATTTGACCTTTATTATATGGTGCAGCTATCTTGCTCGTCTTCCATTCGAGCTTGTAAATTAACCTTTGATTAAAGAGTAAAATTATGTTTCTCCACTTAAATGGCAAGGGAAATGTCTCGTTCAATGTTGTGATTTACTCATTTTCTCAGTAGATGAAGTCCTCATGGAAGTGTTGAACAAATTACACGTCTCTAACCTCTTGTTAAGATGGTGTAAAACTGCCATTGTATTCGATAACCTTCCGGGGCAAAATTTGACAACATCCAAAACATCCGATGACATCATTCTAAGAAAAATGGTTCTGTGCATTTTTGTACGGGGATGTTTTGGTTCATTCCTGCTTTTTCGAGGATATTCAATCAAAGCGGCCTTGAATTTGACATTTTGACTGACAAAATATTCCTCCTTGGAATATCAAGGCCGGCCCATTTGTTTTTGAAATCCAATAGCGTCATGTTTCAAGATTTTCTCTACAAAAGTCAGTAATGAACCAAAACATCCCCAGACACAAATGTACAGCGAATTTGAACAGCTAGGTGTACAGACAATAACCCATTGAAAAGCTAGGTGTACAGACTAAAGCAATCGGAGATATGTCTTGTGTACGATAACAAGCAATGGCAGCCATTTTGTCAACTTCGAAAATTGCTTGTTCTACCACTATTTTTTTTAATCTATACCGTTCCCATGACATACTCTGACTGTGTGCCAAGTTTGTATCATCTATACAGGGATGTGATTTCTCCGTTTTTAACCGGAATTCTGTTTTTTTTTGCCCTAAAAAAAAAGAAATTCCGTTTTTTTTGCCCCCCCCCCCCAAAAAAAAAAAAACAAACAAACAAATTTTTTTTGATTTTTTTTTTTTTAAAGATCAAATTCATAAAAAAATGAAGATAAAACCATATAATAACGCCCCAGATTGCAGATAGGGCTTTTAAAACCAAAGATAAATATTAATATTGGGCTTCATGCTCGCGAGTTTTCGAGCTCACATGCTTTCGCGCTTTGCGCTCAGAGTTCAGGTTTTTTTCTCAACAGCCTATCACATCCCTGTATATAACTGCTTATTGCATTTTCGTTTATATATTTTTTTTTCTTCAGAATTTCAGCAAGAATGGAGCTCTTACAAGTTTTTATCAAGTTCTCTCCACCAGTGTTGATATAAAAGGGGTGAAATTCATCTCTTCAATAGAGGGTGAGTTAATCAAATTTTAAGGTCATCTATACTGATGGGTGGCTAGTGAGTAAACCGCTTGCCTCTCACCACTGTGGCCCTGGTTCTGTTCCCGGCTAAGGCCATACATGTGAGAAGAGTTGTGCGTTGGTTGTCTCCAACCTCACAAAGGTTTTTTTTCTAGACCCTCAGGTTTTTCCTCATTCCGGAAAAATAAAACACTTTCGATCTCTGGCTGTGCTCCTTGATTATATATGGGTTGATGTGGCTGGCTGCCAAAGGTGCCCTCGCATGTCGGCTTCTCGAACACGTTGTAGCCGCGTCCTTCACAATTCAGCTTCTCAGCTGCAAGTAAAGATGACTAGCATCCCAAATTATTACTGTTATTATCTGTTTTCACTCTTTCATTGAAGCAATGTTTCATTTTCTTCTTTCTTTGTTTGGATTTGTGCTTTCTTTCTCATAGGAGTTATGCGTTACTTGAAAGGAAAGAACAAATTCTCAAAGAGCAGCCATCCGGCGATCTCCTGTATTTAGATCAGCACTTGAGCGGACTATAGATCCCTTGCATATGACCTGACAAGATCAAACAGCGCCCTCATGCGGTCAAATGAAGAGCTTTCATTTGCCGGAAGTAGTGTGTGGCGCACAGAGGCATTCACAATTCTGTTTGACCTCCGCGACAGCGGCCTTTGCGAGGGGTCCATACTGCTCGTCATACTGAGACCTTCAAATAACCAAAGCCTGCATTCTTCTCAGAAACATCTCAGAAGCAAACTACCCCCTCCCCCTCCCCCGTTTCCTTCTTGATCGTTCATCCCCTGCTTTTTCTGTGTGCTTTCTGCCTCTTTCTCTCTCTCTCGTTTTACTTTTTCCACTTGACTGCTTCTGTTACACTAGTATGCCTATTTATGTGTGTTACTGTTCTGTTGCCATTTAGCCTTCCAGAAAGACTCTGCTAGGGTCAAAATGTCAGGCCACTAACAATGGTTTGCATTTATGCTACAGGTCCTTTTGATTGGTAAGCAGTTTGCAACAGCTAACTCTATTTTCTCAAGAAGCAAACTAGTTGTTAAACTGCTTTTTTTTTTTTTTAATGTAGCCTTAAGTTTTTACATTGTTTTGTTTCATATCCGGTATTCAGCCTACAAGTATCCTATCTATGGGGTCCAGTTCCACCCAGAGAAAAACTGTTTTGAGTGGAAAGACGTCAATATCGACCACTCCCAAGATGCGGTTAAAGTCACTCAATACTTCGCAGACTTCGTTGTGTCTGAAGGTTGGTAAAAAAAAGGTCAACAGAGCAAAACAATCAGATCCTGAATTGAAAAAAAACCAGCTTACCTAAAAATATTGGTGTCATGCAATGCAAAAGAATGAGTTGGGAGCCAGCCAAATAGTATACAGCACATTGTAGTTGATAGGCTACTGGTAACCTATTTAAGTCAAGTCATATTGGCGTGTTTAGCTGTACCTCCACATAGTCTGGTGTGGAGTAGTTTCTTAACATCATAAACACATTAATTGCAATCAATTTTGCTTTAAAAAACGCTTGCAATTTGCAAAAACTTGCTAGATTTTTGTTCCGTTTTTACCACATTATTGGCTAGCACTAAAAAGTGCCTTTGGCGTGCAGGGCCCAATTCCATAGAGCCTGCAAGCATAAAAACTTGCAGAACAACAGAAACTGGTTACCAGCCAAAATTACATAAAGTTTACATTGTTGCAACTGGTGCCCCACTCATTTTTAGCTTAGAAAAGAAACTTGCTAAGCAGTATTTTCTGCTAAACAGCTTTATGAAATTGGGCCCAGGTAGCAGAAACTTGACTCTATACTAGCCAAACTTAATTTAGATTCAGCTAATAATTATAACAAATTTGACTCTAGTCTGCTGCCCTCAAATTTTAGTCGAGTCAGAAGTTATTAAAGACTATCCAAATGACCAGAGTCCAAAATGAGAAGTCTATTCCAAATTCAATGTAGTTCTCTTTGTTTAATTTGCTTTTAACCATAATTGAATGCCATGCATTCTAAGCTGTTTATTCCAATTTTGTTTTAGAAATTGTGTGTAGAAATTACAGAATCAATGAGTGCAATCAAGGGATACCTAAGTTCAAAGCCCACCGCCCAAATCTTTTTGGGGGTTACAACTTGAACTTTCACAAAGGCCATTTGAAGGTCACGTGATGTGTTGTAACCAATACGATTGCATTATAATTGGGGCCAGTTTAATCGCCTCCTGCCATTACACAACCCCAAAGACTTGCCTAATTTAATTGGGGTCGGACACTGCTAGGGCTAAAGGGTCTGTACACCTTTGCCAATAAAAACTTGGTAAGAAGTACAGCGGCTTTGGATAGTGTAATGCAGTTTGAGAAACATTTCACTTCGAACTACTGGGGTTATGGAAACAGATATCAATAACAGTTGAATTGAACAACGCCCTCAAGTTTTTCAGATTAACTCCACCACTGTCAGTATACTCTCCTGCCCAAAAGGCCCTTGCCACAAAATGCAACAGGAGACTGTGGAGACTGTGGAGACTAAGTCCACAGTACACAATCCAAGGGGATTACTACATAATAGAACCCTTGCATGTGACAAAACAACAACCAATCAGCGCCCTCACTGAGGTCAATGAAGACCTATCATTTGCTGAGAGGTGTGCGCGGCGCGTATAACGCGGGGCTCGAATTTGGGAGGAAAATCGACAAGACAGCGGGGCTTGTAGCTCAACATTTTTACTGGACCAGCAAGACCAGAGAAAAAGCTGCACGGTTTCACGTATAAACTGTTTTTATTTAAACAAGCACTAGAGAAGATTGATCTCATTCTAATGGGTAATACTTTGACCTTTAAGTTGAAAGATATTTATCAGACTAACAAGTTAACAGTTGAACACCATTATAAATTTTGACTTGTCTGGTCATGAGTTTACTGGCCCTACACTAAAAATTACTGGCCTCAGGCCCGTGGTCCTGTGTAAATTTTGAGCCCTGTTACGCAGGCGCGTTTTCCCACTGTTGGACCTCCCTGATGGCTGCTAAATCTACAGGGTCTATACCAGCCATGTACAAACAGAAGAAACCCATGCTCCCAATGCTAACCTAGAGGGTATGGTACTTTGTGGCAGTCTGTGGCACCAAGGTGAACATTGCGAAGAGCGTCCAGTCCCAATTGTTATTATTTTTGATTTGTCTTTGAATGATAGTTTTTTTGAATGTTTTTTTATTGAACTTTGTGTGGACATACTGTATTTTCCTATTTTTCTGGTGGTCTTTTTATTGATCTTTTGTACATATGGTAATATACATATTGTTTGTTGTTTTACCTATTTGCCAGAGGAAATCAAATTTTTATGTTAAAAACAAAATATGGACAATAAATGCCATTTTATTATCTATCTATCTTTCTTTTATAGCTCGTAAAAGCAGCCATGCTTTCAGTAGCGAGGCTGAAGCCAACTCCTTCCTCATCTACCAACACATTCCCGTCTACACCGGTAATTTCTCCAGTTTCGAGCAGGACTACTTCTTCAGCCCTAAGGAGAAACGCTCCTGAAGTCATCAAGAAAGATAAGACAAAACCTGATCCTATGACCAATATTAAGAGATTCACTTGCTTCAGTACTTCCTCTCAAATTTCTTCAAATGTTTTCCCCTCAATATGATAGGTGATCTCCGACTGCTACTTCCCAGGGTGTATTGCACTCGCTCCGTGTGATCCCTGGCTATAAAGCTGGCACCTCCTGAAAAAACGTGCATCGGCACATAAATCAGTTGCAGGTTAAGTTCCTGTTCTCGTTTAAAATTGAATATAAAATTAAATATAACAATATTATTATACAAATATTAAATGAATATGAGTGCGTTGTCGCAGAATATAATCACAAGGTGTAATCTGGACTGTTCCATTTCACGGTGAAGGGAAAGGCCAGATTACACTAAGTGTCTGCGACAATCACCGAACGAAATGCTTTCAATATTTGTTTTATAATATACAGTCAACTTTTGTTTTAACAAGATCTCTTGGACTGGCCAAATTACCACTTTATAACAGGAACGTTGTTATAAGAGGACAGCAAAACAAAGAAACACAAAGCAGAAATGAGATTCGGGACTTCAGAATGTACTCTTTATAAGCAGAACCTCTTTTTATAACAATGCTCTTTATAATGAGGGTTGACTGTAACTCGCACATAGGTACTTGTCGCTTGAAATTTGTATCACAATAAACGCAAAACAGACATGGAAACTCATCCACCCCCAAACTCTGAAATTCTCAAAATCATGACACCCCCATACTAACTACACGGATTCTGACTGGCACCACCGAACAAAGATATTGACTAATAGGGAGACCGCCAACATAGGGCTGGATAGCTCAGTTGGTAGAGCGCTGGCACACTAGTCCGGAGGTTGTTAGTTCAAGTCCCACTCCAGTTAATTTTTCTTTGTTCAAACCCAAATTACTTCAAACTTACCTAGTCAGTTTTCTTGTCGGTCACACACTCTCTCTTGTGTTTTGCATAAAAGATTTTAAAAATTACTTATTCTCTAGTCAGGAACCCTGGCGTTACAAGCATTAGGCTGGACATCCATGTGTCCATCATGCACTGTGTGCTCATTCGCGGTCAAGCAGTTGTACGGTATGACTCACTCGCGACCTCCCAGAAGTTCAAACATAATCGTGTCCTAATGTCACTTACTTGTGTCAATTTTTTTCAATCGCTCAAGGAGAAATAGAATGGAAATGTACTTAAGTATGGCGGAAGAAAGGATCGCTTTCAGCAGTACTTGGAAAGCCCCTGCAAAAAAAGTACTTACTAAATTTAGTAACATTACTCACTTAAATCGTACATTATTCCTCAATGGAAGAATTATGCCATATATAAACAGAAAATTATCTTCTTGTTAATTGTTTTGTAGACAGAAAAAAATATGAAACAAAGGCTGTAAGTTTCTTGGTACAATGGTTCTTGTGAATTTGATGCTTTTTTTTTTTTTTTTTTTACTGAAATTTTCTACTTTGTAGTTTGGCTGACAGTGTAGAATTGGTGGTGTTTTGTATTTTTTGTAATGGTCATTTTATGAGCTTCAATATACTGAGCTTGACATTTCACATTGGGGCTGTAATTGGTCAACAGACTACCTTACGTCACCGTAACATCACACAATTCTTCCTGTCATCCTATATACACCCAAAACACTTTTCTAGTGAAATAACTGACTTTATCAAAGTACTATCCACTCCGTATTTTGTTGAAAATATTCTATATTGTCTTGTTTATCTTAGCAATATAAGTCTACACTATAAATCTACAACTCTGCATAGTCTTGGTTTATGAAACTTAACTTGTTCCTTTCAAATGAAATGTGTGCTTAAAACTAAAATGGTAATGTCTGTGTATATGTTTTATCATGACAGTGTGTGATACTTTTTAAATTTTTGTGAGCATTTCATTTAGCATTATGGTCAAAAGATCGTCACATTATTTTGTTTACAAATTTTTATTTAATCTTGTTTATCTTGCAGTATATTTGTGTATATATGGTAACAGAATCTAAATAGCTTTTCTTTAAAACATAAAAAAAAATTAGTAATTAAGTAAAAGCGTTCAAATGATTTCTTTAACCCCTCCCCCAACTAAAATGTTGGGTCTGAATGTTTCAAAATCAAACACAATGCGGTAACTCAACACCAAAAACCCCCGCCTCTGTCAAGATAAACTATTCCTGGTTGGTATGCTCTACTGAATTCATCAAAATCTGGCAATACTGGCCAATGAATTATAGTGGACTTGGCCGGGGCAGTTGTTTATGTATGAAACCCCAAAACCAGATCAAGGTAACATTCCGACAGGCGAAATAAAAGAAAAACCCTAAAATCTATTTATTAAAGAGGGTCCTCAAAGTCAAAGTCAGTATGGCGATGCATTCATTTTCCCAATTGACAGAATTCTTATGAAAGTGGGGAATTAAGTACAAGTCTCTAGTCTCGCGTTAAAATGGTACGGTGTTTAATGCCATTGTACTTGATACCATTCCAGGGCAAATTTTCTCAACATGCAATGACATCACATATCAAATGAATGGGTCTGTACATTTGTGTACATTATTTATTTATTTATTTTTTCTTTTCTTTTCTTTTGAGCTCGTTCACGAATTTTGCAGATTTTTAAAGTTCATTCATGAATTTTGATGATGTTCAATCAAAATGGCATTGAATTTTACCCTCTGACTAATATAAAATATTCCTCTTTGGAATGGTGATATCCAATGACCTCATGTTTGGCTCAGATACAAAGTAAAATCAAATGATTAGAGAGTATAGACTTGTGTGTTTTCCCCACATTTCATATAGGACTTTTCAAATAAAAAACTTAAATGTTACAGTTGTTGGTAGCTTGCTAGACCTCTTATCATTATGTAAAGATATTCTATACATATTCTATAATAGTGGGGGTTTTTTATATATGGGAATATATGCAATTAACATTAAATTTCAAATCATCAACATATTTTTGTAAACTTGAAATTAAAATTGCTCTAACCATTAACATTTAACTTTTTATGTCTTTTTGTTTTCAACCATTCCTAAAAAAAATTTAACAGTCCCTTACTTTATTGGGACAAGTTTTTACGGTTGAAAATAATTTATAATTTTTACCTTTAGTGACATTTACCCTCAACTTCCAAGGGTGTACTATGATCTTTTCCTTTTTTTATCGGCTAAGTCCAACACCCAGACCGTTGGACTCTGACTATGGCGGACTTTTGGGTCGCTAGGTGGCAGCAGACTTACCAGGTAAATCTAGTGTTCTCGGTAATGTGCGCATTCTCAGAACTATGGGAACAATGGAAATTGGCCTGGTAAGTCTGCTGCCACCTAGGGTTACAGTCTCTCATTTGGTGTGGAGTGACAAAGGAGAGGAGGATATTAGAGCGTCGAGGTCGCCTGTATGCAAACAGGCCTAGGGAGTAAGGATTAATGGACAGTAACTGAACAAACTTAAGGAGAAGGTCAGTGTTTTGACACCCAGACTGTTGGCCTCGGACTAAAGCAGTATGCCTACCCACATATTTTGTATAGAAACAATTGAAGACTGAAGACTGCAAACTAGCCATCACCTGGCTAATTTATCACTTTCTGAGTGTCCCTCTGAATCCCTATTCATCTCTAAAGTTCTCTCTTTTGGTATCCCTGAGTCTTGTCTTAAAGACACCTCCTGAGATGGTGCCTCAGGGCACCATTTTGGGTCCGTCTCTGGAATGAAGGGATCAGCAGCAATTACATCGATCATCTCTGCCTTGGTTGGAATGCTTAGTCTCTGGGAGTGCAACATCATGCGGTAAGGTTTGACGTCCTTCCGGAAGCTGTACGTGAAGTCCCCAACGACTGGATGTCCAATACTCCAGCAGTGCACACGCAGCTGATGCCTTCGTCCTGTACAGTGGTCAATATATAATATGAGCTGCTGAAAAAGAAGGCTTGGAAGGGAAGTCTTCTCGAGGTCAGCCAAAAATACAGCACAGAAAGTACTCGTGAACACCCCCATCTGGTGCCTGGGGCCTATGGAATACTGGTGCCCATGGAACACTGGGGCCTATGAAACACTGGTGCCTGGGGCCTACAGAATACTGGTGCCTTGAGCCTACGGAACACTGGTGCCAAGGGCCTATGGAACACTGGTGCCAAGGGCCAACAAAACACTGGTGCCTAGGGCAACTGGGGCCTATGAGACACTGGTGCCTGGGGCCTACAGAATACTGGTGCCTGGGGCCTACAGAATACTGGTGCCTAGAGCCTATGGAACATTGGTGCCTAGGGCCTACAAAACACTGGTCCCTAGGGCCCATGGCACACTGGTGTCTAGGACCCACGGAACACTGGTGTCTAGGACCCATGAAACACAGGTGCCTAGGGCCTACAGACCACTTCATCGGGCCCAGGCCCGAGATCAGCCCCCACTGCTTACCTGTGACTGGTTTGAGGAGTACTTTACTTGCAGGACTGCCATCATACAGCCCCCTCTGCGTGACAGACAATTCAGTGATGGCTGACAAGATCTTGACCTCAGGTTGACCCCTGGGGAGGTCACTGTCTGCAACACACATCATGTGGGTGTATCCCTCTGCTGGGTTGGGGTACACCGGCTTGTCTATCAACAGGAAGTCTGGTTGTACGTGACCTCTGACCTTATTAAAGCGCAGGGAAAACCACGATGTTAGAACGAATATGAGCTTCCATGAAGGAGAATTACAATCTTGCAGTTAGCAGCTTACTCTTTGTTTACAAAAGTACAACGAGCCGTTATGAAAAAGATTCTAGTGTTCTTTCATTTAAGAAACATCTTGCATTCTAAGAAGAACCATCTTTATGATTAGGAGATTCCAAACTACTCATTTACTAGGACACAAACTCAATAGATTCAGACTTGACAATTAAAACTCAGAATTGGATGGACACCATTCGAAGTAAATAGGACAGCTCTCATTGTTTTAACAGACCTGAACATTTAAAAGGAAACCACAAAAATGACTATCCCTGTCAACTTCATACCTGCATGTTTTGCCATTGTGTTGTTTGTTTGATTACTGCAGTTCTCAACAAGTTCCGCGTCATTGCCTTATAACAACAAGCCAAGGGTTTGATTTCATAAAGAGCTAAGATGGATTTTAAGACGCATATCAATTTTTGGGCTGCACAAATCACTATGCAGATGTTGACAACTCCATGAGTCTTAGAGCTTTATGAAATCAAGCCCTGGTGCAACTGTATTTATGTTAAGTTCTTAGTTTGGTTGTACAATTGAATTAGTGTACAAGGCTGGATTCGGGAAAGATACAAGGTAAAGATAATGACAGAAAAAGACTAAGACTGGGTCAAAGTGCAAAGGTCGCTTTAGTTTGTTTTCATTAGTTTGTAATGTTCTCATTTTCATTCCAAAAAAAAGAAAGAAGAGACAACTAAAGTAAAAATTAATAGATTGCGGTGGTTGTCAGATTTATCACTTCTTCCTACAGATGAAATGTGAGTTATCCTCACTGCTTAAACTCACCAGAGCATAGTAGCATTTGTTCACCTCACGTTTCCTGAACTTTTTCATCGCATCAGCAGATGCTCTTTTGTTTAAGGCAACACACAGAGTGCCACTGGTAGAATAATCTAAACGGTGAACAAACCTGGACGATGCGATTGAAACAAATATTAAAACTTGTGATCATTTGACAATTTTTTCTTGGGGTTGGAAACTTGGATGTAATCCAACCTGGAAGAGCATCCTCTCCAGCTGTCCAGAAAGATCTCTTATAAATATTATTATATATTTCTGGCTATAAAACCCAGTACGCCTCAACAGTGAACTTAATCACTGTAGTTCACAAGCCTGAGGAAACCTGTAAACAAGGGTGCTTGCTATGTGAACCAGAAACACAGGGGTTAACCCCTACTCCTCCACCATAAGTGTTCTGGGTTATTTAACGTGCACTACCAATCCTAGAACACGGAACCTACGGTTTAATATCCCATGCAAAGGACACGGCAATTATGGTAAAGTGTCTTGCTCAAGGACACAAGTGCCACGATCCCCACTCGAACCCACACTCTGCTGATCGGAAACACCAGAGCTTGAGGCCAGTGCTCTTATGGAACTTCCAATGAAAGTTCTCACCTAAATTGGTGACAAATGCTTGCATCCACAAGCTCTGGAAACCGATGGGCAAGCTGTGTGGCCACCGTTACCTCATCTTGAGGGTCGTTACTATTGATTTTTACATCGTAGTGTTTGTCCACAACGATGTAGTTGCTGCTCTTGTAGAGAATTTCTACATCCTCAATGGTAGCAGCCTTGTTCATCCCGAGTAGCCTTCTATGCAACCATGCATTCATCCGGTATAAGTTCGCTTCAAGACTTTGTAGGTATTTAGGCATCTTCATTAGACATCTTCATGTTTAATCTTAAAGACAGAAAAGTAAATAAGTGAATAAAGACAATTTTTAAAGCATGGTTGGGATTCTCTTTTTCATGTTTTAGGGTAGAGAATGTATGACCGGGTTGTGTTACTTCTTCCATCCTCGGTCCATTGACGTCAATGAAAAATGCAATGAAAAAATTTTTTTTTCTGAAGTGGTGGCGGTGGGGGGTACTCCTTCCTTCCTAGAACTATGAGGTTCGTTCCGCGTGGAGACGATTGCAGAACAAACCTCATGGTTCTAGGAGTAGTGGGGGGGGGGGGGGCAAGGAAAAAGAGTACACTTATATTATTTAGGTCTAGTATTGTACTAATCCCCTATATAAAGTTGAAATACAACATTCACTCATTTTACAAAAACAACCAACGTCATTTTTCATTGACCAGTTGACACCAAAACTGGGTTGCATAATGTTATAACAATTGAATAATTAAGAACGTCATAGTTATAATAATATGTCATAGTTTTGACTGAGATTTTCCCCTTTCTTTAACTTTTATCAGTGTCCCTTTAACGCTTCCGTACACTTATCAACAAAAAAAGACGGTCAGAACCGGTCAGCACTGCAAACTTACGATGAGAGGCTATGGGCGCCGCCATGTTGAAGTATCCCATCATACACTGCTCCAAATAATTGCTTTGCCTGGTGCGCGAACCCTTCAACAGGATCAAAACCATGCGAATGTACAGGGAACCAGCTATAGTGTTTTGGTAGCTTTCGCGGGAATATTTTCAGGTAGAGATACACACGTCAAGCAAAAGATATCACTATCAAATCAGAATCGAATGTGATTTGTAAAATTTATTAACTGAAAATGAAGATAGAAATACCTTGATTAGTGGACCACCTTGTGGGCTGATAAATAACGATCAACGGTGTAATAAGACTTCTGTGTTGGATATGTTCTTCATCTCTCAGTCTCAGCTAGCTAGCACTCTCGGAGACTCTGCAAGTGCAACAGTCTCGCCGTATTTAATTCAGAACATCAACGTCATTGTACTTACTAAAATCGTTTACTTTAATAGATCAGTGGAGTCTGGGGTGAATGAAATATCGGATTCTGTCAACCAGGTGAAACTTTAGTCATCATGGAAGATGACTTTGACTTTGAGAATGAATTTGCGGATGATTTTGAGGCACTGCGAGAAATGGAAATGGAAATGGAAGGTAGGCCAAACGAATTTCCGGCCAAACTAACTTCGAGTTTGTTTAATTTTATAATGAATATGCAATTTATAGTTATATCTTTATTATAGTTTTTTAGTGTGAACAATGTGTAAATTAAGTTATTCCCTGGCAATCTGATAAGCATTCTTCTTCAGTGCAGAACTATATGATATGTCTTTGAATTTGTTTAAAAAGTCAATAATGTAGACTAGAACTTAAATAAAAGTTAAACAACTTCATTGAAGTTGTTTAACTTTTATTTAAGTTCTAGTCTACATTCAAACAAGTTCATTGTTAAATGTACATGTAGGCCCATACTTGTTTTTTCTTTAAGAAAATAGAATTAGCTAGTATTGCCATGGTTTCTTACAAACCAAAAGGACCTATAAATAGAATGCAAAAAATAGTTAGTGGCCTGACATTTCGACCCTAGTAGCTAGTAGTATCAGAGTCTTTCTCAAAGGCTAGATAAATGACAAAACAACACACCGTTGACACAACAGTCTAGTGAAAATACATGAATAGTGAGAGGGAGAGAGAGAGGCAGAAAGCACAGAGAAGAAAGAAGGGTAAACAACTAAGGAGACAAAGGGGAGTGGAAGGAAGGGGGGTGTTTATTTAAATTTTTTGCCAATTAACTCTTCCTTACAATCACACTTCTGTATCCAATGTGATGGATTCAGGACTGGGGCTGGTGTGGTAGGCCCTTTAATCATTTGCCTACCACTGGGTCGGCCAATCCAATCTTATCAAAGTCCAAACAGTTTGTTGTGGAGTGACATAGGACTAGGAAATCAGGAAATTAGAGGATTTGGGTCGCAGTCTAGCCAAACTATATAATCTGTAAGGGTTAATGACACTTTCTTTACTTTTTTCATGTCATATATTCAGCATCAGAGAGAGGTTTAACTCAAAAGAAAATCACGTCTTCTGAAGCTGTGAGCAAATCTCAGAAATCATCATCAGAAAACTTTCTTCAAACCTCCGCAAGGGATGAAGCCAACTCGGCAACAACCAACGGATTCCACCAGCTCCACAACAGTCAATCGGACCCAGTGTCTGCCCTGAACAAAGACAATCAAACGTCAAGAAGACTTGCAAATGGACTCTCAAGAGAAGAGGAGGATACCTTATCGGAGAGGAGAGCCAAGAAACGAGACATTGAAGAGATGTTTGGGCCGTTGTCTGACAGCGAAGATGAGTTGGTCATAGATGCTCCTCTTCCAACTCTCGGTAAGAAGAAATCTTTAGGGTTTTTTTTTCTTGTGATGTACCCAAAAGAAGAGGTACTTCAAACCTCAGTTGTAGACCATCTTAAGATACAAGACACTTCATCACAACACTATTTCTTTCAAATAGAGAACTATGACTTTATACTGCATGTTTATTAATCTATAAGTTTCTCATATTTGTACTTTTCCTTCAGACGCTATAGTGTTTTGTTTATAAAGGATAAAAATAGCAAATCACATCACGCTTATTTACGGCAACAGCGTGAGGTGCAGAATCACTTCAAAAGAGCATCTTGTTGACAAAAGAGTCTGTTTTATTCCGTTGTTCTCCGTGGTGTTTTCAGCATGCCGCCTGACTCTTTTCAGGACTCATCAGCTGTCTTTTTAAAAAATTGTGCTCTTAATGGCCAGGGTTGTCACTAGCCCAAATTTAGTGCCGGTCGGTAATTTTTTTTCGCAGATGATATTTTTTGCCGCAGGCAGGCACAAGATGGTAAAATTCACGCTAAAATGTGAAGTGAAATGTAAATATAGACTTTATCAACTAAATTAAATAACCTGAAATTCTTCAAATGTTTGACCTCTACTATGGCGCTTATTGTTATATTTTATTTAAGTAAAATGTCTGAGCGACTAATGTATGATTGCTGAAAAGATCTTCCTGCACAAAAATTAGCCCGCACGCAATAACACACACTACGTACTGTGTTATACTGCATGTGTTACAGAGGGGAAAAAATGCTGCTCCCGCCTGCACTTGTACATACACGTGCATGACTTTCGTCTTTGGACTCTGGACTCTGGGGTCGCTGGGCGGTTTGCCTTGCGAACAAGTCACGCCACCTATTGCATTACCGGACTAATGCATTATTGCATTATCGTCAGAAAAAAAAGAAAGAAATACTTTAAGTTCTAACCCTTTTTTAAATACTTTAAAATGTCTTCATCAGCGCCAACTGCAAAACGTGCCCGGAAGCTTTTCCCGGAGTCCAACAAAACAGCTGATAAGAGCACAATCACGCCGCCTGCCTCACCAACAGCTAATGAGAAGATCCTCCAACAAGTTCAACGTCACCGAGAACTGGCCATGCCGCAAGGTCAAACCTGTGACCAGAAGAGGGCAGTTTCCACGGGTACTCTGCAGCATCCAGACAGACCAGCAGGGTACAGACGTCTTCAGGTATTGCTGAGGGAGCCGCCAGGATTGTCTGCTCGACTCACCTCGCAAGACGGGCGCCGAGTCTATTTAAGGATGAAGGAAGTCGAAAGTGTGGAGGACCAGATGGTGAGAAAAGTAGCAATAATTGCACATTTTTGTATCTGCATGAACTGTCTGAACAATTTCTGTAAAATTTTTGATCTTGCGTCTTTATGATGATTGTATAAGACTGTCTCTTAATTTAAAGCTGTTAGTAGCTGTTTTTATGTTGACTTCTGTTTTACTCTTGCAG
Source organism: Pisaster brevispinus (assembly GCA_023634235.1). Classification (NCBI taxonomy): domain Eukaryota; kingdom Metazoa; phylum Echinodermata; class Asteroidea; order Forcipulatida; family Asteriidae; genus Pisaster; species Pisaster brevispinus. The sequence goes on from JAMKCF010000022.1 coordinate 406,230, forward strand.
TTATGTTTTGGACACTACAAACTGCCCTTTTTATGTGTAGCTGTGCGTCCGTTTTGCTGGCTAATTAGCCTTTTTTCTTTTTTTTCTTGGTTTATTTACCAAGTCATTTACCATTCGTGTGAACCCGTTGCTGCAGGACCACTTGATAGCGCAAGTCTAGCATTGCACAATCTGTCGATGGCACAAACATTTCCTTGCACAGTCACTCAAAGGCTGCTCGATCCCAAGATGGCTGCACAATTGACCATGCAAACAACCAATAGCGCAGCACGATCGAGCAATTGCTCAAATCGACAGAATGCGCCCAATGTGAATTGATATCCTGTTCATCTTGACTTGCTTTGTTCATTTTAGTCAGTTCCCCCTCATCCTTCCCAAATTTCTAGATTTGAGTTGATTCTGTGCTTCTTACCTAACCATCTTTACTCTCATATTTATTAAAAACAGAAAGGCAAGACTGTCTCCAAGCCCCGCCGGGTTGGTCCCCTGCGTCTCCTGTCAACACCCATTGAGCTGATGAGAGATGAGCTTGAGAATGAGGTAAAACAAGAGACACTTTTATAACAACAACAAACAACCTACCGTGACAACAAATTTTACAGCCACAGCAACTGTTAAACTTGGCACCCCAATTCCTTCAAAATAAAACAGCTGGTTCTGCTTGATTCTGTGAGACTGAGGGCACCACTGGTGGTATACATTAAGCCAATTATACATGTATTTGGGGAAAGGTGGGACCATAATCAAACTCTAATGGGTTGAATAGGGCAGGCATGTGATTTTTCAGGATTTTTCCTGATTTCAGGATTTTCATCAAAATCTCCTTGAGTCTTCAAATTTTCTTGAAAGACGTAAGGCAGTCACCAAAGGGAGAAAGAAATAATAATATAATGATACATATAAATTTATAATGCGCACTTTTCCAGAAAACCGATCAAGGCGCCTACACAAAAGAAAACATACAAACTGAAAAAGATGGATGCATGTATTTTATCTTTGTAGTTAAATTCAACCTAATGTAAATCTATGTAAAAAAGTGTGACTTCAAGAGAGTTACACATGTAGATGCCTCCATGGTGATGGTGCAACGCAATCATCTCAAACTCGTTTTCATCAGAATTACATCAAAATGTAACTTTTAAGTCTGATTAAATGTGGGACTTTTATATTTTAATTTTATATTTAATAGTTTCTTTCTATCTTTTCTACAGAGACATGAGAGATTAATGAAAGATGCTGACAGGATCTCCTCCCGCCTCAAAAGGTATCAAATAATTTTTCTTTGTCAAAAAAGCTTTTTACAAAAACCAAGCTTTTACATCTGTAATGAGTATAGACCGCGCAAGTCTTGTGCTTATCGAAAATGAGAAAACAATTCAAACAATGGCAAATCATTGTTTTTCTAGATCAAACATGTTTTTTTAAATTCTGTTAAGACAAACTTCCTGAAAAGAAAAAATACTCAAAGCAATTTTTCAAGAAAACAATTTCAATTTTAATATAATTAAACTCTTTTTTTTTAAGATTGAAATAAGATTGAAACAAAATGTAAGCTTTGTACGAAGATGTTTATTTAACTCTAATGATTCTAGACAGTAGACTACATGCAGTACGAATTGCAAATCACACCTGAATTTATGCAGCCATTACATAGGTTTAATGATAACATGAACACCAGTTGAGCAAAATTCTTAATTGTTTACAAATAACTAGAAATGGAAAAGTCTTTTTTCCGGGTTTTCTTTGTTGATTTGTTAAAAATCATTTAACTTTCATATATTTCATCACTAAATGTTACTTTCCTCAAAGTATAATATAATTTTTATAGCAATAAACAATGGTAGACTAAAAACTAAACTATTTGAAGAAACAGAATCGTGCACACATACAACTCAATATGGTTGGGACCAGCTTGGTCCTGGAAGTTTGAATACTCGCAAGACTTAAACAGTTTATTAAGTCATAAGATATTGTGAATGTTTTGAACAGAAATACGACAATGTACAATCTCAAATGTTTTCAAGTGTTAAATTCTTTGTTTCATGATTGTATCAGTCAGAGATTGAAACAGAATCGCGCACACATACAACTCAATATGGTTGGGACCAGCTTGGTCCTGGAAGTTTGAATACTCGCAAGACTTAAACAGTTTATTAAGTCATAAGATATTGTGAATGTTTTGAACAGAAATACGACAATGTACAATCTCAAATGTTTTCAAGTGTTAAATTCTTTGTTTCATGATTGTATCAATCAGAGATCTAGCTAAGAAACTGGATATGGTTGAGGCCGAGGATGCGGACGATGAGAGGGAAGAGGAAGATGGAGTGGAAGAGAAGTCCTCTGCACTGTGGGTCGATCAGTACGCACCAAAGCGCTACACGGATCTGCTCAGTGATGATGTGAGTAGCAAAAGAAGATTCCTAGTGGAAGAGGGGTTCTGTTGGCACTAAATCAATCAATCAATCAATCAATAGATCAAGCAATCAAGTAAGCAAGCAATCAGTCAATCAATCAATCAATTAAGCAATTAATCAGTCAATCAAGCGTTCAGTCAGTTAATCCATCAATCATCCAATCATCAAAACAATTTATATAGCAATCCACTGCTGCTTCCCAGGTTGTATCATAAGCTTGAGTGTGATCCCTGGCTCTACGGCAGTTACAGGTTGAATGGCTTCTGACTGGCACCTGCGAACAAATATATTGACAAAATAGGAAGACTGCCAACATTGTGGCTAGATAGCTCAGGACGTTAATCCAGAGGTTATAGGTTCAAACCCTGTTCTGGTACATTTTTCTTTCAAACTAAGAGATTTCAATCGTTACTAGTTGCGACCTACATCAGGCCAGTACAGTCGCAAATTTACAGAGATCGGTTCTCACTGGTTGAAATGTCATCAAGTTTTCACAAAACCCGTAAGCTAATCTCTTTATTTGATAGGATGATTTCTCAATAAACTCTAGGAAAAAGACAAACAATATAACACTTTTTAATTCCACTCGCAACAGGGAATAAATCGCAACCTTCTCTTCTGGCTGAAACTCTGGGACATGATAGTATTTGGAAAAGAGAGAAAACAGAGGAAAAAACCACAGCAACAACAACAACAACAACAACAACAACAACAACAACAACAGCAACAGCCCGATGGCAAGGGCCCAAAGCAGTTTAAGAACAACTTTAAGAACAAGTTCCAACAGGAGGAAGTACAAGAGGTAATATTCTGGTTTAACATTTTTTTTATTTTTTTATATATACGTATTTTTTTACAAATAAATTTCCTCTTTAAAGGTAGGGCGTATTAGTAAATATTCCAAAAATGTTTTACCATAAAAATTTACTTTTTGAGAAGCACTGCAGCTGTTAGTATCATTTATTTTGAGAAAGGAATCCCTTTGAAGTAATATGGTTTGGATAACTGTTAACCCCAAAACGTTTGAATCTGAGATATGATTCATGCATGAATAGTTTTTTCCGATTTCTGAGTGTTGGTGTCAATCTGAAAACGCTGCAGCCAGTGATGCAGTTGGGCACTCGCTGTCACCTCTCGCTAAACGTGGATGGGTTTGACGTACTTGTGAAACTGATGTGACAGTTTTTTTGCTGTATTCAACTGAAACATTTATTGTACCTTTCTTTATGATTTTGTCTATAAATCAGCACTGTGTTGACCCAACTATACTTGGCTGCAGATTGCTTCACCTTCTAAACCCTTTCAAGGGGCTATGTATTAAAATGGGTCTCACAGCTCTGCATGCCTGTTTTAAAAATAATGATCACTTTGAGATGCCGGTCTGGTGTAGATAGAGTGCTGGATAAGCTGCATATTATTCTTGTAATTTTGTCTTCATTTAGGAGCTTGATGCACAGAACCGACCTGTTCATAAGATAGCGCTGCTGTGTGGTCCACCGGGTCTTGGGAAGACCACACTAGCTCATATCATAGCAAGACATGCTGGGTACAACGTTGTGGAAATGAACGCCAGGTATGGTGCGGTTTATCTGTTCACTAGCGCCTCTTCTTTCAGTTTGGTTTTTAAAGGATGCACATATTGGTAAAAATTGGAAATGCAAACGTTCACAGATTTACATGTGACTTACATGGTTTAAAAGCTGGTCATGGTGGAAAACTTCCCGTGAAATATTCTTGCTTGAAATGCTGCTGTTTTTAAGAAAAGAGTGAATTGATTAGTTTTTTATTTCACGAGTCCCAAACCCGACATTTGAAAACAATGACAGCATATAAGGGATTTTTAGGGGGGGGGGGGGTTTGGTTTTTTTCTCTTTCCCACTACTTTCTTGCGACTCAGATGTTCACAGACTTACACTTACATGGTATAAAGATGGTTAAGGTCCAAAACTTCCATTGAAGTATTTTTGCCCATTTTCAGTGATGATCGCAGCGTAGATGTTTTCAAGAACAAGCTGGAATCCTCAACGCAGATGAAGTCTGTTCTTACGAAGGACCGGAGACCCAACTGTTTGGTCATTGACGAGATCGATGGTGCCCCAGCGGTGAGTTTGTATTTTTGCATGGTGGAGATTCAATCTATTAAGGTTTGTGGTAACACCATGTACATGTGGAGATACAATCCGGTAATGTACATGAGAAGGGTTTTGTGCATGCTCATTCATGTGGTTTTTTTTTAAATTGCTGCAGTCGATAAGCAACAGTGACTTTAAAGAGGCATTAGATGTAATTTTCTTGACTTGGGAAATATTTCCAAAGGAACTATGTACTGAGGTTTATAATCAGTTAGCTTGGAGATGAATTTTATTTATTTATTTTTTTTGGGGGGCGTATTTCCTGGCCATATATCCTTTTATCGGTAGTTTGTTAACGATACATATTTATACATATATATATATATTTTTTCCAGCCTGCGATTAATTGTCTTCTAGCATTCATCAAAGGAAGTTCAGAGAGCGCTGTCTCAGCAGCTGCCCCCTCCTCGAAGAAGAAGAAACCCAAGCTGTTATTACGACCGATTATCTGCATTTGTAACGACCCGTAAGTGACAAGGACCAATCAAAGTTCTGACACTAAAATCATGTAAACAAAGGCGCACAAAGGATTCTGGGTGAAATCCAAGTCCAAGCAGCACCTGCAACCATCACGGTGCGCTGGTTTTCAAGTAATGCGGCACACGACTATAAAACCTTGTATAGCTACATGTAAATCTATACACCTTGCATGTGACATCACAAGCTCAAACAGCGCCCTCACTGAGGTCAAAGGAAGACCTATCATTGGCTGAGAGTTGTGTGTGGCGCGTACACGCTTGCGTTTCTATTATTTGACCTCGGCGATGGCGGCCCACGCAAGGGGTCTGTTGAGCTTGGAAGTGTGTGCATGCTCATAGAATTGTGTAAACAATGGTGCATTCTCTGGTATGGCTGCTGCCAGCCTGGCTACCAGGGTCTAGCGATTAAGAGGGCTGGACTCGAGCTTTAGTGTCTCTGATCAGCAGTGTTTGGGTTTGAGCATAGATGGTTCAAGTCCCGGTCGTGGCACTTGTGTCCTTGAGCAAGATGCTTTACCATAATTGCTTTTCCTTTGGATGGGACATTAAGCCGTAGGTCCTGTGTACTAGGATTAGTACTGTTTGGGGTTGAACAAAGACAAATTTACTAGAGAGAAATTTTTATTTGAAATAAAACAGTTGCGTCTCCTTAAGGTGATCCCCTTGCTGCCGCTTCACAGGTTGTATCGTAAACTTGGGTGTGATCCCTGGCTACACGGCAGCTACCGGTTGTATGGCTTCTGACTGGCACCCCCAAACAAAGATATTGACAAAATATAGGGCTAGATGGCTAAGTTGGTAGTGTGCCGGCACATTAAACTGGTGGTTGTTGGTTCAAATCCCACTCTTGTCAATTTTTCTTTGTTCAACACCAATTTATTTAAAATTTACCCAGTCAGTTTCCCTTGTGGTTTATAATTTGATATGAGGATTGGTACTGCACGTAAAAGAACCCGGAACACTTATCTTGGAAGAGTAAGGGTTTACCCCCATTTTGGGGGTTCATAAAGCAAGCAAGCACTCTTGTTTACAGGTTTCCTCAGGCTTGCGAGCTAAAGTTCACTTGTGAGGCATCCTTGGTTTCATTACCAGAGGTTTTTTTTTTTATAATAATGATAAATGTTTTTTATGACTATCAGGTATGTCCCAGCCCTGAGGCTGCTGAGACAAGTTGCGTTTGTGACACACTTTCCATCAACCCTCACCACCAGGCTAGCGTCACGACTGAATCAGGTATTTTGTTCACGAGCTACCATTTCATCTCAAATCAAAATATAAATTTTGAAGTTTTCTTGCACAAATATTTGTAATTTCTTTGCATTTTGAAACATGTATAATTTCTTTGCATTTTGAAACATGTATCATTTCTTTGCATATCTTTGTAATTTCCTTGCATAAACCTTTGTCATTTCTTTGCATAAAAACTTGAGAGTGTTTCATTTTATCTTCATGTAAAAACATTGTTGTTATTAATATTTGCATTTATGTACCTTTTTTTAATGTGTGTAAAAAATGATGTGTAATACTGTCTTTCATGATTTTAAATTTTCAAAATTGTATTTATATGCTTGTCATTTCTTTGCATTAACATTTGAAATTGTTGCATTTTATCTGCGTGTTCATGTTTTATTATGGAGAATTTTTATTATTGTACCTTTTTGTGTATGTGTAAAATGATGTATAAGTTAAACTGATCACTGTTATTCATGTTTGAAATGTTCATGATTTATATTTTATCTATGATAGATGCTCATCACTTTGAATCAAATGTATGTCACTTTATCGGATCGATAATTTGTATAAATCCAATTGAAAATATCCGTTACTACTCTCTGAAATTGAAAATTGCCGTGAATTTTACCATGTTAAACTTTATCCTCAAGTAACTTCCCCTCAAAGCTCTATCCTCCCATAGATTGCAAGGGACGTTCTGAGTGCACTTTCCTGACTAGATCAAATTATCTAATTCAGTGTTGACCGGAGTCAGTGACTTGCCCTCGAGTCCGACTCAAGTCACCAATTTTGTTGACAATTGTGACTTGATTTGACTTGGACAAAAATGACTTGTAACTCGACTTGACTTGGGGGAAAGATAAATTGGTTACAAAACTGATCAAAATCTTTTCTATGACCTGGTCCCAATCTCACGACACTGCTTGCTTACCATAGAATTCTGTGGGTACGTTGCCCTGTAAAGTGCATCGGCCGTAAGCGCAGAATTCCGCAGTTATTAGTGCCATGAAATTGGGTCCTGCTTGTGGGTTTAGATAGCCTACTTGCCTTCAAAGTAATTCTATGATGTCATTGTTTGCTTCACTCATTATTTCTTCAGTTTAATTCTAGGGAAAGATGTTCTTGCACCGAATCTAGGAAATTGGCCACACAATAGCAAACGTGTAAATTGTTTTTTAAAAAAGGTGTAAATTACTGTAAATTTTGTTTTGAATAACAATGTCATACAAATTGTAAGAACATTGACCGCAGTCAAGGTGCACACAAGCTCAAAGCTGACTTTTCAAACTTTAACTGAACCTTTACATTTAAGGTCACAAGACCTTATTTGAACTGATAAATGTGAGGGCCTGCCAATACGTGGCCTGCAAAATGGGCCAGTTTAATCGGCCCAGGACACTGCTCGGATTAAGATAAAGTGAAAATATGAAAATTTGCAACGTTGACGCTCCACAGATTGCCAAGAATAATGCTCTACGTACAGACATGACTGCATTGATGGCTCTCTGCAGTAAGGCAGATAATGATATCAGATCCTGTCTCAATACACTACAGGTATGACCTTTGACCTTCAACTCTGTCAATAACCTGTTTGACCTTTAACTCTGTTAAAGCGTTCGTTTTCAATGTCACGGTTGTAGTTTTTCCACCTTGTGCTGTTTGCAAAATTTGTACCTGTGAATGCAATGAATTCTGTGTCTAAAAATCACCATGCAATGATTTCGCATTGGGCCTTATTTATTTTATTTTTTTTTTAATTTCTGGTAAGGTTTGCAGTCAAATCATTTGCATAAAAATTACTATGAGTTGTGGGAAATCTGCAAAGCTTAACGCTTCGTTCAGTGTTTTTATGATCTTCATGAGAGAGCTTTCTCCTGAAGACAATCTAAGCATCTGATCGAAACGTCGTCAAGTTACATCCCTGGGTCTTTTCAGATTCACCTGTAGAGAGAGACTTTTACAGACATGGTGTTGCTGCAAACCTTACTGGATTGTATTACCATCCAATCCTACTCATGTACATGGTGTTTCTGCAAACCTTACTGGATTGTATCTCCACCATGCAAAGTTTCAAATTCCACTCATGAACATGGTGTTACTGCAAACCTTACTAGATTGTATCTCCACCATGCAAAGTTTTAAATCCTCTTTAATCTTTGTTTTGTATTTTGCTGATAGTTTATCCACAGTCAGGGCAAAGGGTTGAGTCTCGGCCTGGTGCATTCGTTGAGCGTCGGCCAGAAAGATAAAAACAAAGGCTTCTTTGCAATATGGCAGGAGATCTTCAAACTTCCCTTGGCTAAAAAGTAAGTGTGATATTTCATTTATCAGACATGTTGTTCTTCCTACTTAGGTCTGATTTTCCGATTAAAAAAATAAAATAATTGCCCTTAAAAAATCAGAAAAAAATTTAAATTAAATTAAATATAGCCTGAAATGTCTGTTAAAGCCTATACCATGTCTACATGTAGGTCAGCCCTTGTACTCGATAAAATTGTCTGCTTTTTTCTAAGGACCAAATATCACCTGCTTTTATCCCAAACCACCCCCCCCCAAAAAAAAAAAAGGTCACTTATTCTGTCTTTGCCACCAGACACAAATTCTCACAAACAGTTCCTCTCTAGCGTTGACATGGTAAATTTTTTAACTTTTCATTAAAATTCAGTCTTGAATGATCCTCTGGAAGGTAATGCACTGCAGTTTACTTCAAGATAATGTTTTGTCCAGATCAAATCGTAATTCACTTGATGGAAGTTGTCCTCATTTTTGTTTATTTATTTTTTGGGTGTTAATTGATAAATCACTGAATGGGTAAGTTGTTAAATAATTTTGGGTTGAACAAAGAAAAATTGAACATGGGACCTCCAAATTAACGTACCCGTGTTCTACCAATTGAGCTAACTAGCTAGCCCTATGTTGGCGGTTTCCCTATTTTGTCCATATTTTTCTTCGGGGGTGCCGGTCAGAAGCTATTAAACCTTGACTGCCGCACAGCCAGGGATCACACCCATTTTGTTTTCTTGGTTTGTCCAGAAAGCAGTACGCCAATCCACATGATGTCGCCTCCGGTAAAGCAACGCTAGGCGTGTCATTGGACGGTTCAAATGACAAGAAGAATCCAACCTCCATGACAGAACGCTTCTACAATGTGGTCCAGTTGGCACAGTCCGCTGGGGACTACGATAAACTTGTGCAAGGTAAAAACAACTTGTTCAATCCTGATCATCTATGCATAATCATCACTATACGCCCAGACATTGATAATCTTGTACATTTTTGTCAGGAAAAAAGTCAGAAAATGTATGGGTTTGTTTTTGAATTGTAGATTCTCTGTTTATACTGGAAACATTGGGAAAATGTCAATTCAATACTTTACCTTTTCTTGCTCTTGCTCTTGTTTGAGCACAAGTAGGTCAAATCTTGTGGCTGCTATGATCTTTTCAGTACAAGCCAATTGTGGCCGCTATGGTCGCTCGCTAAAGGGTTAAGGGTTTGTTGTCATAAAAGTTCAAGCTTCAAGATAAACTTTTGATTGAATTATTCTTATGAAAAACCATGCCATAATTAGCCCTCTAAATGTCTGACCATTCAATATCATCCAATGTGGTTTTGAACTATGTCAGCCTGCAGTATGATACTATGTGATGAATGCATACGCAGTACACGGTCAACCCTTCTACTGTCTGACCATTCAATATCATCCAATGTGGTTTGGAACTATGTCCGCCTGCAGTGTGATACTATGTGATGAATGCATACGCAGTACACGGTCAACCCTCCTACTGTCTGACCATTCAATATCATCCAATGTGGTTTGGAACTATGTCCGCCTGCAGTGTGATACTATGTGATGAATGCATACGCAGTACACGGTCAACCCTCCTACTGTCTGACCATTCAGTATCATCCTCTGGGGATTTGAATGATAGATGGACTATGTCAGCCTGCAGTGTGATCTCATGTGGTGAATGCACACACAGTACACAGTAAAAAAATACCATGCATGAAGCAAGGGATGACAAAAGTCATGTTTATACGAAGGTGGGCTCTTTTATAATTCTGTAAATGGCTCATTTCTTTTCAGGAATATTTGAGAATTATTTGGAGGTGAAGTTCAAAGACCCGAGACTTGAGGCAGTGAGTACAAACTGATGTTTTTATGTATTTTGGTGTACATAGGCCCTTTTCGAATCCACGACTTGGGCTCCGCCCGCCTGATTGAAGCCCCATAGAAACTGCGAGAAACACCGGGGCAAACCCCTTCTCTTAGCAATAAGTGTAACTGGGTTCTTTTACGTACATTACACAACGCACAGAACCTACAGCTTTACGTCCCATCCAAAGGATGAGGCAATAATATGTCAAGACCGGGACTCAAACCCACATTCTGCTGATCAGAAACACCAGAACTTGTGTTCTGTGCGCTTGACCGCTCGGCCACGACAAGTCAAAAACAAAATGAAAAGAAAGAAGCAAAATGCAGTAAAAAAAAAAAAACCAAGGGAAGAAAAAGGAGACCAAAAGGAGGTCGGTAGAGGGAAGGGGCTAATTTAAACACAAGAGGGTGGGAGTGTTTATATACCATAGGTCAATTTTTTGGGTATGCAGTTTGCAACAGCTGATTGTATTTTCCTTTTTTAAAGTATGTTAAATGGGTTTTTCTTTCTTTTTTCTGTTTCCCATAGGTGAATCTGGCCAATGATTGGCTGATCTTTCACGATCGTTTGAATTCTGTCATAGCTCACAGTCAGAACTACACATTCTATCGCTATCTCCCCTACACACCGGTCTTATTTCATCTACTGTTTGCCTCATCAGGACAGCAACGCCTCAAGTACCCTAACTCTTCATATGAGGTACAGATGAGATATTTGGGACCTTTTAGGCTTTACATCAAAAATAACTTTGTTTCTTGTAAGATGCTTGGGGGGCAAAGAGGGACAGTAAGCAGGGCTTGAATTGGGTGGAGGGGCATCCTTAAGACTGCAGGGCTTGTAGCTCAAAACTTTAACTGGACCAGAAATTCGTTTGCAAGACTAGAATCAACATGTAAAAATAATTTTATATGAACGAGCACTAAGAGAAGATTTATCTCATTTGTCTTATGGGTAAGTATTCTTCGGTATCACACTCTAAGTCCTAATTTGAACATCATTTTGTTTGTTTTGTTTTGTTTTATACAAAATACAAGACTGCTGGACTTGTTCAGTCATGAGTTTACTGGCCTGACTCTAAATTCACTCTGGCCTTGGGGCCCCTTGTCCTGTGTAAATTTCAATCCCTGATGTGCACACCACGAAATAAGTGGGATGGGATTCTGAAATTTTCATGCAGTCGGATTTAATAATACTTTAATTTGTCAGAAAAATTTCAAATTGTTATTTTTTTTATTGTGGTTGGCAGGTTTTTGAACAGTCAGACAGGTTACAGGTCATGTAAACACGTTCTTTTGTAACAGCCAAAAACAGCTGTTGTGTTTTGGGTTTTTTAAGGTTTTCAGAGGGAAAAATTTCTCAGAAATTTTTTTCTTTCTAGTATAATCTTCATAGTCAGTAAGTTTTCAGTTTAAAATTAAACAATGACAAACTTTTATCCTTACCAATCATGTATAATACCTTTAAGTGTTTGGCCATTTGGGTTTTTTTTTCTTCACCAATTACAATGTTGCATGTCTAATTTTCACAAGCATTAAAATAACTTAATGTGTAGGGGAAAAAAAGATTAACAATAAAACTTAACAAAATTTTTTTATAAATAAGTTTAAAGGTAGACAGGTTTGGATATTTAGGATTGCAAAAAAGGATTACTCCACCCTATGTTATGTTTTTACCCATACAGAACTTCACCAAGCAGACGAAAAACAGCAACCTGCTGACGACAATCTTGACAGGAGTGTCTCCTAACACGGCCTGCTTCTTAGATCCTCGACTCTCCGTCCAAGAAATTTTACCCCTTCTCCTGATTATCTTGCAACCAACCTTCCGACCAGTGAGTATATAGTCAAGGTTTCTTCATCGTCTGCATTTCACAGGCTTCTTGAAGGGCCACATCACCTTCGACTTTGGCGCTTTTGGCTTTAGAAAGCAATTGTTATGACATGATCATGGTGTTCAGCCATTTTGTAGAACAAAATTTTGGACTCCACAAAATTAGGGACCAGTGTTAGTACATGAAGTAAAAGGAAAAACCACACAATTTCGAGGGGTAACTGTGTGGATCAGTATATTCTACTTTTAAAAACATCTTTCCAACCATATTGATGTCATAACAAATGCTTTTGTAGCCCAAAGCACCCAATCCAAAGGCGATGTGTCCCTTTTAGGTCTACTGTCCCTGATGCAAGGAGCTGTTGAGAATCCATTGTTTTTGAGGGTTTTCCTTTTAGGCATTGTTTTATCTTATTTTATCTGATTGGGCTTATTTAATCCAAGGATGAGAAAATTCAGACTTTTATGTGAATTTAGATTTTCAAGTCTGCCTGTTAAAATTTGTTTTTTGCTAATTTCTTCAGATGTACAGAAATAATACTCTATCATCTGCTTCTTTAGTGCTGGGAATAATGTTCCCAAAAGCTCGTTGCAATCCAGAGAGCTGCCAACTCTCCTTGATCCTGCAGAATGTTCCCTGAAAGTAAACCAATCTTTCCATGTTCTGATGAACACATTTGATAATCTCCCTGATTATGGAAACTTTTCGTATGTTGAATGTAATTCTAAATATCTCCCCGATTGCAAGATGCAAACGTTGGCAGCTGAGCTCTGTGGCAATCTGTAACTCCAGGGTTTACCAAGAGGTAGAAATGCCATCGTTTCAACCTACCTGCTCAAATTTGGATCCTAGTTTCAAACCTTTCTGTCGGCAATAAGGCTGTGTCTGAACTGGCGACTTTTGCTATGGCTGCAGCTGTTGCTAAGAATGTTGCCAGGGGCAGCCTATGCTTCAATACATGATGACACAGTGACCAAGCCACAGCCACTGCAATAGCGGCTAATTCAGAAATGGCCTGACTCTCGCCTTTGCTAATCAGGGAACCCCACCTGTGATTCCAGCTTCGCAGAGCTGCTCTTCATAAGTAAATGTGCTAAGCAACATTTCCCCATTATTCAACGGGTTTATACGAGCTGCTTAAAAGCACTGATAAATTAACCTTAACACAAACGCCAACGGGTCACCAGCAGTGTGACATCTAACCGCTTTTGACTGGTTCCCTGCAATTTTTGCTCTTTGTAAGTAAATGTGCTAATCCACGCTTCCCCATTATTCAACAGGTTAACACTCAGTTATTCAGTGCTCAGGAGAAACGACAAATGAAGGAACTGATAAACACAATGATTGCTTACAACTTGACGTACAACCAAGAGCGGAGTGCTGAGGGGCAGTACAACTACGTCCTGGACCCGTAAGTACAAGTTTTCACCTCTGCTTAAAATTTGCAAGTTTTGTGCTTCTATGATTACTTTTTGGAACCTTGGATTCTTTAAGGCCATGTTACACCAGGCAATTTACAGGCAACCAGTTTCAGGCAATGTCTAAGACGAAAATTTATTCACATTTCAGTTTTTCTCATTATTTTCTCGGGGATAGTGAGTTATAGTTAGAAGAATGTCTCTTGTGCTGCCGAAGTGTTCTTTATGCAGTGCAGTTTGTTGCCTCCAAGTTGCCTGTAAAAATTGACCGGTGTGACTTGGTCTTTATGTATACTGCATTCATGTGTGAAGGAAACAAAATTGCCGGGCCTAATGTTATTATATCAGTTGGCAGCCATCTTGTTTTAGTTGAATACCAAACTGAAGCCGTAGTCCGTATCAGAATTCCTAGGCCCTTTTTCGAAACCACAGCTTCGCCTTTGGCTTATTTTGACAAACATGTGCTTTTAGTACAGCCTTCAAATGAGTAAACAGTGCAGGAACCATGATTTACAAAATGGCCATAGTCTTTGGTTGTGGATGTGGGTAGTTGCAAAAAGCAGCAATTCCAAAGTGTATTACCGTGTAAGTCTGGCACGTATTAAAACATTTTTGGGACCACTTTAGTTCCGCGCACATTGCTTGAACGAAACAAGGCGTGAAGGAAACAAACTCTGGCACTGTAAACGCTCCCAATGTTTGAATACGTGTGAGACTTACACAGGAGTTTCTTCAGAAAAGGGAATAACAGAAGAATATTGCCATATATGTAAGGGTCTGTGCTTTGTACACTTAACCCTTTCAATACCATTGTCGAGTTTACTCGACCGTGCGCCGTGTGTGCTTCCGTACCAATGTCGAGTTTACTCGACAAAAAAAGTCGCGGCCTTTGAGACCCTGTATTTATTTTGTTTGGCGCCCTCTGTTGTTGACCCTTATATAGACGGGTAGCTTGTTTATCAAGCTTTCCAATGGTGTGTATTGTATAGGGGGTCGCCATTACGATTTTCCGAGAAAAACTACGTTGTGTGCTGCAGTACTTCCAGATTTCACGCTTCCGTTTTCCCGACAAAAAAATCACCATCATGGCTGTTCGTGACCCGGAGGTTTTGGTTGAAATATTTGTTAGTGACGCCGTGGGCTTGGGCATAGGCTTGGCGGGCCTCGACCCATTCGTGCCGATCGTGGAAGCAAAGGACATGAAGATAATATATACAAATTTTACATCATATGAAAGGTCATTTAATTAGCTACAAATTGTATGCACAAAGTTTTTCCACAAAAATATGTCTTCACACAGAAAATCAAGATTGAAAAAAGTGAACACTGCACTTTGCTTTTTGTGTGAAAAAATGCGGTACACAGCAGTGTGACCCCTGTAAACAATGCGGTATTGAAAGGGTTAAGGAAAATCCTATTCTTCAACAGTGTAAACAACACTATGTGGACATGTGTAAGTCCACATAGTGTTTCAAGTCCCTTTATTGCGTGGACCTCTTTCGTTCTCAGGTCCACACTTTGTATGCAGCATTAAAATTTGTGGTTCCAGCAGAGTGCATCAACACCATTCTAGTAAAATAGATGTTAATTTTGGGTTTTTAGTAAAATAGATGTTAATTTTGTGTGTGTTTAGTAAAATAGATGTTAAATTGGGTTTTTTAGTAAAATAGGTGTTAAATTATGTGTTTAAATAGATGTTAAATTTGTGTGTTTAGTAAAATAGATGTTAAATTTGTACTGTATACACTCAGTACTTTCCCAAGTCCTGTAAAAAAGCAAACCACAGGCATAGTAATTTGCAGCTTCTTGTTGCATTTTGGTCTTAGCTGCTTGAGGCCTCGTTGATCTCCATTTTTTTTTAAAGCTAACGATTATCTGTCCTGTTTTGTTGCAGAAATCTGGATTCTGTGGTTCGTTTCAGCAGTACGCCCCAAACCAAGCCGATGACATACGCAGCTAAGCAGCTCATTGCCAGAGAGGTCAATATCAATATCACGTTTTTAAAATTTAAACTTATGATTATTCACGTTTTTAAATATCCACTTATGATTATTCACGCTTTTAAATATCAACTTATGATTATTCACGTTTTTAAAATTTAAACTTATGATTATTCATGTTTTTAAATATCCACTTATGATAATTTATGTTTTTAAACATCAACTTATAATTATTTATGTTTGAGTTTCCAAGTTCAAGTAATAAACCACAAGGGAAACGTACTGGATAAATTTGAAAATAATTTGGGGGTGAACAAAGGAGAATTTACTAGAGCAGGAGTTGAAGCTGCCGTGTAGCCAGGGATCGCGCCCCGCTGCTTCCCAGGTTGTACTGTAAACTTGGGTGTGATCCCTGGCTGCAATCCCTGGCTGCACGGCTTGTGGCACATGGGAGTTTCATTAAATTCCTTGCATGATTTGTCCGTGAACCGCTTGGCTACATTGATAAATGTAGAACGCTTGATGCAGCTCAAAGCCAAAGCCAAAACCAATATTGCCCACAAAAAATTAATGTTTATCAGGAACTATCTTTAATAACTATCTTTATTTTAAAGTGATTTCCTGTATAAAAATTCTCCGTAGTTTTTGACAGGTCTCTCTTTTTTTTATTTTCTTTTAGATTTCCCTCGAGAAGATGCGACGTAGTGAAGCAGCTATAGGAGGAAAAAATGCGTGAGTTGTTTTTTCAGGGTTTTTTTTTTTTACGGAAAGAAAAAATGCTTTGGGTTATTGGTGATGTTGCTTTGTTTTATTTTATAGAGGTCTAGTGTTTCAACTTTTTAATAGGTTTCAAGGCCAACATTAATGCAATAGAAGCAACTGCCTCTTTGTGAGGTTCTAAGCCACCCGCCACCGTTCAACCTCCTTACTTTTTTTTAATTTTTATTTTTTTATTTGTCTCGCTGTAACAGACCGTACGAAACATCTAAGAAGGCAGTCAAGGTCACAGCAGGTGCCAAAAAGGATGGGTCAGTGGGGTCCAAGGTCCCCAGACATCTGGAGAAATTACAGCCCAAGAAAATACAGGAGGAAGAAGAGAAGGTAGGTTTAGATTTGTCACTATTTGAGAAGTTTTTGAGTTTTAAAAATTTGTAATAGCCTCATGTTTTGGACCCTAGCAGAGTCCCTCTCAAAGGCTAAGCATAATTATTAGTGTTACAGAATTTCATTTTTAATGAAATTTGAATGACTTTTCTGTGTATTTTTTTATAAATTGTAACTGATTTTTTTTGGTCATTTTGATTTTGTTCCTGTTGGACTTTTTGTGCCTTTGTAGGTTTTTAACGAGATTTTAATGAATTTTCTGTGTATTTTTATAAATTGTTATTGATCTTGTTATTATTTTGATTTCATTACATGTTTGTCCCTGTTAGACTTTTTGTGCCTTTGTAGTTTTTTATTGTCTGAGTCTCTTTTAGATTAGTGATTATTTTCATTCTGTGATTGTCCTCAGGCTTCTTCTCTGTAGTCCTATTTATTTCTTTAGTGCTTTGTATTATTTGTGTGCTGCCTGGAAATAAATAAATAGATAAACAGAAGCAGTCGGATGGAAAAGAAGTGGGAAATAAATGAGTGGAATGCATTCAGAACAAGCTAGAGATGAACAAAGGGAAGGAGACAGGGATGGGGGAGGGGTAAAAGGAATTGGTTAGACGTAACCACAAAGAAGGATGGAAACAGGAGATAAAGTAATTAGTGAATGAGATAAATTTAAATTGGGGGTGAGCCATCTGTGGGGAAATAAAGAGGAGGCAAAAACGAAATGTTCTTACTCATTTGCTTCTTTGGCGTTCAAACCATTGGGTTGAATAATCATGAGGTATCTAAGCCAAAATTTGTACACCTACTCATACGAATGGTTTCTTCCTACTTCAGTAGTGTGTTTTTCAAATTATGTGCACTGTTTACAGTTTATGTGCAAATGTTTGAAGTTTCTTCTTTTCTTTCCTTTGTTTTGAGAGTAATGAGAAATGTTATCACATTTTTATATTGAGTTCTAACTTTGTTCAGTACCATTGAAAAAAAATGTATGAGGTAAGATGACATTTTAAAATTCCATTTACACCATTTCTACTCTTTTGCTCAGCCTTTGCGAGACTTTTTTGGCCGAATCATTAAGAAGAAATCTCCAGAGCCCAAAACACGTAAGTTATCCAAGAGGATTTTTTGGGGGATGGGTCATTCTTTAAATCAACTTCTGCTTTTTAGATATGTATGTTTCATTTTAGAATATTACTTGTTGCTATGATTTAATTCACTGTATTTCTTAACTCTATTATTTGTTTTATTGTAGTTGTTTGTTTTTTTAGTCGCAGAAATTTCGATTGTGTACTTGTATATAAATAGCAATAAACCAATAATAATGTAGTGAACACAAGTGCACTCTCAAACTTGGGCTTGAGGCAACTTTCTTATTTGCGGATTCACTGTAAAAACTTTTAAGTTTGTATCTGCGATCTGGAACTTTCTCTTTTCCATTTTAGCTTTCAGCTTTTTTATTTTCTCTTGGTATTTTTCTATTTTGTAGGGAGCATGGCTCTGGCCATGCTCCAAGTACTGTTTAGTTGGTTGGGAAAATGTCTTCTGTAAGTATTGTTTTGTGTTTAAATCATCCTTTTATCAGATAAATATTGTAATTTTTAGGGCTAGTTAATCAGGTTTTGTAAACTTGTATGTAGCCAGCCTCGTGTTGACCTTTTGCCCTTCACATAAATGACTGTTGTGCTGTTTGTATCGTGTGCCATTGATTGGAGGATTAAAATCATTCAAGTGCAGGAGACCATTTTATATTTTAGATGTCCTCGTATGGATTTTGCTGCAGTATTTTTGTGAATGCTCTCATCCTTAGAGGAACGGCCTCCTTCCCGTGCCTCTTCAATGATGAAAAAATGTCTGTCTAACTTGTCTTTTAATTGTCATCTCCTTTTAGGGGGTAGTGATCAAGATGGTACCAGTATGGACACCAGCCAAAAAGACAAGGCAAGTACCAGGCAAGAACAGCAGCAACATCTTTCTGGTAAACTGTGGTACAAGTTCAATCAAGGTTACAGTAACGCCGTACGCAAGACAGTACGCATTCATGACCTACTCTAAGATTAAACAGAATGGAATATAGATAGAAGGAAGTACCTTTGATGTTTTTTCCCCTTAAAAATGCATCCTTACTGTCTCCTGACAAAGCTTTGCATCATGTGGGATGTAAAGAACTGAGTAGGCCTACAGGGAGGAATCATTGAATTAAAATCTCTTTGGTGAGAACTTTTGGTTCTGAGAAGAACCAGGGTTGAGTTTTTGAGGTTCAAATCCTGTTCTGGTAATTTGTTTCTTTGTTCCCATTTTTTAAGAGATTTCAAACGCATGAATGTTACTAGTAGAAACCTTAAAAAAAACAGTACAGTACAGTGGCAAATTTATGGAGAATGGTTCCCACTGGTTGAAATGTCATAAAGATTTTACAAAACCCATACTCCAATCTCTTTATTTGATGGCATGATTTCTCATTAAACTCTAGGAAAAAGACTCATTCAGAATGTTTCATTCATGCAAAATGTTTCTTAGGAGCAAAGGATTAGGGGAGAGTATCCAGAAAAAAGCGGGAAAATTGTAGCCAATCCAAGTTAATAATTTACAACTAATGGGGCGGCTAAGAACCAATCAGAGTAAAGAAGTGAGGACAAAGGAAGGTCAGTGGGAAGGGGTAGATTACTGGACCATAAAGGTGGTATCTGCTTTCTAGGTTTATCAGATGTAATATTTGCATAGGGATGAAGAATTTTAATTTGTTTTGTTTTTTCCCTTACACCGATGTGTATTAAGCACTGAGCATACAGTGCTTAATACACATCGGTGTAAGGAAAAAAACAAATTAAAATGCTTTCTAGGTATTACACATGGGGGAAGCACGAAAGGGTAGGATTAGAGGGCAAGCTGCATCGGAATAATGCAACTAACAATAGGGGGGCTTATATATTTATTCTGATAGAGAATAGACTCTTCAATTTTACAAAACCCAATAAAGGACGTTTTAGGGATGCAGACAAATGTTTCCGCTATTTTGCTCTACGTGCAGGAACAGATTTGTTAACAAAATGTTTCCTGCTAAATTTGTTATTCATGGCATGCAATGTTTCAGCTGATTTCCTCGTGTTTGTTGCTCAGCTGTACCATTAAAAACTGTACAAACAAAAGTGCCTGGAAATTTCCCCTTTTTTTTGACAAACTGTTTTCTGGCTGATTATTGTGTGTTATCAGAGATGGCCAAACGATTTACATGTTGTTTTGGGGGGATTTTGTGGGATTTTTTTTAAACAAACATTTCTGCATCAGTTGCAGCGACACTAAAACAATATTCCTCATCGGTGGACTGTCCCCAGCTGTATGGAAAATAAATGAAATACAATGATGTACGTGCTTAGATTCATGTACATGATTACTGCATAAACAAATGTTGCCTTCCTTGATCATATTTGTGTATAATAAAATATTTAATAGTGGTTATAATAAATGAGACACCATGGCATTAATATAAGTTACACATCAACTGTAAAACACTTGATTAAGTTTGGTCTCTTAGGCCCATGTCACACGAGGCAATTTACTGGCAACCAGTTCCAGGCAATCTCCAAAAAGACAAGGCATTCACATTTGAAATTTCACATATTTTTCTTGGGGATCGTAAGGCATTGTCTGACAAATTACTCATGTGCTACCAAAGTGGTCCTGCAGCATGCACTACAGTTGGTTGCCTCCAAGTTGCCTGCAAAAGTTGCCCCGTGTGACAAGGCCCTTATAGTCAAAGATCGTAACTGCCATTTGGTGCTTGATGTATAATGTGGTGATGTCCCCCCACACACTCCCCGCCCCACCCCCCCTTCCCATATTGTCTGCATTGCAGTCTGGGAATCACAGGAATTCTTTGGCGGATTTTCGGGGGAGGGGCAGCTTCTGCAGGGACATATTAAAAACTGGAAAGTGGACTTGCCTATTCGTCTGTAAATAATCGTTGTACAAAGAATATTCGTTCACATTACTGTGATGTCTTCCTGGGCAGGACGAATAAAAATTGTAGTTGTATTTGGGAATTTAAATAATTTCTACTCAATATTGCTCATAATTTCAAATATTCTGAGAAAAATTTACAATACAAATTCATCAAAGTTCCTGAGCCCCCTTAATTGATTTCTGACGTTTGCTTTTATTAACGAGTTTTTTGTTTCCTTCACTGACCGAAATTTAACGCACACTTTTTGCCCCGCAACCTTTGACCTAATAGTCTAACTCATGTGTAAATGTTCGTAGGTTTCATAATGCACCAACTTTGTTGACAGACTACTCTTCTAAACTAATTGATCATTATGAACTCAGTCTGGCTCCCTATGGACGCAGTGGCCTTCTGAGAAGGAAAAACCAATAATGGTTTACCTAACAAGACATTGCGTCCCAAAGACATCAACCATATGTCAAGTAATTTGCTGGTGATGATGTGTATGATTTACATTTCTCTGGGGAGAGTTGGCGTTGTTTCAGTCCGTTTGGAGCGCCTGACGCGTCACTATTACAATGGCTGCATGAATGATCTTAAAGGTCTCATCTTGTTGAATTTACACACAACTGCTCTGAGTAACAAATTATCACCTTTGACCTGTATGAGTTATTAGATGTTCCCGGGATAGTTGGCGACGCTGGCACTCAAGTTCTATATTATCCTCATGATATGAATAATCGATGTCGTTTTTCTATATTTATGTAGACATATTCTGCAGAATATGAAAGGTCGTGGGTTCGAATCCCATCCGTGGTACCTTAGTATTAATGGGTTTTTTCTAATAACTTGGGATAGCACTGAGTATCTTGCCACACACACTTAAGTTGCTTTTCATTCACACATTCTGTATTTTTGACATCCCTGCGGAATCTTTTGTTCTTTCCTTTGTCCTTAGTGTACATAACATCCTCCCATAGACTGTGTACACACAATTCCTTGTCTTTACAATTCCCCTATGGAGACCTTTTGTTTTTCCATTTTTTGTTTTGTCCCCAGGTCTCCATAATGTAGCGAATATTAAAACACTGTAGTGTTAAGTTTTGTCCGACTGTAACTTGACATCCATCTAGTTGGCAAAACACAGTGTATTTGACCCAAATCAGAGCAGACACAAAACAGGAGAACGAGGTTGCGAGCCCCACGCATTCGGAAATCATTTTCATCGCCTGGAAGATGTTTGTCCTACTGTAGCCGAGAACGCCCAATTAGTATTAAGAAGAAGAGTGACAGTCATGTCGGCCCCAATCAGTCCAGATACCCTGAGGGGTTTCTACTTGGAATTGGAGGGTTTTTTGTTTGTTTTTTCGCCAACTAAGCTGTCTGGGAGGGGAGGCTTTAGTCAGAACCTGGTGGATAGAGATGTATAATTAGAAAGGTTTTACCATGTAGGAACTCGCCGGGGAAACAGGACAATGAAGTAAACGAGAAACATGATCGCAAGACAGGGGAACTATGTAGGCATATCCTCGTATTATGCTTGAAGATATAGGGCAGTGTGATCTTATGTCACCTGAGTCTGCCCCACGTATTTGCTGACTCAGCATTGCTTAAACACGTGTGTATACACATGTATTGCTCTTGATCCAATATGATTTTTGTGAAATCTCTGAATATTTAAATATTCAGTTGACGATTTGAATAGAAAACATCCTAGCAGTTTTCCAGTGTCCATGGTGATGTGTTCAATGATGCGCTTAATTCCCGCCACTTAACGTCTGGGTGTACTTCTGTCGGGTGTTAAAAGCAAACATTTACTTCTAGTCGATAAGTCCTTGCGGATAGTTGAAGCGATTACAATCGTTCAAAACCTCCAGAGATGCCGAGCAACATTTTGAGGGGGGAAAAGATGATTAATAACAAGAACTTTAGATTAAGTGGATTTAAACATTTCCATTAGGAACAAATCGTTTGCAGTTGTCACTAGTTTCAATCGACTAGAGTGAATTTAAACCTAAACCTTTCAGAGAGCATGCTCGGGGTTTCACGTGGTAACATCACGTGATAACAAGGATGATCTCTAACCAGTTCCAGGCAATACAGAAAAAATACTCACTTTCCGATTTTCACATAATTTCCTTCAGGATATAGTGTTAAATATAAATGTCATCATGTTCAACTGAAGTGTTCATTGTCCACGCACAGTGCAGTTGCATGGATGCCTCTATTCTTTAACAAAAAAATTACTTATAAAACAAAATGCCTCTAGTGATAAGGTCATACGATAGCGGAAGTCCCACAACCGATTTTGTGGCGCGTAAATAATGAGAACAAAAAGCGGCGGTTTTCCGCTCGTCTGCCTCGTCACACTACGCGCAGATGATTTCTGAACAAAATATCCAAGGTTAATGACTCATTGCAGTCATTTACCATGTTATGTACATGTAATTGCAATGTGACGTACTCTTCCCATGTTTCATTGGCTGGATGACAAGAGGACTAATGAATATTCATATGATTCATATAAAGTATTAGAATTATATTGAATAAGCATCTTATATAATGGTAACTATATGAATAAAGACAAAGATCAGGAACAGAAGAAAAAAGAAGGGATATCACAATTTGTTAGCTCCAATAAAAGGTCCTAACACAAATTTTATCCCAGAAAGAAATGATTCCATCTGAAATATATTCAGTCCCTTACCTGACTGCGTGGGTATTCCCTGGAATAATTCTCTTGTGTTTTCCTCCCACATCTAAAACTGAAACTTCCTTCCTTGTCTTCTCTCCATTGGGTTCTTGGCTAGTATAGTGATTAAATTCACTTTTCTGAGAGTCCTTGGCTTCACAACCAATGCTCAAGTCGTACAAAAATCAAGCAAAATCACCGTTGTTTATTTTTTCGTTTGCTGCAATCAATAATTAAGCCCAAACATGAACGCGAAAACATGAAACATCGATGTCTTCCTCCCAACCCCCCCCCCCCCGAAAACGGGATCATCCATTCTGATGATTTTGTTTCTTCAGAAGTTGGTTGGAATGTGTGTGTTTTGAAATAGGATTTGGGAATAGCTGTTAAAAATGATGGTCCTTCCCCAAACCTGCAATAAAGTTCTATATGGTACGGTGTTCCTGTTTTTGTTTTGTTTTGGGGGGGGGGGTATTGTTTTTGGCTGTTTTTTTTTTTTTTTTTTTTTTTCAGTATGGTCATACTTTGGTATGTAACCCGAAAAAAATTGTGTAAATTTTATCCAAAAGCTTGCTTGTTATGATGATGTTTTATGTTAAGTAAATCTTGGAAATTATTTCGTCTGTGAAGTGCCCCTGTTAATTACGAAATCGATCAAAGTGACGACATTATTTGAATCTCGCTGACAGTCATTAAACGCGGATGGATTCGACGTTTTTTATGAAAAATGTTTTTTCCCACGGTTTTCTCGACGAGTAGACATGGTATTCAACTGAAACTTTCACAGGTGACTTTTATTGCATATTTCTTTTTTTTAAAATCCCTATAAAACAGTATTACGATGACAATAACCAAACAATGACTCTGTTTCCTTGCTCTATGCTCTGTGTAGCCCTCCTCTCTTAGAAATTTAAAACGGTTTCAGTAAAATGTGGATTTTTTTGTGATGTTTAATCTCGCCTTTGTACCGACCACCGACCTACAGACTCGCTGTAAAACACTTGACATATTTTCGGAGTACAAACTATAATTGTATCCACAAATTATGTACTAGAGGTGAACCTTGGCCAAGTGTTGGATTTGTTTATTTGGAGAGAGATCTAAAAATAAAAACCTGACGCCAGTAGGTGGTGGTAGCATCTGGTTCGCGAGTGTCGATACAGAGTTCATAATTGCCAGAATAGATTATATTATGAAAGAGTCATTGTAAACGATAGATTAAAGATACATGCATTTTGTTTAAAATATATATTCTCTTGAAGAAGAGGGGGATATAAGAAGGCAAAACGTTTCAGACGGTTTCAACTCCCTATTACAGGGCGGTAGCCTACTGGAGATACTTTTAAACCTGCTTGTTTTTCCACCTTCCTGTCGACGTAATTTTAAAGGTTGCATATACAAAATGCATGTGCAATATTTCATTTTGGACTGGGCTATTTAAGACTATTCGGATGGCACTAGACTGTTGACAACCGCTTTTGAAGAATATCTTGCGAAGGACAATTAATTTGAAGTACAGCAACTTTGAAAAGGGTGGAGTTTATAAATTGTAGGAGATAAGTGTCATTAAATAACGAGGACCTTTTGGCGTAATGACTTCTCAACTACTGGTGTCATGTCGCCAAGATGGACGCCTCGTGCGGACAGAGGTGACAGTAGTTTTCACGGGTCATGAATAAAAGATATCAACATCTTTAAATAACTATCTGACCTGAAGTGATGTTTTATGTGGAAATAAAATGTAAGGCATCCACCTTACTCTGGTAAAATAGTGACTATAGAAGTAAAAATGAGAAATGCATTGAGACGAAAAATGCAATGGCAGCTAATGAAAAAACGAAATGTAAATTTTACTTTAACTATATTTTTAAAACAGGTAACATTCAAAAGGATTGGCATTCAGTTTGATGAGGTACTTTTGTTGTATGCTTGTTATGTTTTGAATAATAAGACTATTCACTAATTCATAATCGTCCAGAGAAAGTTTCGATAAAGAAAAAGAACATGCTTTAAAAACCCACGTTGTTTCGTTTATGAGGAAAATTAGAATAAACTTTCTTTTCTATAATCTGAAAGCACTCAATTTGGACAGTTGGTCTATTGAGAATTTATTCTCAATCGCGACAGAAAAATTTTGAGCCAATGCCGTCTGTTCCCGTGAAGATAGCATTCCCAAGATCGTATATTACAAAATAAAATGTTAAAGGGAAAAATGACACTTGTTTAATGCTCATCTTGCTGCACATTAAGCATTATTTGAAGGGTGGCCATGATCACGTTGCCAACATTAAATTTAGTTCAAGTCGGTTTTTAATTGATTAATTTCATCGTCACAGTTTTCAGACAAAAAGTGAAATTTGTTTTCCCAGTGCGCTAAATACAATTCAACCTAATTAAAGTGGGAACTTCACAACAGGCAAAAACGTTATCAGAAATTTCCATAGCCGATTAAAAAGTACAAAATACTCAGTATACCTAATAAAATGTCAGTTAAAAAGATGAGCACTGGGTAAAACAGATAGTCTGAACCGGTTTGATACGAGTATAGAAAGAGAACCATACCTTCCTGATGCATGGGAGAATGTGAACGAAACAGTGACGGGAATGAGGTCGATCCTGATTACTTTTAATTTAGCAAGTTACTGTTTGTCCACGATTTCATTAATGTGCTTCAAATTGTGTTGGTCACGTTTCCATGAATGCTGACTCCAACAACCTCTATCAGAAAAAGGGTTACCGTACCAGATTTGTTTCTCATTTCCTGCAGCCTCAGTTTGATTATAATGTCTTGCACAAGATGGCTGCCTCGTGGTTAACTCTGCGTGACACCATCAAAAAAAAACTCACACTATTTCACCCTGCCTTTAATGTCTGCCATATAAGTTTTTGTAAGTTTTTGTTATGGTTGTATCATAATCTATACCGTAAAATAACCAACAGTGATGATGGGACTGTGACAGCCGCGGGGACATACGCATCAGTGACTCAGCGATCTAGTGATGTCATCTGGGAGAACTCGACCTTGTGCATCACAGTCAGTTGTTCATCACCGTTATACATTAATAATACCATAACTTCCACATTAGTATCTAGGTCTAATTTGTTCCCAGGGAGCTTCACAAACAATGTCTGCTTCGTCGTTTGGTCTGGACATTCAATGGAATGAAGGGAGGAGGTGCTCTAAAAAATCTCATGGGTCAGGAATTGACCCGGATTCCAGGAGACTTGATCCATTTTGAGGTCAGGCTGACCCGTAAAATGGTTTTAAAATGGGATTCATAACTCAGACTTTGCGTCAGTTTGATCCAGTTCTGGGTATTACTTTGACGTCAGATTTCGGGTCTTACTGACCCAGAAATGGGTCAAGCCCCACGGGACCCGGAATCCCGGTCAAATTTGACCTAGGAGTTTTTAGAATGTACTAATGTCCCATGTTATCAGGACTATGGCGTACATTACATGTACATGTACACTGTCAATGGAAAGCATTTCCAAACACACACTCACACAATGTGTCAATACCTGTAATTGGGACCTCCTATTGTCCCTCTTTTCTTTATATTTTTTTGGGGGGCAACAGCTCCCATTGGTTTTCCAAGTGTGGATCCTCACCCAATCGGGAACCATATATTAGAGTCCCTTTTGTTATAGGTCCCCGGTTTGACTGTTTGGTGTTCTTGTCTTCCGGCTGCCTTGATCCAGGTTCGAATCTCACCTCTGACCAAATCCTGACAAGGGCTCATTACCAGTGCATGTCCTCCATCAGCGCCTGAACCAGAGGGTCGATAGACCTTTATCATGCAACCACCGTCTTGGTCATGTTCCCTGTATCCAACAGCAGTTAGGAATACTTATTGTACAAAAAGGAACCAGACTATTTCTCCTTCCAGCCTCGATTTTGTTACATGGATTGGATTGGGAGTAAATCAAGGCGGCGACACCGCAATTAAGGTTTATAGCCGGGACTGGGTAGCCATTGATCTTGTAAAATGAAGTAGGGTGGGGCAATTCTTGCTCCCGGGCACCGCGCCCCATCCTCAACTGGTACTAAACATCGCCATCTCTACAGTGTCCTCTCTTCACGGGATTTTTACCGTCCTTGAGGAATCTGTCAGTTGTATTTATGACCCAAAATTTATGTTATAATGGTTCGACACTTAAGTTTTAGCTTCATATATCGGGCTATCACAATGACAGCATAATATTCCCATAATTTACCTATTGGCGTTAATTGATACACCTACACACACACTACAGTCGGTGCCATCAGGTTGTCATGGTAACGCATTCATACCATATCTCTAGCGATTCATAACGTATCTCTGTGTTTGTGATATCTTTAGTCGTGCAGCTCATAAAGAGCAAACGATTAAATTGGACTCCCCCATTGTTTGTCACATGAATGGCAATTGCGAGAATTTGCCACTCTGCATTACAATTCAACGGTATCTTCAAGATGCGATCTTGTTG
This sequence comes from Pisaster brevispinus, assembly GCA_023634235.1. Classification (NCBI taxonomy): domain Eukaryota; kingdom Metazoa; phylum Echinodermata; class Asteroidea; order Forcipulatida; family Asteriidae; genus Pisaster; species Pisaster brevispinus. Next base: position 434,040 of record JAMKCF010000022.1, read on the forward strand.
TACTTTTTCCCCGACCTTTTGGTTCCCCCATTAGATATTGGTTAATATATAGATTGTAGGTTGATATATTGGTTATTGGTTAACATATTAGCCAACAATAACAAATAAGAATCGCTATTTAGAAATAGTGTTTCCTATTTTTATTATTGGTTAATATTTTGCCTTGTTCGTTATTTTATAAACAAGTTGATAACTGTAGTTAATAAATTGGTTATTGGTTTATATAATATTATTGGGGGTTTGTATTGAATATTGGTCAGTATCTTAATTATTGGTTGATATGTTGATTGTCGGTCAAAACATTGATTATTGGTAAACCTCTTAATTAGTGGGTATATATTCATTATTGGTTTAGACATTGTTGGTTTTGATTATACTTAATCGTTAGTATATTATTATTAGTTCTGGTTATAGTTCTGGTTAACACTGAGTGTTGGCTAACATAACCCCTTCTTTACTTCTGATTTTGTTTAATTTGTTATATATATGCTGCTTGAAGACGAAAAAAATGTTCTCCATTTTCCCTTCCGTGTCAAGTTAAGCTGATGAAATAACGAATACTTACATTTTTGTGAAAGGTTCGTTTTGTGTACGTTATAATCATTGATGCGTTTACTTAGCCCATGGAGGAAGGAAATACTCTTCCTCCGCCTGCATTGCTGTTCGTACTGTACCCACTGAAATCCTCTTCACTGAATCACGTTTTTTTTTCATCTTCATATTTTATTCAGAATCCCACCACAACCAGCTTGCCCGCTGTTGTGTACATACTGTACATATTGCTTTATTATTCTCTAATGACGTGTGATGATTTTGTCAGCTGGGGGTTTGTATTCAGAGTGATTATTTAATAAGAACGCACACCGTGAACACGTTCCCCATCGTGAAGATAATTTGTGTGCAATGTCAGTGTTCGTTTCAAATGTTATCAATTTTACCAGAGTTTCTTAGTAATATTGTGTTTGAAAAGGCATTCTCTATATTGTATGTTCCACCCCCCCCCCAGATTCTTAATACGAAATTTGATACCAAATTTGACAAAATTATTGTCAGACACAACGCTGGTATGCCTACGTATAACCCAGTAACTTGATTGGAGAACAGTTTTCATACATGGTTGGACAGAAAACTAGTTTGTACGTTTTTACTGTTTTTACGTTTTTACTTTTACAGTGTTTTCTCATTGGCACGAAAACAAATAGACTTCTTGAATAATATTTAGGATGACATGAAATGATAAATTTAGTGGTTAGAGATTTACGAGTCAATAACGCTAGATCTGATTTTTGACCGATTTCATCCAAAATGCATATATTTTAAATAGCTATTGTCATAGAGTCGAGAAAGAATAAGTTTCATTTAAGGTATTGCATGAAAAAACAAAAATCAAATGATAAGTGGTATAATTAATTAAAATATTTAAAAATTAGTTATTCTCGGGATCCTGTACACTATCTCACGTCCATCAACCGTGTACAGAAACAATTTTGCATCTCACATGTTTGACTGTGCCTTGTCCGTGGAATATGCGAGATGTTTTGTTAAGTTTTCTCGTTTTGAAACAGCATCATCTGTCAAAATGTGTTCAGATAAAACAATATTTACTTAAATAAAAATCCCTTTGGCGAAAATTGGGCCACATATTTTTTGATATCATAATGTTGCTGTATGGTTGGACAGGTATACTGTTCATGCTCGTGTTATATTATTTAAATAACCATAATGTGTATACATGTATGGATATACCAATCACAGTCATCATTATGAGTAGGCCTAATTACAGTTTCGACTGCTATTGTTGCTAAGTCGGTGGGTATTTTTTACACCAATTTGCAGTGGATTTTGTCAACGGTAATTTGAATATTTCTTTAAAACAACACGGAAACCAAAATTGCAACCTTGTAATACTTTCTATATTAGACACTGTGGGAGTTATGTTGATGTAAAACAATCTTAATCCATATATGGATAATCGATATCCAGCTCTTTGGTATGGTAATCACAGCCGGGCATTCGTCCACGCACCAACCACCTGGTGACGTAGCAAAGCCGCCATGACCCCTGATTAGCATGATGGGGTCAGCAGGTAGTCGCTGTTACATGTGGGGAAACCTACTGCGCACGTAACAGCAGTAGCAAAGCACATTCTACCGCAACGTGGTGGGCCCCCCTCATTGAGCAAACTGCACGCATCATGCACCCAAACAACGGGGAACTCCGCGTTCCACAAAGTGCTAGTCACGTGGTGGTGTTAACCAACGCCCCATGAAACAGTAGTCAGCAAACTATTTCCTGTGTGTGTGGGGGGAACCAACCGACTTGTGACGAATTCTCCTGCATACTACTAACACACGACGGCGGATGTACACACACATACCACGGCAACCACGCATTGCCCAGAAGAGAGTGCATTGAGCAGTTCGTAAAATACGGAATACCATTTAACAGTGCAGTAGGCTTGTGATTTACATCAGCATTTATCAGAACAACCTTTACTCCCGTCGTATCAGTTCAGTGCTGGTTATCAAAGTGGGCAGTGTCAACCAACATTACTTCAACTTCAACTTGTAATATTTCTTTTGCGTGGTGAACTGTGTCACGGTGAGCCTTAAATCATCATGTCAGCTACGAATGGTACAACAAGAGGGGATGTCCTCCAGTTCGACGTGGGATTGATAAATTCTGCTACCAAGAAGTACCTCACAACTGAGCTGGGCAATGTTAACGTCAATGGAACGGCCCTCAAGATCAAGCAGGTTTGGACCCTCAACCCTGCCAGTGCGGACGGCAAACTATTCTTTCTTACCAACAAGGTGGCCAAGATGGGGCTGATGAACAGCTACCGTCTGACGTACGATAAGTACGGTAAGGTCACTGCTGAGAAGATGGACGAAGACACCAGTCCTGACCTCATGCAGAAGTTTCTCATCGAGCCGTTGGCGGATGGTAAGTTTGCCATCAAGGCAGAGACTCTAGACTACCTTGGTGGTTCTGGTGAAAACCCCACATGCAAGGCCAAAACACCAGGGCCTTCCGAGACATGGAGCATCCAGCTAGCCATCCATCCACAAGTAAATATCTTCAGCGTCCAGCGTCATCAATTTGCCCATCTGGACTTAGAGAGGGAGATGGTCCTCTTCAACGAGGATATCCCCTGGGGTGGGGATGCAGTGATCACCCTCATCTGGGATGCCAAAGCAAGCCAGTATCTCATCCAAGCCTCAGACGATCGCTATGTGAATGCTGATGGCTCACTCTCCAAAGATATGACCGCTGAGGCCCTTTTCGCACTTGAATTCCACGGGGAGAGTATCGCCTTCAAGAACGGAGGAAAGTACCTGTCAGTCGGTGGTAGAGACGGGGAACTGAAGACGAGGAAACCAACTGTCGGAAATGAGGCTCTATTCCGTCTTGAAGACAGCGCCCCGCAGGGTGTGTTCTACTCATTGGGCAACAACAAGATTGTTTCTATGAAACAAGGTGAGTTCATTCATAAAGATTCTCAAGTACTACTTTCTCTTCTTACCTCTCTATACTATTTTTTGTCTGTCAGAAACGTTCCTCGAGAAATTTAATTAGTCATTATAGCGAAAGTATGCATGGACGGGGGAGTTAGAAAACTTTGGACTGATTTGTGAAACTATATTATAACTTTCTTAACTACTCTACACAGTCGGTCGTTATTGGTGTTGACAGTCATTGTGATTGACAGTTTGCTGGATATATTTTAAAGATATTCTTAACATTGTAGTACCTTATGGCTATATGACAATATTACTGTTTTTCCAAATTATTTATAAAAGTGTAAAATGGACATTTTGAGCAATTTGCAAAATGAAATGACACGCCCACCATTTCGAAGGCCGTGTAATGGAATCCCATAATGTCGTATTTGATAAACACCTGGCTGGGACGACTTCCTTTTCATAAACACCGACAAAAAATTTCGAGGAAGTTTGAGATCGAGGATGCTGGTCACACTCTGGGTCGTAGATGATAGTTGGTGGGTTAAAAAAGTTGAGTCAAAATAAAAGGGAGTTTGGAAGTTGGGCGTTACATTACTTGAATGACCACCCTCAAAGACAAGAGACAGATCGCCCTGCTTGCTTTTCATTGCTTTACACCATAATTGAACTTCTTTAGACACCTAGTCATCAGATGATGTAATTTTTGATATGGAAAGTGTTGAATTCTTCCAAATACCGAGTGGTTTATGACATCCAAATCGTGCACACTGTTCCAGTTCAAGACATTTTCTGTCCATATTTGGCCTGCGACATTCCAAAATGCGAGGATAAAAGCAACCCATTACGTCATGTCTGGCATTGTCCTTCAGGCTTGGATAAAAAAAATACAGTTTGGGTAAACAGTGAGTTTCAAAGGACTTGTGTTGTCACCCACAATGGTTGGATTTGGATGACTGTTCATAGGAGAATTCCCACTGGAGTTAATGGCAGCCGTGTGCAGCCAGCTGAATCTACTACACGTATGTGGTCCATGCATGTGTAGCAATTGTGACTCATTTGCTAATACTATAGTCATCAGCATGTCGATTATTTTTTCCCGGAAAATCGACAGTATAGGCCTAGCACTAGTTTAGTGTGTGAGACTCTGAGAATGTGTGAATTACATTTGGAGGAATTGTTTTAGCTCTAATATTGGTCCGTCGAGATTGAGAAAATGTTCATAATGACCACGCCCACCCCCTACCCACTCACTGTCCTGTAAAATCGGTTTTCGTAATCAATGGCATTAGCTTCATGTGTGTTGTATTTGTAGAATTAAGCAAGTATTTTGCTCCCTTACTATAGGTGGTCAGACCGATTTTCTGCTACACAACCTAATCAATAAAACAAATAACAAGGATTCTCTTTGATTTGTTGGGAACAAAATTCAGTGTGTTCAGCATGACCCAAATTAGGCATACGCCCTTTGAACAAATCCTCAAGTTAGTTCTTTCATTAAAAACCATCAGGATCAACCGTCATACTCTCTGTCATCTTTTGCAACAGTGCATAAATACTAATTGGTAGGCATTCAAAGCATGTGCTTGTATAATGCCCTCCATTACAGATTCGAATTATACGTAATTTCCTCCATTACTGTTTTTTTAATTAGGTTAAGAGTTCCATTTTAAAATGCATCAATCTGGAAAATGTTCCGGATTTGAAATTAATACATGTTTTCCTGATCCGCTGGACGTGCAGCACACCGGTGTTTAAGTGTCATGTTCAAGTATTTTTTTTTTACCGTTAAAAAAACATTAATAAACATCAATGCCAAACTCTCTCCTCTCATTTTTGTTGAAATTGAAATGCCACGATTTATGCACGATGTTTAAAATTACACAGTGGCAACATTTTGAAGAGCACTTTATTTTGAAGTGTTTACCCAGTCAATATCACGCATGCTGTACTTGACCGGGGACCGTCAACGACAGCTTTGTGTATATCACTGTACATAACTTAGTTACTAGGCAGTTACACTTGACGTTGCAGTCGGGTTGCCTTTGTGTAGTATGCTGTACTTTCTAATAAGATTTCGTATATATTCATAATAAAGTAAGGAATTGCTTCTAGATGGCAGTGAATGCATGCATGGGGCCGTATGAAGCCAATGTCATGTTTATGCCGCGTGTAGCTCGTGGAAGCAATTAGATTCCAGCTACATGAATCATACGCCTGGATTTAAGATGTAATACCCATTATGAGCGGTACCGAGTTGTATTTTAGGGTCTGGTGGTACATTTAATTTTCAATGATTATGATTAACAGTAACATCTGTCTGCCGTTTTTGCATTCAGATTTAACAGGAAGTAAATATTACAATTTGACAATGTTGATTTGGGAGTATGAATGGAGTTCTAAGAGTTGGCAACTTGGCAGTGGCCATTGTTGGGTATACAAATTATATAATGATGTGGAGTCTGGTATTGGTGATTATTCCCTTATTTGGTTATAAACCCCTAAACAAAAGAACTTATCCATCACACAATGCCAAAAGTTTATATAAAAGCCCCCCCCCCTTAAAGGGAAAATGACAACGCCCAAATTAGTCAAGGTTTGGCAGAACGACAGTGTGTGCAGTTACACTTTCGATAAACAGGTAACAAAATACCATGTAAATTCAAACATTTCTTATAGGCGTTGTGGTAGTTTTGCGTAATTACACGCTAATCTGTTACTAGCGTTAGTACTACAGCAGAGAATTGTTGCTAATAAACTTGGCTATATATAGCCAAGTTTATTAGCAACAATTACTTGGCTATATATAGCCAAGTTTATTAGCAACAATTCTCTGCTGTCAAGTTCTTTGAAGTTTGACCTCGAAATTGGACCGAGTGTGAAGTGCACGTGATACCGTAAAACTAGAACGCGGAATCAAAATTAATATTGGCTTTACCCTCGCAGGAAACCTCAAAAGTTTGACCCATACTCGGTTGGAATCACTTCAACTTCAACCGGATAGCCACTTCGAATAAGATAACACTATTTGTAATTGTATCCTTAAAGTAAACGTACGAGATAGCAGTGAATGGTTCCGATGTGCTTAGTTCGGTTCACGGACCGTTTGTGCACAAGGTGACGTAGCTGCTGTTGGTTTTGCAAAAAAAATACTTTCAATTTTTTTCAATTCAATTCATCTCAACATTTATTTCCAAATTGCAAAATGTACAATCAGTAAGAAATACAGAAGGTCATTATGACAAAAGGCATTAAAAGAAGGCAACAGTAATAAATGAAGGCGAAATGACACAAATGAAACAGAGGCAATTTAGGAGGCATCCAGAAGACAGAAAAGTCTTGTACAGAAATGCCTGTATGTGAACAATACAACGAACAAAGCAAAACTTAAACTAATCACAAAAGACAGACATGAAAACAGAAACAGGACAGACAAAACAACAAAACAGATAACAAACTAACAAGCTGGAATGAAATAAAACTGAAAGGGGAACGCAAATATTCTCAGTAGAGATAGAATAATGATGAAAGAGAAGGAGCTACCTTAGATAATTAAAGACAAGATGTTTTTTATACGAGTTCTTAAAACAGCCAACTTTTGGTATTATTGTCAAAGACCAGTATTCTCAATTGGTGTTTCCCAACATTATTTCACAAACTAACAAACCTTATATTTGGGCTCAATTGGTCATCGAAGTTGCAAGAAAATATTGAAAGGGAAAATTAAAACACCCTTTTGCTTAGAACTTTGTGCTTTCAGATGCCTGCGAATTTCTCAGATTAAAATGTTTTTGTGAAGAATTACCTCTTTCTGCCTTTCTCTAAAACTACATTACATCAAAGAAGGTCGTTTCCAGCAATGTATTATAACATCAGCAGCTCTCCAGTGCTCTTTACGAAGTAGGTTTTTAGGGTCATTAATTTGTTGGGTAATTACCAAATTACCAAATTACGAAAAACGCTGCCTTTAATATAATTTTTATGGTTCCTCGAATTGAAAAAAAAGTGTTTTACTATTAAGGTCTCCCTCAGTACTTTATTGCATACATATTTCAGTCATGTTTCTACTTCAATCGAAAGTCCCATATAGGATCTCAGTGTTCACAAACTCAGACCCACAATATTCAAAACAATCAGCAGAAGAAGATGAGGCAAAAAGTAATAACAGTCCATGCATGAAAACAGAGAGAGATTCCTGCGTTAGAATGATTTCAACTGTCACAACAGGAAACGAAATATATTTAGAAATTAAACGATAACCGGTCAGTCTGTGTCTCGCCAAGTGCAAAATTCATTGCTTTTACCCCCAGACTCTTGCTCTGAGGTCACAGGGTCAAGGTATTTTGTCGTTATGGAAACGTCTTCATATATTTGAATAGCATGTACGTGTACTTGATGGTGGCTGTAAATCGATGGGCTTCGATGGCTTTGAAAATGTGAGGAAACAGGATATTGCATTACATGAGGAGAACAGAAAAGTGTTTATCTGAACCCAACGTCAGTTTCTCAGTTAATATAATGTATTAAAAGTAGAACTGTTGGAAATGATAAACAATTTAGGAAAGTTTCGAGACACAGTGCTGAATAAAATATTTATTACCAAAAATATATAGCTGGGACTTTTGGTTGTAACATGCATGGGATTTCTCAGGATTTTCTCAAAATCTCTTTGAGCCTTAAAATATTCTTGATAGAAGAAGAGCAGCCACCAAAGAGGGAAAGAAATAATCCACGTTGTGTCCAAACATGTAGTTTTGTTATTCTGGCAATCCATGCACACAGAGTCTGTAGACTTCCTGAAGTGTAGCATCAGCTGTGGGAAGTTCTGGGTCTAGATTAAGGGGTGGGGGGGGGCACACGTGCCAGCTCACCATTTTCAGGAGTTTTCATACTTCTCGAACCTCATCCCAGTTTTTAAGAAATCAAAATTGTCATCACCTTTATCCTTTTCGTTTGCATTTTTAACATGGAACGATCCATGTATAAGTTATAGGCAAACTTTGAGAATGCCATTCAAAACATTCATGTAAATTATACCTTCATTCGAAATTGATGATGATGGACTGGTTGTTATCAGGAGATACAGAATTACCAATTTTGCAATGAAGCTTTCGTTCCTGGTAGCTTATAGTCATATTGCCTTTAGCCTAAAAGTTTCACTTCTGCAGACGGGCCCCGCCCATATTGACATTGCTTATAGAACCGAAGAAGGGTAGAGTTAATGCCAGTTCATTTAATGAGTTTACTGATAATGCGGCATAGCCAGAATGCCATGGGAGTTAGGATTCGTCTTGATGGGTAAATAAATTAGAGATAAATACAACATGTAACAACCACTATCGGAGCCACTTTATTTCATCATATCCTTTATACTTCCTATATGACGTCACTGTGTATGATCTGAGGCTTATTCTCGATAATAAAACGTTATAATATAGGCCTATAGGGGGTGCATGTCAAATAAACACGTAGAGTGACCACTCCCAACTGCGCAGTTATCTTTATTTCTGGGTAACGCAAAGAAGTATGGGTGTGTGTATTCAATGTGGCGATTGACTGATGAATGGGATTTATTGGGATGGAATTCTGCTGAACCAATATTGCATGTGTTTTATGAATGGGTTTATCTATTATGATGACGTTATGATAGGGTTTGTCCTTTAAATTTTCAGTGACTAGCCAGTAGGATCATTTAGCTCGACATTATAGTCCCCAAGCATTTTTGTTTACTGGTCCTAAGAACTACCGGGACAGAATTGACCCGAATCCTGGTCCTGTGTGGGCCTGACCTGATTCTGGGTCAGGAATAACATGTGTCAGAATGACCCAGAAATGGGTCAGAATGACGCAGAATTCCCGCTCAAAATTCTCTCCTTTTTTTTCTTCTTCTCTCTCTCTCTCTCTCTTTTAAAACCATTTTCTGGGTCATCCTGACCCGGAAATGGGTCAATTTCCATACAGGGACCCGGAAGCGGATCAGTTCTGACCCGTGAATCTTTAGAGTGTATACGGATGTAGTCAGTATGACCACTTGGAGATAATCCTAGCTGGTTCAACTTGCATTTAGCCAGCGGACCACCGCCGTTCAAATAGGATAATTGATTCATGTTGTGCGTGGAGACTCCGAAGTGAGACTCCAGTCCAGGACTTGTGTCCTTAGTCTTGTCCTGGAGCATGATCTAACCAATAGCGGTCCTTTTCATTTGATCTTTAACCAACCGTGAGACATTGTCAACTGCATGGTTGAATTTCCCACCAAACTCGAGGTTAATTGTGATGGACATGAGATTTCAGGATTTGTGTTTGAAACTTTCCATCCACCATGATTATCACAGCAAAGCACACGAGGAGGAGTGGACGTTCAATGCGCAAATATTTTCAAATGGTGAACATTGGAATATAGCAGTAAACGATAACAGTATCATGCAAATAACTTTGCCTCACCAGTCACCACACACAATCACACACACCCCTATACACGCACATGCCTCATGCATGAAATCATAGTATGCTGATCAATGGAGGTTGTACATGTACTTCAGCCGTCGTCGACGTTACCGATATACATGTATAAACATATCTTTTTAATAAAAAAAACACTGCAATAAAAAAAATATTAAAATGTCGCAATAACAAAACGTCGTGTGATTTCTATCGATAGTTCGCTGTTGCACTATAATAGATTTAATTTGGATAACCTTGTCTGGGTATAATATAATATTCATAATATCTGAACAGGGAGGTTTGATTGTGTGGAATGAAACAAACCGCGGTAAACTGTGAAAGGGTCAATGCGGGGTTATCTTGTGTGATTTGTCGCGTACGAGACCCATACAAGCCCTACCCATGTTTGACGACAGTTTTAACATGGGGTTGTTATTATAACGATCCCCCGTCTGATTCCAATTTGAAGTGTCGGTGTCATGTGCAAGAAGAAAGGCCTCGTAAACACTGGAAATGTTCACGGCAGTGGAAACTACTGTGTAGTGTATACATGAATTGATATAATGCATTTTCTACCAATTTCAACATATCATCGAAATAACAGCATGAATACAATTTAACTTGTGCTCATTACTTTGGAATTTACCCAGTCAGATTCCCATGTGGTTTATTTGATACTTTGAATTAAATATAGGTAAATTTGCAAAATATATATTTGCGAAAATCTGCAAAAATACAATTTAATATTAAACAAAAATGCTTAGTGTCCTGACGTCGTGCACATCTTCTGCCTGCTGAACTTCGACACTGTGTGTCATTTTTATATTGTGTGATGTTCTGGAAAAACTGTATCGTGCATTTACAGTCTATACACCGTTGATGAAACAATCTGTATACATTCTAAAGACGACATAAAACGGTGGGTTTTTTTAATGAAGGAAACATTGTATACACTTATAAAAATTAGACAACTAGAATTGGGTCTTCGGCATGTTGAAAAAAAATGGTCTCCTACTCACTTTATTTGAGCAGTGTTTTGGTTTCATTTATGGACGCTAAAGTATATATAACACTATATTTTTCCCCTTTTTTAAGGGTTGAATGTTGATTATGTAACTTGACCATTAACGCTTTCCTGATAACCAAACATTTCCAAGTTAATTTGAGAATCTCCAATGAAGAAAGAATAACAAGTGTGTATCATCTGGAGGTCAAAAACTGTTGCATTTAGTGGAAACCAAGCTGGGACAACAGTTTGCGGTATCCCAGTAACCACGCCTCTTTATAGGCCTAAAGGAAAAGTTTTGTTGTTACTACATGTAGGCCTATCTATCAAATTCCTCTGGTAATTTGATTAAGGAAATGTTGTGGACATTGTGTGTTGTATAACGTATACACTACACTTGGAGATGTTCCAGTGTTCTCGACATCAACTGAAAAACCTGATGTTTTGCCACTCATCCTCGCAGTTTGGGGCTTGGGTAAATTGGCACTTCCCCTATCCTACCGGCTGTACACCAGGGTAGTATTCCGGTCGCTTTACCGGGATTTCCTTGGCTTGCTGGTGGGGTGGTGTGCTTCAGATTACGGTACAAGGACACCGGACGTGCTTCCAAATTGACAAATTGTGGTTGGGTGTCGTTAAACCACCATTTAGGTCCCGCATACCTGATTTCATGAGAAGTGTAACAAGTGGTTGTGGAGAGAGCGGACACACTTCCTTTTCTGCATACTTTTTTATGTTAACCGGTCACAAGCAATTTGACATTATCTTGAAAGGTCTTTTTGTTAAGTGACATTTTTCTGTTCTTTGACACGATTGGCTAAAGACTATTTGGCAAACAGTTTTTGGTTTTCATCCAAATTGTGAAATCACATTTGGCCGCTGTTGTGTGTCAAAGAACATCTGTCAAAACTGAGCGTGATTCTAAATACACGTTTGCCTTGCAGAGATGCGTTGATGATTTTTATAGTCAAAGTCCAACTGAGTAATGGGGAGCAATATTTAGAATTTGTATCACATTAACGTGAATGAAAACTTCCAAAGCTTATAAAAAACAGCAAGGAGTTGAAATTGTACACCAAAATAAGCAACGAAAGAACCGAGTATAAGCACTCAGAGAAGCGAGTTGATGATGAGTCTTGATTTTGCGCCAAAAAAAATTACTGATTATCTGGCTAGCGGATAGAAACTTGAAAGGCTGGATCCATCCACACATTGATAATGGTCGATGTCTTCTCTTATCTCTGTATATTTGTCTTTGCCTGCTTCCTTTGTCCGTTGTTATTACTGTAGTCTTTGCTCTAGAATATGTATGCATCTGAGGCAATGTCAAAGATTGGGGGAAAGATGTAGATTATTACATGTAATGCGATCCTGAACTTCTCAATACTTGATGCTGGGTCATTAATTTTTAAGCGGTCCACGTTGATATTCGATCAGGCCGCCGTCTGCTTGGCCCGCGGAGTCTTGTGTGTAGACCCAGCGAGGAGTCGCCACTGAATCGGGGAGGGAAAACTACGGTAGTTCATCATGTACACAAGACTGTAAAAACCTAAACTGTAATGTTAGGGGAGCATGGGTCCGTGGCAAGCTCGAGTTTTAGACTGGATTTGAAAAACAAGTTTCTATTTTTGCAACAATAATCTTAAAACACTGTGTCAAAATTGCGCATATTATATATAGCTGTATCTTGTAAAGTGTACAGGTTGAAAACCGGATGTCAAGAAAGACATGCAAACACGTAGTTCAATACTGGACCGGTTTGTGGGTAATATTCAAGTATTGACTTTATTGCGTTGCATCGTCCTTTAAAACAGTGGTCCGCTGGTAACGGATGTGCGAGGACTAGCTGCATTCTGCCCAAGTAGTCCGGCTGGCTATCTATATGTAAATCCAAGCATAAGCACGGTTTCATATTAAGTTTACGTTTGACATTCTGAGAGTTGTACTATTAATTTTAAGATGTGGACCAGTGACAAAGCTGGTGGACCAGTGAAACAAGGAGTCAGCCGGTCTCACTGGCTATAGTCACCGAAAAAGTTAAAGGACAACCCCTTCATTGTGTTCGTATTCATGATTTTATTTTTTCAAATGGATGATTCAACTCAGGGCCGTAAGTGATATAGCAAAATGAATCCTTGTTCCGGCTTACCATACCCGGGTTCCCGTGAAGAGATTGTTTCGATTGTCTGTTTGTCCTTGTGTGTGTTTTTGTGTAATCGTTCATCCATGGTGTTCACATGTATAACATGTACATGTACACGTGTGGTGGGTACATTCGAAGTGCTCTGCAGTCCAGTTAAGACTTAAGTTTGGTTTAGATTAGGCTCACTTTCTGGGTTGTTATTCGCCCTAAATGATCTGTCCTACCCTATGATCCTACCTAGCAGTCTTTCAAAGGACGTGGGGGTCAAGATCTGACCTACATTTAGTGAAAAGAGTGGTTATCTGATTTGGGGGTTTTTCTGATCGATTTTCCTCGTTCCTTAACCCTGAATATCCGTAACTTTTCATAATCCAACTGCATGTTTTGTTTGCTTATGTTGTGGCATGGTTGTACTGCACGAACTGATTGTACATGGACTTAATAATCAGGCCATGATCAGCGTGAGAAACGCCATATAATACTGATCAGAGTTCATTAGTTTGGGAGTTGAGTCACCATGTGGTGTTGGATTTTGTTAATAATTATTTGGGATTGTGGAAAGATCAAAGAAAATCACTCAGTAGTTAGGGTTAATGGAATTTGCCACCATTTCGTTCTCGTCAAAATGAACGGTTATTCACATCACACAACAAACAAAAGCTGGTCACAGACTCGAGGCTCGGTTTGGTTTTATTGATTTGAATTTGAGGAAAGTATAAGATGGCTGTCCCCATTACACATCGGGAAAAAACCTCATTACAAAACGTCTGTCCGGAAGTTAATGATTTTTTTAATCTCCAAACACAATCACTTCAAATTTGCTTGCAAACCTAGACAAATGTCATTTAAATTAGCCTCTCTTCCAAGAACATTATTCGAAGTGTTCTACATTGGAAAGGAGTCGAAGTTTTCAATAACAAACAATGTCATTGGCTTTTGGGTTCATGGGTAATGGGCATTGCCCCCTCGGGAAATCCCCACTTGACCCACAAAAAAACAACAACCATGCTCTTCAGATACTGCAAGGTTTCCACAATATTTTGAGGGCATGAGGATGAGGTCGAGCTACCCACACCCACAGAGTGTGGTCTACCGAAGAAGTAATAATACCACAGACAAGGTTGTTCCACTCCGAACAAAGGGTGTGATTGTGGGAAAATCTGAGAGTGTCTGACGGCAGACTTGAAGAATGTTATTCTTGGCCAGCTGATGAGAGGGGCTATTGTGTTTACAATCAGTGTCTGCGGCACACCAGGGTTGGCCCTCCATACGTTCAGAAGCCTAAGGCTCCTTGATCACTGGTACTTGGCCGCTAGATGGCTCGCCAAAAATGACGTCATTATTTATGGTTTGGATTTTGGAGCAACGGAAGTAATGTGCCCCCAAACCATTTAACATTTTAAGGACTTACTGCAGATTAGCAGTAAGGTGGTCTATGTAGTTTGTTTGAGCACTTAGCAAAGTTTTGTTTTTTATAATTGCCAACTCCTAGACTGATTATATTTTCCAATGTGAAATACAAATCATCCTTTGATGATCTTTAATCTCTATAGTTAAACATTACTGTTTTTTACATGGTGGTGAGTTTGTTTGGGGGAAATTACGATTCTACATTTCGAAGGAAATGATACCCAAAAAATTGTCCAAGTCTTGGTGAGCTCTTTGCTTGGGCGTCAAATGCAATCAGCAATCGGTGATGACGCTGGGGGTCGTAGAGCGTCAAGGTGGCAGATGAGGTGACACACTATGTGACAATACGAGCATTGTAGGCTTGCCACGCGGGGGCTCAGTCCCAGCTGTGCCTAATAGGTTCGGGGCTCGGGTTAAGAGGTCTAACGCGCCATTTGTGATTACGCGGTGTTGTTGGATTGTCATTAGATATTAATATTACTGGTTGTCGTGTTTGCAAACATCGTTTAAAGTTACTATGCCAGAGTATAATGTCTTTCTCACTAGAACAATAAGACAATTCAAGTGGATCGTTAGACGATCTATTGCAACTGCATTTTCTTTTCGCCTAGGATTGGGAATAAATGTTTTTATTCTTTGCTGCAAAACCGTTTCATGTAATAAAATCAAGTGAACGACCACGTGTTAATTTGTTTTCCCTCCTACTGTTCAGTGAGGATGCCGACAGATTCCTTGTGGTTGAACTTTTGTGTTCTAATATTTGTTGATGTCTCTCTTGTCAATTTGTATAATCATTAATTCATCAGTGTTATACTATTTGCAGGCGACGTAATGTTGACATTACTTAATCAGTAACTTACTGAACTCTGTGTGTCAAAGGTCAAACTCTCCTCCCCAAATAGATCCATGACAAAATGCAACACGTCGAAATGATATCACACTATAAACCACGCCAACCGTGTTCGATCCATGCAAGGGCATGACGTTGTGTGTACTGCAAACACACAAGTAAACATTGAATACTTTGATTTTTCCCGCCATATTGCAGATATCCACGTGTCCGCCAATCAACATGAGGAATCTGACACCGAGACCTTCCAGCTCGAATGCGCCGTTGGCAAGAGGAACGAGTGGGCCATCCGTAGCACCAATGGCAAGTACTGGGCCATGGACGCTGGCAAGCAAGATGTCCTCAACAAGGGGTCCTCCAGGTTAGTCATCTATTTTCTAGTTTCATTCAGAAAAGGAAAACATTGACGCAAACTTACCTCACTCATTGGTAGTTTGTTAAATATTGTTTTTGACTTTTTGTGTATTGTATGGTTTCATATTTTTTATGGTATAGTCTTTTATTTATCGTTGTACTTTGTGTGTTCATATTGTGGTATATACATCGTTTGTCGTTTTATATTTTGCCAGTGAAAATCAAATTTCAGGTTTATTTTAATGTGGACAATAAATGCTATCTAACTATTTTTGTATGAATTCATCTTGCTATTTTATATTTATTTAATTGCATTGTTTATAAAAAAAACTGTAACACGATTTGGGATTTGGTCAATTCAGCTTGACTCAGTGGTTTCTTTCCCCGCCTTTCAGGCTCTGTGGACCCCGGTTTCCAGTTCCTGGTGGCGGGGTTTTCCCCTATTTGGGATTTCTCCTTCCATGTCTTAAACTGAACATTTTTTTTAATCAGATTCTCTACACAGGTATCTTCAGACACAGTGCTTTAGTCACCATTTAGGGTCACTTAGTTTCATTGCCATAAATATATATAATAAATGTTTTCTAATGGGTTGTTATCTAAGGAGAAGACCGGAAAAGTCTAGAAGTATAATTTGTCAATAAACGTCGGTTCTTGTCATCAAATCATTGCTATTAATTCCTTTCTTTTTTTATGAAAAAAAAAGTAATTTCAAAATGTGAGGCCGCATTGTGTTATGTATTCTATATTTGTTTGTTAGCACTTTGTATATACTTATCTTAAGTTATAGGCTATGTTGTCTAATTTTGTTTATTAAACTCAAAGTTGAATCACAGAGATAAGACGGATGGATAATCTTCTGAATTGATGTTGAACTGAGCTTTTATTTGTTTGTTTGTAATATTGAACTGGGCTTGTGTTTGCTGAGGTGTTTGTCTGTTGGGGTGTTGGGGTGTTTGTTTGTTTTGCTTATTTTAAGAAGTTTCAAAAGGCCTAAAATATCATATGGAGTATTGATACTTTGTGTTTATAATGTCAGATGATAAATTTATTGAAATAAGAAATTGAATCGATGTGCCTTGCCTCTTGTAAAACTTTGTCTTCCCCTTTTCAAATCTTGTAGAAAGGAAGCCTGTCTGTTCGAGCTCGTCTACGGCAGTGATGGCACCGTGTCGCTTCGCGCCATTCCCAACGGCAAATTCGTCGGCATCAAGAGCAGCGGCCCGCTGGTTGCATCCGGCTCCGAAGTCACAAACACCGAGAAATTCCGTTTCAAGCTGAGCAACCGACCCAACCTGGTCCTGAAGGGGGAACACGGCTTCGTCGGCCTGAGGAAAATGCTCGAGTGCAACCGGACAACAGCGGACAATGAGATCATCCAAGTATCTTATGAGAACGATGGAACTTACATCTTCAGAGGTGAGACTTTATGTTGAATGACATCAGTTCATACTTTATATGAGAAGCGGCCTCACGTTTTGGCTGAAACACAGTCTTACTCAGAGACTAAATGACAGTCCTTCTCGTCTCAACGTCAGGTCATTACCACTTTTACATATATCATATTATTTACATGTACTTTATGAACTTTTTAACTGATATATGGCATATTTTAATGTATTTACAAAAACCATCAATTGACATTCCCATCAATTATAACGGCAGAAATTTAAAGAGAGTACAGCTGGACATGTGTAAAGCATTTCAATTTTCTCCCGTGTATTTGGATTCAGGTCGTGACGAAACCAAGGCGTGGACAGCCGATGCTGACGGCAACTACACGTTGAGTGAAGGTGCACCGGAGAAGTTCACCTTGGAGTTCTTAGAGCGATCAAAGTTCCTTATCCGCGCTTCCAACGGTAGACTTCTTGAGGGAAAACAACATGGAGAAATGCGTGCAACAGGGGTCGAAGCAAACAAAAGCACCCTCTGGGAGTTCTAGAGCTTTTTTCTTACATGAGCCTTTTCTACGACCAAACAATTAATGTATAAACATTAAAAGCTATTCTGTTTTTTTCTATACTTGCAAACTTAAGAAATTTTCACAAATTGCCTCATTATTCCAAGTAAAAGAAAATATTTTGTAGTGAGATTTTGATAATAGGGGATTCTGTGAAGATAAATGGTTTCAGCTTAGTTAAGAAAAGAGAGGAGAAATTGTACTTGAATTATCTTGAAAGGTAGAGCTTTACCATATCTACGTACGTTTCTGTGACCATTGTCAGTAATGAAAGCTAGTATAAAGTCACACAAATGCTGACAAATTCAGTGTTTGTATTCTAACCAAATCAGGAGAACTATGCATATTTTATAGAACGTCGAATTTCTACCAACTTCTCAATGAGCTTGTTTCTCTTTGAAAGTTGTTTTTAAGATTGAGTTCTATGACAGCGTCTTCGTTGTTGAGGCACCATTTTCGCATCCACACACGTATTGTCGCAGAATGTGATGGGGGTCGAGACGACCATGCAAATGAGTTTCACACACTGATCCCTGACGGTGTAACATAAACCACCGCGACGGGGGGACACCTCTTATTAGGCCGTCTTGCCGGCACGCTACTCGGTATAACCTCCTCATCAAAAGTCGATTATTCACAGCTCGCTTGATACCCAACTATTTGCCCATCTGGAGACTAAATTATAAATTTTCTTTAAGAGGCAATACCACATTCCATTATATCAAATAAATCAACATTTGAATGTGCTTTCATTACCTTTTCCCCCATACGAATGTTACATTCGTAGTCAGGCGTTGCGCAATTTTTGTAAACCTATATGGATGGGTGAAATAAGCATTAGACTCACCAAGGAAAGTATTTCCCTCGGACAAAATACGAGTAATATTTAATTAAAATATTCAAAGGAGATGACAAGGTAATTTTTGTTTTTGTATAAAATATTTAAGAGTCTTAAAAACGATTCTGTACTTGGAATTTATTTGACGGTGTCTTTTTATATTCATTGCGCCTTACATAATGGTGTTAAGTTTATGTCTAGTTATCAGTTGTGCTTTATGCTTTGAGTGTCATTTAATGGCGCACAGTCGCTAGATTGGAAAAGATAATCAGTATGCGTGATAGAAAGAGAGAGAGAAACTAATATCGAAGCAAATTCGATTTCTGGGAAGTAACTCTGACAATAGTGTTAGTTCGTAACAACGTATTTCATCATTGAAACCCGTTTCTTTTTTTATGACACAGCGACTAACCGTTCGTTGCTTATTGAGGCCTGTGACGCATGCGCGGTAGTTTCGAACCAACTTTCTTCCAACTAGCAGTCCTTAAGCAACTTTGGCCAAAACGTCGTGACTGGGAATTATGGATGGGGGTTACAATCTCATTATAAGATGTATTTTTGTTTATGACGTGTATATAATGTTTACATTCTAGATATCTTGTGTTAAAAAAAAGAGAGAAAAAGACTAGTAGCCGAATTGGCGGGTGGGCAGTCGCTGATTCGGGGATGTGGCCATTTGAATTATAAGTGTTTTATTGAGAATGTAAATCAGTGACTTGGACAGGAACAAATTGACTTGCACCTACTTAAAAGAAAAGTTTAACTAATGTTTACGCTGACTAAATTTTGTTTTTTGAAATTACTCGTGCTTTCCTATCGATTTCCCTGCAAGCAAACCAGGTGGAGTCGATTTATTTGGATCGGATGCACTCGGCACCATAATCGAATATTATTTATGTCTACTTGTATTTTAAGAAACCAGGTGGAGTCGATTTATTCGGATCGGGTGCACTCTGCATCATAATCGAATATTATTTATGTCTACCTGTATTTCAGAGCAAACCCTGATGTATGTTTGATATAATCGACTTCCGAGTGGGGAGGATTCGTTTGTTTTTTAGTGTGTTTTTCTTGTTAATGCTTAAACTATGATACGAAGCATATGTTTCGGTAACCGCTTTTTTGTTTCCTAATTCGCCTTGAAAATACAGCAATTGAATATTAAATCTGGGTTTTTATAGTTAATAAAGTTTGTCAGCATTTAACATTATAGTTCATTGATAATTAAAACGTAACTGCTCACTAACGCTATAATAAACCAGTATATATATATATACAAATAACTGGCTGTGAAAAAAAAAAGTGATTGTTTTCAGTCGGTGTGGTACTCTGTTTGACATTTTGTGAAAACGTTTGGTTCTCTGTGGGTATCTCTATACAACGCTTTCATAGTGGATAAGCTCATCTAAAGATTACCAGAACTGGGGTTTTATACTAATTGTTCATCGTTCACTATATCACACAATCACACATGTTTATGAATCCCGTAAATCGAGGACTTCTCTTTGTTCTCCCATTGTTTGGACATGGGTTTTATTTCAACTCTCACACACCCAAGTGTGGATTGTGGACCCTCCTCTTTGTCCTGGCAAACGTAGACCTTGTTGTTTTCATTTGGGGTAAGTGTGGTCCTATATTGTCCCTTTGTTTATAATTCCTCGGTTTGAATATCACTTCAAGTACACCCAGCTCTGTGTTGCAGTCACTCATTGATTCCTTTGTTCTGTACACTTGAGGAAAATTTGTCAACAGTGGAAAAAAAAACACTGTGGACATTTTAAGTCCACATAGTTTTTCAAGTCCCTTCATTATGTGGAACTCCATTAAAATTCGTATGTAGCGTTAAAACATGTTTTGTACACGGTGTAAACCGAGGACAGTCCATTGTTCTCCCATTGTTAGGATTGCGACGTCCTCGTTAGTTTTGTGCACAAAAGCAAAGCAAAGACTGTCCGTGGTTACGTTATTAATTTTTCCCGGATCCCTTTTGTTAAAGACCTCGATTTGAATGCATAAACAAGCCCACATCAACTCATTTAGCAAGACCTTTAAATCAAGTTTATTGCGGCATTTGGGGTCACAATTAACTACTGAACTGGCTGAAGATTTATTGAAATTGGGGGCGCTGTTTATTGAGCTCATAACTGGATTCACAGCCTTAAATACTCCAAGAAATAAAAAGGAGGGCTTACAATGCCTTTAATAGTTTCGGACCAATCTTTTCGTTAACTGAAAATCTACTGCCAGATTAATAATGAAATAATGAACTATTCAATTTGATAAAATCATCCGATTTATTCAAATGTGCGAAATTCAAACTGCCTTCTAATAAGGCTACAATGTGCGGCCATAACCGAGTATCTTTGCCGTCCTCTCTCATTCGTGTTTCCATTTTGTTGTTGTTGTTGTATTTCCTTCCTCCATGTTGGAACTAAATTCAGTGGTATGGAAATCAAAACATTACTAGAAATTAAGATTAGTAAACGTGCACTCAGTACCTTCCCATCTATGGTACTTGTTCCCAGTGGCGTATCTAAGGGGCGTGCCCCTCCCCCCTTTAAAATCTGGACTTTTGGGATTGGATATTTCCAGAGTAAAATGTTACATTTACACGCTTTAATATGAAAATTTTGATGTTCTTAAAACTATTTTTCTACTCATTACACACACAGACAATGTATTTTGTATTTACACTAACGTCAGATTATCAAGAGAAAAAAAGTAAATTGCATTAAAAAAAGGCGCTGAAAAGGAGCTTGTTTAAGAAAAAAGCAAACGAAAACACGGCCAGAATCCTCCATTAGAAAAAAATGGTGTTGCCCCCCCCCCCTTAAATGTTACCCTAGTTACGGCGCTGCTTGTTCCTAAATAGTGACACTTCCACCGAGAACGCCAATTGTTCTAAAACGAAGGGCATTTAGCGTCGGTTTTATGCATGACTTTTTCACTCGCTCTTAAAATTTAGCCATATCTGGGGTTCCCAGCAAAGAGCGTTCCGTCGCCAGACGACCGTCATCAAAGTACAAACCCAATGACGGTGTGTGTCCGGGACTTAACCGTGCTGTTTGTGCATTTTTTAGACATTTTCTACGTGGTACACTGTGCACAAAGAGGTATCGGTGGTGCGGTCTAAAAATCTTCCGTTTCAACGGTTTTACAAGTTAAGCAACCGCACGAGAAGGGTGAATTTTGCCCGACCAAACAAAGTAACTAGGAATACTTGACGGGTTACTCTTTCAACGCATAGGTGGCGCGTAGGTATTATTTGGGCCACATACGTGGCCCGCCACAGTAGGTGCTATTCATTGATTGTGATCGAAATGAAGGGCTTGGAAAATGGCCAGAAACGAGATTTATGGGGGAACGAAAACGGGATAATTTTGTCGATCCCTCAAAACTGACTGATCCGGTTTGAGGACGAATAGAGATAATAATAAAAATGCACCCAATACAAGATTTGTTATTTCACTCTGGTGTTTTTTTGCATGGCCATTGTCTATTTTTGTTAATTGAGGAGAGGACGGGGGACGGGGAACGTGTGTGGAAGTTTTGTTTTCAACAGATTAAAAACCTCTAAAATGTTGAGATTTTTGAAGACGTGACTTTTCGCAACAACTTAGTGAAGTTTAAATCCCAGAAAGGTTAACAAGTTACACAAATTCATTAAACAGCTTTTTTTAAGATGCACTGTGACAACTGCATTAAACTTTTTGTGTGTTTTATTAATTAGGTAAAGTATAAATTTGCATGCCGTTCGGCTATTTCGGAACTCTCTGTCGCAAGTGCCACACAACCTTGTTCGAGTGTATTCTTTTTAAAATGGTTATACATAATTATTTCGAAATAATTACTAAATCGCTCACGCTACACAGAAAAACTGTTTTGTCAAGATCACACAATCAACGAACGGGGGAACCGTTTCCAAACCCGAACGGGCGGCTACCTTGAGAATAGAAGATGTCCATAGCTGACACTGCCCTAAAAAAGTATGGCACGCTACGCACATAAAATAACCCCATATTGCAGGTTCCATACGGAAATTCCGCGGAAGAACACAGTCATTGAGAATCTGTGTAAAGTGCAGCCGAATGTAAACTACTGCGGCGCAATATTGAACCCACTGAATCAATCGATTCTTTCAATCAAACTTAGCTTGATAATATATATATATAATATCATCATTGTTCGCTTTGGGACCGACAGGAAATATCCCCAAATAAGTGGTTTTCCGATCCGTACGCTGCAGACGAGAACACCAGTCGTGCCTAAAGAGACCGACGCCCATTCCGAGTCGGAGGGTACCGCCAAAACGCCCATAATTTCAGTCCTGGACTCCGCAAACCCAGGCCGCATACGGCTCAATAACAAACACACAATATCAAACTTCTCCGTTGATCAGAGTTAGAACTCAAGAAATGAATGATTTCATGGCCAACCGACTGCTATACAACTGTGCACTTTATAAACGGCAGACAATGTCCCCATAAGGTCGGTTTTGCGCGTACAAACCGTGGACACACACCTCCATAGAGAATGAACACGAAGACTGTTCGTCAGGAGACACTGTCGTTGTATCGGTGATACTCAAAAACAGCCAATTCTCTGAAGCAGACGTCGCCATTGTATGCGTGTATAATCCTCTCGTAAAAATGTGTCCATGTGCACGGTACCCGCACAACGCTGTTGGACTGACAAAGTTTAAAAGTAAGTCCTGCGATGTTAAATGTTGAGTTTGCATTATCTCTGTGTTTTTTGTGTATTACGGAAGCGTTAACTGGACCTTGAGGAACATGAAAGAGAGTCATAATTGTATCTTGTACTAGAGATTAGAAGTCAATGTAATGACTTGTAAGTTGTACTTGAGATATAATTCACTGTTATGACCTGTACTAATTATTATAAGTCATTGCTATTATAGCTTGTACTAGAGATTAAGTCATTGTTTTGACTTGTACCAGAGATAGAAGTCATAATTATGACTTGTACTCCAGTCATAATGATAACTTATAGGCCTACTACTTACTAAGTCATAATTATGAGATATATTTCATAATTATGACTTGTGCTAGAGATGAAAAGTCAGTGTAATGACTTGTAGTAGAGGTTATACCTTATATTGTTATGACTTATATTAGAGATAGCATTCATTGCTAAAGATTAAAGTCATTGTTATGACTTCTACTAGAGATACAAGTCATTGCTATAACTTGTACTAGAGATTATAAGTCATTGTTATAACTTGTACCAGAGAGAGATGTCATGATCATGACTTGCACTCCAGTCATAACGATGACTTGTAGGCCTACTAAGTCATAATTAAGAGATATTTCATAATTATGAAATGTACTAAAACAAGTCATAACTATTATATATATAGATATAATTCATAATTATCGTGAAATGAGTTGGAGATGTAAGTCATTATTGTGCCTTTAGTTTTCTTTATTTCAGTGTCCCTCCTGTAGCACCTGAAATGAGTGCTTCCTTAAAAAATTGTCGCATACTCCCTCTTTGATATTTATTACTGCAATTATATCATCTGAAGTCGTGAGCACCCCCAATTTCTGGAATATTTCTATAGAAAAGGGGGGTAATCAACATTATTATTTCTCATGATTTGACAATGGTTTCAAAACGGGATGGCCAGTGGACAAAGAATATGGACATGTAGTTTTTAAATGCTATTTCACAAATTGTGGAAATTTAATGTAGTATTTTGTGAGAGGTCATTATTCAGTAAACGACCTGACCTTTGATAAAGTCCAGGATTTTTACCTATTGAGAAAAAAAAATAAAAATTCTGAAACCTCGCTGATTACAAAGTTCATACCTGTACCAATCCTCTAGAGACATCATAGAAACTTATTCGGTGAAGATTTCAAATTGATGTTTTTAGGATGTTTTCCGCAAACTAAATTGGACCCGATTTTACTGTTCCAAAAACGTATTTGTATTATTCATTTAAAAACACAATATTGTAATTTCCCATGTTTGCGTTCCTGTGGATATTTTGTTTTTTCCCTGTACTTAGGATCCCCCCATAGATGTTGTACACCGTATCTCTTGTGGAACATCCCTCTCATTAGAACTCCCCTATAAAGACCTTTTGTTCCTTTTGTCTTCAGTCTCCACAGGTAGCGAATACTAAAACACATTTGTCGCCAGCTTGGTAAATCAAGTACATGTACTTCACTTTATTTTCCCCCCTTTTTTAAATAGAGAAACGTCCCCATTGGTTTTGTACACAAAGTCGAACGAGGAGGTTCAGAGTCTGTCACACCCCTCAAATACCTATTAAGTCCTCAGTGTTAATGTGTAGACACAGTTGCATACACTATGTTCTGTACACTTAATTAAAATCATATTCTTCAACGTTGTGATTAAAAAAAAAACTATGTGGATGTGTGTAAGTCCACATAGTGGTTCAAGTTCCCACATTGTGTGGACCTCTTTTATTCAATTCAATTCAAAAATGGTTTATTAAAACATGTATCGCAGTTAAAAAACTGAATTGCACATGCAAACAACAAATATGTTAAAAAATACATCAAACAGAAATTTACAATGGGTGGAAACAATAAATTAATATTATATACATTGTCAAAAATACAGTTGATAAAACCCAGGAGGCACAGCAACATATATATACACTCAAAATTATAATTAAAAGGAATTTAAAAGACTGACAATTTGTGGGATTGCACTTTGCTTGTAACGAACAGTTTGACATTTGGGTGGGTCATATTTATTTATGTGTCTTAAGTTGAACTGACAGCTTCTTTGGGGAGGTAGCCAACTTCTACACATATGATGGGATTCGATTGACAGAGCGAAATCTGTACACAGTTTGTTTCTACGATTTTTAAGGGTTTCAAGTTTGAACAAACTTAACGCATCTCTATAACTAGAATAGTTGTTACCAAAAATGATACGACACACCCTCTTTTGAACACGTTCCAATTTGTTCACCTGCTCTTTAGTAAGATTTCCATTAAACAAAGGAACACAGTAGTCTAAAACAGGTCTAACATAACCCTTATATATTGCCAATAGATCATTAACAGGTAAATTGTAAGAACGTAAACAACGCAACATGTACAACTTTCTGTTACATTTTTTGATTATCTCACTGACATGTCTGTCCCACTTTAAATTGTCTTGAATAATCACACCCAATACTTTAACATACTGCACATTTTCTAATTGAGTGTCATTAATGCACAGGATTTCATGTTGTTCTAAGTTTCTGGCAAAAGACACTGACATGGTGCAACATTTTACTGCATTTAACTTCATGTTATTAATGGAAGTCCAGTTTTGTAAATTGACTAAAGACTGCTGAATACGAGGTAATTGAACAGAATTGCGACTTTCAACAAAAGTTAAGTCATCAACATACTTATAGTAAGGGGTGTTGTCATCATTACAAGCATCATTTATCATAATAAGAAACAATACTGGGCCTAATTTTGTTCCTTGGGGGACTCCTGTGTGAATTTCTTCCCAGGAGGAAAATGTTCCTTTATACTTCACACGTTGCTTACGACATTCAAGAAAACTTATAATCCAAGATATAATATAAGGCCGTACCTGTAAGTGAAACAATTTTTGAACCAAGATATTATGATCAATTCGATCAAATGCTTTGGAGAAATCCGTTAAAACGATGGTGGAAATTGATTTGGGATTGTCTGCACTTTTGTACAGCTGATGCAACAATTTGATCAAATAATGACATGTGGATAGTTTACGTTGATTACCAAATTGGTTAATATCAATTTTCCCAACAACATCTTCCAACAACCATTTTGCTACAAAGGTTTCGGCAATTTTGGCAAAACAACTGGTAAGGGCGATTGGTCTTAGCTCGGCAATGGTCGGTGGATTAGTTTTGGGGATTGGTGCTACTTCAGCACATTTCCACTGTTCTGGGACTTTGGCCTGCTCAAAAGAAGTGTTAAGAATGTCAGTTAGGGGGACAGACAACTCATAAGCAAACTCGCGTAATACCCGTACAGGTAAATCACCAGAAATACTAGACTTGGTAGTTTGAAGCTTAAGAATTTCCTTGTATACCTCTCTCGTCTGGACATGCGGACAAGGCATGTGTGATGGTAAATAGGAAGGTAATAGTGATCTGTCTAGACTTGGGAGGTCCTTAGCTATAGATATAAAATGATTATTTATCAAATTAGCTACATATTCAAACTGTCCATTGCAATTGACCCCTGGAACAGTAATGGGTGGCTGATCTCGTCGGCCTTGGGTAAGTAACTTTATTTGTCGGTGCCAGGCAGCAGGGTCATTGGTCTTCAGATGACGGACTTTATGTTGGTAATAATGTCTCTTGGCTGACGAGATAGCATGCATCACTCTTGTCTTCATATGATTCCATAAAGGCCGGTTGCCTTGATGCCATGCTTGTTGTCTTTGTTTAATGATCGCTTTAATTTCGGCTGTAATCCAAGGCTTGTCGGTCTTGTGAAAACGAATATTGCGAGTGGGTAAGTGAACATCAAGGTGCTCTTGGATTGTTTTGCACAGTAGATCACACTTTTGAGATGGGTCACTTGTTTGAAAGTGTTCTTCCCATGTATGGCTGGTAAGCCATGAGCCAAACGACCTGAGGCCACTTTCTGACAATGGGCGAACAGTCTTTTTACGACTAATTTGATTGGTTTTAACAGTTTGGTCTTTTGGCATCCAAAGTACACAATTGTGGTCGCTTCTACCTACTGGACATAAAATGTTAGTCTGGGAATAAAGATAAGCATAATTTGTAATAATCTTATCTAAAATGTTAAGACCTCTAGTCGGCTGCAAGACAACTTGGGTAAAACGCTCATCCTGTAAGAATCCTTGGATATCTAAGTCATTAAAATCTCCGATCAGGGAAAGTCCAGCGCCAGGATATTGTACTTGAAGTGAATCAATGCTTGCAATTAGATGATCTATATAGTCTTGGGCATGGGGACTCCTTGGTGGGAAGTAGACCACACAAGTAACAAGAGATGACATTTGACGCGGTAGTCTAGGGGGTCTCATGTGGATCCATAGAGCTTCAATGTTATCAGGTACATGTATTGGTAGTTCCCTTGCTTTCAAAAAGTGCTTAGCATAAAATGCAACTCCACCACCCTGACGGTTACTTCTTGTTTTAAAGTTGGCAGAAAAGCCAGGAATGGCAAACTGGTCAAGAGGCGAATCAGGGTTTAACCAAGTTTCAGTTACAGCTATGGTATCAGCATTGTTGGCATTGGCTACCATAGTTATTTCGTCAAATTTGTTGACTATGGATCTAGAGTTTAGCAGGAACAGTGTTGGTAAGCTATATGATTTCTTTGGACGTGCAGTCTTCATGATTGTTACCTTTGTTAGACATCTTGATTGGAGTCTCATAGCAGTTTTTGCTTGAAAACTTGGCGCTGTAGGTAGACGTGGGCGTATCAAAACAACTATCTTATCATTGTTAACATTGTTGATAAGTGGATTTTGTTGGCAGAGGTTGACAGCATTTCGATGCCTCTTAGATCCACCACGGTGTCCTCGACGAGTAGCAGATTTGATGTTAAGTCCAAGGGTATTGATGATGTTCCATGTTGGTGGTGGAACTTTAAGCTTGTCACATTTTGCCCTTAAACTGTGTAGATAACAACTGGAATACTGGCAAATCGAGTCCTGTGTGGTTGGTCCCGGGTTAGGATCAATATCACCACATTGAACAAG
Source organism: Pisaster brevispinus (assembly GCA_023634235.1). Classification (NCBI taxonomy): domain Eukaryota; kingdom Metazoa; phylum Echinodermata; class Asteroidea; order Forcipulatida; family Asteriidae; genus Pisaster; species Pisaster brevispinus. Next base: position 462,235 of record JAMKCF010000022.1, read on the forward strand.
TGACTGAAATGTTGAAGTTGAGTTATCATAATACTGAACTCTTGGTCCCACATATTTAAAAGGTACATGTATACGTTTAGGCCCACATATACCTGCAGTTAAACTAGGTACTACATGTAAGTATACAGTACATTTTGTTCTGCTGTAGAAAATCCATGAAAGAAGCAGAAGTACCACAGTGAGACTCTTGTGACTAGTCATTGTTCAGTCAGATCCGCTACCAAGAAGCATGCAGTCCTTTGTAGAGTCATGAATGGGATAGGTTACTTATTGCTTGGCACAGTTGAGCGAGCATGACCAACGTGGAAGAAGTAATGGCTATGAAGACCACATCAGATGTAGGTTCAGAAAAGCAATCTTCTCAATAAAAAAAAACACCTTCAAATTGTTCATATGTTCAGTCAAAACAGATCCTACAGTGTCAGTAAGCCTTAATACAGTCACTAATAACAAGACTAAAGCCGCAAGTAGGCTAAGAAACAACACACACAAGGAAAGTTATGGAGCAAGTGTGGTTGAGCTGCTGTAGCACAGCGCTCAAAAATCAAAGGTTTTGTTCTCAGGTCCAGACTTGGTATGTTAATGCTTTACTCGCATACACACACAATAATATTAATAAACGGCCTTGATTTGTTTAGAAGATAGGGACACATGATGACATCAGGTAAAATTGTACATGTAAGAACTTTATTAGAAAATAAGTAAAAAGTTTATCAAACTGCAGAATTGTTGCTTCTTGGCAGTTGACAAATGCACAGGAATTACTATTTAGAAGATTACAAAAATAACTCTACCCCCAAAAAATACACCTCAATAAAGCATTATTTAACAGCTCATTGGTTGCTATTTCGCAAGGGGCTTCCCACGAACAATATTTATACTAGTTGAGGTCTCAAATAAGAACTTAAAGGAGAACTCAAATAAGAACTCAATCGAGAACTTAAATAATTACTTAAATAAAAGCTCAGAGGCAAACTGCCCAGAATTTGATGCATTACAAATTAAAAGAATGACAAATTACAAATGATGACTCCAAATGATTGTCAGCATTTCTTTGTTGTAGGGGAAAACAAAAACAAACAAACTGGAGTTGAAAGCAAAGAGAAAAAAAAATCTATTTGGTGTTTATTCCCAATCAGGAATTAGCTTTGTCATAGCTTTGTTCTCGTGCCAAACATCAGGTATAGTTTTGCGTTTAAAGTTCATTACATTTCTGTATCATTCAACAACGATATTTATTGACAAAATTGCATGATGAAATAGAAGGGTTTGTTTTCATGACTAATCTTGAACAAGTATAAATAGCGAGCTTTAGCTAAATAGCGAGCTTTAGCTAAATAGCTATATTTGGAAAACATCTCATGTGTGGCTATTAGTGAATTGAAATTGAAGAAATATCTCAAATAAAGAAGTGAAAATATACAATAATTCTCTTTGGTTTATGTATAACAACACTGACATCAAGCTTGAGGAAAACTCCCATTTATTGACCACATTCAACTGACATCATCATCACAATAATCTTGATTTGGGCATTTTCAGAGTCAATGTCCCTTTGTGTTATATAGAATTTTAGGCAGCCTGGCGTTTACACGGTTACCTGTTGACTTTCAAAATGGTGATCATGGAACAGTCAGGTGTGATGTGCGTGCAAGGGGTCAATAAACAAAACAAACAGGTTTTTTTTAAAACTCCAGCCGTAGCCGCTGTCGCAATTCGGTCATAGCCACGCATAGTATCAATAGGCGGGGTAAACTTCTTCTGGTAAGCAATATAGTTATGTGCTTAGCTACTTTTTATACTATTAAAGCAGCTCTATGAAATTGGGTCATCGTATCTGAAGGTACTTTTGTTAGTCTCACCCAAAAGTATAATCGGGAACAAAGTCCAACAAATTCATAATAATTTAAACTGAATTAAATTAATAATATGATAGCCTGAGTTTATTTTAAAAAGTAATACAGTCGACTCTCGTTAATACGAGGTCCGCCGGACTGGCCCGTTTTCCTCGTATTATCCGAACCTCGTCTTAAACGCAGCGCACTATTTACACGTACATGTACATGTACTGTATACACACGTCGTCATAGTGCATGCACTACACACGTGTCTAGGCTAGAACGGAGCGGTTGGCTTCCTAGTACAGTTCTTACGAGCATCATGTACACAAAAATATCAATGATAAATGCAATTTTGTTGACTATGATCATAGAAATTTAATATTTTGTATAACTGAAAATACAAATCATAGCAAAGTCATGTCAAACTTGCCGTTCATGTGACCATGATGTGACAGATTCGATACTGCGTAGCGCCTATGCTGAACGTTGTTTTCGCTGGTAGCCGCTAGACGTGTGGGCGAAGTAGTAATTCAAGCATAAGTTACCAGCATAATGTTTTGATTTTCGGATCGGACGGAACCGTGTAGCCGGTCCGATCCGAAAAATAGTTTGGCAAAACGCATGTAATTTCAGAAATTTGGCTGACTGAACGGTAAGCTTTTATTTTACGCAACAATATTTTTTCCGACCTCGCTATAAAAGTATGAAAAACAATACATTTTGTCATCACGGGGCCGCAAAAATACCTCGTAATATCCGTGTTCTCGTTACGACTGTGCTCGTATCTTCCGTTTTTTAAGACATAGAAACACGCATGGGACAGTTCGGGACCGGTGAAATACCTCGTATTAACCGGCGACTCGTATCTTCCGAGCTCGTATTAACGAGAGTCGACTGTACATGTAATATACTCAACAAACTTAAGAATAAGCATACCTGTACTAAAGTTTGTCATAGCTTGATACGTTAGTAAACTGAATGCCATTCATTATGATGTGTCTTTGGCTAGAGATCCCCCAGTAACTTCACTCTATGGTAAGCCAATACCCACATGTTGGACTGGGATGAGGTTGTGAGATGGTCACTGTAGTGTAAGTCTGGCACAATGATTGTTGTTTGGTTCTGCAGTCCAACATCCTACCAAGTCATACAACTTCCTGGATAAGAGAGTTTGGTCTATATGGGTTAATCTGCCCAATGATTGTTGTTTGGTTCTGCAGTCCCACATCCTACCAAGTCTTACAACTTCCTGGACAAGAGTTTGGTCTATATGGGTTAATCTGCATCATCAAACTGTCCAGGCTCTGCATCATCGTTGATGGAGGCACTGGGGAGGTTTGGGACGTGATCGTCGGCGGGAGTGAAGACAAAACAAGAGTCTGCATCATCTGTCTTTAGCGTGTCTGGGGGATGACGGTAAATCCTGTCAGACCCTTCAAGAAAGGGAAAAAGAAATGATAGCTAGTGAGTCTCTTAATCATTCTATTATCTTACTGCTGTATATCATCCACATGATTTTGACTGATGGGTACACTATGCCAGCCTGCATTGTGAAATGGCGTGCCACGTCAGAGCAGTCAAGCACACTCAAGCTCTTGTGTTTCTGATCAGCAGAAGGTGGGTTCGAGTCCAGGTCTTGACACTTGTGTCCTTGAACAGGACACTCAACCATTATTGCTTCATCCTTCGGATGGGACGTAAAGCTGAGATCCAGTGTGTTGTGTAATGCATGTAAAGGAACCCATCACACTTATAAGAGAAGGGGTTTGCCCCGGTGTTCCTGGCAGTGGCTGCCGAGTGCACCGCAGCACCTTGTAAACCTTTATAAGGTGCTACATAAATGGGTCTCATAATTCATAAACTTCAAAACCTGTGTTAAAAAATGTTTGTCTTTGTTCCATTGCATTGAGCACCTTATTGCTCTATAATCTGCCTTGCCCTTTATGCTTGTGAATCCAACTCACCGAAACACGAAATATCAATCAGATCTTCATCCCAGTTTTCCTCAGCCTTTGCTAAGTCCTCTGGGGAGACAATGTTGCTACCACTTCCTTGATCGTCATGGCTGCCAACGCTACTACAATCATCCAGCTCTGCAGATGGAAACCAAGCAAAAGCAAACGCACTAAGTTGAAATAAAAAGCTTGGTCTCTTTTTTTGTTTCTTATTTGTGTTCACCCATGCACCGATGTGCATTAAGCACTGCATACTCTTTCCAGAGTGCTAAGAAAAAACCCACAGGCATATTACTCAGGCAGGATTTGAACCCATGACCTTTGCTATTCTAGAGTAGATGTCTTAACACTGCATGATCGAGCTTGCCTGGTAGTTCAGAAATTTTAAGGAGCACCTCATACTTTAAGAATGTTTCCTGGCCTGGATTGTTCCTCATGAAGAAAACAATGCCTTCTCAAAAGGTGAAATCCAGTGCACCTGTGGGCTGAAAAAAGTAACCTTTCTTACTCCCTGCTTATGGAACAAGCTCCCGCAAGTCTCTGAGAGATGGTGTCAAAATCTGTCTTTAAATCTATTTCTATTTAGTTTCTATCCATGGACCCCTCAGTAATTTCCTTGTTTCCTCTGCTCTTGTGTGTTTCGTCACTTTTCATCTTTTGAGAAAGTTTCAGGTTTCTGAAACTGTTGTGTCTAGGATATGGACACCTTTTTTTTAAGATCAGTGATTCCACGGCCATTTCATCTTTGAAGTGGTTACTTATAGCGATTGATTGTGTCACACCACTTACCATTCAGATCCTCTGAATTTTCTTCCGAACTGTAAGAGTAACTTTGGTGGTGTCTGTAGGTCCGTTTTTCAAGCAGTATGGTCTCCGTGCGCGATTCCCTGATTTTAGCGCCCTCGTGCGACTGCCAGATAGATGCTTTATTACGCAAAGCTTGAGAGATGATGCTGTTATTGAGCACTGTGTTGATCGAGTTCTGGGAACTCATTTCGTCCACGACCGTCTATGGAAGAACAACATTCAAAAAATTTTCTGTGCAAAAAGCTCTTGCCAAACATTTACAAATTAAGTAGATTTCAATCTAACATTTTACAAGAAACCATTACCTCGGCTGAGTGTTGTTCAGCGATGGCAACCTCATCAGCTCGTGCCCTGGTTCTCCAGTTATCGCTGGTAACCGACTTTCCTGACGGGTACTGGTTGGGTCTGGTTAAGTTAGGCACTGACAGTGCTGGCATGTCAAATTTATTCTGTTTGAAGTAGACAACCATATACAGTTTGAAAACCTCTCTGTGCATTCATTTACACTGAATGAAAAACTACACACATAGCAGAGCTCTCGTCAAAAGCTGACATAATTTCAAATAAATACAATAATAACTTGGGAGGCTTATCGCCCTTACTTGCAGCTGAGAAGCTAAATTTCGAAGGGCGCGGCTACAGCGTGTTCAAGCCGTAGGCATGCAAGGGCGTCTTTGGCAGCCAGCCACGTCAACCCAAGTCCTTAGTTTCAATGAGTAGAAACGTTCACACACATGTTTGTCGACCCGGTAAATCTAAGACTTCTCTTTGATCCTCCCATTGTTTGGACTTTTCAGTGACGTCCCCATTGGTTTTGTACACGAAAATGAAGCGAGGACGCCCCCGCTCTGTCAAACCACCAGGAACCTTTTGTATAAATCCTCAACTTGTAAACCAAACACACACCTGACTCCCGACCATTACATTTCAGCAGAAAGTACAATTTTGTTGTAATTACTTCACTTACCTTATCAAGGTCCAGCCTTGTTAGTTTCGTTAGATACTTTAGCATCAAGGGCACTGTAGTCAACTCATTATCAAATAGATCTAGCGTTTCTATGTTGGTCAATTTCATGAATGATTCTGGTAGATCAGTCAGCTGTGGATAATAAAAATATCAATATGTGTTACTTTTCAAAGATTACTTCATTATTAACCATTTGTAGCTCAAGAGGGGCTCCAAGGTCAAATTCAGTTTTGTGGTCCACTCATTTTCCAATAGTGATTTGGGGTTGAACAAAGGAAATTATTTACTTTGCTGTTTTTAACTTACTGACCATATGGCTATTTCTCTCTGTTTTGTTACTATTGTAGTGTAATATATTTTAGTGTTTTCTGTGCTTTGCCAGCCTTTTTGAATTAAGTTTCTTTATACTCTTTGAGAAGTTTTAATGTTGTAAAGTGCCTATGGTTGGATCAGCATGACGCACTCAATGAATCAAACAAACTGTACTTTAATTTTGAATGAACTATGAAACTAGACTGTAAATAGATGCCATACTTTATTACAGTCGAGTCGGATAACTTGAAGTCCATCCAGTTTCCCAAACTCCTCTGGAAGGCACTCTATGTGATTCTTGGAGAGAAGGCAAACCCGTAGACTTCTCAGCTCACAGAAAGACTCCGGAAGCTGCCTTATCATGTTCTGGCCCAAGTCTAGGAACTCTAGAGATGCCAGCTCTCCAAAGTTCTCGGGCAGGCAGGTCAACTGATTTTCCTCAGCATGAAGTTCCCGCAAGAGATGCAGGTTCCCAAAGTTTTCCGGCAACCTTGCAATCCAATTTCCATTCTGGAAGTTTTGTCGCTCCAGTTCCCCAATCACGCTGCCAATGTGCAAGAAGTCCAGGTGAATGAGAAGGCCTAGCGTCGATGGAAGTTCAGTTTGAAAATTCCCTGAAAGGTCCAGGTGTCTGAGGGTGCTTCTGCTCGTCTCCCCAAATGATTCCGGTAAAGCTTTGTGCTCCAGCTGGTTATCTCTGAGACTCAATTCCTGTAGTTTAGGAAGCTCTCCGATCCAATCAGGAAGAACGGTTAATCTATTCCCCGTGAGAAAGAGCTTCTCAAGACAGTGGCAAGACTCAAAATCAGGCATTAGCGACTTAATTTTGTTCCCAGATAAATCCACCATTTGTAGGCACTGCAATGAACCAAACGAATCAGGCAGGGCCTCTAAATGGTTATTGCTCAAGTTGAGTATCTGCAAATGTCTTAGATTTCCAAAGCTTTTTGGTAGCTCCACCAAGGCATTGTCGCAGGCTTCCAGGACCTCTAAACTCTCCAGGAGTCCAAACGATTCCGGCAGCGATGTCAGAGAGTTCTCATCAAGCTCTAGACTCCTCAGAGACTTGAGCTGTCCAAATCCATCAGGAAGATTCTTCACCTCATTTCCGACCAACTTGAGGATGACTAGATGTGTTAGACAACCCAGTGTCTCGGGTAGAGATATCAGGCAGTTTTCAGACAGGTTGAGCTCCTTGAGACTTACAAGTTTTCCGAGGGATTCAGGCAGCTCCTTTAACTGGTTGCCGATGAGTAACAGACTGCTTAGACTGTGAAGGGTGTCTCCAAGATCAGCTGGCAGCTCACAAATGTTGTTGTAATTCAGAACGAGAGTTGTGCAAGTGGCCAAATCCGATTTGCTCATCTCAAACGAAGACAGATTTGTGGAGGAGAGATCTAATGTTTCCGATCCCGGTCTACCATTTTGGGTTTCTCTGTGCTTCTCTTCCATAGTTGAACAAAATGTATTAAACTCCTTGGCATTTACAGATTTGGGAACTGAGAGCAAAATATCTGCAAAACAAAACACATTTCATAAAAGTTTCAATCATGTAAATAAACAATGATACACAAAAATACAAATACAACCACCCCATGCATTAAGTTTGTTGGCTCTTCGATTGACTGAAATAAATGTAATGCATTAAGTACGTTTTGTTATGGTAAAAATTGCTTGAACAAAGTTGCAATTTTCGTAACTGGTCACTGCTGTGCTGAAAAGATTTTGTCGCTGCAAAATGCAAGCAAAAATTTTGTATTATTTATTATTTCTTTAAATACCCAAAAGAAAATTAATAATTTGGCAGCGACAGCCTACTTTCAGTCGTTTTTATGACCAAAATGTGACATATTAATTATTATTTTGGTAAATAATAATTATTTTACGAGTAGTCTACATGTATGTATATCATATGGCCCTAACATTCGGGCTACCATTCCCATCCAATGATCCATGCCCCAATCCCTGGCCTGGGGTTTGCACAACGTACGGCGGTTCGGTATCGTGCAGTCCTTACGTACATCCAGGCAAATAACTATGATACACATAGATCTCATTTGTAATCACACTTGTATAACATTAAGTTTGAAAATCATGAGCAGGAAAAACTGTAAAATCAGTAAAACAGTAGACAAAATCATACCTCCCGCTGTTATAAATTTGTGAATCCCAGTTTGCACTTGATCGATCGACGACGCGACTGTATACGCCGATTACTTTAAATTGCGCCCTCCATTGACAAAAAAGTAACTCATTATTTGACCGTCGACTGAGCATAATTGAATGTTAGCGTGCATTTACTACTTCAAATTCATCAACAAAAAGAAGTTTATTGCATCAGATGCCCACATCAGAATTCACTTTCCTTCATTGATCGTTTTATTTTTTGGTTTAGAACAATTTAGCTGATTTTTCTCCTAGATCCGCAATCTCAAGGATTGAAACATCCTCATTATCAGTACTTCTGGGCAATTTCCATTGGAAGTATATTTTTTTTTTAAATTGATGGATTTATTCTCTCAAATTTTAATATCAAACTCGAACCATACCAAAATAACAGAAAAAAAGGCTATCGGTTTTTGGCTCCAATTTGAGCTTTTATTTAACTTCAATCAGAACCACAAACAAATAATTTGTTGTTTGTTTACAGATCAAGTATAACACCTATTTAATAAACGTTCAAAGATACGTTGTTAAAATTAGTAAATTAATGAATAAGCTATTTCGAGATGGTGGACACAATAGTATGATTCTAAAAGATGTGGGTGAATTTGCCTGTATAAACACAAACCAAACAGTGCACTCACTCAAATAACAACAAGAAGTATAACTAGTTTGTATATAGCGCTTTATCTACAGGTGTTACAAAGTGCTTATCGTTATTTATTTCCAGACATGGTTATGAAGTTTTTGAATTGTGAGACCCATTTATGTAGAACCTTATGAGGGTTTACAAGGTGCTGCGGCGCATTTAGCAGCCACTGCCAGAAACACCGGGGCAAACCCCTTCTCTTAGTGATAAGTGTAACTGGGTTCTTTTACATGCATTACGCAACACGCAGGACCAATGGCTTTATGTCCCATCCGAAGGATGAAGCAATAATGGCTAAGTATCTTGCTTGAAGGACAAAAGTGTTAAAACCTGGATTCGAAGCCACACTCTGCTGATCAGAAACACCAGAGCTTGAGTCCAGCGCGCTTGACCGCTCGGCCATGACACGCCAGTGTCCACCATATGTCAAAAATCTAGTTACGGTAATCTCAATTGTCTATGTACAATAACATGTAAAACTACAAGGCCATAGTGAAAACCCAAAATAGATGAGCTTAGATAAACTTCTCTGTAATCTTCTCACAAAGTCTCACTCACAAAGGGCTGTTTCCAATCGGGGCCCAATTTCATAAAGCCTGTAAGTGCATAAACGTGCTAAGCACAGGAAAATATCACTTAGCAGAAACAGGTTACCAACCAACATTCCACAAAGTTTACATTGTTGCAACTACTGCCCAAATCACATTTTGCTTGGCAAAAATATTTGCTAAGCAGTATTTTCTGCTAAACAGCTTTATGAAATTGGGCCCTGCTGATCTAAGTACAAACTGTTATTTAGGTTGTCTGCTATGAATTACTGGGGACAAATTTGGAATTTGCAAAGACAAAGGGCTAAGCCTCTTTTGGGGGGACTTGTCTTTTGCCAACCTTGTTTTAAACGTTGCAATTCTTGGATGACTACTAAAGAAGGACAAGTAAATTGTTTACCTGTTGCGGGAAGGTATACGTTTGGTAATTACTCAAAAAATTAATGGCAATAAAAATTGACTTGGTTAGAAGCACAGCAGCTTTTGATAGTATAAAGCATTTTGAGAATCATTTCACTTCGAAGTGATGTGGTTATGTACAAAATTTATCAGTTTTTATCCCAAAAAATTTCAATCTGAGAATCTTGAATTCTGTCAGAAGTGTTTCTCAGATTGTGTGTTCAAATTAAGGATTATTCTTCCAGGCCTGGAATTACACGGAGGCCACGGAGGCCATGGCCTCTGTTGCCCCTGGTCTTGGCTTTGGTGCCCTTTCAGATTCTTCCCATAGACATTAACATTTTCCAACAGAAGTGCCCTTTCCAAAATGAAAATGGCCTTGCCCTCTCAACAATGAAATTCCAGGCCTGTTCTTCCTCCGTGGACATAACTTCTCCAGATATTCGGTGATATCTCAAAAAGGCTAGCCACCTTTTGAAATGAAATTTTCTCAGATTAGTTTTATTGCTTACATGTATGTCTACATTTACATACGATAAAATAATCTAACGGTTCCAAAAACCAAAGGTATACTTTGCCCTTAAATCCAAATGATCATTTCCCTGATTTTTTTCATAAAAACAAATGTTGGAAAGTCAGAACTCACTCATGAAACTTTGCATTTATATAACCGACAATGAAGAAATCATTTGAAATATTTGGTTCACTCTAGATTATTATTGGGAGAACAGGATTACTGTGCACATGTACACAGGAGTCATTAAATACCAGTTAAACATGGGCATGTGACCACCTTTCAACCAATAGGACTCCCTAAACTGTCTGTCTTTATGAATAAATATTCAAAAATGGAAGGACTTTTGTTTTCCTAATTGATTAGTTATGAACTGTTACTTGGGGGTTTAGGAAATCTGTCTCCATCCTCCAATTCTAATCACACATTTCTTCAAAAGCATAGATTAAAAGTTTGTATACACCAAGCACAAGTTCTGCCTTCTTTCCACCCATTAGGGGGGGGGGGGTGCTGAGACTTGATACATATTATGCAAACAGTCTTTAACAATGTCAGTTTTCCTGAACTTTTATACAATTTTTGACTTACAAGAATGCTGAAATGAAACCTGATCAATTGAGCTTCTTTTTTTTCCTTCTTTTTTTTATATTATTATTTAAACTTCTTGAAAACGAATTTCCATCTTGTCTTCTATGGATCCACAACACAAGGTTTCATAAGCTACATGTATTCAAAAAGTCTACTTGATAACAAGGTGATTTGACAGACACACTGAGTACTTTCTCTTTAAAAAACAAAATAAAAAAATTCCTAACAACATGAATAGTCAAAATCTTGACAGTTTTAAACTTCCAAGGCTGAATTTTGAAGCCTGTATTGCAAGGGCTTTGCCACACAAGGCAATGTTTTTTTACTGGCAATCAACTCCACTGCATGCAAAAGGAACACTTCTGTAGCACAGGAGTTATTTTTCTAACAATGTCTTACTCATTCCCAAGAAAAATCATGTGAAGATGAGAGCGTGAGTATTCTTCTTTTTGGAGATTGCCTGGAACTGGTTGCCTGTAAATTGCCTCGTGTGAAAAGGCCCTAATAATGGGGGGAGGGGGGAGGAGGGGGGTATGCCAGTGCCCGACGGGGGCAAGTTATAAGGAACTAATTATACCAAGAAACAAGTGCAAATTTATCTGGCTAGCAAAACAGGGAACAAGTCACACACACTATTAATTTTAATGGCATTTTGACAGGTTGCCCGTTTAAGCTGAGCAAGGTTTTTGAATGATCACATTTTTTGTTTAAAATTTCAAAAAACAAACTCTTCAAGAGTGCCTCCAGTTGATTATAAGTTTTTTATACTTTTTTCATACCAGTAGAATGAAGGTACATTTTGGAATATGTTAAATTTTGATTTTTAAGCTCATGAAAGAACCTTATAATGATGACTCTTTTGGATTAATATTTTTAAAGGCCTACCCTTCCCTAAAATAAACCAAAATATAAACCCATCTTTTCAAATCATAAATGTACGGCATCAACCTTCCCTCCGACTTTATGGCAAGTTCCTTCTTCAGAAACAGAAACTTGGACTTGCTTTGTTTGCTCAATCCAACTTCTTGAAGAAGTTTTGATAAACTCCCCAATGATGTGGACCTTCAGTCCACATGGACGTGTAAATCACTTTTCTTCCTCGCTATAAAAATTGCCATCCTGGTCCACACTTTGACAGGCCTCTCGTTGAGTTTGAGCAGAGCGGAGGAAATCGTAAGCGTGAACTTCTCCTTGGTGCTCCCATGGTACATGGTTACTATGGGGTCCTGACCGTCATCAGTCAGGCGAGTTAAGATGGCTAGTTTGTACGGATGTCCAACCTCTTGCATTGGTCGGATGGTGTAGTTGATGTTCCAGGCATCACAATCCTTGGAGGAATAGGCGCTTACATCCCAGGAAGTTTTACCAAACTTGTAGATGTTTTTCTCGGCTGCTGAGGAAGCACGGAAGGTGATTTTAGTGTGGTAGTAATCGTCTTGTTCTTCTGTGAATAGTGTCAGTTTCCGAAACTTTTCACCTTCACTTTGGGCTATGCTTGAGAAACCCTTATTGTGTAGTGAGAAGGCCTGACTCAGATAAATGCGGGGCTCTACGAAATCATCTTCCATGACTGTGTACGCCTCCTCTGCGACCAGGGCCCGCCATTCAAATGCTTTGTGGATTTCTTCGGTCAACTTCAAATTGAAGGCATTCTCCAGGTCTTGCGGTAGCGATGAATCGAGCATGCTCTTGAGCTTTTGAGACGGCATGTGAGGGAAACGGATCAGCGATAAGATTTCCTCTGCGTGTACTCCTCGGGCAGCTTGCTGTCCCTCCATGCTAAGCCACTTCACAGCCAGCTGACATACGGCATGCTCGTCTTCAACTAGCAGGTTTGAACTCTGTAGCAACCTGATGAGGAGATCAGCATTCATGCTCTGTATGCAGCTCTCTGGTAGGTAGCTGATATTCGCTTCTAAAACCTTGACTGATTGGTCTTGTACCCTTTCCAATCCAAGTCTCTCTGCTTCGGCGTACGCTCTCAAGGCTTCCTCTCCACTGATGTGAGCAACTTCCGCCAGCAGAAAGTCTTCGCAGGCATCACGCAATTCTTGAACCATGTATTTATCAGCCAGTGTGAGGATGGGATAAACTCTTTCGCCGCTCAATTCTACTGTCTCTGTGTACATGAACTTCAAGAAATCCTTGAAGACCTTGACGCATTCATCTGGCTCGACGAGCACCTGCTGCTGAGGCCCTGGGTTGTTGGTTTCAGTTTTCCCTGGACTGGACCACAAAGGATCAATGAACATCTTCCGAAACACCTCACTCCAGGAACATAGGATAATCTTGTGGGCATGATAAACAGTACGACCGACTTTCAACGTCACGTCACTGTGTTTAGGGTTGTTATGAAAACGTGCCATGTGATCACCAACGAGAAGCTTATTGCTGGTCTCGACTTCATTCTGCAAATTGAAAATCATTAAAAGTGTTAAAAAGTCAAAGCAACAGATGTCCCTTTTCCTAAAACTAAAATTTAGGGAATACATGTAATTACTTCCAGGATAAAATTATTTCACACAGAAATGTTTATAAGGAGTCAGGACGTACTTCATTATGATAATGTTTTTTATCTAAAACTTCAGTTTACTAGTACAATCCTCAGTCCAACAGAACCAAACAAGAAAACGTGTTATTGGATTTTGATCAGTTGGGTCTACTCAAAGTTGAACCAATCATCAACAAGAATGAGTGGGATACACTCACCTTTGCCTCCTCCATTTTGTAATAATCATTTTTGGAATAGTGAGAGCTCTTCGCGAAATGATTCGCATACTCGTAGTAGTCTTCATAGACATCACCGGCATAAACCAGCTCTCCGTTCCTGGTCATGAAATATTCATCGTCATCCGAGCCAGCATCGTACAGAAACTCATCATCGATGTCGTCATCATCATAATCCACGTCGTAGTCGTCAAACATCATCTTTTCTGAGCTAGAAAGGTCAGGAAAAAAATAACAATTAGTTCTTATATAGTGCACATATCCTAGTAGCTCTAGATCAAGGCAATTCACAATATCCCTGTTCATAAGGAATACTTTTAGACCATTCCACAAACTTTCTCAACACCCTAAGGAGATACAAGCCCAAGCTGCTTAGATTGGTGCAAAGGGGTTAATCCGACACAATACTGCCCTCTCACACTCCCATTTATACACCTGGGTTAAGAGAAGCAATTATGGTCTAGTGCCTTACTCAAGGACACAAGTGTCATAACCAAGAATCAAACCAACACTCTGATGATTCAACCATCAGAACGTGTGTCCGAGACGACACACCACATACGAGAAGTGGAGAATATGTGAAAAGTTTGATAATCGTAACCCTACATCCTCTTGACGGTCAGGAGGATGGAGGGTTACGATCACAACTAATCCTACTACTAATACAGTAGGGCCTAGAGTAAGAAGTTTGCCTATTTGTGATATACTGTAGTAAGTTTCTGGTCCATATCAGAGAAGCCAGAGATGGGGTTGGGGGGGGGGGGGGGGAGTAGAATCACCACAAAATAGGATGTTGTGTAAAAAGTCAACAAAGCCATTAAGCAACCGCCAGGAGGAAGGAGGGTTACAAATATGCAACTATTTTACTAGTGCATTCCCCATGGTGGTATTCAATGCAATAGGGTCCAATTTCATTGAGATACTTCTAAATGTAAGCTATCCATCTTTCATCCATGCTTACAACCAAACAAAGTACTAAGTTAAGTTAAAGTAGCTACACTTGTAGTTGCGATGATCGTAACCCTCCATCCTCCCGACGATCGTAACCCTCCATCCTCCCGTCGGGAGGATGGAGGGTTACGATCATCGCAACTACTACACTTGCAGCCGTCTCTGAATTGGCGGCTAGGGCTAGGTCGACGACTGTTGCCAAATTATACACGATGACACGTTGATCCACGGCCAAAGCAGCCAAAATAATATTTTTAAAGCAATATTTTCCTGCTGTAACCATGCTGTTACGCTTTGTGAAATTGGGCCAGCTGGAACTTAAGTGGAAGCAGAATAAATGCCGAATAAATTTACAATGTCTTGCTAAACTAATTTTAAACAAACTATATACAGCCTGTTGTTGAGTGTCGGTTTAATAAATAATAACAAAAATAACATTATTTAACAGTTGAGGATAGTTTTTATACAATACAGTATGATTTAGAATTATTAATCAGACCAATTAAAATTCTCACGTTCTGAATTCGTCCTAAATTGTTTAATGACTTGAAGAGATCAGAAAGGTTTCTCCTGCTTGTGGAAATGGCAAATTTTCTGCAGAAATTAGCGTTATTGCGGTCTAGAACAGTCGATCCAATCCACCGATCACTCCAACAATCTGATAATAAATGAACAGACTTCATGCATCCCCATGCCACCAGCACATTGCGATATATAGGATCGGAGTGTGCAATTATTTGCCCCCTAGAAAAGATATGGAGCCCAAAAAATGTAATAAATGATACCAACAAATCGTACTCTTTTTCTAATAACAAAAAATAGTAACAGTGAAACAAGTGGAAGTAGTGTACTGCGAAATTACTTTACTCATGAATAGAAAGAACAAGTGAAAATGACAAAGTTGTTTTTTGTCTAATTTAGATAAATGCAGAGTTCAGGTGCCAATTGTAAAAAAGGGGTATCATGTTTTTCACTCGTCTCAATCGACTTGTAAAAGTAGTTTAGTCAATATATTTTTATTTTGTTAACAGTTGGCACACCATTTTTCGTTGTCATTTTCTTGCATTTTCTATTATTTTATTTACTCTAGTGCATTTATAAATTAATTATATCGCTGCAAACATAAATCATTTCCACAATGAAACAATAAAATCTATCGTTTTGATAGTTAAGTATATATCAATTATGTGGTTTCTAACTTGATCTTTGAAATAAAAAAATGTGCATCCCCTAAAAGGTGATTCCCGATGGCTGCCAGTTCCTTTGTTGTAAATTTGTGGATGATCTCTCGCACACGGCAGCTAACTGTTCAATGGCTTCTGACTGGCGCCCCTGAAAGATATTGACAAAAAAGGGAGACCGCCAACATAGGGCTGGATAGCTCAGTTGGTAGAGCGCCGGCATGCTAAACCGGAGGTCATTATTTCAAATCCTGCTCCAGTCAATTTTGCTTTGTTCAATCCCAAATTAATAATTAATTGTGACAGGCTAGGTTGATCTCGTTGCACTACCTAGTTAAACCATAGAGAAAGGTCAAACTGATTGACTATACGGTTAAGTCTAGTCCCACACTAGTCAGCTAACCGAACTTACAGTGAACAAGATGATTGATTGTTTCAGAGAAAGTTGTTCATTCAAAAGAATAACTTCTCGTGTCATGTTCCATACAACAATTGGTGTGGCCTCAAAATGGACTGAAAATTAAAACTGTTTTTAAAGTGCTGTAAAATTGTAGCAGATTGAATTTTTTAATGGTTTAATTACTGCACAATGAAGAAAGCCGATTACGCAAGCTGGTCAATTTTTATATTTTGTTCCTCGGGCTTTTCATACCATGGTATCAGCAATACCGCGTGGTGGCGCTGTTTTCTAAACTTTTATTTCGTGCTGAAAAAATCCCCGTTTTATTGCAACACCACAACTTCACAAGCACAAATCAATGTGTGTGTTTGTCTCCTCGGTCGTGTGAGGTCGACCTTATTTTAAGTATCTATAGAAGTGGAGCATACTTCAAGATTTTCAGATAACCAAAATTTAAGGTAAGTTATCAGAACTATTTGTTTCTTATATTTTTGCAAGGACCTAAAAAGTGGTAGTGACTAGTGGTAGGCACTACCTACGCGCTCCCGGTCGGTACGAGCATCCATCCTACCTCCATGGTACGAGATAGCCCCACTTGTTTGGCCAAGGAAACCAGGATTCAGGTTTCCTTGGCCACACAAGTGGGGCTAGGTACGAGAGTGCAATTTAATGCAGTAATGGCAATGCAACACTGATTACTGGTCCGGTCCAGTGACTAGCCCTACCCAACAACCTATAAAAATATTTAGTATATTAGTAATTACCATGATTATGAAAACAATATTTTCATTTTGACATCTGGGGTGTGTATACTTTAGTTTACTTAGTCCTACTTAGTCCTACATAATAGAACTGAATAGGCCTAAGTACTGCTACTGGATGGAACTCCATAGATAGAATTATGCGGTTCGTTCTGCTATTGTCTCCTTCAATTTCATGAATCATGGAGACGATAGCGGAACGAACCGCATGCATAGTTCTATGTCTAGGGTAGGACTCTAGGAGGGAAACCAGTCAACTCGCCATCAAACTTTCAAAGTCGCCCACTACAAAGTTGCCCCCTAGCAAAGTTGCCCCCCTTACTAACAAACTCGCCCCCCGACAAAGTCACTCCCTACTTTTTTGCTATTTTATTGGGGTGATAGGAATCAAGATGGTTATTTACTTAATGTTTACTTGTTTTTAAATTGAAGTAATAATTGTTTAAATTTTCATCAATTGTTGTACTTTATTTTAAAAATATTTTCTTGTAAAATGTTTGTCAAATTTTCTTCAATTTCAAGCCCTTCTTTGATTATTATTATTATTTTTTTACTTTACTTTATTGGGATGATAGAATGGTTTACTTTATTTACTTGTTTTAAATTGAAGTAATATTTTTAAACAAATTATTTCTTGGTTTTGGTGTACGTGCACGCTACATAATTTATGTGTTTAAATTTTCATTAATTTTTGTACTTATCTGTTTGTACAATATCTATTCAATTATTTTTTTAAACAACATTTTAAAAATATACTTTATTGTGTTGATGGGATGGTCATTAATTTTGCTTGTTTGTTGTTTTGTTTTTAAATTAAGGTAGGCCCCCTATTGTTTTTAACCAACTTTTTTACAATGCTCCCGAAAGCTAAAGCCAAAGCCTTCGTGAAAGACTCTACAAAGAGTTGAAACGTCAGGGCACAAACAAAAATATTTGCGCCATCACTTTGTGAAATAACTTTATTGCTCAAACTTTTACACGGGGCAACTTTGAGAGGGGGCGAGTTTGTATAAGAGGGGGCGACTTTGCTATCACTGCAACTGCAACTACATGTACTTGTGTACGCACCGAAGAGGGTGCTATACTTTAATTCGGCTCAATAGTGTTTACTAAAAGGTACTGGCAATATATCCACTACCTAAATTTAATTACATTGAATTTATTCTTTTGTCTATTTGTGTAACTTAATCTTTTTAGTATTTACCCTTTTTATTGGATATTTGTCATTTTACTTTATTTAGCAGTTCAGTTTACTTCAGATCTAATTTTGGCTCAACTTATTATTTGTCAAACCCAATTCTTCTACCGAATTTCTTTATGCAAACAGATGGCTTCAGAGTCGGCTATGGACTGGCTACCAGAAGTTTCGATTAGGACACCAAAAGTGAGTATTAAAAAATGGCATTGGATAAATAGCTGGTGAGGGAAAAAAGGATCCAAAACTATTTGCAGCCAGTCTTTTCTGATTGGTCGATGTTGATCGATCATCTGCTGTACATGCATCCTATATATGGTCGAGCTGTCAGCAAAAATGGGGACGAAAATTAATGAACTTAAGACTGAATCCGAATTGACAGCTGCGGCTACGTCTGTGGCCAGTGGTGTTGCTAAGGATATCCTAAAGGTTTCAATGCATGATAATGCAAGAAAACGGCCATAGCCATAGCTGTAGCTGTACATGTAGCTGTAGCCAACAATTCGGACAGGACCTAACATTCATGTCAGAGACGAACTTTTGAGTTTCGCAAATGTTCAAAAGTGTTTTCCTTTTTTTAATTCTAGTCATCTAGATAAAATAGAAATTCATTAAAAATAATTGACTCTTTGAAACGTTTACAATTGTATGTTATTGTAGACGGAGCGGTCAAATGATGATGCCGACGGTAAGAAATCTGGACGGAAGACCTGCAGGAAAATTGGTGCCCTTGCTAACCACATGAAGGGTTTTTTCAACCAGCCCGAGCTCAGCGATGTCTTAATCCGCTGTGGGGCTATTCAGTACAGATCACACAAACTGATCCTCAGTGCCTGGAGTTCTGTGTTTGAAGAGAGACTCGCCAAAGCAGGTAAACCAGCAAAGGGCGGCGACTGTAGTGAGCTGCTTGTCATAGACATTGATCCTGATATTTCAGCGAGTAGTGGCGACAATACTGATGTCAATGGTGGACTCTCGACGTTTTTCAACTTCCTGTACTCCGGAAAGGCCGATCTGACCGAAAATACAGTCAAAGTGACCATGAACTTGGCACAGGAGTACAAGATCCAACCACTGCAGGAGTTGTGTGAGCAGTTTATTGGTAAAGAGGTCGGCCAGCACAGTGTGGACAAAGCTTTGGAGTGGCTGGCGGAGGCAGAGAAGAAAGGCCTAGCTCTGCTCCAGGAGAACTGTATGAAGGTGCTACGTGCTTACTTCCAGTACATTCCAGACGTCTCCTGGCATGTACTACGCCTCGACCAAATGATTGGCATCATTGAAAGCTCGGAGGTGGTGGTGGAAGATGAATATGCTCTTTTTTCAAGGGTAAATTTTAGGATTTAAAATTGTTTTTGTTTGGTTTACTTATCGCATTGGAAAGTGGCGTGTCGTGTTCGAGCGGATAAGAGCACCGGACTCAAGCTCTGGTGTTTGCGATCAACAGACCATGGGTTTGAGTCCACGTCGTGGCACTTGTGTCCTTTAAGCAAGACACTTAACCATTATTGCTTTGGCCTTTAGATGGGACATAAAGCTGTAGGTCCCCTGTGTTGTGTAATGCACGTAAAATAACCCAGTGCACTTATTGAAAAGAGAAGGGGTTCTCCCCAGTGTTCCTGGTTTGATTGGCTGAATATTGCGCCACAGCTCCTTGTACATTTTGTAAACCATTACATGGTGCTATGTAAAGGAGAAGGTCTCACACTTAAAAAAAAACGTAGCTCCACATACCTTGCAGTAAATATTGAATGTCGAGGCGCCTTGAGCGTCACTGAGCGACGGATATGAGTGCTATTTAAAAAGCCACTATTATTATTATTACAAAGCTAGCAATGTGTAAACATGGGCAATAAGAAAGAGAGTACATAATGGTAAGCTTTGACGATCATTGATATTTTTTCTTATTGGATAATAAGCATCTCAGTTTTGGCAATTCCAGACTAATGAGCACAAAATTGTGACGTGAGAGGGGAACATGGGATAGTTTAACAAGGTGCAAAGTATGTTGTTATGTATTTTTGTCTGTGTATATTCAAAGGCACATAAGGATTGTGGGTGAAAGATACTGGAGTAGATAGGCCTTAATCTTGAAGATTTATTCGCATGTAACAAGGACAGACATTGTTGTTATCATAACCGCCTTTTGGCCCATTTGTGTGGAATTGCCCCATTTGTGTGGAATTGCCCCATTTGTGTGGATTTGCCCCATTTGTGTGGAATTGCCCCATTTGTGTGGAATTGCCCACTTGTATATTTCTGTCTTCTTTTTGGAATCTAAAAATTATAGTGGTGAAGAGAGAAAAAGTTCAACCATTTTTCTATAGAACCTGTGTTAAAAAAAAAACCTTGATATTGTCATATAAATGTTTTCTCAGGCATGGAATGACACGAAGGCCATAGATATGTTGCCCTTGTACATGTCCTGGCCTTGGTGCCCTTAATAAGTTTCCCATAGACTTTAAGATTTTTCAATGGAAGTGCCCTATGCAAAATGAAAATGGCCTTACCATTTCAAAGAATGAAATTCCAGGCTGTTTAATTCCATCTCGTTTGAATTTGATTTCAGCTTGAGACGTGGATGGATTGTAGGGGAGGTAAAGAGGAACACATCTTGGATAATCTGGAGAAGATTTTTCCCCACATCCGCTTCTCTAACATGACAATCTGGCAGCTTAAGCAAATCAAGAAGTCCAAACTCGGGCTTCTCATCTCCACCAAACATCCCGAGGTCATCGTAGATGCCATTCAAGCCCGCGCCCTGGCATCCGAGGAGACGGACTTCTCAGAGGTGTCAGAGCAATGCTTCGTCCCTCCCCGTCTTTACCTGAGGTACGTCTCCCCTGGCGGAAAGTTATCAAGCAAGAAAGATTCCAAAGACCTGTACACCCGCATTCGGTGTAGTAACTCCTTGACAGCGTATTCAGACCATCGGGCGCCTGTGTGGCGAACCAAGAAAGGCATCTACCAGCAAGAGGACAGAGAGAGCTGGGAGGTGAGGGTGCGCTCTGCACAGGAGAACAAAGGGAACCTGTGGAGACTTCAGTTTCTGGTGATGCCATACAAGGACCACATTGATAAGAAGATCAAGTTGGTTCTAAGCATCAAAGTCAAGGAAGATGTGCTGGATCCGATCATCATTGTTTTTAGCGGGGTGGTTGCCAAGGGGGGAGCTCGCGGGGCAGCTGATGGTTTTATGCTGTTTACACCATTCACCTTTGAGAAAAAACCAGAATATGTTTACACGAGAGAAGCAGTGTATATTGAATAAAACCTTAACTGTGTAGGCCCAGTTGCCCACTGACAATCTCAATCCTCCACTATCCGTCACTCTATTGTTACTTCAGATAAGATTGGTGATGGTATGCGTTGCAGACCTGTGCTTTGTTTTGTGTAAAGGGCAAGGGCACCTAGGTGTTTTCTCCTTGGTAATAGACACCTCTATGAGGAAGTTATACATTTCTATTGGACAATTCTGAGGGCACCAAGGCAGTGACCAGGGGCAACGGAGGCAATTGATTCCGTTGCTTACCTGGGAAGTACATCAGGCCTGGGTATGCCTGGCCTATTATTAAGCAATTGTTTTATTGACTTTTAGTCCTCAATCCTCCACAGTTAGACAAGGAGGGGTTTTTGGAGGGTGGGGGCTAGGGTTTGAAAAATACTTGTTGAACATTAATTTTCCTATTTCACCATAAAGGGCAGGATTGGAAGTTTAATCGATTGATTCATTAACAAATTATTGAATAAGTTAAATTTAATAAGATACATGTACTATAGTAATGAGAAACTAACTTGATCTTTATATCGGGATCATGTACCAGATGCCTCGAATTTGCATCATCGGAAGAATGATCTCTAAACCTATTTTGTTTGTTTATTGGCACGGTTTGCCTTTAACTTCTTTAGTGACTGTCCAGCAGGACCAGTTAGCTTTTCATTTCACTGATCAGTTGGCTTTTGCACTTGTCCATAATTCATATTAATTAGGGATGCTTTTCAACACTGAACTAGTCAGCCGGACCATTTGGAGAGAATTTTGACTGGTCCTCAGGTGTTTTAACTGGTGTTTGGCCAGCGGACCACTGTTAAGGGAGAACGCTGATTTGTAAACATAATGTTTTTAGTTGAAGCGACTAGTAGCAAACAAAAGTTTGTGCCTTTTTTCAACAGCTTGGACAGGGATGTTAAACAATTCAGATTTAGTATGCAAGGCCTGATACACATTTGGGATTGGTGACAAAAAAAAGAAAGAGAAAAATATTTCCATGTGAAAATTGTGTTGGTTGTTTGTTAAGGTGATTTTTCCAACAAGGGAACTTGGCAAAGCCGCCAAGCTGGCAACAGCCGATCTCTCTCATACAAACTTTGGTTTAACGTCTATGATTATGAATTGCACAAATCAATCAATTGTGTTTCAGTAACTGGATGACAATACTTATTCTTGTCATTACAAAATCAGCGGTTAGCTTGGCCCGGATTCGAACCCACAAACTTGTGATTGCAAGTTCCTGCAGGCCGACCACTTGATCACGGTGACACAGCGTCCTCAAACTCGGACTTTGGGGTAGTTTATTTCTGTGACTCCTTTGTTGCCAAGAAAAGTGGAATCCTTTGACAGCCCACAGTGTGTCCTAAACAGACCAATGGCAGTGACATTGGTCAGAACCAATGTAGGGTTACCTTAATTATGTCACTTCAGTATTGTTCCTGCATCTCATCTTTTTGGCTGGAATGTAAATAACTATCATCAGAAAGAGATTTCATGTAGATGGTGATAACACAAGTTTATTGTATCTACTCCATGCAAAGTTTCGAATCCTACATAAAATCAGCTTTGAAATAAGTTTCAATTTAATGTGTGGAAAATTTACCTTTTACAAAATACTTTGAGTATATAAACCCGATAAACCCATAATGGAAAATTACTTGGTAAATTTTTAAAATAATGTTGGGTTGGGTCCCCAAAATTGACTAGAGCAGGACTTGAATCTACAACCTCCAAAGTAATGTGTCGGTGCTCTAAATTACTGTATTGTTTTTACAGTTGTTACATTATGTTTTACTATTGGAATTGTCCAGTTAATGCACTTGTATTGTCACAGTTACATTAAAATAAACAGCTTGAATTGCACTTGCAAATGAATGACTTTTGCCTTTGATATGGTACACTAAGGGTTGTTGTGTTTTCTCACAAATTGATCAAAAGGACAGATTAAGCTGTGTATCTAGAAAAGAATTGGCAGTTCAGAAAACAGAGAACTTGGTGAAAAGAAACTTGTTTTAAAAATAAGCATGTGTGTGTGTTGGGGGGGGAGCTACACATAAAACTTATGGGGTCTTTTACTCAATAAAACACTGCACTTCACAACAAAGTTTTTTCGTTGATAATGGAACAGAGGAACAGCAATCAACAATGGCAGAATCTGTATCTTGATATATATGGGGGAGGGGAGGGGTATGAAAAAGGAGCCATTGAAGATTCCATCTCTGTACCTGTTAACATTTGTTAACTCCATGTGCTTAGTTCTCATTATTTGAGCACACTGCCGGCAGTCTTGTTACATGCAATTGCTTATAATTAAATCCGGAAGTAATAATAGCTATTTAAGGCAAAGGCCTAAATCGATTGGGTTGCTGAAAAAAACCACAACTAATATGGATATCCGCACGGTTGGCTCAGGAAGCCACTCATCATAGCCTCTGTAGACAATGGAAAGTGTTTTCCAGCAACAGCATGTTGAAAAAAAAGATTACTGATTACGTAATATAATCAATATGTACTGAGGGGAACAAAAATGGGTTTGCCTTCCTCCATGATCTGATCCGATTTAAAACAAGGCCTATATAGCGCGCGAAACGCATCTCTGACCCACGTGATGACCTCTTACTCTTGTTATAGTCGGAATAATTTGTTTACTTACATGTGTAGTGAATGAACATGTTATGGGTACCAAACGACACGGCTCCATGTGCGTGTTTACCACTGATCTCTACACTAAATCAGTGTGTGTACACAGGCGCGTAGCATGCACAGATAGGATTCGGTCGGGTGAGAAGTGGACATCTTTCACCTCGATAACACAGTAAGTAAACACCCAATTTTAAAAAGTTTTTTTGTTACAATTGCCTGGCCTATATAGTTGTTTTGATAGTATTAAACTTTAGATAATTAGTGATACCATAGAGCAAGGACCTTGCTCTGCGTCCTACATGTCCTACTCCTAGAACTATGCGGTTCGTTCCGCTATCGTGGAGACGATACGGAACGAACCGCATATTTATATTACTCATTATTAGTATTTAGGGTAGTACTAGGACTAGGAGTAGGAGTAGCTCTGTCCTACCTGCAATCCTGCATAAATAGAAACTGGGGCGCTGCACTCCTTTAAAAAACATGACATCTGCGGTCGTACTAAAAATGGAAAAATTTCCGTATCCAGCCACCACTTTTTCATTCGTTATGAAGTAAAATGTATCTAATTTACTCAAATGAGATTTTCCTTTGTGTAAAAATGAGTGAAAAAGTGGTGGCAGCATACGGAAATTTTTCCCTAAAAAATAGCCGATTGTGGACTTAAAAGTTATCATGAGTACAGTTACATGCCTGATGTTGCATATATTTGACATATCGAGAAGCCAGTAGGCAATTTTCAAGCTATTTATTTTGTTTGGTCTTTTTTGTGTCTTGTGTGTGGTCATTTTGGGGCATTTTCCCGTAAAAAAAAACATAGCAAATAATATTAGCCTTATCACTCAATATCACTGTCTGAAGATGGAGTTTGCATGGGGCGCTAGTAAAAGTATGACTGGCAGAGCCCCAGTTACTGGGTCTAGAGAAAGACCAACAAATGTGTGACTTTAAAGTTAAAAAGCCTGTACCTGTCCACCCAGCTTGGTTGCTCAGTACTGTGTTGCTAAATCTGTTCACATTGTTGTACACTTCTTAATTTGTTTTTACTTGTTTGTTCTTGTAGATCCTTTGATTGTTCAATTTGTTATTGTTTGCTGGCAAATGAAATGAAACAATATGCGTGTACTGTACCGTAAAAGAAATTCTTGGCGATTCTAGTTGTATAGTTCAGACATGATATCCTTCCTACTTAAGTCTGTTTTCCGAATTTTGGGCCCTTGGAAAAAACAGAAAAAAATATGATTAAACAGCCTGAAAGGTCTATTAAAGCCTACACTATGTAGGACATCCCTCCATAAAAGAAACTCTTGGAGATTCTAATTTTTTGCGGTTATTTATTCTCTTGTAAAGGAAACGGAATTGAAATGGCAGTGCAAGGAGGAAACGAAGATTTGGAGGAGGACATGCTGATTGCTTTGGCTGATGAAACAAGGAAGGAAAGATCAAGGAACAAGGACAATCTTGATCATCAGCTGAGAAGAAGAAGACTTTGGGTAAAGCATGATCACTTAATTTGTGTACATTGTACTACATGTAGAAGCCCCAACTAATTGAGTCTTGTCCCAATATTTTTATTCATCCCTTCGCAAAAATGCCGCATTGGGCTTCATGGCTCAAAATTTACACTGGACTGGAGGCCAATGGTTGTAGCATCTGGCCAGTGTACTCATGACTGGACAAGGTCGCTGGTTTCCTGTATGTCAATTTTACTTTAAATACAGTCGACTCTCGTTAATACGAGCTCGGAAGATACAAGACACCGGTTTATACAAGGTTTTTAACCTGTCCCGAACTGTCCCATGTTTGTTTCTACGAGAAAACGGATAATGTGAGGTGTTTTTGCGGCCCCGAGACAACAAAATGATTTTTTTTTTCCCCATATTTTTGCAGTGAGATCTGGAAACATTGTTGTGTAACAAAAGCTTACCTTCGTCAAGGTTGTGCAAACAAAAAGTCGTCCCGCAAATATTGAGTTTACACAACACTTCCTCCGTGCACACCATAACACCAGAAACATTTCGCTGGTAACCCACGCTTGAAATCTTGGCCACTAGCACAATTACCAATGAAAATGAACGTTCGGCATGCGTGCCAGGCACTACTCGGTTACCGAATGTGTCGTACCTCACCGTGATGACATTAAGATATTTCATGAAGTCAACTGGATTTTATAGTTTATAGATCCCCGAACTTCAAGCCCTGGGCTACAGTCTGCCTGTTTCTGCCAGATTGTGAGTCACAATGCGTAGTGCACGTCTAACTGCATGCTCGTCACCTGTATGAAAAAAAACACACTCCCAGTAACACATGGGGAGTCAGTAGATGAGTCAGTAGATGGAAAAGGTCAAACCTGAGGAAAGTAATTCATTTTATTATCAACAAATGATAACATTCTTTGTACTTTGTTAAAACTACTTGGGGGCATTCTGGACCCAACTTTTGGAAGTTTGGTCTAAGCACTCTGAATTGATCTTCGAATGTTTGTACTTGGTGTTTATTGTTGGTTTTTAAAAGCCCTTCTGTGCAATATGGGTAAATTCTAAATGGTGCTATCTTGATGAGTTTTTTTGTGAATTTGAACTCAAGAGTTCATTTTATGTATCGTTGGAAAAAAATCTTTCTTATAGTGTTCACCTGGAGTGGAATACAGTTTTAAAAAATTGGGTGCATGCATGTCTGTCCCAGTGTCCTTGTCTCAGCCCTCTGGCGTGCTCAGCTGTCCGGATGACCAAATATGGTAACATTGCCTCATGCCATGTTTGTGCACAGCGGGCGGAAGTAGTCCATTTTAGTGCCGTGCTAAGTTGTGAGAAAGACTCTTCTAGGGTCAAAACTTCAGGCCAGTAACAAGTGTTTGCATTTATACCATAGGTCATTTTTGATTGCAACATTTGAGTCTATTTTCTTGTTAATAATTTGGTAGTCGGGGTTGAAAATTAGGGATAAAATTCCACAAGTCTACAGCACTTATAGCTCACAGTTTTTACCAGACCAGATTTTGTTCATGACAATAATTTATTTTACAATATCTATATACAAAAAGATACTTATCACACTCACACTCATAGTCAGCAGAGTGTGAGTTCGAGCCCCGGTCGTGACACTTGTGTCCTTAAGCAAGACACTTAACCATGATTGCTTTGTCCTTCGGATGGGACGTAAAGCCGTTGGTCCCGTGTGTTGTGTAACGCACGAAAAAGAACCCAGTGCACTTATCGAAAAGAGAAGGGGTCCACCCCGGTGTTCCTGGTTTGATCGGCTGCATATTGCGCCACAGCACCTTGTAAAACCATTACATGGTGCTATGTAAAGGAGTAGGTCTCATACTTCAAACGTAGCCCCAAATACCTTGCAGGAAATACTGAATGTTAAGCGCTTAGAGGCTGGCCTGCAGTAGGCGCTATACAAATACAATATATTATTATTATTATTTGAACATCATTGGGTTTTTCGCTCAAATATATTACATAGTTAGTGTATTAACACATAATATTCGGGTGTTTCAGGGCTTGGCCGATAGATCATAGATGTAGACAGAAAGAAGATAGCAGAAACAGTCTTGAGTTGGCTGTATAACACAGGAGATTCTTTATTCGATCCTGGGCTGGTTACTTTACAAATTTACCATCAGTTTACCATTGGTGCTAAGCTGCTCCATGATGCAGTAACTCAACGGCCCAACAACAGTCCACAAAAATTTGTCATACCTAAACAGGTCGGTAGAATGGCACAGTTGGAAAAAAATATATCTTATTTCTCTTACAGAAAGATAACCAGCAAAAACGGCATGAGGGGAGAATGAGAATTAAAGAAGCACGCACTTCCGTTTTGCTTGTACAGTGTTTGTCAACATTTTTCGACAACCCAAGGCTGAGTGATGTAACGCTCAAAGTTGGCAAGCGTGCCTACCACGCCCACTCGCTCATCCTCGTTACGTGGAGTGAAATCTTCAAAACGATGCTTACCGATGAGAAATGGGCGCCAAAACCAAGTGGAGAGGACACTGTTCGCATCCAGACGCTGAGTGAGCCAGATGACTGTGTCGACTGCTTTGAACACTTCCTGAAATTCATGTACACAGAAGAAGTGGAGCTGACCAAAGAGACCGTACAACCTATGCTGCTATTGGCTGATAAGTATATGGTCAGTGATCTTCATGAGATTTGTGAGGCGTACCTGATGCAGGTATTAAAATCAACAACAA
Organism: Pisaster brevispinus; assembly: GCA_023634235.1. Classification (NCBI taxonomy): domain Eukaryota; kingdom Metazoa; phylum Echinodermata; class Asteroidea; order Forcipulatida; family Asteriidae; genus Pisaster; species Pisaster brevispinus. Next base: position 490,308 of record JAMKCF010000022.1, read on the forward strand.
CACCGTGGGCCGACGCTGTACAGGCTATGACAACGGCAACAGAGGGTCTTACTAGGATACAGAAGAAGTGTTACAGTCTCATGGAAGATAACTTTTATGCAATACCAAAGAGTATCAATCTAAGGCCTGAAGTTTTTCTTGCTTTACTGGGCAGATCGAATCTCGTCGTTCCTAGTGAGAAGTTTGTGCTTCGTAGGGCACTAGCTTGGCTCGGCGAGAACCCTGTTGAACTGGGAGGACTGATCGAGCAGGTTTTGTTGCTGATACGTTTTGAGCACATCCCGGCAAGAGATTTGGAAAAGCTGTCATTTCTGGAGCAATCGTCATTACTCCAGCCAATGCTGAAGGAGTTCATGTTCGATGCATTCAAGGCCAGGGCATTTGCAGGGGAGGGCTCATACACCTGTTTGCAGGATTTTTCCGACCCTCGTGTCTACATGGATCCAGATTTCTGCGTAAGGATATCCAACCCTGTGTGTCAACATCAGATGGAGTCGACACCCTTCAGACAGCTTACTCTTAACAAGGAGGAAGAGGCCGAAGGGTTTGACATATTCAAATTGTTTTGTCCGGTGGCGCGTCAGGGTGAACAGGGGAATGTGTACCTCATCAACGAAGACATGTGGGAAGTTGGAGGTCTCGCTGTCAAAGAAGACGGCGTGGACAGGCGGAGCGTACAGCTTAGAGTACGATCTCATTTTGAGGATGTTGGACGAAGCTTTGTCATGGCGTTGCTCATTAGCAAAGACCAAACGTACTCTGACTGTATTTCTTGTGTGGAGAAAGGAGACGTTGGTAGGGAACTAATGCTGGATGTACCTTGCGAGGCTTTTGATTGTAGTAACCCTCAATACCTTTGGATAAAAGTGGCCATTTTTGTTTCAGGCTGTGATAAGAGTTGGGTTAAGAAGTAGACAACTTTTTGGTCAGTCTTGTTTCCTTAGAGGGGTGAAGTTGTAAGAGAGGGGTAGCATTAACATTATTTTTTGTATTTAAGTGAAATGTGTAAATATTTCAGTTGAAACTCACTCAGGTCACAAATTAATGAGAAAAAAAAGAATCAAATCGATAAATGTTTGTTGTGCCAAAAAGAATTCAAAACCACGGCTACACAACATGCACATTGTTCTGGGACTCTGGCCGATGTTTATGTAGGTACCGCTGTACAGGATCGGCTTTGGGGTGCAGCACCCACTTTGTAGCGGCCCACAGAGCAGTTGAAGGAACCTTGAAAGACATCATTCATGTATCAAAACCAGTCATTTGTGCAATTTAAAAATATCATTTTGAGGGGGAGGGGGGAAGGGGTGGGCTATCACCCCCAGCCCTTCCGCTGGTTCTGCCATAGGTTCTGCCACCGAGTTCATAACTCGTGACTCCCATGCTCTAGAACAGCTCTCTCAACAAAAAGTGTTTGATTTTGACATTTGTGGAGAAGATACAGAATGTAAACCTAATCGTGTATACATCACAACAACAAGATTGTTGGAAAATAAGACTGATCCGCTCGCCAAGTTGTTTACCGTATTTGATTTGCCTCAAGTTAAAGTTTGTCTAGGTTTTAAATACCTACAATGCATTTAATGCAAACAAAAACCTGCGCTTATCTTTTTTTAGGAAAGTCGTATTAGAGTACATGTCTCGAAGCTGATTAGTTTATGGGACTAGAACAGGGTTTCTTTTGACAAAGCTTTTTCTGTTTTATAAGACTTTTTGAGTGAGAAATTAATCAATCAATTTGTTGTTCTTAAAAGTGTGTGTGTTTCTACCTGATGTTGAAAGATAAACACTTGACTGCACTTGAATTGTTGAGGCTTGTGAATTATTGTGAATGTCACTACATGTATGTCACCAGATATGTTTTGTGTATAGTGTATTCATTGAAAAGCTGTTCAGGTCAAGTGTGCATGAAGTTATTGAAAATAAACCATGTAAAAAACATCTCTGTTGGCTGCCTGGTAATGCACCAAAGAATTCCCATTTTTATTGGCATTGAACGATTTGCTACCAGTGTGGCAGTTTTTGATTGTTTGGGTATGCCTTATGAGTGACTTTCCCATTTGTAGTTGGGCCGGGTGGTTGGGGATGCTTATTAGGGAATGGGACGAGGCCAGACCATAATTTTGACAATATCTGAACTTGGCCTTGCAAGGTTTTTACAAGTCTTGTGCATTCAATTGTATTGGATCACAGAAGTTATATTCGGAGAATCTCAGCCAAGAAGTTTCGTCAAGTTTCCTGCAATGATCGGGGAGATAACCATCTGGATCAGGTTAGACGAGTTTGCTGGTGGCTGAACTTCTTCAAGAAAGTTAGTAGAATTAAGGTGCGGGTAAAATTGTTGTTGATGTAACAGCATAGAAATGAGTTTTAAAGGCAAAGTATACCTTTGGTTTTTGGAACCGTTTGATCATTTAATCCTTGTAGGTATATACAATAATACTAACCTGTGAAAATTTCACTTCAAAAGGTGGACGCGTTTTTGAGATATCACCAAGAATGGGAGCGAATATTTCCACGCAGGAAGAATATTCACTAGGAATACACGATCAGAGAAGCGTTATGACCATAACACTTCTCAGATTCAAATTTTGGGGGATAAAAAGTGACATATTTTTCCATAACTGCAGTACTTCAAAGTGAAAAGTCTCTCAAAATGCATTATACTATCCAAAGCTGCTGTACTTCTTACCAAGTAAGTTTTTATCGCCATTAATTTTTAGAGTCATTACCAAACGTATACCTCCCCTTTAACATATCAATTTCTGTTGAATTTTCTAGGTATATATTAATAGTTAATATAGTAATTATATCCAATGGACCCCGAAAACGGAAACGATTTTTTTTGTTATTTTATTTCGTTCCCTCAAAATGTGATTTTGTTAGCTTGGAATATGATTCAAACCTAAATGTGAATCAGCTTATTCAAAACTGGCATCTTGTCATTCAGAATATGCTTGACATCCACATATAAATGCAACAGTTATTTGACTTTGTTTGTTAAAAGCAATGCCGAAACTGGCTCCCCCGCCCCCAATTGATATCTGATCAATGTCCAAAGCCAGTACAAACACAAGTACTTGAAATAATAGTAAACATGTAACGCATAATATAGAATATTGATTTTGTTCATATCTTTTTATCAGTGTGTGACAAAAAGTGATATTCAGCAATTTTTAAACGATTGATATAAGCAAAAAACTCTGCCGTCTTATTAAATTTCATTAAGTTTACTTAATGAAACCTCAGTCAAGAAAGTTGTGTTCTTTTTAATCTAATTAAATAAGCAAACATAAGCATAGTAACTATGCTTATGAGTTTCGCCAGTAGACTCCAACAGATAAACAATTAATGCAGCTTTGAATAATGTAAACAAATTGGGTCTATATTTCGCACTTTTTATAGAGAACTGAAGACCACTACAGAAAATTATAATCGACTAGCAACAGTTTCTAAGTCCTTTTAGAATCCCCTGTTGTAAATAGGCCTATGTTTATCAAAGTTCATTGTAAAAGTCATGTATTGTATAATTCTGCCTAACAAAACATAGGACAATGCACTGCTTGGGCAATCCTCATTGTGAGAAATTTTGCAAGTAAAACAAACTGTGAGTGTGTGGTGCTTTCTGCCTGTTGTGGGTGTGTTTAGTGTACCAGTGGTGATTTTCTGATGTAGCTGGACCTTTGGTTCTGGGTACAATAGTGCAAGCCTTTAACTAGGTATGAGTTGGTCGTTTGAAGAAGGTTGATCACTGAGCAGCAGCAGAAGTTCTTTAACAAGTCTCTCTTATGCCTGAGGGTTGACAGAATTTGTATCCTGTGTAGTTTTCCTCTATAACCATCAGGGCGGTGAATCAGGTTGAGTGGCGTTGCTGGTGGCAGAACTTCAGAAAAACCTGTTTTTTTTAAGTAAGTAGAATTAAAGCATGGTTATGGTATACAAATAAGACTTTAAATGGGTAGTAGAATTTCTGTGTTAAAAAAACCTAGCTGAACACCAGAGGTATGGCAAGTAAATTAAGTGCATGATTTTAAAAGGAGAATGATGAGGTGGGTCACAAATGGCTGATGACTGTTTTTGCAAATGGGAAAACTTCTTGGGATAGTCGGATAATTAAAACTGTTGTAATTCTCTGGATTGAAAATTGTGCTTGTTTGTTTTTCTTGTGATATAAGAATCATTTCTTACAATTTCATTAATGGTGACTGCTCTGTTCGGACACCCCAGCATGATGAAACTCATAGTCCAGACCCCTCATGATCTAAAACATTGAGGATATGTAATTTGAACCCCCCCAAAATCCATATTTAAATATGTGAACTGTACAATTAAAGGCAAAATACACCCAGGGCGGTCGGGTTGGCATTGTGGTTTCTTCCCTTGCCTTCTACCTCTGGGACCTGGTTTGAATCCTGTCGGGGCACTGTGTTGATTGGGTTTTCAGTCCCTACCTGATTGCTTTGGTTTTTCCCTGTAATAAATCTCTGGGGTTTTCCTCCCACATTTCACACCGAAACTTCCCTTACACACCATTTACAACATTCAGCCAATGATATGTGTTCATTGAAATCAGTGAGGGCGCCATTTGGGCTTACGATGTCATATGCATTGGGGTCTATTTCAGGGGGAAGGGGTAAACAAAGAGAAAAAGAATAGAGTGGGATTTGAACTGCAATCTAATAGTTCATGTGTCAGAGCTCTACCAACTGAGCTCCTCTTTGATCTGTTAATATCTTTGTTCAGCAATACCTTTCACAATATCTTTGTTTTCTGACTGTTGCCATAAATGATTTTTTCTTTTTTCCATTCAAATTCTCAGATCCAGTTTCACAATGGCATCCTCTTTAGTACTGCCTAACCCAAAACGGTTCATTCTGTCTGTCCAACAACAGCAAGAAGAAGATATAAAACAGGTTGTTATTTACTTTTTATTAATTTTTTAAATTTTAGACTAAAGTCTAAATTGTAATCAGAGTTATTTACTTCTTATTCATTTTTGAATTTTCGACTAAAATCTCAATTCTAATCAGAGTTTAGATACCATATAGATTTCTAAAGAACATTATGTCTGTATTAAGTGATTTTTTTACAGTACATATCCATACTTTTTAGAAATAACTGTAAGTTTGCCTGTAAATTGTTCCATGTGATACGACCCCAAGTCTTCCGGTATAGCTTGTGAATGATAACTCCTGAATTAATTTAAGTCTGAATAACTGTTGGTTAAAGTTAAGTACCAATACAGATCCTTAACTATGAGCTTGTCATACCCCAATGTCTTTAAAGCATACTCTTTTTCAACTTCTGTTCATTCTGAGCAGTCTGATGACTCATTTCAAGACCAAGATGAAACCCAGGGCAGTGTTCCTCTGTCGCTAAAACTCTTACCATTCTTCGACAGCGGCAGTCTGAGTGACATCACTTTGATGATTGGGACAAGCATCTTCCACGCCCATAGGCTAATCCTCTCTTCTTGGAGTCCAGTATTTAAAGAGATGTTACTGGAGAGATCAAAGTCAGATGAGCCACAAGTCTTGGAAGAAGCTCAAGAATATGAGGCGATCTTTTCTGACTTTTTGAAGTTCATGTATACAGAGACGATTGAGATCAGCAAAGATACCGTCTACTCCTTCCACAAGCTTTCTAAGAAGTATGGAGTCAAAGAGATATGTGATCTGTGTGAGGAGTTTCTAATAGGAGAGGTTTCCAATAACAGTATAGCCCTCCAAACATTGACTGATGCTGAAGAGTTTGGAATTACCAAGGTGTATGACCACTGCTTCAAGTTTCTTGGAACCAACTTTTTTCGTCTATCTAATTCCTCTTTAAAGAAGATGAGTCCAAGTTTATTTCTGAAGTTGTTGCAGAGCTCTGATCTGGTTGTGATAAGTGAAGCTCATCTTTGCAATCAAGCTCTTGAATGGCTTTACACAGATGGTGATGAAGGAAAGGATGAATATCAAGAATACACTGAGGCCGTCATCTCAAAGATCCACTTTGCCCAGATGTCCTTCTCAGAGCTTAGTACACTTAAAAGCAAACTTCCGACTCACCCTAAAATGGATGACAGGTCAAAGCAATGTCTTAAAGATTCACTTCATGATGCTATTGAGTGGAAAGCTCTTGTATCTTGCAAGGGTGAAGAATTCAATCTTGTTCCAAGCCACATAAGAACCAACTTATCTAAAAAACATTGTGTCGAACCTCGCTTTTACATCCCAGACCCGTTCTGTGGCTATCAGACTCTAATTTTATCAGAAAACCTCCAAAGTAAGTTGAATATCTCTGTTACTCGGGTGTCTGCCCATAGAACCCTCTCAGAAGAGTCTAGAATGTGGAGGGTTACTGGATCAAAATTCTGCTGCAAAAGAACAAAGAAATGGACAATTCATTACCGGTTGAAACCCCACGAAATACATGTAAATTTGTCGTATCGTTTGGTAATACTGACAAAAGCTGGAAATCCCTACATGAATCCAGTCGTGACAACTTCCAAAGGAGTTGTAACAAAAACTGAAGTCAAAGTAGAGCAGGTACTTCACGATACCAAGGCCCTTCAAGAACTTAAGTCAGTTAAGATAAAAGTTATCATCATGGTCGAGATGAGTGTTTTGGACCGTTTGTGGATTCGGTTACGCTTAGATTTGCTCCGAGAATCTGAAGAGGAATTAAGGCTAAGAAACTTGATTCCATGCAGGGGTAATCACGGGTATATGATAGATTTTAACCAAGTAAACAATTTAAGAGTATATGATGATTAATTGCCATAATTTGGTGATTATGTCCTGGATTAATTAGCCAATTATAAAGCTAAGCGTAACTTATTGAACATATTAGTCAATTTTTTGTTACAAAAGTCCATGTGTTGTGTCCAAAAAGTGAAACTTTAAACTGAAAAACAGGAAAGGTAACTCTGATCTCAAATCAGCAAGTTTAATCTAACAAACTACATTTGTATATCCAATTTAAAGATTAACTTGTACAAAATCACTCAAACCAATTTGCCCATTTTTGGGGGTGTTTATTAATTTGTTGAAATTTGATTGGAAAAACTAGATTTTTGTTTTGTTTTTGAACTTTTGTGTTTCTCTGTGACATCACAGTGCTGTTTTAAATCCTAGGTGCTTAGTGGCCTTCATGAAACTTTGTGCCTTTTTTGCCTAGCATGACAATGATAAAAATGATTTTTATATCATGAGGCAATTCTTATGGGGTCTAACCAAGTTTATGCAGTCATCACACACTCATATACTTTTCTACAACAAAAGAACAAATATGTACATTTCATTCAAATTGACCTTCGACATGCATGTCCTCCTGTCTAGTCTCCTCCCACTGGAGATTTGTATAGTCAACCATCAGAACTCCCCCTTTCCAATGCCTTAAAGATGTGGATGTCATCTATAAACAAATAATTATTCTAATGTAATTTCCACACACGGATTGGCGGTCAATAGAGGGCGCATGTTAATGATTGCTCACCTGTCAAGACCCGAAGATTTAACACAGAGATCACCTGCCTCATTCTAAAAGATCTCTACAGAGCGATATTAATTTTGTTAATAGTTTTTTTAAAGTCTCCTGACAACAGAAATTGGCTGTCTTTCCACATTATTGAACATTTGAGTCTGTCTGCTTGAAGCTTAACAGATCTTTTTGACCAGACAGGGGGCAAGTTTGATCAGCGACCATTTGTCAACCACTAGTCAATGTTCCATGGTTACCTATGCCTTAAATCATGGAGCTATACTCCATGCTGAAATACATCCTGGGTACCAGGCAAAATCGCCCAAATGGTCGACAATTGTCAACTATAGTCCCTTGATCGGACTTGCTCTAGAATGTAAAAAGTTGTACTAATCCTATTTGTCTTTAACTTTTTTACTTGGTACACATTACATTGACATCAGAACAGCAAAAATGAAAATCTATAAACATTCACAGCAAATATAAACACTTATAAAATATAGCCTACTCAGAATAAAGTCTCATTAAATGTGCTGATAATAACAGTATTAATACAGAAAACAGTTTTGGTTCTTTTTTGCACCAATGAGTGAAAAACAAAAATTATATTCTTTCATCTCTTAACCAATCATTACATCAATTAGATATTAATATAGGCAAAAACGCCTAAAATTAAAAAAAAATTAATTCATTTAGTGAAGTACTTAAACTTTTCCCTCAGTGTACATGTTTTTATATTTTTGCATCTTTAAAGCAACTCCTGTACAGGCCTACTGCATAGATTGAGAAGAAAAACTAATAAAAACATTTTAAAAATCTAATTATTAGCAAACTTTGTGCGTATTCAACAATTTTTGGGACTACTTTGGTCCCACTCACTTTGCTTTAACGCATCAAGGAAACAAAATCAAGCGCTGTTTAACGGATTCCAATGTTCGAATATGCATGAGACTTGCACAGACTATTGCCACTGGACTCAAATTGCAGCTTTATAAATAATTTTTACAATTGGGTCTATATTTCAATTTATGTTGGTAGAGTACACTTTTTTTTGCACTTTATAACTTCCTGGGATTAATCAAGATCACTTTTGTTTTATGCTGGGAAATTGGAATGACATTTGTGTTTAATTAAGCCTTTTAATAGTAATGTGTAGAGTAAACGCAATTTACAGAAACTGTTTTGTGTGTTGAAAAGATTTGTGAAATATATAATACGTGGAATTACTAAGAAGAAATTGTGTAATTGCAAAACTACTTGTACATAACAACTGCACCTTTTGCAAAACTAAAGTTTGTACAGTTTATAATTTCACAATTAAATTTAAAATTGAAAGTCTAAAATGTTGATTTTTAATCATTCCAATTGTGTCTAGTATTTACACGTATTTAATAGAGAGCATCATTTAAATGATATTGCATAGTCAACTTATATTTGTTTGAAGTTTAAAAAGCTCTTGTGTTTTATTTAGAAGACAAACTTGTAAAATTTGGTGTCTGCAACTTGATCGATATGTATGGTTTGGTTAAAACTTTTCCTGTAAAGAAAATATAAAAAGTGATTTTCAGAATCATAAATTTATATGTGCCCTGTTAACACTTGTAACTATTGTAATTAAACAGTTTTGTTAATTTATTTTATTATTATTATTTGGTCTTTGGGGGATTGGGGGAGAGGGGTGAGCATAGATAAATTTTAGTACAAAATGTATGTTTGGTTCAATATATCGGAATGATATTTTTTATTCCTTCAACAATTATTGGCATCGTTAATAATGAGCCAAAAACGTGGTCACCTCACTTACAAAAATCTCGTTAAGTTTACTTAATGAAACCTTAAAGTCTTGTTCTTGTCAATCTAATTATTATAAAACTCAGATAGTAACTATGTTTGTACTTATTACCACTAAACTAAAAGAGATAAACCATTATTGCAGCTTTAACTTATATTTAAAATTGGGTCTACATTTCACACTTTTTATAGACAACTGAACACCACTACAGTTCACAAATGATGTTCGTCTATAGCAACAGTTCCTGAATCCTCTCTAAGTTATGTTTGGAATCCAGGGCTCAAATGTCAAAGTTCATTGTAAAAGTCAAGTGGTCTTCAGATCAATAATTCTGCCCAACAAAACATAGGACACTGCACTGCTCGGGGAATTCCCGTTGTGAGATATTTTGCACGTAATAGGAACAGTGAGTGTGTGGTGCTTTCTGCCTGTTGTGGGTGTGTTCAGTGTACCAGTGGTGATTTTCCGATGTAGCTGGGCCTTTGGTTCTGGATACAATAGTGCAAGCCTTTAACTAGGTATGAGTTGGTAATTTGAAGAAGGTTGATCACTGAGCAGCGGCAGAAGTTCTTTAACAAGTCTCTCTTATGCCTGAGGGTTGACAGAATTTGTATCCTGTGTAGTTTTTCCTCTATAACCATCAGGGCGGTGAATTTGGTTGGGTGACTTTGCTGGTAGCTGAACTTCACAAAAACCTGTTTTTAAGTAAGTAGAAATAAAGCATGTTTATGGTATACAAATAAGACTTTAGATGAGTAGTGAAATTTCTGTGTTAAAGAAGCCTAGCTGAACACCAGAGGTATGGCAAGTGCATAAGTGCATGAACTTAAAAGGAGAATGATGACGTGGGTCACAAATGGCTCATGACTGTTTTTTGCAAATGGGAAAACTTCTTGGGATAGTCGGATAATTAAAACTATGGTAATTCTCTGGATTGAAAATTGTGCTTGTTTGTTTTTCTTGTGATATTAGGAATCATGTATTACAATTATGTAATGGTGACTGCTCTATGTTCAGACACCCCAGCATGATGAAACTCATACTTAGTCCCGACAACCATATTACAACAACCCCTCACGATCTACATGCTAGGGTTAGGTGAATGGTTGGGAAAATACTTAATGTCGGGAACATAGCTTGGGGTGTCAGAACATAGGTGTGTAACCCTCTGTAATCATAACATTGAGGATATGTAATTTGAACCCCAAATAATCCATATTTAAATATGTGTACTGTACAATTAAAGGCAAAATACATCCAGAGCGGTCGGGTTGGCATTGTGGTTTCTTCCCTTGCCTTCCACCTCTGGGACCTGGTTGGAATCCTGCCGGGGGCACTATGGATTGAGTTTTCAGTCCCTACCTGATTGCTTTGATTTTCCCTGGAATAAATCTCTGGGGTTTTCCTCCCACATTTCACACAGAAACTTCCCTTTTTGTCTTCTCTCCATGGGGTTCTTGGCTAGCACAGTCATTAGGTTTGCTTTTATGAGAGTTGACCCTTGGCTTCACAACTAGAATTAATAAATGAAAGGTGAAATATTCAAACTCTTCCTGACTACATGGTTGTATTACCAACCCTGTTACAGACTCCTCGCATAGGCTGCCATGGCAACGGAAATGTGCACGCAAGTACACACCATTCACAACTCTCAGCCAATGGTTTGTGTTCATTGATCTCAGTGAGGGCGCCATTTGGGCTTACAATGTCATATGCGATGGGGTCTATTTCAGGGGGAAGGGGTGAACAAAGAGAAAAAGAATAGAGTGGGATTTGAACTGCAATCTAATAGTTCATGTGTCAGTACTCTACCAACTGAGCCCCTCTTTGATCTGTTAATATCTTTGTTCAGCAATATCTTTATTTTCTGATTGTTGCCATAAACAATTTGTTCTCTTTATCCATTCTAATTCTCAGATCCAGTTTCACAATGGCAAACTGGTTTCAGCAATTCATGCTGTCTGTCCAACGACAAGAAGAAGATATACAACAGGTTGTTATTTACTTTTTATTCATTTTTAACTTTTAGACTAAAGTCTAAATTCTAATCAGAGTTTAGGATACCATACAGATTTCTAAAGAACATATGTCTGTATTAAGTGATTTTTTTACAGTACATATCCATACTTTTTAGAAATAACTGTAATTTTGCTGTAAATTTTCCCATGTGATACAGTCCAAGACTTCCGTTATAGCTTGTGAAAAATAACTCCTGAATTAATTAAAGTGTGACAATTTTTTAACAATTAACAATTGTTCGTAAAAGTTAAGTACCAATACAGATCATTAACTATGAGGTTGCCATACCCCAATGTCTTTAAAACATACTTTTTTTCAACCTCTTTTCATTCTGAGCAGTCTGATGACCCACCTCAAGACCAAGATGAAACCCAGCGCAGTGTTCCTCTTCCGCTAAAACTCTCACCATTCTTCAACAGCGACAGTCTGAGTGACATCACTTTGATGATTGGGTCAAGCATCTTCAACGCCCATAGGCTGATCCTCTCTTCTTGGAGTCCAGTATTTAAAGAGATGTTACTGGAAAGATCAAAGTCAGATGAGCCACATGTCTTGGAAGAAGCTCAAGAATATGAGGCGATCTTTTCTGACTTTTTGAAGTTCATGTACACAGAGACGATTGAGATCAGCAAAGATACAGTCTACTCCTTCCACAAGCTTTCTAAGAAGTATGGAGTCAAAGAGATATGTGATCTGTGTGAGGAGTTTCTAATAGGAGAGGTTTCCAATCACAGTATAGCCCTCCAAACATTGACTGATGCTGAAGAGTTTGGAATTACCAAGGTGTATGACCACTGCCTCAAGTTTCTTGGAACCAACTTTTTTCGTCTATCTAATACCTCTTTAAAGAAGATGAGTCCAAGTTTATTTCTGAAGTTGTTGGAGAGCTCTGACCTGGTTGTGATAAGTGAAGCTCATCTTTGCAATCAAGCTCTTGATTGGCTTTACGCAGATGGTGATAAAGGAAAGAATGAGTATCAAGAATACACTGAGGACGTCATCTCAAAGATCCACTTTGCCCAGATGTCCTTCTCAGAGCTTAGTACACTTAAAAGCAAACTTCCAACTCACCCTAAAATGGATGAATGGTCAAAGCAATGTCTTCAAGATTCACTTCATGATGCTATTGAGTGGAAAGCTCTTGTATCTTGCAAGGGTAAAGAAATAAATCTTCTTCCACATCAAATAAAAACCAACCTATCTAAAAAACATTGTGTCGAACCTCGCTTTTACATCCAAGACCCATTCTATGGCTATCAGACTTTAATTTTATCAGAAAACCTTCAAAGTAAGTTGAATGTCTCCGTAACTGGTGTGTCTGCCTATAGCACATTCTCAGAAGAGTCTAGTACGTGGTCGGTTATTGAAGCAAAATTGTGCTGTGAAAAGCCAAACAAATGGACTATTCATTACCGGTTCAAACCCCACGAAATACATGTAAATTATGCGTATCGTTTGGTGATACTGACAAAATATGGAAAAGCCCTCATGAATTCAGTCGTGACAACTTCCAAAGGAGTTGCAACAAAAACTGAAGTCAAAGTAGAGCAGTCACTTCATGATACCGAGGCCATTCAAAAACTTAAGTCAGTTAAGATAAAAGTTGTCATTATGGTCAAGATGAGTGATTCTGACCGTTTAAGGGGTCAGTTTCACTTACAGATGCTCCGAGAATCTAAAGAGGAATTGAGGCTAAGAAACTGCATTTCGTCGAGGCGTAATCACTGGCAAATGTTTTGATTTAAGCCACATGGATTCTGATATCTATGATGAATAATTGCCATAATTTGGTATTTTGACTTTGATTAATTTGCCAACTATAAGGCAAAGTGTAACTTATTGAACATAATAGATAACTATTTATTACAAAAGCACACGCATTGTGTCCAAAAAGTGAAACTTAAAACTGAAAAACAGGAAAGTTAACTTGATCTCAAGTTTTATCAACTACATTTGTATATGCAGTTTAAAGATCAACTTGAACAAAATCACTCAAACTAATTTAACCATTTATGTTTGTGTTTATTTTTTAATTTGTTAAAATTTGATTGGAAAAACTAGTGTCCCCCACCCCTTCCTTGATTTTTAAACTAGTGTTTTTCCGATGTCACAGTGCTTTTTGTATATCCTATGTGCTTGGGGGCTTTTCATGAAACTCTAGCTTTTTTCCCCAGCATGACATTGATAAAAATGATTTTGACATTATGAGACAACTCTGGTTGGGTTTTAATCAAGTTCATGCAATCATCACGCACTCATTTACCTTTCTACAACAAAAGAACAAATATGTAAATTTCACTCAAGTTGACTCATAGTCCACCCCCAGGACTCACCTTTCCAACTTTTAAAAAATGTGGATGTCACCTATACATTTTGTAAATCAAAATTCTAATGTGATTTCCACACACGGATTGGCGGTCAATAGAGGGCGCTTGTTAATGATTGCTCACCTGTCAAGACCCGAAGATTTAACACAGAGATCACCTGCCTCATCCTAAAAGATCTCTAAAAAATTGTAATTTTTTTAATAGTATTGTTTAAAGTCTTTTGACACAACAGAAAATGGCTGTCTTTCTACATCATTGAACAGTTGGGTCTGTCTGCTATAGAAGCTTGACAGATCTTTCTGACCCGGACTACAATGTAAAAAGTTGTATTAATCCAATTCCTTTTACATTGTTACCTTATTTGGTTTATTGGTACACAATACGTTGGCATTTGAAAAGCAAAACTGAAAATCTTTAAATGCTCACAGCAAAATATAAACACTTGTAAAAAGTAGTCTACTCAAAATAAAGTCTCATTAAATGTGCTGTTAATAACAATATTAATACAGAAAACAATTTTGGTTCTTCTTTGCACCAATGAGTGAAAATCTAAAATTATATTCTTTCGTCCCTTAAGCAATTTCTACATCAATCAGATATTAATATAGGCAAAAACGCCTATGATTAAAACAATTCATTCAATGAAGCATGTACACTTTTCCCTTCCTGTACATGTTTTTATATTGTTGCATCTAAAGAAACTCCTGTATAGGCCTACCGCATAGATTGAGAAGAAAAACTAATAAATACATTTTAAAAATCCAATTATAAGCAAACTTTGTCTATGTTTATATAGACCCTGCAAGTCTTGTGCCTATAAACAATTTTTGGGACCACTTTGGTTCCACGCACTTTGCTTTAACGCATCAAGGAAACAAACTCAAGCGCTGTTTAACGGATTCCAATGTTTGAATATGTACAAGACTTGCACACAGTCTATTGCCACTGGACTTAAAATTGCAGCTTTATAAATAATTTTTTAAATCAGGTCTATATTTCAATTTCTGTTGGTAGAGTACACTTTTTTTTACACTTTATAATTTCTTGGGATTAATCAAGATCACTTTTGTTTTATGCGGGGAAATTGGAATAACATTTGTGTTTAATTAAGCTTTTTTATTGTAATGTGTACAGTAAACGCAATTTACAGAAAATGTTTTGTGTGTGTTGACAAGATTTGTGAAATGTGTAATACGTGGAATTACTATAAGAAGAAAGCGTGTAATTGTAAAACTACTTGTACATAACAACTGCACCTTTTGCAAAATTGAAGTTGGTACTATTTAAAATTCACAATTAAATTTAAAACTGAAAGCCTGAAATGTTGATTTTCAACCATTCAAATTGTGTCTAGTATTTACACGTATTTAATAGAGAGCATTATTTCAATGATATTGCATAGTCAACTTATATTTATTCTAAGTTTAAAAAGCTCTTGTGTTTTATTTAGAAGACAAACTTGTAAAATTTGGTTTCTGCAACTTGATCGATATGTATAATGTGGTTAAACTTTTCTCGTAAACGAAATATAACAAGTGATTTTCAGAATCATAAAATTATTTGTGCCCTGTTCAAACTTGTAATTATTTGTAATTACTCAGTTTTGTTTATTTATTATATTACTATTATTTGCTCTCTGGGGGTTTGGGGGAGAGGGGTGAACGAAGATAAATGTTAGTATAAAATGTCTGTTTGGTTCAATATATTGGAATGATATTGAAATGATATCCCTTCAGCAATTATTACATTGTTAATAATAAGCCAAAAACTCAGCCACTTTATTTTTAAAAATCTCGTAAAGTTTACTTAATGAAACCTTAAAGTCTTGTTCTTGTCAATCTAATTATTATAAAACTCAGATAGTAGCTATGTTTGTACATATTGCCACTAGTCTAAAAGAGATCAACCATTATTGCAGCTTTAACTTAGATTTAAAATTGGGTCTACATTTCACACTTTTTATAGACAACTGAAGACCACTACAATTCACAAAATTATGTTCGTCTAATAGCAACAGTTCCTGAATTCTCTTTATGTTATGTTTGGAATCCAGGGCTCAAATGTCAAAGTTCATTGTAAAAGTCATGTGGTCTTCAGCTCAATAATTCTGCCCAACACATAGGACAATGCACTGCTTGGGGAATTCCCGTTGTGAGAAATTTTGCACTTAATAGGAACAGTGAGTGTGCGGTGCTTTCTGCCTGTTGTGGGTGTGTTTAGTGTACCAGTGGTGATTTTCTGACGTAGCTGGGCCTTTGGTTTCGGGTACAATAGTGCAAGCCTTTAACTAGGTATGAGTTGGTCATTTGAAGAAGGTTGATCACTGGGCAGCGGCAGAATTTTTTTGACAAGTCTCTTTGCCTGAGGGTTGACAGAATTTGTATCCTGTGTAATTTTTCCTCTATAACCATCAGGGCGGTGAATCAGGTTGAGTGACGTTGCTGGTGGCAGAACTTCAGAAAAAACTGGGTTTTTTTAAGTAAGTAGAATTATAGCATGTTAATGGTATACAAATAAGACTTTAAATGAGTAGTGGAATTTCTGTGTTAAAGAAACCTAGCTGAACACCAGAGGTATGGCAAGTGCATTAGTGCATGACTTTAAAAGGAGAATGATGAGGTGGGTCACAAATGGCTCATGACTGTTTTTGCAAATTCTTGGGATAGTCAGATAATCAAAACTATGGTAATTCTCTGGATTAAAAATTGTGCCTGTTTGTTTTTCTGATGATATAGGAATCATTTCTTACAATTATGTAATGGTGAATGCTCTTTGTTCGGACACCTCAGCATGATAAAACTCATAGTCCCGACAACCATGTTACAACAACCCCTCACGATCTACATGCTAGGGTTAGGTTAATGGTTAGGAAAATACTTTATGTCGGAAACATAGCTTTTCCCTGTAATAAATCTCTGGGGTTTTCCTCCCACATTTCACACCGAAACTTCCCTTTTTGTCTTCTCTCCAGAGTCCATGGGGTTCTTGGCTAGCACAGTGATTAGTTTTGCTTTTATGAGAGTTGACCGAAATGGCTTCACAACAAGAATTAATAAACTAAATGAAAGGAGAAATATTCAAACTCTTCATGATTGTATTACCAACCCTGTTACAGACCCTCGCATAGGCTGCTATGGCTGAGGTCAAACAACAAGTACACACCATTCACAACTCTCAGCCAATGGTTTGTGTTCATTGAACTCAGTGAGGGCGCCATTTGGGCTTACGATGTCATATGCATTGGGGTCTACTTCAGGGGGAAGGGGTAAACAAAGAGAAAAATAATAGAGCAGGATTTGAACTGCAATCTAATAGTTCATGTGTCAGAGCTCTACCAACTGAGCCCCTCTTTGATCTTTTAACATCTATATTCAGCAATATCTTTCACATTATATTTGTTTTCTGACTGTTGTCCTAAACAATTTGTTCTCTTTTTCCATTTTAATTCTCAGATCCAGTTTCACAATGGCATACTTCTTACAGCCTACTCTAGAACGATTCATTCTGTTTGTCCAACAACATCAAGAAAAAGTAATAAAACAGGTTGTTATTTACTTCTTTTTTTCTTTTTTTTTTAGAATAAAGTTTAAATTCTAATCAGAGTCTAGGATACCATACAGATTTCAAAAGAACATATGTCTGTTATTAGTGATTTTGTTACTGTACATATCCATACTTTTTAGAAGCAACTGTAATTTTGCTGTAAATTGTCCCATGTGATACGACCCCAAGACGTTTCAGTATAGCTTGTGAGTGATAACTCCTGAATTAATTATAGTGTGAACAACTGTTAACTATTAACTTTCCATAACCCAATGCTTTTTAAAACATACTCTTTTTCAACTTCTGTTCATTCTGAGCAGTCTGATGACTCATTTCAAGACCAAGATGAAACTCAACGCAGTGTTCCTCTTCCGCTAAAACTCTCACCATTCTTCGACAGCGGCAGTCTGAGTGACATCACTTTGATGATTGGGACAAGCATCTTCCACGCTCATAGGCTGATCCTTTCTTCTTGGAGTCCAGTATTTAAAGAGATGTTACTGGAAAGATCAAAGTCAGATGAGCCACATGTCTTGGAAGAAGCTCAAGAATATGAGGCGATCTTTTCTGACTTTTTGAAGTTCATGTACACAGAGACGATTGAGATCAGCAAAGATACCGTCTACTCCTTCCACAAGCTTTCTAAGAAGTATGGAGTCAAAGAGATATGTGATCTGTGCGAGGAGTTTCTAATA
Organism: Pisaster brevispinus; assembly: GCA_023634235.1. NCBI lineage: Eukaryota > Metazoa > Echinodermata > Asteroidea > Forcipulatida > Asteriidae > Pisaster > Pisaster brevispinus. The sequence continues at coordinate 508,151 of JAMKCF010000022.1, forward strand.
GGAGAGGTTTCCAATCACAGTATAGCCCTCCAAACATTGACTGATGCTGAAGAGTTTGGATTTACCAAGGTGTTTGACCACTGCCTCAAGTTTCTTGGAACCAACTTTTTTCGTCTATCTAATTCCTCTTTAAAGAAGATGAGTCCAAGTTTATTTCTGAAGTTGTTGGAGAGCTCTGACCTGGTTGTGATAAGTGAAGCTCATCTTTGCAAACAAGCTCTTGATTGGCTTTACGCAGATGGGGATAAAGGAAAGGATGAGTATCAAGAATACACTGAGGACGTCATCTCAAAGATCCACTTTGCCCAGATGTCCTTCTCAGAGCTTAGTACACTTAAAAGCAAACTTCCAACTCACCCTAAAATGGATGACAGGTCAAAGCAATGTCTTCAAGAATCACTTCATGATGCTATTGAGTGGAAAGCTCTTATATCTTGCAAGGGTGAAGAACTTGATCTTGTTCCACATCACATAAGAACCAACTTATCTAAAAAACATTGTGTGGAACCTCGCTTTTACATCCCAGACCCGTTCTATGGCTATCAGACTCTAATTTTTTCAGAAAACCTCCAAAGTAAGTTGAATGTCTCTGTTACTGGTGTGTCTGCCTATAGCACAATCTCAGAAGAGTCTAGTACGTGGTCAGTTACTGAAGCAAAATTCTGCTGCGAAAAGTCAAAGAAATGGACAATTCATTACCGGTTCAAACCCCAGGAAATACATGTAAATTGTGCGTATCGTTTGGTGATACTGACAAAATATGGAAAAGCCCTCATGAAATCAGTCGTGACAACTTCCAAAGGAGTTGTAACAAAAACTGAAGTCAAAGTAGAGCAGGTACTTCAAGATAACAAGGCCAATAAAGAACTTAAGTCAGTTAAGATAAAAGTTGTCATCCTGGTCAAGATGAGTGATTCTGACCGTTTGAGGGGTCAGTTACACTTACAGATGCTCCGAGAATCTGAAGAGGAATTGAGGCAAACAAACTTCTTTTTGTCAAGGCGTAATCACTCGCGAATGTTTGATTTAAGCCACATGGATTCTGATTTCTATGATGAATAATTGCCATAATTTGTTAATTACGACCTTGATTAATTTGCCAACTATAAGGCAAAGTGTAACTTATTGAACATAATAGTAAATTATTTGTTACAAAAGCACACGCATTGTGTCCAAGAAGTGAAACTTAAAACTTAAAAACATGAAAGTTAACTCTGATCTCAAGTTTTATCGACTACATTTGTATATCCAATTTAAAGATCAACTTGAACAAAATCACTCAAACTAATTTAACCATTTATCTTTGTGTTTGTTTTTTAATTTGTTGAAATTTGATTGGAAAAACTAGTTTAACCCACCCCTTCCTTGATTTTTAAACTAGTGTTTTTTCTTTGACGTCACAGTGCTTTTTGTATATCCTATGTGCTTGGGGGCTCTTCATGAAACTGTAGCCTTTTTCCCCAGTATGACATTGATAAAAATGATTTTGACATTATGAGACAACTCTGATTGGGTTTTAATCAAGTTTATGCAATCATCACGCACTCATTTACCTTTCTACAACAAAAGAACAAATATGTAAATTTCATTCAAGTTGACCTTCAAGATGCATGTCCTCTTGTCTAGTCTCCTTCCACTGGAGATTTTTAAAGTCAACCCCCAGAACTCACCTTTCCAACTTCTTAAAAATGTGGATGTCACCTATAAATCAAAATTCTAATGTGATTTCCACACACGGATTGGCGGTCAATAGAGGGCGCTTGTTAATGATTGCTCACCTGTTAAGACCCGAAGATTTAACACAGAGATCACCTGCCTCATCCAAAAAGATCTCTAAAAAATCGTAATGTTTTTAATAGTATTGTTTAAAGTCTCCTGACACAACAGAAATTGGCTGTCTTTTCACATCATTGAACAGTTGGGTCTGTCTGCTAGAAGCTTGACAGATCTTTCTGACCAGACTACAATGTAAAAAAGTTGTATTAATCCAATTCTTTTTTCATTGTTACATTATTTTGTTTATTGGTACACAATACATTGGAATTTGAAAAGCAAAAATGAAAATCTTTAAACGCTCACAGCAAATATACACTTGTAAAAAATAGTCTACTCAGAATAAAGTCTCATTAAATGTGCTGATAATAGCAATATTAATACAGAAAACAATTTTGGTTCTTCTTTGCACCAATGAGTGAAAAACAAAAATTATATTCTTTCGTCTCTTAAGCAATTTCTATATCAATCAGATATTAATATAGGCAAAAACGCCTATGATTAAAATAATTCATTTAGTGAAGTACGTACACTTTTCCCTTCCTGTACATGTTTTTATATTGTTGCATCTAAAGCAACTCCTGTATAGGCCTACCGCATAGATTGAGAAGAAAAACTAATAAATACATTTTTAAAATCCAATTATTAGCAAACTTTGTCTATGTTTATATAGACCCTGCAAGTCTGGCGCGTATTCAACAATTTCTGAATCAAGGAAACAAACTCAAGTGCTGTTTAACGGATTCCAATGTTCGAATATGTACAAGACTTGCACAGTCTATTGCCACTGGACTCAAATTGCAGCTTTATAAATAATTGTTTAAATCGGGTCTATATTTCAATTTCTGTTGGTAGAGTACACTTTTTTTTGCACTTGGGATTAATCAAGATCACTTTTGTTTTATGCGGGGAAATTGGAATAACATTTGTGTTTAATTAAGTTTTTTTATAGTAATGTGTAGAGTAAACATAATTTACAGAAAATGTTTTGTGTGTGTTGACAATATTTGTGAAATATAAAGTACGTGGAATTACTAAGAAAAAAGCGTGTAATTGTAAAACGACTTGTACATAACTACTGCACCTTTTGCAAAATTGAAGTTTGTACAGTTTATAATTTCACAATTAAATTTAAAACAAAGTCTGAAATGTTGATTTTCAACCTTTCAAATTGTGTCTAGTATTTACACGTTTTTAATAGAGAGCAATATTATTTCAACGATATTGCATAGTCAACTTATATTTATTCTAAGTTTAAAAAGCTCCTGTGTTTTATTTAGAAGACAAACTTGTAAAATTTGGTGTCTGCAACTTGATTGATATGTATATTGTGGTTAAACTTTTAAAATTATTTGCGCCCTGTTAAAATTTGTAATTATTTGTAATTACTCAGTTTTGTTTATTTATTATGTAATTATTATTTGCTCTCTGGGGGTTTGGGGGAGAGGGGGGAATATGTTAATATTAAATATTAAAATGTTAGTATAAAATGTCTGTTTGGTTCAATATATCGGAATGATATTTTTGATGCCTTCAGCAATTATTACATCATTAATAATGAGCCAAAAATCAGCCACCTTATTTACAAAAATCTCGTTAAGTTTACTTAATGAAACCTTAAAGTCTTGTTCTTGTCAATCTAATTATTATCAAACTCAGATAGTAACTATGTTTGTAATTATTACCACTAGACTTAAAGAGATAAACCAATATTGCAGCTTTAACTTATATTTAAAATTGGGTCTACATTTCACACTTTTTATAGACAACAAGACCACTACAGTTCACAAAATTATGTTCGTCTATAGCAACAGTTCCTGAATCCTCTCTAAGTTATGTTTGGAATCCAGGGCTCAAATGTCAAAGTTCATTGTAAAAGTCAAGTGGTCTTCAGATCAATAATTCTGCCCAACATATCATAGGACAATTTTGCAAGTAAAAGGAACAGTGAGTGTGTGGTGCTTTCTGCCTGTTGTGGGTGTGTTTAGTGTACCAGTGGTGATTTTCTGATGTAGCTGGGCCTTTGGTTCTGGGTACAATAGTGCAAGCCTTTAACTAGGTGTGAGTTGGTCGTTTGAAGAAGGTTGATCACTGAGCAGCGGCAGAACTTCAGAAAAACCTGGTTTTTTAAGTAAGTAGAATTAAAGCATGTTTATGGTATACAAATAAGACTTTAGATGGGTGGTGAAATTTATGTGTTGAAGAAACCTAGCTGAACACCAGAGGTATGGCAAGTGCATAAGTGCATGAACTTAAAAGGAGAATGATGAGGTGGGTCACAAATGGCTCATGACTGTTTTTGCAAATGGGAAAACTTCTTGGAATAGTCAGAGAATTAAAACTAGTAATTTTTTTGATTAAAAATTGTACTTAATTGTTTTTCTCATGACATTAGGAGTCATGTATTACAATTATGTAGTGGTGACTGCTCTTTGTTCGGACACCCCAGCATGATGAAACTCATAGTCCCGACAACCATATTACAACAACCCCTCATGATCTACATGCTAGCGTTAGGTTAATGGTTGGTAAAAAATTTATGTCGGGGAACATAGGTTGGGGTGTCAGAACATAGTGCAGAACATAGTGCCTCTGTAATCACAACATTGAGGATATGTAATTTTAACAAACAAAAATCCATGTGTACTTGACAATTAAAGGCAAAATACATCCAGAGCGGTCGAATTGGCATTGTGGTTTCTTCCCTTGCCTTCCACCTCTGGGACCTGGTTTGAATATTGCCGGGGGCACTGTGTGGATTGGGTTTTCAGCCCCTACCTGATTGCTTTGGTTTTCCCTGCTATAAATCTCTGGGGTTTTCCTCCCACATGGAACTTCCCTTTTTGTCTTCTCTCCATGGGGCTCTTGGCTAGCACAGTGATTAGGTTTGCTTTTATGAGATTTGACCCTTGGCTTCACAACTAGAATTAATAAATGAAATGAAAGTAGAAATATTCAAACTCTGCCTGACTACATGATTGTATTACCAACCCTATTACAGACCCCTCGCATAGGCTGCTATGGCTGGGGTCAAACAACGGAAATGTGCACGCAAGTACACACCATTCACAACTCTCAGCCAATGATATGTGTACATTGATCTCAGTGAGGGCGCCATTTGGGCTTACGATGTCATATGCATTGGGGTCTATTTCAGGGGGAAGGGCCGAACAAAGAGAAAAAGAATAGAGTGAGATTTGAACTGCAATGTCATAGTTCATGTGTCAGTACTCTACCAACTGAGCCCCTTTTTTATCTGTTAATATCTTTATTCAGCAATGTTTTATTCACGAAATCTTTGTTTTCTGACTGTTGCCATAAACAATTTGTTCTCTTTTTCCATTCTAATTCTCAGATCCAGTTTCACAATGGCATCTTATTTAGTACCGCCTTTCCTAGAAGGATTCATTCTGGCTGCCCTACAACAACCGTTAGAACGAGATAAAGAAGAGGTTGTTATTTACTCTTGATTTATTTTTGAAATTTAAATTCTAATCAGAGTTTAGGATACCATACAGATTTCTGAAGAACATATGTCTGTATTAATATATACATATACATATCAATACTTTTTAGAAATAACTGTAAGTTTGCCTGTAAATTGTGATACGACCCCAAGACTTCCAATAGAGCTTATTATTGAATTAAAGTGTGAACAACTGTTATTTAAAGTTAAGTACCAATACAGATCCTTAACTATTATTTTGCCATACCCCAATGCAAAAGAACATATGTCTGTTATTAGTGATTTTGTTACTGTACATATCCATACTTTTTAGAAGCAACTGTAATTTTGCCGTAAATTGTCCCATGTGATACGACCCCAAGACGTTTCAGTATAGCTTGTGAGTGATAACTCCTGAATTAATTATAGTGTGAACAACTGTTAACTATTAACTTTCCATGCTCCAATGCTTTTTAAAATATACTCTTTTTCAACTTCTGTTCATTCTGAGCAGTCTGATGACTTATTTCAAGACCAAGATGAAACTCAATGCAGTGTTCCTCTACCGCTAAAACTCTCACCATTCTTCGACAGCGGCAGTCTGAGTGACATCACTTTGATGATTGGGTCAAGCATCTTCCACGCCCATAGGCTGATCCTATCTTCTTGGAGTCTAGTATTTAAAGAGATGTTACTGGAAAGATCAAAGTCAGATGAGCCACTCGTCTTGGAAGAAGCTCAAGAATATGAGGCGATCTTTTCTGACTTTTTGAAGTTCATGTATACAGAGACGATTGAGATCAGCAAAGATACCGTCTACTCCTTCCACAAGCTTTCTAAGAAGTATGGAGTCAAAGAGATATGTGATCTGTGTGAGGAGTTTTTAATAGGAGAGGTTTCCAATAACATTATAGCCCTCCAAACACTGACTGATGCTGAAGAGTTTGGAATTACCAAGGTGTATGACCACTGCTTCAAGTTTCTTGGAACCAACTTTTTTCGTCTATCTAATTCCTCTTTAAAGAAGATGAGTCCAAGTTTATTTCTGAAGTTGTTGGAGAGCTCTGACCTGGTTGTGATAAGTGAAGCTCATCTTTGCAATCAAGCTCTTGAATGGCTTTACACAGATGGTGATAAAGGAAAGGATGAATATCAAGAATACACTGAGGCCGTCATCTCAAAGATCCACTTTGCCCAGATGTCCTTCTCAGAGCTTAGTACACTTAAAAGCAAACTTCCAACTCACCCTAAAATGGATGACAGATCAAAGCAATGTCTTCAAGAATCACTTCATGATGCTATTGAGCGGAAAGCTCTTCTATCTTGCAAGGATGAAGAATTCAATCTTGTTCCAAGCCACATAATAACCAACTTATCTAACAAACATTGTTTCATCACTCGCTTTTACATCCCAGACCCGTTTCATGGGTTTCAGACTCTACTTTTATCAGAAAACCTCCATAAGAAGTTGAATTTTTCTGTTACTGATATGTGTTACTATAACAGCCTTTCAGGAGGGTCTAGTACGTGGTCAGTTACTGGATCAAAATTCTGCGACGAAAAATCAGAGAAATGGACAATTCTATACCGGTTCAAACCCCCCGAAATACATTTCAATTTTGGATATCGTTTGGTGATACTGACAGATATTGAGCAGTTCCACATGAATCCCTTGGTGACAACATCAGAAGGAGTTGTTACCAAAACTGAAGTCACAGTAAAGCAGGTACTTTACAATACCGAGGTCATCAAAGAACTTAAGTCGGTCAAGATAAATGTTTTCATCATGGCCAAGATGGGAATTTCTGAACGTTTGAGGGGTCAATTTCGGAGGCACCGAGGATCTGTACAGGCATCGAGGCAAACAAACTTCATTGTGTGGAGGCATAATCACTGGTAATTTTTTTTGTCAACATGTCTATTTATTTCTATGATGAGTAATTGCCATAATTTGGTGATTGCGACCTGGATTAGTTTAGCCAACTATAAAGCATAGTGTAACTTATTGAACACAATATTTAAAAACAGGAAAATTGTAATCTGATCTCAAATCTAACCAGTTATCTCAATTCACAATTTATCTCAAGTCAAGGTTAAAGACAACTCGATGTATTTCATTGGGTGATTTTCATATTAACCACATTTTTATATAAATTTTAAAGAGCAACTTGAAAGAAATCACTCAAACTAATTTGCCCATTTATCTCTGTTTGTGTTTAGTGTTTTGACCATAAAGTGCAAAGTTTTCCTCCCTGTAATCTTGTTGAATTAGTCTTTTTTCCCGCCGTTAGCGGCGCCCTACCCGGTTCCCCGCGAAAAGCACTCGGAAAAACCCAACTTGAAGTTAACACTGAAGTTACATTGTGGCAGAAAAAACAGCTTATATCCAGTCTGTAAATTATGTCACAACACAGACTGGATGAAGGTGGTTTATCTTCGTTGCGATGAATTTTCCATTGTCTTGTTTGGATCAAGTTTATAATGTGGCGTCACAGTGCCTTTTTGATTACTAGGTGCTTAAGGGCTTTTCTTGATACTTTGCATTTTTGCCCACCATGATCACAAGTTGTTTGTGTTTTTTTTACACTATGAATTATTTTTATTGGATTTTAACCGAGTACGTTTAATCATTATGCACTCATTTACCTCGCTACAACAACAAAACAAATAATATGTCAACTTCGTTCAAGTTGGTTCTCAACATGTCCTCCTGTCTAGTGTCGTCCCATTGGGGATATTTTTAGTCAACTCTCGGAACCCCCTTTCCCAACCACTCCCAAAATTCTAGATGTCAGCGATAAATCAAAACTGAATTTTTGTTGTGATTTGCTCATAATATATCAGATTGTTGGTCTATAGAGGGCGCTTGGTTATATTTGCTCACCTGTAAGACCTGAAGATTTAACACAGATCACCTGCCTCATTTTAAAAGTTGTCTTAAAAGCTATATATATCTTTCTATTTTTTAATTTATTTTTTAAAAGTTTTTTTCTAGCTTATCCCAACAAACGCGTAAAAAAAACCTGAAAATTTAGGCTCAATTGGTCATCAAAGTTGCAAGAAAACAATGAAAGAAAAAACACCCCTGTTGCATAGAATTGTGTGCTTTCAGATGCCTGAAGCCTTTCTTAGGTCAACATTTTGAAAACTTAGCTCTTTCTCTACATTTCAAAGGGGGTGTGTTTCCGACAATATTTTATGAAACCAACAGCTCTCTGGGGCTCTTTACCAAGTAAGTTTTTATTTTCATTGTGGAGGAATTACCAAAAGCACACCCTGTCTTTAACAGATCTTTTTGGACCACAATGTAGCAAGTTGTATTAATCCAATAAACATCAAACTTTTTTTAAAGTTTTTTTTATTATTTAATTTATTTGGCACACAGAAAATCAACAACAGAACATCAACAATGAAAATTCATAATGTTCCACAGCAAATATAAACATTTGTAACACAAAACGTACTCGGAATAAAAGGCTCATTAAAAGTGTGCTGATAATATTAATACAGAACACATTTTTGTTTCTTATATTTTCACCAATGGGTGATAATAGCAACATTATATTCTTTGTCCCTTAAGCAATTGTTACATCAATTAAATATTAGGCCTAATCAAAAGCAAAAAACTCAGCCGCCTAATTAAAAACAAAAAATTATTTATTAAAGCACCTTAAACTTTTCTTACATTTTTTTGCTTGTATACTTTTTAGGTACATATAACTTAAGCAACTTTTGTATACTGCATAGACTATGGGAAGAACAACTAATAAATACATTTTTTAAATCTAAACATTAGCAAACATTGACTACGTTTATATTGCCACTAGACTCAAAATGCTGAAAGATAAATAATTATTGCAGCTTCAAAGAATGTTTTTGAATGGGTTGATATTTCAAATTCTTTTGGAAAAAAAGTTGCAGAGTAGGCCTACACTTCTTGAGCATTTTATAACTTCTTGGGATTTATCAAGATCACGTTTGTTTTAAGCGGGAAATTGGAATGACATTTGTGTTTAATTAAGCCTTTTTATAGTAATGTGTAAACACAATTTACAGAAAATGTGTACACACATTCAAACCAGGGACCTATAACAAAAGAGGACAATAGGGTCCCTGGTTGGGTAAAGGTTAGCCCGAACATCTGACGTCACACTTCGAGGCTCGTAAATAACGCCAGATACCTGCCAGACTGGATGTTGGCAGATGTACCTTTGACCTAGCATTCATTTCACACGGACACTCGCAGAACAAACAAGGCTACGTGATGTATCCAATGAAATCATTGGGCCTTAAGACCAGTACCTGTCTTTATCCTTGCGGATAAAGACAGGGGACCAGTCTAGGTAAAGGTCCCCAGTTGGAAATTGTGCCGAAAAGTTACAGTCCAAACAAAAGAGGGACAGTAGGAGGTCCCCCATTGCAGGTGCCTACACACCTGTGTGTGTGTGTATGTGTAATCACGATTTGTAAGATATAGTACATGAAATTACTATGAAAACAAAAAGAGTATTTGTTTGTGCATTGTAAAACCACTTGTATATAACCACTGCACCTTTTGCAAAAACTGCAGTTTGTACATTTTATAAATTCACAATTAAATTTTAAAACTGAAAGTCTGAAATGTTGATTTTCAACCATTCAGTTTGTGTCTAGTATTTGCACGTATTTAATACAGAACATTATTTTAATGATAGGCCTATAGCAGTCAACTGATTTTTGTTCTTTTAAAGTTTCAAAGTTTGCTCAATTGCATTGTATGTTGATGACAAGCTTGTACTAGATTTTGAGAATTTAGTTTTCTTCTTGTTTTGTACACATACAGTAGGCCTATTTTAGACTTTCTTATTAACAATAATGACTGCACATGATTGATAGGCATTGTAATGATATAATTGATAATTATTTATTGCTATTATTAGGCTTGACACTTCACTAGTACAGAGAGTAGATGATTGAGTCAGAGTCTAGTGAGAGAGTAACGCCTATAACAAAAAAAAATATATATATGTTATGTTGGTGTAACAGGCCAGAAAAAAATAGGATAGGTAGGTAGGTTTGGGATTTTGTTTTGCTTTTTTTATTACCCTAGCAACGAAAATGACATGTTTTCTAATTGTTTAAGCCTGCGCAGTCTTCTGCATGTTCGTTATGCAAAACATTGTTTACTCCAAAGTTCCATGAGTGCTTTCATCATACAATTGAAGAGAAACGGTCAGAAATGGTTTCAAATGGATTTATAACTTATTTCTATAGATTTTAATTAATAAATTTCTTCCCTTGAAAAAACCAAAAAAAAAACCAGGGTCGGCTATTTTTAGGGTCGGTGGGTTATGCCAACATAACATTTTTTTTTTTGGGGGGGGGGGGGCCTAACAGTAAAATTGAATCTTGATGGTAGCAGGTATGGAATGTTGAGTGAGGCAACCAGGCAACCTTGGTTTGTCTGGGTCAGAGTTCATCTAGAACAGCATATCTTTACAGGTGTATTATTTTGGTCTAAATTTTTCCAGTTGAGGAATCATAAAAGGCCACTTTCAGAATTATAACATAATTTGTGCCCTAGTAAAATATGTAATCATTTGTAATTACTCAGTTTCATTCATTATTTGTTTATTTAATTATTTTATTATTTGTTTTCCTTCATCTTCTTCGGAGAAAGGGTGAACAAAGATAAATTGACTAGAGCGGGATTTGAACCTGGGATCTCAGAGTTTATGTCCTGGTGCACCATTGAGCCCCATTGTCGGTCTCTCTATTTTGTCAAATCTTTATTCCGCAATATCTTTCACAGATCTCACTGGTGCCCACAAAACAAAGCAATTGACAAAATAGCGAATACCAGTGTTGATTTCTCTTTGATCACCCCAAAATTGATTTATACTTAGTCATTGTCATCTGTGATTTCTTATTTACACATACATTTGCATGTGTTTATTAAAAATACTGTCAAAAGTACTTGCTAAAAACACCGTATACCATATTTTGATTTACCTGCTCTACCGTTACCTTCTATTTCAGCTGTAATGTGCTATTGAAGCGTCTTTAAGAGACATAATTAATCAGAGTTTGCCAATTTCTGTCAACATATTCGCTCGGTTCCAGTGCCGCAACCAAAGGCGGTGGGATGGGCTGGGGTATACACATGCGCATTGGACCGTTCCAGCGACCTAATAACCTCCGGCCTCTTCCATTAGAAGAAAGATTTGACTATCAATAATATTGTAGATCTATTGTGTAAATCCATTGCAAACAATCATTCTCATTTTTTTGCATTGCACTAATAATAAGGGCTCGATCGCAACTTTGGTTTCAAAAGATTATTCATATTTCATTATCCGTGAAGCCTCCGTGCTTTATCATATTGTGTGTGGACGCGTACATGATGCGATTGTGCACATTGCGCCGACTGCGGTTCAGTCGTTCCCAGCATGCATTACTACATCCCGAACAAGAATTTGTAAAAGCTCACCAGCCCATCCCAGTGATCTTGGATGCGACTGATGGGGCTGAGCGGAATCAACATACTGATCATTTAAATCCAGTTGCATACTTAAAATGCCTTACAATTGAGAGTGACAAGTTCAGTAACAACAGCGGGCCAGCACTTTGGCACTTTTGGTTGTGCAACCACTGCTGTCATTGGTCAACATCTCAATGAGGTCAGAGATGCACCCCCCCAAGCCCCTCCACCCCATATCCAGCAAAATAATCTACTGCTGGATCGGGGGGGGGGGAGGGTCTTATTTTATAATATAAAGTACTATGAATGGAATTGATCAACATTTCAGTTCGCCGAATTAGAGTACTATTATTTTACTATAAAAAGCTTAAAATATTTATCTTTAAAAAAAGCTAAGCCTTGCAGTCTCTTGTAAATATTAATCCATCCAAAGTACTCTCTGTAAATCTGTATCTACATCCATTGTAAAAATAATCTGTTTGTATTACAAAAAGTTCAACATATTGTAGAACCAACTATATCATACATGTCAGTCTTTTTTATGCAAAACTGTCTTTGTTGGCTGTCTGGCAAATCTGTGAAAATAGTGAGTACTTGATTGGTTGAGGGCAGCAAGTTCTTGGTTAAATTTCAAGGCGCTGCTTCTTGCGAGTACCGCATTAAAGACCCACAGATTTATACTCAGTGTCCCATGTGTCAAAAGTCCATGGCAGCAATGGCAGCAATAGCGGCAACATAATCTTTTGCCTTTTTTGTGCTCTTTGTTTAAAGAACACAGACATTTTAATAGTGAATTATTAAGATAGCAATTTAGCAGTATCTTGCTCAATTATTTTGTTGCTCTGCTGTATGTATTTCTCTCAAAATAGCCAGATAGTAACGCGTTCATTAATTTTTTGCTTATGGATCTTATGCTCTTGGTTTTAAAGAATACAGAAATGTTTAAGAATAAATTATTAAGGTAGCACTTTAGCAATATCTCATTCAATGGTTTTGTTGCTCTGCTGTAAAAGTTTCTCTCAATATAGCAGATAGTACCAAGTTCATTAAAGTAGTAAATGAAAAGTGTGCTGCAACCGCCACTATTTTGTGATTTAAATATTGTCATGATTCTTTTGACAAGCCTTTGATCTAAAATTGCAAGCAGACACAAAACAAAAGTAGCAGAAAAGTAAGACTGCATCTGGAAGGGCACAGACTTTCAAATAATGTGCGGCCATTAAATTTACAAACAGAAACAATCAGTAAAGTAAACAGACCTTCACTATAAGTTGCCACCATCTTTGTCATAGTCCCAGTGTGCATTAACAATGATAAATACCAGGCTCTTCTCTCTTCAGTCATGTTTTACTTTATTTACAATAATTAGTAAGGGACAGCAGCATAGCCAGGACTTTTAAGTAGATTGGGGAGGGGGCCACAAAGGAAGTGGTCTTTCATCTGGGGGGGGGGCAGGAGACCTGGTTTTGTAAGTGATGGGGGGGGGGGTCAAACTTTCTGTAATACAATTACAAATGTTTTTAGGGTGGAGATAATTTATAAAGTTGGGGGCCACCTCGTATTTGGGGGGGGGCGCCAGCGGGGGGCACTAGTAAGGGAGAAAACAAGGTGTTTGCAACAACGTAAAGATCCATCTAACTTCCTTTGACCTTTCTGTTTCTTCAACACATTCACACAACTTTTTATGGGGGAAGTTGATGCAAATGATGACATCTTAGTCTACAAGGCCCATGGTAACCTCATATGACGGCGCTCTCATCAAAAGATGACTTGTCCTCAAAGAGGGAATCGTCTTTAGATTGGATCCACATGATGGAGGCCATCTCTGGAGGCTCAGATGAGTCACCACTGTCTTTAAGGGACTTGTACTGCAAGAAAGAAAAAACACTTTCAAAGTGAACTTCTGTACACAAATACTTGTATATAGACGACAGCGCTAAAAACAAGCATAGATTATAGAGTATAGATTGATTGGCTGTGACCACAGGTATATTCGTTATAAGAAAAGAAAAACAAACCCATTTTGGTCATTGAAATATGTAATGTAATATGTAATCCTGTGGCATTCTAGAAGAGATTTTACACCTACATAATGGTGCCTCTTATTACCCTACCCCTTTTCAAGAACAAAGCTTCTTGTTTGATAGTCTCTACTTTTGAATCCATCAAACTCGGTGCAAAATAGATGATGAATTCCAAGGGATGTGAGACAAGATTCAAGATGCACCGAGACACTTACCCGTTGTAGCTCCATGTATTTTGTTCTGGTCTCCAAGGCCCATGATAAGAGCTCAGCCCCATCTGGCGGCATCTTAAACCCAGAGGAGTTCCTCTTACTTAGTAAATGCTGTACCCGACTCAGATCCCTGGACACGGCCCTAGAGACAGATGAAAAGAGGAAGGCTCTTTTTAAAAAGGATGGTGTGATATGGGTTTCTCAAAGAATATGTTTGTGCAAGATTAATAGACCTTTGGTTTTCGGAACCATTTGATAATAAAACTAACCTGTGAAAATTTCATTTCAAAAGGTGGTAACGTGGTTGAGATATCAACAAAAATCTGGAGCGGTTATGTCTACACAGGAAGAATAATTCGTGTATTGGAATACACAATCTGAGAAAAGTTTCTCACATTGAAACTTTTTGAATCCCTCTCTCTAAAACCACAATCCTTTGAAGGGAATCGCTTTCTCAAAATGTTATTCATAATCAATAGCTGCAGTGCTTCTTTATGGTCATAAGTTTTTGGAGTTGTTACTGAAGGTATACCCTGCCTTTAATCATAAAAACTTAATTTATCGTACAAATGAAAACATTCAGCCTTGGGCCATTTGGACTTCTTGTAGTCTAGTGGTCTCAAACCTTTTTGCTTACAGATCTGGCTAGTCTTTGGATATGCAGTACCCTTTAGTTTTTTTTAATGGCATCCTTCATTTCATTACAAAGAAATGTATTAATGATAACAGAGGAAAACAATCATGAGAAAAATACTTAAATATATTAAGTATTTTTTTAAAAGTTGCACTCTTTACTACAATACAAGAAATACATATATAACTGTTATCTGGGGAAAATAATGCAAGTACAATTACAAAGTTTGACATATCAATATTAAAATGACTGATTCGATTGGAGACCTACTTATATCCGTTCACCCTCGGGTTGCCATGTTTGGCATTCTTGATGCGTTCTTGTACATCTTTTGACATTTCATTGAAGGTGCTGGCATAAGGCTGGAGCTCCATCAACTCAAGTTCAAACTTCTCTCTCCTCTCAGTCCGTGACGACGGAGAAATACCATCATCGACTGAAACTGCGTCTCCGTCTGTGTTTGGAGAAAGAGAAGTCAACAGTGAAGCACTGGGCCAAATTTCATAGAGCTCAAACCTATTTGAGCCATTTTATTTGAGCTTTTGTTCCAACCAAAACTATTTAAAATTACTCTTTTTCTCCTAAGCAAAAACTAAGCTGGAAATCCATCAAAGACGGTATGTGTGATATGATATCTTCTTAGCTGGTAACCTTAATAATAATAATAATAATGGTGGCTTCTTATATAGCGCTCAAATCCGTCACTCAGTGACTCTCATGGCGCTTCAACATTATTTCTGGTTAGCGAAACTGTAATTGTGCTTAGCTGTATTTTGTGCTTCTGCACCCTGGTAGGGTGGCATTGCCCCCTTAAAGTTGCATGGCCCAATTTCGCCAATGTTTTTTTAAATATTTTTTTAAAGAGTTTTTTTCTCTGACTGAATGTTGACAGATATTGTAAAAAAAAAACAAAAAAAAAACATAAAACTATTCGCATATGCCACGAACAATGTACAAATATCATGTAACATGCAAAATCTTCTACATTGTGAAATAATGTCAGGATCTCAACAGTAATGAATTTTCAGCTTTAATTAACTGTTACTACAATCATTGGTAATTTTTTTTGCCTAACACTGTAAATCAAAGCTTATAACTTTTGAATCTAAAAAAACTAGCTATTTAAAAACTAAATCTAAATTTTTGGGTCAAATTGGCAAAATTTGGACCTAGAATCTTTAAGCTTTTCATTGAACAGCCAGTGAGCAGCTTCTTCTTTCACTAGTCCAGTAGCTTTTGTCATTGGTTTATGTCTCAAGGTTTCCTTGCATCAGCATTGTCATTTGTATGGGACTATAAAATATAATTGTAAGCTTGAATTTCTGGGGATAAACACATTTGAAAGAATAATTGCCTGGAGTAAATGAGTGCAGTGAAACTGTTGTGAAGCTTTTATTTTCAGATGTGGTTTTTGTGTATGTAATTGTCTCCCTCTGTATTTGTAATTTTGTAAGAATTTAAAAAAAATTAATTGTTAATATACAGAGTGGTGTGTTTTTATGTGGTTTTATGTATTTTTGTATATACTTTTCACACCAGGAAAAAGAATTTCATGTACTTATACTATAAAATATTGAACCAAGTTGAAACTTTCTTGAATGCACCATTTGTGTGTGTACAGTGAAAGTAATACCATTGGTAACACACAGTGTGGACTGACCACTCCTCCATTGTGTAGCCTGCAACACTTGAGCGATTCCAGACATCAGTAGCACATGGGCTACAGTGCACCACTCTTCTGCATGGTGTTGGACAGTACACACTCCTGCCTACTACAACTACCAGGACTACACAACATGTGAATAGCTACTCCTTACAGTATAGTCAGCTGTGAAACTACATTACTCATCTAAAAAAAAAAAACACTAATTTGTGGACACATATCCTTGTAAATATAAACCAAAAATATTGAACATTGTTGGCTCTAGAATACAGCCCCAAACCTCTAGATAAGATTCAACCCTACCAGGTGGCTTTGCCCGGACCTCACACCACACTGACAGCTCTTCAGCAAGGTGCAGGTAGGACTAAATAACTCAACTTTACATAAATACCCTTCAGATGAAATATTGTTATGATTTTTATTGCAATGGCTCATCACTTTTTAGGATGAGATGTTCATTTTTAAAGTACCTGAATCCGCAGTTGCTGTCCTGTCCAATGAGGTGTTGGAATCTGTTGCGTTGTGTCGGACCTGAGTAGCACTAGGGGTTACATTTACACTGGTCATTGACGCCTTGTAGAAGGGCTCCCCCGTGCGTTCAAATTCAGGGTGCTCTAATTCTAGACGACCAAGACTGATCAAGAAAAATGAGAGAGCAAGTTGTCAAAATGACAAATTTAAAACAGTGAGCCCAAAACATAAGGTAACTAATTATTTCAAAAACGCATTGCAACAAACTGACGAACATAATGAGCAGGAAACCAGTTGACCATGATGTATAAATTAAATAATCTTTAGTTGGTAAACTGTCTTTGCATTGATTTTTGTTTTCAACCATTGTTTTTGCATGAATTTGATTAGTTTTTACCAAGTAAAAATGAAATTCACAGATAGTCTAGTTGAAAAAAGATAAATTTCACACAATGGAATGAAATATGAAACAAATTATGTAAAATACAATCAAAGGTTCTCAGTACACGTTTTGAAATCAATTTCCAGATTAAACAAAATTAAACAAATAATACAGGGACATGTATCGTATCAGCTAAGATAAGAGTCGACTCAATTTTCATGTGCATACATTTTTTAGGAACAATGACAGTAAAACCAGAATTGACATAAGGCATGTAAGGAAATTGTGTAAATTTGATTTGTCTTACCGTACAATTCTAAAGTTCAAGTAGCACACTGTACAAATTCAACAGGGCCCAATTTCATAGAGTTGCTTAAGCACAAAGGTAACAAAGCAAAAAAAAAAACTATTCGGCTGATCAGAATAATGTTACCGGCCAAAATACCTTGTCAAATGTACCAGTTGGTTTCCTGCTTTTTTTTTGCTAAGCAGAAATTTGTTAAATATCATTGTCTACTTGAACAGCTCTATGAAATTGTGTCCTGGTTTGACAATGGATGAAGCAGTTTGCTGTTTTTCTATTTGTATTGGAAATATACACATTCAGCAAAATGTAAATCAGTTTGTCTATTTCCAATTTGAAGTTTGTCAACATACAAATGTGCAACTGCAGTTTGCAAAAAAAAAAGGGGGGAAGAAGGAAAGTTCCAGTCACAGCAAGACATGGATACTGTTTTTTTTACAAATATTATTCAATGATACAGCTGAACATATATGAAACTTTGTACTATAGTTTTATTGGACAAATTGTAGCAACTGTTTACCCACTAGTTAAGTTACCGCTAGTACATGTACATCAAAATATTTTAACACAGTCTAATGCTCTGCAGATGTGCAATTTTGCCATGCAAGTATTTCTTTAAAAACAATAAGTTGCAAATTTGTTAACAATTCAAATGCAACAATAGTTTTTACCATAAATTTCACTGCACCCCCCAACACATCAAGGAAGGTAATGCTTAAATTGGCTCAATTTAAGGATATTTAAAATAAGCAAGCGTTTTAAAAGCAAGCCTTTTAAATGAAACACTTAATTAAGTGAATGGATACGACCACACTGATATCGAGGCTGATATTTCAGATGTCATTGGCTGTCATGTCACTATCTTTTTGAAAATGGTCTGGTTTTGGCGTCGGGCGTTATAGTAATAACAATTCAGAGTGCTCTAACTAACCAGAGAAAGTAACACAGCGCTTAACACAAAATAAACAACAGGCAAAATGAGGAACAGAATAAGCAAAATAAAAATAATTAAACAAGTGAATTTGAGAGTTTTTGAAAGCTGCTAGTGAGTGGCGGAAACTGTAGGGTAAATTGTTGCCGAGTTTTAGGGCAGGAACGTGGAAGCTTTTGTCACCAGTGGTAGTACGGGTTTTGGGCACAAGTAATTTGGTATCCTTGTGACCACATACAGTATGGCCCACCCAGTGCCTTATAAACCTTTTTCATTGTGCAGGGATCTTGATTTTCTCTCATTTAAATCAATGTCACCAAACCGAGACTGGAAGGAGAAGTAGTATGGTTCCTTTTAGTACAATGAACATTAGCCTTAAGTACTGTTATTGGATACAGGGAACATGACCAAGCAAGACGGTGGCAGCACCATGATAAAGTTCTAGAAACAATCGACTTACTGTTTCCTCTTGTAGATCATGCAGCAAACACTAATACATACAACGACGACAAGAAAAACAATCACTCCTGCCACGATCAGACCAATAGCTACACCTGATAAACCACCTGTAGGATTGAGAAAAAACAAGATCATAAATTATTATAAGACTGATGACTGATCTTCTGAACTCTGACCTTTGTGACTTTGTGTAAGCAGGCACAAGTCTTGATTGCAGGAAAGTACCCAATACCCTGGTAAACTCATGGTCATAAAAAGTAACCCGATTCATCATAACACTACTTAAGCCAGCAGAGGGATGTCAGTGCATCTTTTTGATAAATGAAATATGACGACTTTGTAATTATTGTTTAAGTACTTACCACTGGCTTGAGCAGCAGCTGGCTGAACACAAATGAGAACCAACACTAACAAGGCTGTTACAGCAAATGCCATCTGCTCCATTTTATATCATCCAATTGTGAACTAACTGTATACTTCCTCGTGCAAGTTCTTGCCTCAATCCCTAATTCTTCATCTTTTTTTAAATCTGAAAGCAAAGGGTTAAAGAAGAAAATACAAATCAATTGCCCAATGTTAGATGAGAAACTGATTAAGAAGACATTTTCAGGGGATAGAAACACAAGCGCTTTCAATTCAATACTGACATCTATATCGTGGCTGTTAAACAAGGAATAAAAAGTGATCGTAATAAGGTGAAACAGACAATATTAAACACATTTGTTGAAACCCCCCAAAAAAGCTTATTTTTTAGTGTGCTTTTGGAACCAAGATTGAAAAAGTTCCAGTTTATGTGAACAAAGTAACACTTTTAGCCATGATCGTTGTCCAACAATAAGCATTTTGCTTTTACATTATAACCGATTATTTCAATTTGCTTTAAAATAAAACATCACTTACCTTCCTACAAATACTGTTTAAACTGACATAGCCACACCCTGCTCAACTTTACTGTCCTAATATGTCTGAATGTTAGTCAAAGACTTTGCGTTAGTAATCACAAGCGTTAATGATACAACTACCTTTTCAGCAAATAAAACCTGGCTAGACTCATGTTCACACATAAACTGCAATCACAATAGACGCAGTGGTGTAACTGTGTAGGCCATTTATGTCAAGGCTATATAGGCGCACATAAAGTTTGTTTATGTCAAGGCTGCATAATAGTACACATTGGGAGCGTGTTGTTGGGCTGTTACAGTTGGATACACATGAACTGCCGACACCAAATAAAACTTGGGTGGAACATGTCACGCTGGTTTGGACAGTGGTTGGCCCACACATATCATGGTTGTTGTAACAAGGACAAAGGCCATGACGTAGGAGCACTATTTCAAATCTGAAGAGGTTTTTTTTATTTTTTATATCTAGGCTTTGTGAGCAAACACGTCATACAGATGTCAACAAAAAAATAATTCAAAGTCATGAGCGAGTTCATGGTAACAGGGGCAATTCTACCCTATAAATAGCTCAAAAAACGTAATTCTCTTATTTCTGAATTTGATCTGTAAATAAGAACTAATTTGGGGATATGCCCTGGGGGTTTTGCCCTGCACCGAAGTACATGTATGACATTCTATTGTGGTTTTTGATCTTTTAAGTACTTGTACAATATATGGTTTGTTTGTTTATATTTTTTGTTATAAACTCTTTTTAACAGGCATGATATCTGCCCTTTAAACAAAAGTAGGACAATTTTTACGAGAACAAGAGCTGAGATTCATACATCATTAGCCGAGTGCTTTTAATTGGTCATTAATTGCAATTTCACATCCGTAATGACCAAGAGGTCGTTCATCGAATAATGTGAATAGTTTTGAAAAAGATAAATCAAAATCAACAAATAAATATTCTACTTAGACAATTTGAATTTCTTTTTGCCAAACAAACACTTGTATATTGTATTGTGAAACCTCATCCAAATGGGCACTCATGATTTGTGGGTTTTCAAGAACAATTCATTTAAAAAAAATTTTTTTTTACATTATAGTAAGTGGCAATCCCGTTAATTCTTTAAAAAAAAATCAATGTTCAGTTTTAGGCTAGTAGTAGGCTTCTGATAGATTTAAAACAAATTATTATTATTTTTTCTTCGTCATTCATACCCTTCTAAATTCCTTCAGGGAGTATTAAACTTTAAAGGTAAGAGAAGTTCTGATCCAAATTCAATCCCAACAGTTTCTTTCTTTAATTCTTCAACAAACTTTGAACTTTGATCAGCTCTGCAATTGTACAAAGTCAGCTCTACCTATAATTGTACATTACACTAACAGAGAGATATACATGTATCGCCATAGTTTGAATAAACAAACAAACAAACACCCCAACACCACAATAAACAAAAGAACAACTTGCATTTATTTGTTGATACAATCAATCAATCAATCAATCAGTCATCAAATTGGCCAAAAGACAAAAGTAGTAGAAGTTTGCAATTGGATGTTATATTCTCTGCTTTTCAACCAAGCTATTTAAAACTAATGTTCCAGCAAGCACCACTTGGAAGAACTTCTTTTAAAAAACCTGTATTGTAACTTCCGTTATAAAAGACAATTTAAATACATAGAGGTAGGTGTTTAAAACATTTCATATTTTCAACAATTTTAACCTAGATTTTTCTTGAACAAATACCAGATGCTGGAATCACAAAAATGAGTACACATAAGAAATATGAAAAACCATAATTTCTTATTTTGATTAACCAGAAAGGGACTGTCACATTACAAAGTGTTGTATCTTGTTGTAAGCATTAATGATAATTATGAATATCTATACTGCCACCAGTTGTAATTTGTAAGTATTGTACTACTAACTAGAGTACTTTGGAAGTTTGTATAATACTAATACTAGCACAATGGGTAGTAAACTGGCACATTGTTTAGAAGAAACATTTGATCTTAAAAATACACCAATAATATTAATGACTTTCCTTCCTCCATGCAATAACTAAGTCAATGGTTTTCTATCTTCCATTTTTGTAGACTTGTTCAGTTGAACACCCGTTCTTGGATTCTTCAGTATCAATCAACAGAGAATTTGTGTGATTTGGCTGGGAGATCGAGGCACAATTACGTTTGGAAGCACTTTTGGGGGATCCTACAGTGAAGTACAACATAATCGCATCGGTTGATTTTGGCCGGAGGGTCGAGGGAGCAGTAATCCTAGATAATGACACACTCCGCCTCCGCGTGCCTCCTCGACCTTGGTTGGTTTTGAATTTGTTGTACTTCTTTGCACTGTAGGATCGTTATGCACTAAACAAAGTTATAAAATAAGAAGGGAATTAATAACTATTTATTAGAACAAAAGCAGAAAACTTCAAAACTATCAAATCGTGATAGTTTTGGGGAGTTTCCATACTGTACTTACAATGAGAACAGCATCAAAACCAATGCAGCAGCAGGGTGTTGGCCAACGGGCCAGAGATTATACTGAATAATGATACAAACGATGTCAAAAGGCCAGAGTCACATTTCACCTGTCACCGATCGATAAACGATAGCAACTTTGTGTAGTCCATGCTTAAGGAACGGTGACTAGGCGAAAACCACAATAAACCCACGTCTGTGCCTCAAAGGACCTGTCTACCAATTACTTTTGTTTTGTTTACAGAAAGTTGGTGGAAACCACTAGACTAGCTGGAAGTCCTCTCCTTTGAAAAGGAATTCTCCAATACGAAACTTTCAGTGTCCTAACAGAATCGAGATAAGCTTTTTAACTACTGCAAAATTCTGAATAAATTAAAACGTTTGAGTCCTACTCTTGACAGGATCTCTAACGAAAGTTAAAATGTTATTTTGTTTGTTGGTTAAACAACATTTCTTTACCAAGGGTTATAGAGCAATGAGGGTGACCCCAGGGTCCAAAACAGTTAAACTGGTTTTAATTCGTGAGATGTTAAAGGCAGGGTACACTTATGGTAATTGTCAAAGACAATCCTCACTTGGTGTATCCCAAAATATGCATAAAAGCTCAAGCTTTATCAGTCAACTGAGTCATGAGAAACCGTGAAAATCCTCATTGTATGTTTTTACTGTTCTCAAACAGTGTTTTTGGACTAGATCAAAACTTGTTTGACTAATTTCTCAAAACTGTTGCATTTCAGGCAAAAACACCTCAGGGGGAAGTTTTCACCACTGACCATCTTTACACCATGTTAGCTACGTCTTCTGGGAACTTTTCAATTTTCAATGTTACCGATCTAAAGGTATGTTTTCACGATATTTTTGCGACTCCATTGACGGAGTCATTAGTTTTCTAGAAATGAGTAAAAACAATAAAATTTGATCTTGCAATTCCAAAACTCAACATTTAAACAACAGTGAAACCATTAATCGGGGTCCACTTGTTTCTTATGACTGAGTTGACCTATGTAACTTTCATAGGTTTGTTATTTCTTGCATACACGGACTGACATAAAGTGTAGAAACTTGTTGTTTACAGTATATTGCCCAGCATTCAATTGAGTCAAAGTCAATTCAACTAATTTTCGTTGGAATTCACACTTATTTTATTGAAAAAGCATTGTATTTAAAAGACAGTACATGTGCAAAGTTTAAGCAAACAAAATGGTAAAGAGACAGAGAGTGGAAACTTAAGAAACTTGCAAAAAGGACGGTAAATTTTCAGAACACAAATAATAATAATAATAAAAATAAAATAAATAAATCAAGCAGGCCCATTACATCAATCCTTTCAAAGGAATTCATTCAGGTAATAGCACACTTTTACTCTTTGAAAACCATACCCTGACAAAAATAACAACCCTTTAATAAAAGCTAAAGCTTTTTCATATAGAAACTATACTATGTGTACTGAAGCAGCTGTGAGAAATTGTAACAAATAATGTACAACAATACTGATGCAAATCCAGAAAGGCTGCACAAAGCAAATATTAAACAATTTTTTTCAAATAAGATCAGCACATAAAAATTAATAAGTAGGATTTCTTCTTTGCATGGTGGAATTAAATAATGCTAAATTCTTTTGAGTTTTTCAAGTATCTACCTCTTTTGGGAATAGCTGATTGGTTTTGTTCTTATTCACTTGTTAGCGTCAGGTGCCAACACGACAACAGAGGTAATGACATGGTGTACAAAAAAGAATTCATTATTATAAAATTCAACTTGGAGGCCAAAGGCAAAATAGCTCCTCTAACAAAAAAGTTATGGCATTAATTATTGTAGCTAGAATTGTCCCAAGGACATGTTTTCTTATTCCCATGCATAATTTAACCTTACTATAACGAGTTATGAATGGCAGAAAACCGATCAAACTTTCACACTCAGTATTCTTAAAATGCAATTTTGCACACTAATTGTTTACGCCTTTTTCTCCACTAACTTTTCATTACATCCTTCTTCAGGGCACAGACAACAAAATAATAAAGATAGATAGTTCCCAATTGACGTCAAGCGGTGTAATGGCAGCCATCTTTGTGGGCAATGATACATCAATTTTGAACCCACAACTGTGCATTATGCGTAAATATCGCATGCGGCACGCTGGAGTTTGTTTAAATTTCCTTACATGATTGGGTGGTGAACCACTTTGATGCAATGTAGCTCAAAGGCAAAACCAAAGTTGCCCGTAAACATGGAGGTTATCAGGAACTATCTACAGACTACTTTGGTTTTTCAGAATCCCATCTGTACTTCTAACGATGTATTTTTTTTCAGAGACCATTCAAAGCATATTTCAGCAAATGGTGCTGGGAAACAACTAGGAACGTGTCCGAAGCAATCCCAAGCAATCATATAGACCTTTATCAAGCTGCCATCATGTTGGTCATGTTCCCTGTATTCAACAGCACTAATAAGTGGTAATACTCATCGTACAAAAAGGAACCAGACTATTGGCCCTTCCAGCCTCAGTTTGGTTACATTGATTTGAACGGATGAAAATCAAGATTGCCGCATCATGGCAAAGGACTGTAGTGCCCCTCCCTGAGACCCCTTAAAAGGAGTTAATAAATACCCCCTACCTAAAAAAATTGACAATTTCCATTTTCATGTCTCAAGAGTGTATATGTGGCAATGCCCTTCAACAGACCTTTCCATTGTCGATAAACAAACAGCGCTGGTTGACATTGTCAGCCAAATGTTAGCAAAACATTCAATCATGTAAACTTTCAATTACAAATTTTCCTCCCATGATTGATTGGTTGCTTTGTTTCCAACATATTCAACACTATTTTGGCTATCTGTTTTTGCTTTGCATTTATGGCTTCCCAAAGTTTTCCAACCTTGGTTGGCAAAAACCTGGGCTGTGATGTTACAATAGAAAGGTCTATATTGTCCATGAGGCACTCCTGGTAGCCTGGTTGGCTGATTGGCCACACCTGATTGGCTGTGGTGAGACTCAGTTGCCATGGTCACTTCCTTCTAATTGGTTATAAGGCACACAGAAGGTAATGCAACTTTCCCAGTAGGTTTCCTTTCTGTCATTCTTATGTAAGCAGTGAATTTTAAACATCTGTATTTACAACCTCCAATTAACATGTTGGTGTGTTCCCCTTTTTGCTCCTCTTGAACAGCATTTAACACACCGCTACGGGGCTGGCTGTACAATCTTGAAACCTAGTATTGTATAATAGGACAAGAGGGAACACTCCAATTAAACACACGTAACCACGCTGGCCCACCATGGGTTCCAATCCCTGTAGGTAAACTACACACAGATGTCCACTTACAAAATGTTGGTTGCGTGACCAGTGTTATCTGATGGGTCAGCACCATTTTCTCAATGGACAAAATGCTTCTTGTCGGGCCGTGTCACATGCTTTTTCCACCCTCTAGTTCTATTATATAACCCAATGCCTTGAAACCATAACAACCATTATCTCAAAACCTTAACAATACTGACGCTAACTTGTATAGGGTTCTTCCTGTTAACCTTTTCTTGTGACTTCATTTTTTCAGAAGTACCCTGTTGTTAATGCAAATATTGAGGAAACTGCCGGGCACACAACAATTTGTACAGTGTTTTCAGTTTTCAACAAGAAACTCAGCTAGGCCCAATTTCATGGCTCTGCTTAATGTAAGCAAAGAATTGGCACTGCAGGGAATTCCACGCTTACGTCAAGTGTATTTCACAGGTTAGCAGGGAATGCTTGCTTGTGCCCATGCCTACTCCATGTTACTAGACATTGTTCTCCTCCACAGCTAGCGCAGAAATTCGGCGCTTGCCCTGTAAGCGGAGAGTTGTGATCATAAGCGCCGAATTCTGCAGTAAGCAGAGCCATGAAATTGGGCCCTGCTTAGCTGAGAAGTTACATGCCTGAATTATTGTATAATCAGTCTCTTTTTACCCTCCAGATGTCACCTCAATATGATACCAAACAATACTCATTTTCTTAACCAGCCGAATGTGCTTGGCTTGAAGTAACTCAACAGGAATACTGCGATGCTGGCAGCTGGAAGGCACATCAGGTAAAACATCCCTTTCTCAACAAACTATGGAGGACAACCGTGAAAAGAAAGTGTAATTTAGAGGTCCTTTAAGACTATGATGAACTGAAATTGAAAGAAGACTTACACTAATTCGCAACAGCAGATCTGGCAACTGGGATAACACAATCAGGGAGCATCTCAAAAGTCGGAATGGAAGGAGCGTTTCAATGGGGGACTTTTGGGATGCTAGGTGGCAGCAGACTTACCAGGTAAATCCATTGTTCTCGGTAATTTGGGCATGCTGAGAACTATGTCAACAATGGAAATTTACCTGGTAAGTCTGCTGCCACCTAGGGTTACAAAGGTCTCTCATTAGATCAATGAAGTATTCTAGCAGGAATACATAAACCAGTCCATTGGACTGTCGAGAGAGGTCCATTTGAGAGTTCAGGAACGTGCATATTCTCTCATGTTGGCATGTACCCGTAGTTTGGCTTGTCACGGTCCAGCAGAACGTTCTGGCAGTCCACTGGATTGCAGGTGTACAATGCCTATGGGAAAGTTTTTTCGTGCCAGGAACGTGCTTAACTTTTTGGATGCTCCCTAATTGTCAATCAGGGATAGGGGAGGGGGGGGGGTTGGACTAAAATGACAAATTCAGAAAAAAGGCTACAGTAAAAAGTGCTTTTCTGTGCCATCCACAGTTTTAACTGTAGGTTTATAAGATAATTACTTATAGTGTAGTCACTGTTGTGTGACTTTTCAATGTTTTTAGTTTTTTTCCCGCTGTCCAACGGAAAGCAAATTTCATGTGATTTCACACGATGAATAAATTAACTGAATTGAAAAGAATTGAGTTGAGATACAATGAGGAACAATTGGACCCGCTGAATGAGGCTTAGCAACTGGGACAAAGTAATTACAATGATGAAGTTTTGTGGTCTTCAAGAACACGCAGCGCTGTGTCCTAACCCTACAAGGATTGGAACCCAGGCAACCACAGGGGTTTCCCTTAACTTTTTTTTTCACTCGCCCGCCGGACGAGTCAGCCAAAATCTTGGGTCGCCCGCAAGTTTTTTCACTCGCCCGTACGTATTGATGCACACAAATTCGTAGCATAAAAAAAACACCAAAAAACACACACACACACAAAATCTTATCCCCTAATTTCTGCCCTTAATAATACTTTTTTCATCAACAACCATTTTCATGGATTTGTGATTTGAGAATCGGTTTTATAGAACTTCTTTTGCAATGAAATCTTCGTATTAACGATCGATCAATGACGCACGATTGAGGAAAAAGTCAATGAACTTTGCCCTGCAACGCCCTCAATCGGCAAAAGTTGTCGATGCTGAATAGCCTTAACCCAATGCTGTGTATAGAACAGAATCCGCGGGCATGCGCCACATTGTGCAGCATTTGTTTACCTCGACTCGTGAACGTGTACAGAGTTGGAGGCTAGCCAAGCTTTCTTATGAATATTATATTTTTTAACGGGCCAATCACAGCGTGCGAAATGTTGGTTAGGATGGACTTTGGACCTGCTGTAGTACTGTACAATACACCATGTGCTGTGTGCATGCGTGGACTGCCGGCGGGCGAGCGAACGTTGTGGGGCCTGTGGATACTCACTACCACCATGTGGTAATGTGCGTGCGTGCGTGTTTTACTTATGAACAATTGTGATCGCGATCGCGATCACATTAAATCTAGCAAATGTCAAGACTTGCCAAACAATTTTAAGAACTTATAAATAATCTCTCTTTGGGATTTTACCACTGTACCCATCATTTATTGTGAAAAGGAACAATTTTTTGACTCGCCCGGCAGGCTAGTAAAGGAAGGGTTTTGACTCGCCCGCCGCTGTTTTCACTTGCATTTGGCGACCGGGCGACCATTAATTTCGAACCCTGAACCAAATTATGAAATCCACAACCAAGTCCTGAAATATTAGATTTTAGGGCCCAGAACTTTCGTCTGATGCATTCGGCCAATCCAAAATTAAAAAGCATAAAAACAAAAACCGGCAGGCAGATTTCACCCCCCTCACTCTATAAAGTTCAAAACTTTACCTTATCCTGTTTTTTCCACTGCTGTATAACAGAATGATATCTGATGCGAGTGAATGTCACCATAGTGTATAACGGAATGTACTTCTTGGGCATCAGCCAGTTAAGAAATTTATCCACTTTCTTCTTGTACAGAAACCATTTGGAGTTCACGAGGGATCTCATCTGTAAATGCGAAAGTATGGCATTTATGTCATCGGTGATCTGGGCACAATTTCATAGAGCTGCTTAAGCACAAAAAGTAGATAAGCACAGCAAACTTATGTTTACCAGAATTGATTACCAACCAAAAATACCATGTCACATGCACCATTTCTGACTGGTATCCTTCAAATTTTTGCTAAGCACAAAACTTGTAAGCGAAATTAAATTGTCTGCTGCAGCTCCATGCATAGAGGTGTTTAAGCAGAAAACATTGCTTATCCTTTTTCTCGCTAAGCTAAAATATGCAGGGTACCAGTTACATTTGGTGCATTTGGCATTGTATTCTGGCTGGTTACCTTATTCTAGTCAGCATAATTTTGTTATGCTTGGCTACTTTAAGCAGCTTATGAGATTGGGCCCAGGTTGGACCTTTCACTTGGGTGGACCCTGGTTCAAATCCTACCGCCACTTCACTTCCATCTCCAACCAGAGCCTTGCATAGTCCCTACATGACTACGTAAGTTTTCCCCGTTTTTCAGTTTATTTTTGTAAGTGGACAGTAAAATAAAATGAAACAAAAAATGAAATTACATATTGTGGGTTTTCCTCCCACAATTAACATAAACTCGTTCATCATCGACTTCTACTCACATTTATCTTCAGGCCTACAGATTACAGAGCTAGTCATTGATAAAGACCCTTGATTTTATTATCAGATATAAATAATTTGTTAAAAATCATTTAAAAAATCCATTAGCCTTTTTCACAAGGAATTTTTGTTCTCATCACAAAGGGGCTAACCAGACAAGCGGTAATTAAGGTTTAGAAAATGGAAAAAGGGTCGCAAATTGAAAAACGGAAACAAATTCTGAAATAGGTCTTTGGTGGGTCATGAAGATATTGATGTTTACTCGCCTTACCTCAACATAGTTATACATGGCCAGATCACACATGGCTTGGGCATCAGGAGCTCTGTGTTCACTGAATGCAGGGAGTACTTTAGCTGGGAAAAAATAAGAAATGAGTCGTGCGATTGTAATCATTGGGTGTCAGGGCCAAGCAGTCTACTGCACCGGAATCAAGTTCAGCCGTCGATTTCACCAAACTCTTCCTAACTTAGGATTAATCTTAGGACATGGGACGAGTCCCAGCCTTGCACTGTAACATGTAAACCTTAAGATTAATCCGAAGTTAGGACTAGTTACTCGTCCTAACTCGAGATAGGATTAATCCTAGCGTTTCGTGAAATCGGCTGCTGGTGGCTCAGTCATCGGATTATGGTTGCAATGAGGTTTAATTTGAATAGTTGTTAATCATTAACCTTTGATAGCGGATTGTACGTCAGCAATGGGAGAATGTCAAGCGTCTCCAACGGTTTTGACCTCAAGATGCTGGATAGCACCATTTTGTTTTGACCATTTCATTTTCGTTTATCCGACTCGCTATCAATGTTATTTTTTGGACAACATCCAAGAGCAGCTAAAGCAGAGAAGAAATGAGATAAAAGACTTTTTCAAATGTTCAAATCTCCTACCAGATCCACGACTTTAAAAACCAGGACAAATTTACTTCCTTACCAAAATCATTGTTATATTTCTCCAAGAACTCTTCCAGTACAACACAGTCCTCGAATCCCTGATCCCCAAAACAGATAAGCAGAATTTTAATTGGTGAATATTAGTTAATAAATGTACAAAAAACACAAAGAAAGAAACAGCACTTGCATCTGGACCCTGCACTAAAGTACACATTTTGATTTGTACTTTAGAAGTGAAGGCCAGTGCTCGTACTTAACGTGTATCTTGCATATTATTTGTGAAGACGTAGCTTTGCTGTTATTAATTGGAATTATGTGTAAAAAAGTTTATAATGTAATACACTTACAGGAGTTCCTGTGGCGTTAACCTTACTAGGGTGAACCACCCCTGGGTGTGGTCAGGGTTACTGTGACTTTACACAAGTTAACTCCTTTCGATCCCTCCCCCGCCCAAATCTCTCTACAGCGACAGTAGGCACCATTGAGTGAATACTTCAACACTGTCGCTAGAATTTAACGTTAGATTGTAATCAACAACAGGATCATAAATGTTTGAGTTTGAAAAACTTACACAGTTCATTCCTTGTCCGTAAAATGGCACCATTGCATGGGCCGCATCTCCAAGAATCAGTACTTTGTCTTTGTAGTTATAATGAGAACACTGTTGAGGCGGTAAAGAGGAACAAATCCATAAAATAAGTCTGAGTAATTATATAGTTTGTTACTTTCTTATAATATCTGGCCCTCCATTAAGCACAAGAAGAACGACATGCAACCTCGTTTTTCAAAAAAAGAGAGCAAACTGCAAGCACACAAAGTTTTTCACAGTTTTTAAAAGTTTTTATGGCCTTTATAAAAAGGGAATGGGGAGAAAAAAGAAAAAAAAGGAAAGTTTGCAAGCTTGAGAAAAGCATTGAATATACATCACTTTCAAAGGAAGCACTAATAAATGTGTAGAAAAGCGTTCCTGAGAGAGTGGAAAGTGTTGTGAAGATGAGCAGAATATTCTGTAAGAAAGGTCAAGACTCGCCATTACTCTAACCTTGGTTCTTCTCAGATAATTTATCAAGAATGACAATATTTTCACATGGTTGATACCAATAAACTACTTCTTTTCAAATACTTCCTACAGCATGCAGAGCTTCAAATCTTACTTATGGCGTGCCTTGGCCGATCAGTCAAGCGCACCGAACTCAAGCTCTGGTGTTTCAGCAGAGTGTGGGTTTAAGTCCCGGTCTTGACACTTTGTATCCTTAAGCAAGACACTGAACCATTATTAATCTGTCCATCGAATGGCTTGTAAAGCCGTAGGTCCTGTGTGTTGTGTAATGCACATAAAAGAACCCAGTTACACTTATCGTTCAGAGTTGGGGTTTGCCACAGTGTTTCTGGCAGTGGCTGTGGAATGCACGCAGCACCCCACATGGGTCTCATAATTTCATAATTCATAAACTTAAAAACCTGTCTTCAAAAGTGTGTCTCTTTGTTCAACCGCCTTGAGCATTTTATTACTATACTTATAAGACGCCGATACTTATATGATTATTATTATGTCTTAGGTTCTCCGAGACATTTGCGAGTGCTCACTTTGATTGACACCATCGGCAACCCACGGTTCTTCAGGAAGGTGTCTTGTATCACCTCTTCTCCTATGAGGGGAATGGCATCAGGGAAGTACTTTCTGAAGAAATCTAACGCAGCCGTCTCTCCTTCACTCTCGATATCTTCAAATTGTGCGAATGGCATGAACAGCGTGCATGTGAATGAGGCATCCATGTTGGGCAGCGCTATCATCATAAACTCTTCCCTCGGCCAAATGTGAAGGTAGTTTATTCTGGTTGCAAACTATGAACAGCGAGGGCAAAGAGAAGGCTAACAAATACGCACTACAAGTTCAAATTTCATAGGACTGCTTAGCAGAAATTGATCAGCTAAGCAAATGTTACCAGAGGACCAGGGCCCGATTTCAAAGAGCTGCTCAAGCTGAAAATATTGCTTGAAAGATTTCTGCTTAGCAAAAATAAGCAGGGAACCAGTCACAAACTGTGCACACAACATGGCATTTTGTGCTAACCCTTCTACAGTAAGCAAAACTGGTGCTTTGTAAATGTTTGTGCTTAAGCAGCTCTATGAAATTGGGCCCAGTTACACTAAATGTATATGACATTACGCCTTGGTTGATAACCGGTGTATGCTAAGCATTATTTTTGTGCTTAGGAGCTCTGATATTTGACGCAGGTCAATTAATGCTGGTAGTAGACCAGGAGTAGTGAAAGAAGAGGGGCAAGTTCATATGTGGAGTGTCATGGCTAAGCAAGCTAGTGTACCGGAATCAAGCTCTGGTGTGTCCATAGTCATAGCACTTTGGGTCCATGGGCAACTTCACCTGACAGCAAAGTTAGTATGATATTGGACATTGGACATTCACATACAGCGAATATCTACTTTGCTATTTCGATATTGGACATTGGACATTCACATACAGCGAATATCTACTTTGCTATTTCGATATTGGACATTGGATATTCGCTGCACAAACCCATGTGAATGTTCAATGCCCAATATCAAACTCACTTTATAGTCATGTGTTAAAGAACCCAGTATATTGATCATGAAAGAGAAAGCCCCAGTGTTTCAGGCACAAACACCTTGTGACCATTACAAGCCTCTGAATCTTCAAATGGCACTACGACATAGAGGAATAATCACCAATTTAAAAAAGTCCACTGAACAGAACAAACTAATACGATGTTTTACTATTGTTTGCCACCAGGATGTGACTTGAATGCCATAATTTCGCTACAACCTAATCAACCTAGTTGACATGTACAGTATTGACATTTCAATGATGCGATGATCGTCTCGGTTTACCTTGCCGTCCTTGGGTGGTATGCTCAGCTCCATATACCCATGGGGTATGTATTCCTGGCTGTAACTCATACGCCCAAGTCGAATCATCTGCTTCCTGATGGCAGAGTACGCGCCATCACAGCCGATGATCAAGTCTGGCTGCACGGTCATCTCAGATCCATCCTCTCTATAGGTGTGATACCCAAACAGAGTTTATGAGAATTACCCTTTCTGCCCGTTTGCCGTTAATATTGTGTATGATAAATCATTGTTCAATTAACAAAATGTTAGAACGCTTGTATACACCACTTACTACCAAGATCTCAAACTCTGTCTTGGTCTCGCACTTTGTGGCTACCAACACTGTAAATTTGTATAGAAAGCGTGTGGATGGAGGTCCCCCATTAGCATAGCTTTCCAAGTGGCCAGCCCTCTTGATTAAAGAACAAAATGAATGAAACAAAACAACGACAACAAGACAGACTGAACAACAACTAGAAGTTGCTTCTGTATTCCATCTTGACCTGCATTTAGCAGAAACAGGGCTTTTATACAGCGATAGAAACAGTGTTTTGTAAATCATTAAGAGAAAAAAACCCAACCCAAAACCCCAAACAGACAAACTTACTTCCTGAAGACGAGCGTTCCTTTGTCCAAACTTGCCTGGAGTAGCTTGTGGGAGAAGTACATTTGAATGTTGGGATATTTTTCCGCCTCTAAATAAGAAAACAAAAGTAATCAAACAGAAAAAATACCTGCATATTATACACATTCGAAATTGTGGTTTTGACTAACTTCTCAAAAGAGTTTGTATATCTGCACATCATCCTAAAAATAAGAAGACGAAAAAATGTCATACCTGTTAGAAGCGTTTCGTTTAAGAGCCGCCGATCAACGGACAAGATAAACTGTAATGACAGGGAAAATACTTTAAATTATAACTGCTTTCAAGTTGACTTATTAAAATAATTGTCACTAAAAAAAAACCCATGAAATTATTGCAAACTGCTTACCAACCAAAAGGACCTATGGTATAAATGCAAAAAAAAATGTTTTTAATGGCCCGGCAATATGACCCTAGCCGAGTCTTTCTCGAAGGCTAAATGACAACAGAATGATACATGGGTTTTAGTCAAGAATTGCACAGTGATGTATCATTGTATATAATCAGTTTGCATTAACACCATGTGCATATATGTATTTTGCTGTGTTAGTGATTTGTTCTTTGAGAACTTGTTTTGCTGTTTGTTCTACTGCTGCAAAGTAGATTTTGGAATTCGGGAGACTACTTAGTTCTGAAAAAAACCCTGATCTGCTTATTTAGTCCTCCCTGAGGAGGTAGAAAATCAGCGGGGACTACTACTTTAGTTTATTGGATTGAAGAGACTTCAGACTGCATCAGACTGCATGTAGCTTAGTACCTGAGTCAAGGGGTCAGACTGCTAGGGCAGTAGTCTGTAAAGTTTTGGTGAGAAATTGGGGGGAAAAAACGCTTGGAAGAAACCTGGAACTTTAAGGAAATACTAACAAAAGACTTTGTTCCTTTGGATTGTTTTCCTTTTACAGACATACTTGAATTAACAGAAGAGATGCTATGGTTTTCTAGTTTTCTTGAAAAAACTAAATACTATCGCTGGGCAAGAACATCTTCATTGTGCTAACCTGGCCCTCTTTGCCGTAGGGTTGAGACGAAAGTTGACCAGACAAACTGTGGATTAGCCGGGCATTCATTGGTATTCCATCCCGCACGATCTGTTAAGAGTGGATAACAAACACTGTATTTTAATAACTCTCACAACATTTAGAAACTTTGAAATTTTCCTGAATTTCTTACAAGAGTAATTTTGTCTCAAAAAAATATTCATACCTGCTCTTCCAAGCCAACCAATCGCAATGCAGCTCTCCCTCTGACAGACAGCGCCAGGTTAATACTCCGCCCACTCACATGCTCCAAAGTGCGGATATCTGATGAAGCATGCAAAGTCATCAAAACAACAGTAAGGCTTCATACAAATATGCTTCCCAATTACAGTTCTCCATCTTAGGATAATTTCATGAAACTGGTCAACACAAAAAGAATTCGCATTGATGTGACAAGAACCAACTAATTCTTTGCTTTACTAAATAATTTTGCTCTTCAGTAATTTTTGCTTATATAGGTATTATACAGGATTGGTAAAGATAAAAAACTATGTTGAATTTTAGTCTGAAAGCTACTGATTATGACGTTCATACTAGAACCATTTTTTGGTGAAATAGTTCCCTCTGAAATGAAGTCATACTCGAGAAAACTGTATTTGAAAACCTACAAAAATGCAGCCGCTGATTTCGGTTTGATACAACCAAATATAAGGACAATGTGTTTACATGCTGAAAATTTTGCATGGTTTTTCACTATTTTCTCCTGACTCACGCAACGGATTAAGCCCAAATTTTTACAGGTTTGTCGGTTCATGTATAAGGTTGATCAAAACAAAACATGACCACCGTCTGCAACTATTTTGTCAGCTCTACCAATCCTGTATAATACCTTAAACCATTTGTTTATGTCAAAACGATTCGATATTAACGTGAGAGGAAAAAGCTATAGAAAATTGGGCCAAGGATAGGAACATGATATAAATGTCTCCCCCATTGAATCAAAATAAATAAAACTAAAGTTGAAAGACTGTCAAAACCAATAACTAGTTGCAGCTACCTGACCAGGACCCAATTTCATGGCTCTGCTTACCATAAGCAAAGAATCGGCACTAACGGAAGCAAGGAATTCTGTGCTTATGTCAGGCGTATTTCAAAGGTTGGCAGGTTCTGCCTGTGCGCGTGCATAGTTCACGTTACTAGGCATTCTTCGCTTACCACAGCTAGCACAGAAATTCAGCGCTCGCCCTGTAAGCGAAGAATTTTTTTTTATCGAAAGTGCAAAATTCGGTCAGTTGTTGTGTAGTTGGCATAGCATCTGAGTGGGAACTTTACATAGACTTTTCTTTTTGAATTCAGAGGTCATTCACCTGACTGCAGGTTGAAGTGGATTAAAGTAACATACCTTCTCTTGCTTCATAAAGCTCCACCTTGAAACCACGCTTTGCCAACAGAATGGCTTCCAGAGATCCAACCTGTCAAGAAATAATTATAAAATGCATTATTAGGTCCTATTGTTCCATGAAATGCTTTTGTTTAAAACGCTAAGTCATTTCTGAAAAACCAATGATCAAACGAAAAACAAACTCTTTTTTTCTTCGAATTGAAAAAAAATCAAATCCACATCAACACATCCAATCATTGCTGACGGCTTTATCAACGCACACTGTTTCGCTAAATTGCGGACTGCTCTGCCAGTGCAACTTGCCTCGCCGGAGCACGTTGATCTCGTCATCGACCAACAAACTTGACAGGACAAAAACAGTGACATTGGCCAATCAACTAGAGCAGGACACTGGCCTTCATGTTCAGGTGACGACGGCTCAGCCGGAGCGACACTTCTTTCCACCAGCAAAAGCAACCCCCATGAGGCATCACAGAAGAAAGAAAAACAAAGTTGATGCAGGATGCATCGCAGAAGACAAGGCTTAGGGTGAGGATACCTGTTGGGGGGGGGGGGGGGTGGGGGGTGGGGGAGCACCAATTCAAAGGCTGGGTATGCATGATGCACCACAGAGGATCAGGAGGGGGCCACTGAAGACATACTTTCCATATAAGTGCAAAAAAAAAAAATTCTGCATCCAGCCACCACTTTATCTCCCTTAATTTTTGTCAAATTGTATCTTTACCTGTCCAGAAGGGTTGACAGAATGTATACAGAGTGAGAGAGGCACAGGCACTTTTTTGAACTAATTAGATACAAAGTGTCAAAATCATGGGGGAACAAAATAGTTTTCGGGTCTAAATAAAAATCAAATAAATCCCTTAAAAAGTGGTGGCCGGATGCAGAAATTTTTCCGCAGGGAGCACCACAGAACTCAGGGATGCTGCTGGTGCAGGGAGCACAAGTAACTTATTTTAACTAGACAGGGGAACCTCTGCTGGGTGGGAGTACCCGGCCAAAGGTGCAGCGAGCAACAAAAAAGACAGTCTCGGAGAGTATACGGTTTAAACCCACAACCGGGGGGGGGGGGGGGGTACACAGATACTGATAGTAGTAGCCCCACATATAACACACAGACAGGGGATCTGCCGGCGGCATGCATAACACAGAGAATTGGTGTTGTGATATCAATCGGTTAATGCATGGAGGTAGAAAAATGTCTACCTCCATGATCATGATGGTTAATGTAATGATGAGTTTATACAACTGTACAACGACGTCGCAAATCAAGATTATGTAAGTTGTTAATGTTATGTCATCAGTGATCACAGCAAAATGATCAACAAGCATGCACGAACATAACAGCATTGTACATACCAAACCTCCCCCGACAACAGCGACAGTTAGTGCAGACGAACTTATATCAGTGCTGCCCATTTTTTGATAATCTGCAGAGCAAAGCAATATAATAATCTAATTACACGGCGACAACTGTGTTTACGTCTAACATTTGATCACACGTTTCACAGTACTTCGGAGATCGAGCGCTTTTATAAAGTCAAAGGAGGGCGCCCTTTGGAATTAAATATGGCTGCAGTCTAAAATCTCGTCCTAGACAATTTCTGTGTCATATTGTTGTGAAAAAACTCGTTTTGCAGCCGAAAGAATTTGTTCATAATGGACTATGAGATGGAAGAAGATAGGATGTAAGTATTTTTTCAGGATAAAATGATGATTGATGTATCATAACGATAGATTATTTGTAACTCTGTGTGATTTAAAAAACAACCCACCAACACTTCACTTGTCATGCTTGTTTATTGTTATTTATTGTTAAACATAACATTTTTTATTTTGTTTTTTCCCCCCAGGAGGAAGCATTTGAATTTATTCAATCTTAATTAAGATACAAAACTATGTAGCCGATTTATAAAACCAACTTCTTATTTCTTCTTACCAATAACATGCTTAACTTACATGACTTAAAGTAAACTCAACACCCACCCCACACTGCATCCCAGCAGCCAACCAGGGCCTGATTTGGCAATTATTTTTAATTTATCATGTTTATTGACTAATGATCATTGATGTTCAATGTAACTTGTATCTGCCCCTGAATCTGCCCAGGTGCCTTGGTCACATTGTTTATTTCGAACTCTTGATAATGTCACTTGCACACAGTGTGAGAAGCGTGTGTGAAATTACGAACTGCAAAAATGCCTGTTACAAATAAAACTTAAAACCACAGCGCACTGCAGGTCTTTTTTTGTTATTTAAATAAATGACTAAAAAGCCAACTGTGGCCCTCGTGATCCTCCTTACCTTTCCTAGTAAAATGCAACAGTTGAAATTCGTCCAAGGGAAGACATGTGGTGCAGCTTGCAGGTCAATTGGATTCATTCATTGAGTGTCACTGTCAGTGGATACATTTGTGTTTTGTATTTGTTCGGATCTACATACCCAAGAACTGGTTATCAATCCAACTCGAATCTTGAGGAATCCACTGTACCTCTCTACTCCATTTCTGGTTTTCTAGACGTCTCCCTTATGTGGATTTCCGAGGGCCAGTGTTGTCACAACACACCTTTGGGGAGTTTCAGTGTTTCTCTTTTTAAGATCTTCAATACAGAGGTTTACCCATTCCCTGTTGAGGCAGCCATTGCTGGACAAAAAGAACATTGTCTCCTCAAGGCAGTCTCTACAAGGCGCTGTCTGAGAGTGAAAGACAGAACCTCCTGGTCAAGTGCTTGGCATACATGTATCAGGATCTGAGGTCATTGGTGGTCATCCATGCGACTGTATTCAGCATCCGTGAATCATGCCTGTCTCTCATTGAGTCTCTGACACAAAGACTCGCCTCTCACCAGGAGAGGATTGCCATCAAACTTGTCTGGAAGAAGATCACTCCGGACAGTACTCCTACTCCTAGTGAGCCTGGAGCACAGTTCTCCAATTGGTAGTATGGCAGCTAGGTCAACGACGGGGCTGGATAGTACCTTCAGTGGACAATCAAACCATGATACATACTAACATTTGGTACATCCCAGGACAGCCTCAAGACCTCCACCTGCATAGCTCTGTTGCCTCCTTGATCACCCCGGAGGTTACCGTGTACATTATGACTCTATGTAGAGCACCATCCTAGAAACCCCCACAGATCACAAGTTTGAAAGGAATCCAGACATGGGTACTAACAGGGAAAGAGAGCACATGATAATGATGTGCCACCCCCACCACCTTTTTTGTACAAAAAGGAACCAGACTAAAGTTCTGTTGTTCTGATCAGCAGAGTGTACATGTAGGTTCGTGTCTTGGTCTTGATACTTAAGTGTCCATCCTTGACATGCTTGGGTAAGACACTTGTAAAACCACATATTTTTTATCAGTGTTGTAGTCAAGTACTGCTGAGTACTTGGGTGGCCGAATAGTACTCCATTATGAGTCTTTGTGCCATTGAATACGAGTACAAGTGTCGGAGCACCAAGTATTTTGATGTCTGAGTTACTGTGTTGTGGCCGAGCGGGTAAGAGCACCGGACTCAAGCTCTGGTGTTTCCGACTCAATAGAGTGTGGGTTCGAGTCCCGGTCGTGACACTTGTGTCCTTAAGCAAGACACTTACAGTAACCATTATTGCTTCGTCCTTCGGATGGGACGTAAAGCCGTTGGCCCCGTGTTTTGTGTAACGCATGTAAAAGAACCCGGTGCACTGATTGAAAAGAGAAGGGGTTCGCCCCGGTGTTCCTGGTTTGATTGGCTGCATATTGCGCCACAGCACCTTGTAAACCATTACGTGGTGCTATGTTAAGGAGTAGGTCTCATACACATGTACTTCAGTAACATTGCCCCAAATACCTTGCAGGAAAATACTTCAAAGCGCTTACAGGCTGGCTTGCAGTAGGCGTTATTCAGATACGTTATATTATTATTGTTATTTTATTAACGAGTCCAAAAACTGAGTACCAAGCACTTGGATCTCTGAGTACGGGTATGAGGGTCGTACAAAGAAAAGTACTGCAAAATGAGGTACATGTGTCAACACATTACTATTTTTGTGTACAGTTTCTAGATGACATTTTATAATGATAACTATCTGTCAAACATGAATACATGAAAGACGGCTCCAATTTTACTTTTTCCAGTGCTTTATTCCTCTATTCCTTGGACAGCAATGGCATGAAATTACATTAACGTAATATATTTGTAGACAGTTCGGTATTTTGACCACAAGTACTGAAAATCAAGTCCGAGTACATTTTAAATGGAGTGTCGGGGGAAGTCTTTGAAAATGGACATTTAAAAAAATGTGCATGTAGCCAATTTTTGAACTAAAGTCTGCCCACACAACTAACAATTGCGGGGCTCTGAGCCATGAAGTTGACACGAACTACATGAATAACTCCCTTTGGGACACAGCGGCAGTTTATAAAGCATTGCTGGTGCTGTTGTTGTGGTTGCCATTGTCAGCCTAAAGACGGATCATTCTCTCTAAACCATTGTTGGCTTGGCTACGGAGAGTGAACATGGACAAAACTACAGCAATAAATAAATTTGTTGTCGAAGCATGAATATAGACCTTAAAAATAATTGGAACTGTAATGTTGCGGTGGAAATTACATGTAAATGTATGTCACATTCATCACCCGCAGTTGTTGCGATGATAAAAACCAGAACCCTGACCAATGTTACTGACTATCACCTGACTATATTTAAGCCAAAACAAAACCCCACACTAGTAAGTACATGTTGCTTAAAACCAGCACTTAATTTGCACAATTCCAAACTAATAATCATTGTGCATAACATTGTAAACAGTGCACAAAAGAAAAGACAGGTGCTCATCACGGACTGCCTGTTAGTGTCCTCCGGACTACCCTTTTTCTCTCTGTTTAGGTAGTCTGGGTGCCAGCCTGTTTTCATGGGTGCTACTTGTATGCATGGTGAGTGCATGCAAATGAGGCCAACGGTGTATTGTGTTGACTAGTGATAGGTGAAGGGGGGGACCCCCTCCCTATCGTCCTGCTGAAATTGAAAAGGGAGGGTGCTTAACAATAAATTGTTAGCAAACTTTGTA
The DNA here is from genome assembly GCA_023634235.1 of Pisaster brevispinus. Lineage (NCBI taxonomy): Eukaryota > Metazoa > Echinodermata > Asteroidea > Forcipulatida > Asteriidae > Pisaster > Pisaster brevispinus. The sequence continues at coordinate 548,997 of JAMKCF010000022.1, forward strand.
GTACATGTATATAAAAGCTCTACACAAACATGTACATGTAATAATACAACGTTAAACACTACAACAATATGGGTAAACAGCAGTATCAAGGCTTGAATTTAAAATCCACAAGACTGCAGGGCTTGTACAGGTAGCTCAAAACTTATACTGGACCAGAACATTTGTCACAAGACCAGAATCAAATAAGAAGAAAAAGAAAACAATCTAACACAGTGTCACATTTAAACTGGTTTTATTTGACCAAGAACTAAGAAGAGAAGATTTAAATTATTGGTGAAACTTCATACTCAACAGAGTTGAGAGATAATTGTCAGAATCAAAGTCAACACTTGAACATAATTTTTACAATTAAGGATGAGGTGCAGACATTATTCTTCACAGACGCAAGACTGCTGGATTTGTCCGGTCGCAAGTTTACCGGCCTGATGCTATAAATACTCAACACTGGCCTTGGGCCTGTGGTTGAGTGTTAATTTCAAGCCTTGTACATATAGCAAGCCTGACTGATTACACATGCAGAAAGAAAGATTAACAATAGACATTCAGCAAAATTTAATGTGTACAGTGTATGGTTGACGGTAGAGAGTATTTTTTCAGTTTCCTGATGAATAGAGAGAGTTAGTTGTGTCCCTTATTTTGAGCCAAATCCGAAGTCGCTTAATTTGGACACAGTCAGGGTTTGCCCTTAAACTTTTTTATTGACTAACCTGCAGGACCAGTTAGCATGTTATTTCGCTGGTCCGTCAGCTTTTTGTATTTAGTATTTAAGATTTTTCGGTGCTGGACTAGCCAGTCGGACCACTTAAAGTGAAGTTTGACTGGTCCTCGGGTGTTTTAACTGGCCAGCGGACTAGTGTTAAGGGAGGAGGCTGCACGGCATCAGATTCTCTAGCCTGCTCGACTGCAACTGTCTTCAAATTGAAGATGCATCGCCCAATTTTTTTGCCAATTTTATGAACAAAATCACAGCTACATGTATTTTCCTATAGTCCAGGAAAATGGACAAAAAAGTTTGTTAGCAGAAAGATTTTTCATACGATGTCCGTTTCCACAATGTACATGTAGAACGATCCGATTGTTGCTACTAAGTTAAGAAGACAGAAGTTACGTGTTAATAACTAAATTTATATGTTTTGTTAATGAAGGAAAGGTAATTTGTTCTGTTACATAAAGAAGTCTTTTGAAGTACATTACATATTTCGTTTGACATGTGATGTATTTACACTACCGGTATGTAACTAAATTTGTTAAAATTAAAGAGTTGCCAATACGTTTATGTTGTATGTCATCTTTTCGTTATTGACAAAGTACAAATGTTTCCACAATTCAAATTAATGTTTCATAGTTGTTCCGGACCCTTGATTTTCTAAACATTTACATTCGAACAAAGCATCTTCACACTAGTAGAATACATGTGTACAGTGTACTAACTTCACCAGTAACTATATTGTCATGATTGTGTACAGTGTGTTTTAATAACATGTTTTGCAGTCGCAGGTAGAAAACAAAATAATCAATCAATACTCCGATTGAAACTTTCAGTAGAGCATTGATCCATCAGCAGCTAATGCAGTTCAACTCAGACAGACAAAGCTTCGCATTCCAGTCAGAGGAATTCACATGGCTGCCATGGGCTGATTGTGTCCAACCTGGCCAGTCTGGGATCAATAGTGAACTACTTTTACATTGTTGGCCATTTGTATTGTTAAGCTAGTTGTTCAGTGGTGTTGCTATCTGAAGGTTACATCTCAGTGCTGTGTGGATTACATACATGTGCAGCTGCAGCAGGTTTGGTCCACTGGATCTAGAAGTTTATCTACCCATTTCTACCTCCATGATCTGACCCGTCACCAGGGAAAACCCGTGGGGTGTTTGGCTGCATTTGTCTCCACGGGGAAGATCAGCCAGAGCGTGGACCATACTGACGAACTTCCTAAATGTCTTGTAAAGCTAATGTACCACTAAGATAACTTGATAGAATCAGAAGATTTGATGAGTGACTTTCCCATATTAAGCTGGAGATAACAAATTTGAGCTGAATGTTTGCTGGACGACCCGAGGCCGATGTGATGAGTTGTGCGTTGGTTGTTGGTGGGGATGACGCCCATTTTTGTCAAGGTTTTTTTTCTCTCAAGATGAGATTAGTGATACCGGGGTGATTGTGTATCAGAGGAAAGCATGAGTCTGGACTTAATCAGTGATAACGATGGCTTTGCAGCATTGGAAGACCGCATGTGAGTAGATGCTGACTTAGTAATGTTGTTAATCTCCTAGATTTATTTACTACTAATACTTGGGTCTTCCGTCCAAAAGTATAAACTGGTACTTTACACACACTGTCACTTAACGGCAAAACTGTTTCACTATGTGGTACATGTAGTTCCCATGCAAAGCATTATGACTATGAGTTTGGGGGGGGGGCACGTGCCCCCCCCCCAATTTTTTTTTTTCCCAGTGCCCCCCAGGTGCCCCACACACACACAAAAATCATGATAGTGCTCACAAAAATAAATAGAAGAAAGAAAAGTGAAAAAGGGGGAAAATGTGTGTTTGTAAAGTCTACTGTAGTGAACGATTGCAATCATGACCCAACCACTGAAAAACCCATTCCCCCTGCCCCCCCCCCACTTAAAAGCAAGCCCCCCTGTGCCCCTCCACCGAAAATGTCCTGGCTACGCCGCTGGTCCTTAATAAACGATCAAACCAAAGATTCATAAAGCAGCGTTCCCTGGAAATATTCACGAGAGATACGGTATGTAAAAACAAAAAGAAAGAATTCTCAGTTGGACCATTATAAAAAAGTGGCCCTTTTTTTAGCTTCATCGTCGTAATAGGGGAAGCAGAATCTGTGCCAGTTCGTCAGGGTTGAAGGGAGTTGCTGTACCCTGTTCCCAAACTATTCTGTGAACACATTACAGAAAATTACCCATGCGTAAATGTATGTCTAGGAGTTCAGTTTGCATTATAGTATGTACTGAACATTTAGATCTGCATGTTTGACCTTACTGCTGTAAAGTATTAGAAATTGTGTCTCACATCCTACAAATGTGAGTCTAGTCATCTACACCAGCCTTATAATAGTGACGTGCTCATGTTCAACCCCTATCTGCATTCAATGGAAGGTGTCCTGTTTACTCCACCAAGGTAAAGTACATACATGTAACTGTGTACCGGTCAAGGTGACTGATTTTAGCGACGGGACATTCCATGTGTAGTTCATGTACCTGCAGGCCTGCTAATGGAAAGCTGCTTTGCCCGAGAACTGTTTCACAAGAAACATCAGAACGGGGCGCCGTACAACACACACAATGTAGTTTTCAAATTGACACCCAGTGAGAAAAAAACAAACAAAAAAACTCATACAAATTTCTGAAACCCACTACAAAAGGAATCCCTTCAAATATTAATAATAGCAATGTAAGAAAATAAAGTGGAGTTTTTTTTCTCTCAAATGTGCTGAGCAGTTAACAGAGAAAGAATTTGCTGAGCAGAGTTTGGTGACCAGCTAAAGTGCTGTACAAACTTAAATATTGGCCAAGCAAATGTTAGTCTTATTATAAGCAATGTTCTTTAAAAGCAGCTATGTGAAAGTTGTCCAAGCAGAGGTCCCTGTCCATATAGTGTCTGGGTATATTGTACTTAACGCCCTGCTGGACTATCTCGGTACAAGTGTCAAATGTGGCAAGCATGTGATCTAAGTCTTGAAGTTGGTGCAACTTACTAGATTAGTGATTTTAATGCTGTCTAACATGTCTAATGATGACTTAAATCATAACTTCAGATCCAGTGTGAAGCAATGCCCTCAGGAAGCAGGTTCCACCCAGGAATAGTTGTTGGGTACAATAAATACTTTCAAACAATCCTCGCTGAAATCTGATTTCTTGTATGACTACCAGACTACTGGCCATCCGTGAGCCTTTGTGAGGGAAATTTTCAGTGTAGCTTGGTACCAAGCGATGAGTTTCTTTATAGATTGTTGCGAGCCTAGCTTTGGTTTATGCGAGTGTCCCAATCTAAATTTCCATCAAAGACAGTATCACTACTTTATCTGTCATTTCACAAAAAGTGCAACCCCATTCCCAGTGGTGTACGATCTCGCAGAGCCATTTTTCCCCCAGAATGCCATGTTCGATCATAACCCCTGTAAGTTTGACTTTGAAATATCCAAATATATCGGATATTTTAGTTAGTCCAGTGGTTGATCCATTCTGTGTTAAAGTACTCTATCAAAAGAAGCATCAGGTCGTAGAGCAACTGGTCCTCTCTTATTCTTTCATGTTGTGAAATGTTTAACTGTATGCAGTTTAGGGTGACCGTATATAAAAACATGGTTCATTTGAAGTGGATTGCATCAAAATACTTACATTTTGACATGGGCAAACTAAGCGCCCTGCAAGTGCCCTACAAAGTGCTCAAAAGTTGTTAATAAGCTTGTGTGCAGAGCAGTCATTTTGGGCAGCCAATCAGTGTTGTTTTTCAGAAAATCCCTTCCAGGGGTCAGTGACGAGAGGTATCGATTATATGGCTTGCTGCCCATGGTAGCAAAGCTGTATAAAGTGACAAGTTTGGACACCAGTTGTTTGGAACGTCCAGCAAACTTTTGCTCTTTTTTTTCAAACTGAAGCCCATCTAGCAAGCGCAGGCCCTGTTTTGAAAATTACTGAGGGACCCCAAGCCGGAGCTAGGTGGAAAGTGGTTTCAAAAAAAGTTTCATGATGTTCCTTTAGTTTCTGGCTAGCACTGAAACACTCTGGCATTCTGGGGCGGTCAGGTTGGTGTAGTGGTATCTCGCCTTGCCTTTCACCTCCGGGACCCCGGTTCAAATCCCACCGGGGGCACTATGTGGATCAGGTTTTCAGTCCCTGCCTGATTGCGTGGGTTTTCCCTGGAGAAATTCTCTGGGGCTTTCCTCCCACATCTAAAACTGAAACTTCCTTCATTGTCTTCTCTCCATGGGGTTCTTGGCTAGCATAGTGATTTAGTTCACTTTTCTGAGAGTCTTTCTCTGGGGCTTTCCTCCCACATCTAAAAACTGAAGCTTCCTTCCTGGTCTTCTCTCCATGGGGTTCTTGGCTAGCATAGTGATTTAGTTCACTTTTCTGAGAGTCTTTGGCTTCACAACCAGAATCAATAAATGAAATGAAAACACTCTAACATTAAATCTTCCTGACCTGATTTGTCAGATTTTGTTTTTTTTTTCTTTTTAACTTTAGGGGTATGGATGCAATTCCCGGCAATGTCAGCCTCATTAAAGACAAGCAGAACCTGATTGGTATCAGCATAGGAGGAGGTGCCCCGCTGTGTCCATGCCTCTACATTGTACAGGTGGGTAGGTACAGATGTTAGCTCAGTGGAGGTGTCATGGCCGAGCGGTTAAGAACACTGGACTTAAGCTCAGGGCCCAATTTCATAGAGCTGCTTAAGCAGAAAACAATGCTTAACAATTTCCTGCTAAGCAGAAATGAGCAGGATACCAGTCACAAATTGTACACGTGACATGGTAGTTTGGCTGGTAACCTTATTCTGGTAAGCAAAATTGTATTGTGCTTAGCAAATTGTTGTGCTTAAGCAGCTCTATGAAATTTGGCCCTGGTGTTTCTGATCAGCAGAGTGTGGGTTCGAGTTCCGGTCTTGACACTTGTGTCCTTAAGTAAGACACTTTACCGTTATTGCTTCATCCTTCGGATGGGACGTAAAGCAAAGCAGTTGGTTCCGTTTGTTGTGTTATGCTTGTAAAAGAACCCAGTTAAAGTTATCACTGAGAGAAGGGGTTTGCCCCTGTGTTTCTGGCAGTGGCTGCTGAATGCGCCAAAGCACCTTGTAAACCTGTGGTGTTACATAAATGGGTCTCACAACTCAATAAATTCAAGAATGTATAATTAGTAGTAGTAGTAGTACATGTTGGAGTTGGTGTGCAATGTGTCTGATCAAAGTTTCTATATTTACAAGCAGTCACACCAGGCAAACAAAGATGGAGGATTGACACAGACTAATATTTAACAATAACTATTTTATTCTGTTCAAATCAAGACTAGTAAGAAAATATAAAAGGCTGAACTTGCAAACTGCTTACCAACCAGAAGATGCAAATAATTGTGGCTAGTGGCCTAACATTTTCTGACCCAAGCAGAGTCTTTCTCAGGCTTAAAAATAAAATCTGTTTAGCCTTTGAAAAAAGACTATGCTTTGGTCGACATGGTCGAAACCTGGGGCCATTAACAAGACATTATTGCAACACTATAAATACATGTGAAATGTCATGCTGGACTGTTCTTGTGGTCCTGTCCTGAGCTTTTAAAAGGACATCAAACTTGTGAGCTCCCAACGAACTGAAGTTTTCCCCAGGTTAGTTAGCTCTGAAATTTCATCTAGGCTTTATTACCTCTCGATCTTGCCGTGGTCTTGGACTTAATACTATTTCAAATTATTCCAAAAGGCATTCTGATATTGAAGTTGTGGTGACCCTATCTGGAGGGGCAAGGGCCTTGCCAAGAACTGAAGTCTTTACAAGAATTAACCCTGTAGAGACCATTCCTGTCTATATAATCATAACTTTGTGCCCAGATATCACTAATTGTCAATTTTGGACACAATCTTTTTTTCTTGTAAAAATGTCTGAAAAAAATAACATAAAACAGAAATTTGGTTCTGTTTTAGAGACTTGGGTACTACATTAGAAAAAAATAGGAAAATGTCAATTCAGGACATGGCCTCTACATTGTGTATTTGGTTTGAGTGGAAGTAATAATAATAACAGGCATTTATAGAGCGCTCTTTCACAGGGTACCACAGCGTTTTACAAGAAACAAGAAACAGAACAATAAGCAAATAAATAATGGCACTAATAATGGGAAAACGGTTTGTCTTTAGCAATCAACCATTGAACAGGAAAGTTTTGAGATGTTTCTTGAAAACTTCAAGTGACTCAGCTGAACGAATTTGATGAGGGAGACGGTTAAATTAAATTAGGTCAAATCTTGCAGCCATTTGTTGCCGCTGTTGGCATTTTTAGGTACAAGCCATTTCTGGCCGCTACGCTCTCTTAAAGGTTGGATCTAGGCTTGGTTTATTGTTTCATGACTGAAGGTGTTTCCAAACCACCAGTGCACTGCTTAAGTGTTATTTGTTTGTTTTGCTGGATTACAGGTGTTTGATAACACGCCTGCCTCCAAGGATGGTACTTTAGCGTCAGGGGATGAGATAGTAGGAGTTAACGGCAAATCAGTCAAAGGAAGAACCAAAGTGGAAGTCGCTCGAATGATACAGGCTATCAAGGTGAGGCAAATCATCCTTAAAAGCATCAGTTCGTTTATTTAAACAAAAAAACAAATATTGTAAGTGTGTTTGTCGTCTTATTGATCTTAATAATGACTTTAATAGCGGATAATTGCAAAGCGGTCTTCACCGGTTGGAGTCACTCGGGCAACCAAGTGGGGTGTCGTTTTTATGGATTTTAAAAATCAATTACAGGACAAATACTATCAACTGTCCTATCGTCAGCTAGTAAAACACTTCTAGTGTTTTTATAGGTTGACCATTCTGTTTTCAGGTAAAATGGCGGCAAACTTTTTGTTCTAATTCTTCCAGTACCTGTTATTGTCTGACCAAGTCTACTTGTGGTTCTTGGAGGAGCTTTCCGTTCATCTTGCCCAAAGACTTACTGACAACTAAGTACTCATCATGTCCCGTAGTAAGACTACTTAGCCCCGAGTCAGAACCAACCTCTTCCAACATTTTAGCTTCATACTGTTTACTGACAAAGCCGTTTGCTGCCAAATTATGTGCCTTCTCCAAATGGTCGTAACCATTGTACAAATTACAAGGGCTGTACTGTTACTATGGCAACAATTTTTTGTTTACCTTTGGTAACTATATTTTTACACTAATAGATGTTTAAAACTTTAAAACTGATAACCATATTTATTTCTGATTTAGTTTTTGTATACAAACAATTGTGCCTTGTTGGCTAGCAATTATAGTCTGTGCACGTTTGTGGGTTCCCTCATAATACTGCATCTGACTTCAGCTATGGCTAGGGCCGATAGCTAAACAGACAATGTTGAAGAATGGGACTCTTCGGCAAGCCGGCCATGGCCACTGAAGAAAACTTAAAATCGGAGGGCCCGGAAAAAACTCCAGATCTGCTCACATATGGGCGGGAATCGAACCAGGGCGAGGAGTTGAACCAGGGCCACAGTGGTTAGAGGCGAGCCAACCATGCCACCTAAAAAAATTTAAGATATGACCTAATACGAAGAAAGAAATAACTGTCAAGAAATAACTAGTTTAAATTCTTAGTTCAAATCTGTAATGATGAATTATTAATCTGTGATTATGATACATGTATATAATATCCCTAATTACAGACTATAGTTTCCTGCCTTGTTTACTGATTGTATCAATTAACGATCGTAAACTTGGGTGTTACCCTTGGTTATACGACAGTTACAAGTCAAATGGCTTCTGACTGGCACCCCCGAACAAAGATATCGACAAAATAGGGAGACTGCCAACATTAGGGCTAGATCGCTCAGGTGGTAGAGAGCAGGTGTCATTTTGTCCCCCCTGCTGTGTATTCCCCATGCGGTAAGTTAACATGTGCTGAAGGAAGTTGGTTGAAAAGCGGTTGCTGTCAGACATAATTTTCATTCTCTGTATATGGGGGACAGAATCTCCTGCCACACCGTCATGTTAATCCGGAGGTTGCAGGTTCAAATCCTGCTCAAGTCAGGGGTTGAACCCCAAATGCATCTATGAAGTTAATTGTAATGTTTTCATAACCGAGTCGAACATTATTTCGATACTTTTAACTTACATGTAGATGATGTTTTTACTGTTAAAATGGATCAGTATCGGAACGCTATTGGGCACTGTCAAATCATAGTCTGGTTCCTTTCATGGATTCGCTGTCATTGGTGCCTTCTCCAGGTGTAGCATGTGGCTGTATAGCAGCGGGTGATGGATTACTTATTGCAGGGACTGATCGTAGGATGCGTTGCTGTCTATTTACATGTAGGCTGGCTTTCAGGTGGAAGGCTTGAACAAAGGCAGCTCGGTATTGCCTGTTTGTCAGCCCGTAGATCACAGGATTAACAATGGTGTTGATGAACTGAGGCAGGAGCATAGACCAAGCGCCTCCAGTCTGTAGAAAACCCTCCAATGGATTGTAAATTTGCGCTGCCCGACAAAGCCAGATTATAAAAAGGATGACAGTGTACGGAGTCTGACAAATGAAGAAAACCACACTGTTGACAATCAGCATTTTGGCGACTTGGTTGCGGATGCGCAAGGCTTTCCTCTCTGTCTCCTTTCTACCAATGATACCCCTGCGTTTGTGAAGTACCAGTATGATGCGTGCATACATGTAGACGCTGCTAAACATTGAAAGGAACCAGGGAAGAATTATGAGGAGCTGGGTGTAGTAACGTACCAATGGGCTTAAAGGCGCACACAAAGTTATAGACGATGGTAGCATTTGGTAGGTATCATCATTGGGCCAACGTACACATTGTGTTTGAAGAATTGCGCTTGCGGGTATCTCCAACATAGAACAGATTAACCCAATCAACCAACAGAAACAAATAATTTTAAGGGTTCGTCGACGACCACGAATTTTAAGATGTTTTATAGGATGGCAGAGGGCGAGATATCTTTCAAACGACATCATAGTTACCAGTGCAAGAGAGGTATTATACCCAGTCAATGTAGACAACGGTAATAGCCAACACTCCGCTGAATGGCTGAATGGTTGTTGAAGTTTCACTGGAGAGCGTATAAATGATGACAGGTAGAAACACACATAACTGACGTTAAACAAAAAGTCAGCCCATGCCAAGTGGATCAAGTATAGAGTAGTGTCCGATCGCACCTCAGGAACACGGGAAACTACGAACAGAAAAATGAAGTTAAAAAGTGTACACAGACCCAAGTTAATCGGTAGAATAACGACTATTATGGCTTTTTCTGTAGAACTATAAAGCCATTGAGAAACTTCACCTTCTGTGATGTTTAGTGTATCCTGTATACTGCATTCTGATGGTTCCATGGTGAAGTTGTAAAAAAATACGACTCGATCAAAAGCTGTTCATGTTAGGTTTTCGGCACTGTTCAATAGAAGTTCTGCATAAACCTCAGTGTAAACTTCAGCGTAAACCTCAGCTGACTGTCTGTCTGTACAACCCAGTAACGATCAAAAGCGGTTCATGTTGGGGTTTTCAGCTCTGCTCAATAGAGGCTCTGGGTAAACCTTGAGCGCAAACCTCGGCATAAACCTCAGCGTAAACCTCAGCTGAATGTCCGTATGTACATGTACATGTACACTACAACCCATCAATGATCAAAAGCTGTTCATGTCAAGGTTTTTCGGCTCTGCTCAATAGAACCCTGCGTAAACCTCAGCGTAAATCTCAGCGTAAATCTCAGCGTAAAATCTCAGCAGAATGTCTTTCTAGCCCCAGGAGGAAAACCTCTCTGCTCTTTCCATTTCACTTACGTCCATATTCCTTGTCAAATCAATCCAATAGGATGTGTAAAATTATCCCTCCCAAGTGATACTGCATGTTACGGGGATAGCTATCTCATAGCTGCTTCTTCTGGCGTATGCCTGTCTGACTAAAATGTTTAAGTCCAGTGAATGCAGCCACTGCACTGCGTCCTGTTTGCATTCAGACAGAGTGCCACAACCTCTAGGAAGACACCTCTTTGAGCAGGCAGTGATGATGTTTTGGGACGTGTATAAGTCGGCTCAGCAGTCATACATTTAGCTAGATGTACAACCCGGTTGGCATTGTCGGTTCGAAATGTTCAAACTCACTCAGCAAAAATGCGGTCTGTCACGATGTTAAACCGTTTATACTTGATGGGGAAGGAAAAACGTCCTTTAGCTGTTGGTGATGCGTTTGCGCATGCTTGGAGTGGCTGGAGAAAAAAAGTGCATTATTTAATGCCTGTTCTTACCGCTCTGGCAGATTATCGTTTGTCTGTTTGCCTGGTCATTATGTTTCTCACACTGTAACTGTTTTTTTTTTCTTCAAATCCATAAAAGGATACCCCATTTTTTTGCCTGAGTGACTCCTCCGACTGGTGAAAACCTCTTTGCAATTATCCGCTATTAAAGTAATTGTTAAGATCAACAAGATGTGTTTGTTTGACAAACACATTTAAAATGTTTGTTTTTGCTTAAATAAATGAACTGATGCTTTTAAATAAATTGGTTTAACAAGCTTAATAAGCAGCTCTTTGAATTGGCCCCCAGTTGAAATAGTCTCTCAATTTTAGAGTATTTTCAAATCAGTGAAAAAACAAATTAAAATTCTTCATCCCGATGCAAATATTACAGCTATTAAATCGTTGCAGTACCCGCTGCTAAGGATTTGAACCCGCCTCTAGCCATCGGGCTAGCTCGGTGGTCTAGTGGTAAAGACATCTGCTCTAGCAATGCGAAGGTCGTGGGTTCGAATCCCACCCGAGTGATTGCTTGTGGATTTTTTTTCACAGAGCTCAGGAAAGCACTGAGCATACAGTGCTTAGTACACATCGGTGTAAGGGAAAATAAAATTCTTCATCCCGATGCAAATATTACATGTACATCTATTAAAATGATTTGTTTATTTATTTCTATTTAAAATTTCTTCTCCAAAGTCTGAAGTGATCATCAACTATAACAAGCTGCATGCAGATCCTAAACAGGGCAAGAGTTTGGACATTGTCTTGAAGAAGGCCAAGCATCGTATGGTGGAGAATATGAGCTCTTCTACCGCCGATGCCCTGGGTCTCAGCAGAGCCATATTGTGCAATGGTAAGGAAGAACAACATAGCTGAAAAAGTACTTGAAAATGCTACGTCGATAAGTGCCAAAGTTAGTGCAAGAAGAGCTACAGGATTCAACCATATTTGAATAACAAACCAATTGCAGCTTGCTTACCAGAGCCCAATTTCATAGAGCTGCTCAAGCATAAAAAAGTTGCTAAGCACAACAAAATTATGATTACCAGAATAAGGTTACCAGCTAAATTACCATTTATCATGTACAAAATGTAACTGGTGTCCTGCTTAGTTTTGCTTAGCAGAAATATATTAAGCAATATTTTCTTCTTAAGCAGCTCTATGAAATTGGGCCCAGAGCTCAAGGTTTGGGGGGAAATCCACAAGGGTTTGTAGCTCAAATTTTGTACTCGACTATAAAATAATTTTACAAGGCCAGAAGCACGATGAGAACAAAATCCATCCACAAAGTTTAACATAATAAATTGTTTTTATTTGAACAAGCACCAAGAGAAGGCAGCTCATTTGTCTTACTGTTAAATATAATGTACTTTAATACTCAACAGAATTGAAAGATATTTATCAGACTCAAAGTCAGCATCTTTAACAGATATTGCAGTGTCCAAAATGCAAGGCCTCAAGTGTAAGACTTAGCTACTAACTTATGGCAATAGTAAGTGTCAGACTTCCAAGATAGCCTTCCACACAGTTCTGTCTAGAAGGCAGTTCTTCAGCCTGTACCTTCTGGTAGGATTTCGATGCAATCCTTTCTTAGGGGGACCTCTAGTTTGCTTTCCATGGTTGGGCTGCCATAGGATGGACCTTAGAAACTGCTTCTGTTTCCCTCCTTCCACACTGACCATTCGATGGGTTCCCAACTGCTGATATCATTCCTTCCTCACTCAGTCAGTAGATTAGTGTTCCTCTAACTCGTTTGCAGATGTGTTGATAAAGAAGATGGATGAGCTTCAAGGAACGTCAGTGATGTACAAGGGTCTTATGGAACACGCTAAGAAGATGCTGAAGGCGTTCTACGACCTCTCTCAGACACACAAAGGTCAGTTTACAGACCTGGGGGTCGATCTCACAAAGCACTAAGATTCATCTTAAGATGGGTTGTCACTATTAACATGGTGATTTTTATTGTGATATCACACTTTGCTTAGCAATTAGGAGTGAAGATCAATCTTAACTCTTTGTGAAATCTAGTCCTGGAATTTTATCTAGGAAAGGGCAAGGCCATTTTTCACTTTGGGCACTTTCATTGGAAAATCTAAAAAAATCTTTGGGAAACTTTTGAAGGGGCACCAAGGCCAAGACCAGGGGCAACAGAGGGTCAATGACCTCCATGGCTTTCATGTAATTCAAGGCCCGAGTTCACAATTTCGCCGTTCTTTGATATGACGAGTCACATTTCGTTTCTTTTCAAATTGATGTATACAAAGTTAATAAAAAAACCAAGCCTCAATATTTAAAAAAAGAAAAGACAAACACATACTTAATAAAAACAAACATGTACAGTTGGTAGAGGGACGGCATGTTAATCTGGAGGTGGCAGGTTCAAGTCCCTCTCTTGTCAATTTGTCTTTGTTCGACCCAAAAATCAATGTTAATTAGCATTTTGACTTGTACAGAAACCAGAATAAAACACTGTTCCCCTATCAGACAAGGGATCTTTCCATTTTGTGATAGGTCTCTTGAAAACTAGAGCTTTAAAACGAATGTACTCTTTCAAAATCCCAGCAGTGATGTGCTATATTTTGGACCTTAGGTTATCCTCATGTGTTTGTGTTTTCGCTTCTAGCCTTTGGGGAAGTCTTTTCTGTTATCGGAGCTAGAGAACCTCAGCCAAAGGCTAGCGAGGCATTTACAGTGTTTGCTGAAGCCCACCGGAATATGGAGAAGTTTGGCATCCGTCTGCTGAGAACAGTCAAACCAGTGAGTCTGAACATTATAGAGAAGGGGGTCCAGGCTGTAAATATCTGCTTAAACAAACAAAAATCCACCTAGCTACCAGCCAAAACACATGGCAATATTGTTAACTGTTTGTGACTGTTCCCTGCTTTGTTATTAAAATCGCTAAGCAATATTTTCAACTCTATAAAATTAGGTCCTGTTATGCCGAAGTTGTTGCTTTGCAGATATTTGCTTTGCGATTTGTGACTGGCTCTGGCCCAATTTTTAAAAGTGAGATTCTGTATGTTTTTATTCAGTCTTTCATTTGACACCAGCTTGGTAAAAATTTGTTGATATTGTTAGTTTTTTTAAAGAAAATTATTGTTGCTATTTGAGATAGTTAAGGGTAAGATGCTGTATCTGACTGCCATGTTTTTCACTTGTTATGACCAACAACAATGTCTATGTTGGGTGATTAGTGAATGATAAAGCAGCAGTTGGATTCGATATACATTCTTTGTTAAGGCGCTCCCTGAAACCAACTTACCGGGTGCCCAATTTCATGGCTCTGCTTACTGCCGATTTCTGCGCTTGTTATCACTATTCTCCGCTTACTGTGCAAGCTCCGAATTTTTGCGCTAGCTGTGTAAGCGAAGAATGCCTAGTAACGTGTAGTAGGCACACTTACAAACAAAAATTCCATGCTTACTTGTGAAATACGCTTGACGTAAGCGCAGAATTCCCAGCTTCCGTTAGTGTGGATTCTTTGCTTACATTAAGCAGAGCCACGAAACTGGGCCCTGGTTGTCTTTTAACATGTTGACTGCCGCCTGCGAGTATATTCGTAGTAACAGGTGTAACGGATTCTGCCACTACGAGTATACTCATAGAGAATGAAAGGTTTTTGTATTGTTAATTGAATACACTGGCATCACTCAGAACGCAACAAATACGCTTCTGGCAGTGGTGAGGGTTAGGGGTTAGAAATGAATGTATTACAACATGTAGACACCAAAAAAGTACCTATTTGGTATGCGCGCATGAGCACCACACTTGGCAAATGGGAACTCCCTACGAATCTATGACCGGCAGTCAACGTGTTAAACAGCTCAGGGTTAAAGTGTCTCTCATACTTTTGAATAAATAATAATACATAATAATAACACATTGTATTTGTATAGCGCCTACTGCAGGCCAGCCTCTAAGCGCTTAACATTAAGTATTTTCCTGCAAGGTATTTTGGGGCTACGTTTGAAGTATGAGACCTACTCCTTTACATAGCACCTTGTAATGGTTTACAAGGTGCTGTGGCGCAATATGCAGCCGATCAAACCAGGAACACCGGGGCGGACCCCTTCTCTTTTCGATAAGTGCACTGGGTTCTTTTTCGTGCGTTACACAACACACGGGGGCCAACGGCTTTACGTCCCATCCGAAGGACGAAGCAATCATGGTTAAGTGTCTTGCTTAAGGACACAAGTGTCACGACCGGGACTCGAACCCACACTCTGCTGATCAGAAACACCAGAGCTTGAGTCCAGTGATCTTATCCACTCGGCCACGACACGCCATAAAATCGAGTTGACGTATTTCATGTATTTCATCAGCAACACAAGGGGGAACAAATCTACAGAGTAGAAACAAGGAACTGTGAGTAGTGTCTTTCTAAACCGGAAACTTCACTTTCACAATTTGGTTTGAAAAAAAAGAGCGGGAACAAGTGTGAGTGATGAGCCTACTCCCCATCAAGATTTCTTTCAGTGTATTACAGTTTTTGACTATTTACCCTCTAGATGCTGACAGACTTGGGTACGTTCCTCACCAAAGCTATCCCAGACACCCGCCTTACAATCAAGAAGTATGCCGATGCCAAGTTTGAATATCTGGTTTGTACAAGCTTCTCTTATTTACAAAACCTGGTGTTTATTCTTTTATTACTGCTGGTGTATGAGAACCAGTGCGTGAATAAACGCGGAGTGTCATAGCCAAGTGGTCTAGCAGAGTTCTCCCTTAACAGTGGTCTGCTGGCCAAACACCAGTTTAAACACCAGAGGACCAGTCAAACTTTTCTCCAAGCGGTCTGGCTGGCTAGTTCAGTGTTGAAAAGCATCCCTATTTCATATGACGTATGGACTAGAGAAAACACTGGTGGTCTAGTGAAATGACAAGCTAACTGGTCATGCTGGTCAGTCACTGAAAATGTTAAGGGCAAGTCCTGTGGAGTTCACCGGACTCAAGTTCTGGGCCCAATTTCATAGAGCTGCTTAAGCACAACAATTTGCTAAGCACAATACAATTTTGCTTACCAGAATAAGGTTACCAGCCAAACTACCATGTCACGTGTACAATTTGTGACTGGTATCCTGCTCATTGCTGCTTAGCAGGAAATTTTTAAGCATTGTTTTCTGCTTAAGCAGCTCTATGAAATTGGGCCCTGGTGTTATCAAAGTGCAGGTTCGGGTCTCAATTGTGACACTTGAGCAAGACACTTGACCATAATTGCTTCATCCTTTGGTGTGGACGTTTATATAAAGGTGTAGGTCCCATGTGGCATGTAGGCCACATTTTAAAACTTTGAAACCAGTTTGAAACTTTCGTGTGGTAGTTTGAAACTTTCGTGTGGTAGTTTGAAACTTTCGTGTGGTAGTTTGAAACTTTCGTGTGGTAGTTTGAAACTTTCGTGTGGTAGTTTGAAACTTTCGTGTGGTAGTTTGAAACTTTCATGTGGTAGTTTGAAACTTTTGTGTAGTAGTTTCAAACTTTCGTGTGGTAGTTTGAAACTTTCGTATGGTAGTTTGAAACTTAAGCGTGCAAGTTCGAAACTTGTGCGATGAGCTACTTAGCGCTCAACTCATGCATAGAAATTTAACGCAGATTCAAGGTGAGCTGAGACTTTACTGCAGTCCTGTTCTCAACTTTTACATGGTTGTTGGAAGTTTTTAACGGAAAGGTATTTATGAATGAGAATCAATGTGTGTTGAATTGGTTTTAAACTAGTTGTTTGTACACATTGAGGCCAGGATCTTGATAATTTTATCGAGACGAAGTCAGAGTGTTTAAACCACTAGTTTAAAAAGACTTTTTTCACGCACTTTGATTCCCTTTGGCTTCAAGCAGGCATAAATTCTAATGAATTACTAAAGACACAGATTTTTTTTTCGTGAATTCAGTTTTGAGAGTATTGATTTGGAAATAACCAAACCTGGAATTGTTTGTGTGTTGCTCCCCCTCCAGTCATATTGCTTGAAGGTGAAAGAAATGGATGATGAAGAGTATGCTTATGCAACACTAGGGGAACCACTCTACAGAGTAGAAACGGGAAACTATGAGTACAGGTAAGACACTAATATTATGCAGGTAGGTGTTATGTAAATCTGTCTGCATAAAGGTTCGTTCTTTCTGAACAGGAAGTTCAGTATTGGTTATGATCAAATAAATAAATGAATTAGTTTTAATCTGATAACTAAGAGATTATCAAGTTGAACCTTGTTCCCATGGTGATTGATCTTGCTGCACCATTTTTACCATGCTTACTCATAACCCCTGGTATTGGTTAGTTTAATTGTGGCATATATAGCACATTTTAAGTAGGCATTTGGTTGATTTACTCAAAGCATGCGCACAAGTATGGTAGCCCGCAAAAGAGGCATCAAGTCAAAGAGCAACTGGTCCCCTCTCTTCCTTGATCTTGTGACATGTCTGATCGTATCAAATTTATCTGAAGGGGATTTGCGTCATATTACTTCCATGTTGACACAGCGGTACTAAAAGTCCTACAAGTGCCATACCAGCGCTCAAAAGTTTTTGACATGTATTTTTGTGCATGCAAAACAGTCACTTTTAGAAGCCAATCAGCATTGTATGTCAGCACTTCCCTACCAGGGTTTTGTGATGAGAGGTAGCGTTCTGGCGTGCTGGCCATGGTAGCAAGGCTGGTGAAGGTCCTCTAAAGAAATGGTTCTATCTGAATACAAATCAAGAAAACAGCTTTTGAAGACCCTGAAATGGCGATTTTCTTCTCTCAATCGACTCAATCCAAAAATGCCAACATTCAGTGAAGAACATTGGGATGGGGCAGGAGATTACTTCGTAAAACTTATAGCAAGTGGCATGTCTTGAATTCAAATCTAAGAATGTTTTTTTCCTTGATTTAAACACGTGAAATTTGATTTCCTTTATGCACATGGAGAATAACATTTAAAAGTATGGGGCATTTAAACAAACCCAATAAAGTAAGTAGACATTTTAAGGGAGGGTATACCTTTTGGTAATTGCTGAAAAAAATGATGACCATAAAAACTTACTTGGTAAGAAGCGCTGCAGCTGTTGATAATGTATAGTATTTTGAGAAACGATTCCAAAGGAATGTGGTTTTAGAGAGAGGGATTCAAAAACATTTTTATCTGAGAAACGATTCTGCATGAAACATTTCTCAGATCGGTATTCCAATTAGGGATTATTCTTCCTGCGTGGACATAACTACTCTAGATTTTTTCGGCAAAATCTCAAAAACGCTACCACGAATTTTAGATGAAATTTTTACAGGTTAGTTTTATTGTATATGTCTACACTTAAATTGGATTAAATTAACCGAACGGTTCAAAAATCAAATGTACACTTTGCCTTTAAAAATACAAATGAGTAAGGACTAAAAGGTGCACTCTCTGTGAATTTTTGAGAACGTCGGACAATTTTTACTTTGAGAGGTATTCTTCTAACAAATTCATCTTTCTTCGTCAGGTTAATTTTAAGGTGCCGTCAACTTGCCCGAGCTAAATTTGCCAAGTTGCGGTCTGATGTGATGGTCAAACTTGAACTGCTAGACCAGAAACACGGTATACTATTTTGTTCTTCTTCTCTATATTTTTTATCATTATTAGCACGAAATACAGGAATTTTTTTTAACAGCATTTATTTTTTGGGTTTGAACAAAGAAAAATTGACTGGAGCGGGACTTGAACCAACGACCTCTGGATTAACGTACCGGCGCTCTACCAACTGAGCTATCCAGCCCTATGTTGGCGGTCTCCCTATTAGTCAATATCTTTGTTTGGGGGTGCCAGTCAGAAGCCATTCAACCGTAAGCTGCCATGTAGCATGGGATCACACCCAAGTTTACGATACAACCTGGGAAGCGGCAGCCAAGGGATCACCTTAAGGGGATGCGACTTTTTAATATTATATATCAAGTAATAAACCACAAAGGAAATTGACTGGGTAAATTTTATATATTTTGGATTCGAACAAAGACAAATTGACTGGAGCGGGACTTGAACCAACAACCTTTTATTTTTCCGCACAAGAATAGTGTTTTTAAGAATAGTGTTCGGAAGGTTGGTTTGATCGTTTAAAAATCTTGGAATATGGGTATTTACTGCAGATAAACTTTTCATATATTCGTTGTATTGAACTTTTATTTGGCTATTCTCTGTGGTGTCTCGGAAAGTGTCGGGAGACAATCATCCTCCAAGAATTATGAAGATGAATTCCTTAAATCCCCATTGCTACTCTTGATTTCCATCATACCGGGTTTCAAATTTATCTACTTCTCATTTCATACTCCCACTTTTCATCTTTTAGTGCAAGATATCGTATTTCAACTCCAGAGACTCGTCTCGGCCATGGCGACCTATCTTCAAGACTGCCACAAGCAGATGAAAGTCGCCGAGATCTTCCCCATTGAAGTTGACCTGCTGCGCACCACCATCAACTACGACACCAGCGATCAGTTCAACGATGATGATGAGGAGGAGGAGGAGGAGGAGGAGGCCGATGCTGTTCTTGAGGCAGAGGAGGATCTCATCTCGCCAGCCAGCTGAATGTAGCTCCATCTCAATCAATCAACCACCCTTAGGCCATGTCTGAATTGGTGGCTACGACTACGTCTGGATCGCTGCTTCATCAAGTGATGCTAGGACGTCCTCTGCATTACCCTCAGCAACAGTCGTAGCCATACGCGTAGGCGTCAATTCGGATACACCTTTATGAAGCAAATTGTCTGTGAAGGCTTGTGTACTGTGTTGCCATCAGAATGCTGTCAGGCAACAAGAATTCCTTTAGTTGGAGAAAAATATAAAAAAAGAAAGATGTCATCTATGTCCATTCCACGAACTAATTTTATAGAGCTTCTTATGTACACACAAACTATACCACTTGTAGAAGTGGTTGACCGAGTTGTGATCGAGACAAGGTCACAGGTTCACAAAGCGCTAGGATTTATCTTAAGATTCATTTGTCAATTGATCCTAGGGCTTTTTCCTTCATGTGATCCGACCCACAGGCCAGTCAATTGACCAGCTGTTTCCAGGGCACCTTCTTAAAGGCAGGGTGAACTTTTGGCAATTACTCCGCAAGTTAATGACCACAAACAAACTTACTTGGTAGAGAGCACTGGAAAAAGCTATTGATGTTATCAAACATTGTTAGAAACTTCCCCCTTTGAAGGAATGTAGTTTGAGAAAAAGTGGTAATTTATCACCAAAAAATGTGATTCTGAGAACGGCTTCAGGCATGAAGCCTTTCTCAGGCATCTGAAAGCACTTTCTATGCATCAACGTTGGGCTCTTTCAGTATTTTCTTGCAACTTTGATGACCAGTCGAGCCCAAATTTTCACAGGTTTGTTATTTTATGCAAATGTTGGGATACACCAAGTGAGGATTCTGGTCTTTGACAATTACCAAAATTATACCCTGCCTTTAATACTAGTTTGTATACAGGATTGGTAAGAATAAAAAAACATAATTGTTTCTTTTTAATCTGAAAGCTTACTGATTATGAAGTTCATACTAGAACCATTTTTTTCTGTGAAATATATCCCTCTGAAACTAAATCATATTATAGTAAACTGTATCTGAAAACCTAAATAAAATTTTAAAAAACTGCGCTGATTTCAGTTGCTACAACCAACATTAAGGACAGTGTGTTTACATGCTGAAAATTGTGCATGGTTTATCACTATTTTCTCCTGACTCACACAGCGGATTAAGCCCAAATTTACACAGGTTTGTTATTTCATATACATGGTTGACCACAAAAAACATGAACACCGTCTGCGATTATTTTCTCAGCTCAACCAATCCTGTATAATATCTTGAAGCTGACATTGGCCGATCCTGAATATTTCTTATTCTCACCTCACACTTGTTTTGGTATTGAAAGAGAGGATAGGTAAAAAAAACAATTAATGCTCTAATCAAACTTTTCTTCTCGCTGTATTTCGTTTATTTGGTAGCGGGACCTGAACTTGTGCTATCTTTTTTAGTGTAGAAAGGTTGGTACACAATGTACAGAGTTGTTTAAAGAAAATATGGAATATTGCATCTTTTTTTCAGATGCCTTTGCACAATTTTACGTTATTATTGTGATTCTTAGAGATATTTTGAGTGTACTGTGGACCGTTTCAAATTCATATAATGATCACTGCCTTTTCGCCTGCCAGACTTGAAATGCCCATGGCCCAGTGGGGGACTTTTGAAGACTGCTGCCATATAGCATTCCCAAAAGTATCCCAAAGCAAAATGATTGTGATGTCACAATACAAATCGATTTAGTGATAATGGTAACTCTTTGTACCAGCAATGAGCGAGTTCGGGCGGGCGACTAGAGTGACTAGACTGTGCGACAGTGTGTGACGTAACTCTCAAATTGACTAGCTTGACCATGCTCCAGTGCATGGTCGATCTAGTCAATCTCCCTGTGCTCTATGGTTTCTGGTAAGTCTAGTCACTCTAGTCGCCCACCCGAACTTGCTCATACTTAGCACTTCAGGACATCGTACCCTGGCTCGTGTCAAATCAAACTGCAACACTCTTTTTTTACAAAACGCTGCCTTTAGGACTGAAGCTGCATTTTGTTTAGAGTGAAGACTTACTAAAATCCAAAAAGAGCATTTAATAACAACAGATTGAGGGGTAGCTTTCCAGGACTGAACAATTTCAGACTTTCATCTGAGAGTTTAGACTTCTTAAAGTCTGCCAGGTAAAAAAGAAATTATGCATCTTAAAATAAGTTATGCTCTTTGATCTACTTCCCTATTACTGAAAATACTGTTCACAAAAGCTTATTGGAATCTATAACTCCAGGGGTTATCAAAAGGTGGAAATGATGTTATTTCAATGTACCTCCTAAGATCTGGATCCCAATTTTTTCAATTTTGTAAAACTTTTTTGTCGGCAGTGAGTCTCACCCTGGCTCCCCCCCCCCAAAAAAAAAAAACCCAAACAACAACAACCACACACACACACAAAACCCCCAAAACAACCACCTTTTTTTAAAAACAGTACTAGTGTAAGAAAATGTTTTAGGATGAAATTAACCAAACCCATCTTTGTCACAACTGTTTTACCTGTTACTACCCGTGTACATTCCTGCGGTTAAGCACTAGTTTGATTTTAGTGGTAGCTGTATTTGTAAATAAAGTGAAGTTATTTATTTGGGTGGAGTAAACTAAACTCTACGGTACTGCATTTCATAGCAACACAGATTTTCCTTTTTAAAAAACAGTACTGACAATTTTGTGTTTATTGAAATTAAATTAATTTACTGTCTGTAAGATTTGTCATAATTTAGAATTGTTTAATGTTTTGATTCCCTCTCCTTCCCATCTGATACAAGAAAGTTTTGTAAATATGTAATGAAAGGCAATGTAATGAATGCAAATCTATCTGATTCAAGTCATTTATGTGAAATTTACAATTATTTATTTCCTGAATAAATTAATCAATATGTTCAAACTACAGTGAAAGTTTTTGCATCAATCTACAGATGGTGGAAAGCCATGTGTGTTTTTCTTAGGGGTGTCTTTTAAAATACGAAAAACATCTGTCTCTACTCTATGGTGTGAGGCCTAACTGTGACTCGACCCTTGAGTACCTCGATATAACTTTGGACCACAACAATACTTGCCGGGGACTGGGGAGGGGGAAGAAAGAAACACAAACATCACAACCCATAAGAAAATTGGCAGTTGGGTCACGTTTTACTCCCCCCTTCAAAATCACACCAAACCCACGCCCCCTCTTAACAAACTGTGTAGCGCCCTCTATGGGTAGACCAAATTTAAGATGGCGGCCTACACTGAAGTTGAGAACCTAGTGTGTTACCGTTGTTGTGAAAGGTGCAGCTGAAGGATTTGAAGCATTGCACTGCGTTAAGGTAAGTTGAAATAGTGTAAGTACTGTTGTAAAGTGTGAAAAGAGGCACACCAAAAGGGTTAACATTTGAATGTTGTGCTCTAGGCCTACTTTTTAACTTTAGAACTATATCGATTCTTAAAAAAATATTAATTTGACAGCAGTGCGTTGCCGTTGTTATTACTATATTAGCGCAAAGTAGAAACCCGCGCAAGTTAAAAACTTGTCCGCGCAAATGTAAGCACTTTCCCAAGCAAGTTCCAAACTTGCGCGGGGTTCTAGTTAGTCCTCAAAAGTCAAATCAAACCCCAGTTCTGCAATATTTGTCTGTATTCCTCAGGCACAAGTGATCATTGTGGTGATGTAGGATGATAACATTTTCTTCCAGCAAACCCAAGAATGACCCAAAAGAGGGCATCGTGGCATTTCAATTTCCATTTCCAACCTCACCCTCCCCTCGAGGCTCAAGTGTTTTTGTTGTAGGGCACAGTCTTTGAAAATTGCCATTTTTAAAATTCAGATGGATGGTGTACCTTTTGTTTACAGTGCAAACTTTGATTCCAAGCATAATTTTAAAACTTGCATAGGAACACTGCACATTCTTAATCTTTTTTGTTCAACCATAATTCTCAACACTTGTTTTGAATTTGCTGTATGAAGAAATGTTTTGTCTAGAGTAGAGCTAGAGGTTAAAAGTGTAAGTTGGAAGTAGCATTCTGTTGGATCTGAACTTCTGTTTGAAGTGAAACTTTAAAAAAAAAACTTGAGAAGAATGTTGAAAGACAGGTCTGCTCAGGAACTGTAAGTTCAGAATTTCTAAGACAAAGCGCGGAACAAAGCTAGGATGCTGGGGCACAATTCCAGATAGTGCTGGCGGATTCCCGTTAAATAAATTGCGCTGCAACTTGTTATTAAACTTTCTGTTTAAATAAAAAAAAAAAAACCTTGATAACTCGTTTGAAAGACAAATTGTCTCAATTTTTCTCTTGTCCATGAGTCTGACAATAACAACAACCACGCCAAGTGTTATAAACTGCTGCTGTGTGTTTCAAAGGATGTTTAACTTATAACGAGGCAGCGCCCCCTTTCAGAAAATATTTACATCTTACACCCTAAAATATATTTTTAAAAAGACACTAAAAAATGTTTATGTTGGCGTAACGGGCCAGAAAAAATAAGGCAGTTAGGTAAGGATTTTTTTAAATATTTATTTGTTTTTTTAATCCTCACATTCTTTGTTATAATGACACTCAAACCATACTTTGATTTCATTCAAGGTTTTTTTATGGTTTCCCTGTCAGTATGAAGGGTTTGTTTGTACACATGACAATTGTTCAAACTAAAACCTAAAATCCTTGGATGTCACAGGAACCTTTATGTAATCACACTGACTGGCTATTCATGTTACAATAAGGACACAGTAATATTCCTTTTCGATTTCTTTATGTTGTTCACCTATGTAGGTTTATTTCCAAAACATTTAAACAAAACTTGTGATTTCCAGTTAACTGTTTCTACCGGTCCAATCAAAACAATAAGCCCGCAGATGTCAACACACTTTCCAGGTTTAATAGGGCACTATACCCACTCCTAAGGGTCACAGAACCAGGTCATAACACTGCAAAGTGCAAAGACTTACAGCAGGTGGCATGGCTTTTGAGTGAAACAATTGTATTACACTGAAACAATTGTATTACAAGCTGATAGGGATGAAGATAAGACATAATTGGATCTCAATTCTCAATAGGAGTGTCAATCATTTTCCCAGGACAGGGCTGTAGAGTTTCTGGGGCTAATTAAATAAAAATAAAAAAAAGGATCATCAAATTATTATTATTTTTTTTTTTGGGGGGGGGGCAGAAATACTGGTCGGCAAAGTTGTAACATTGCATGAGTTGCTGGTCGACTTTTTTCAGAACTGGTTAGTATCCAACCAGCCAGATGAGTGTAGTCACAACACTGGTATTCGGATGTAATACTTTTGTTTATACTGTACGAAAAATTTACATGTCCAAATAAACAGGGCGTCTTCAAGGGGGTCCGACAGTTTTTCAGGCTGTCCAAAAATAAAATAGGGTGTCCAAAAGACGCCCAGATGCATTGCTGGCTAATACTATGGATGTACCCCAACCCTCCCTCTTCCCCAACCCCTTCCCCACCTATCCTTCGTCCCCACCCAACCCCATCCCCATTCTTCCTCCTCCCCCTTTCCCCACCCTCCCCACCCAACCGTTCCACCACCCAACCTTTCTCCCAACCCATCCTCCCCACCCATACTTCCCCTTCTCTTCCCTCACTGCTCCCCACCACACTTCCTCTTTCCCTCACCCCTCCTCCTCTTCCCCACTCATCCTTCACCACTTATCCTTCACCACCTATCCTTCTTCCCCACCCATCCTCCCCTCCCAACCCAACCCTCTCCCTTCCCCCCCCTTCCCCACCCATCCCCATCCTTTCTCCTCCCCTTTCTCCACCTCTCCCCACCCAACCGCCCCCACTCCACCTTTCTCCCAACCCATCCTCCCCACCCATACTTTCCCCTCCCTCAACCCTTCCCACTATACTTCCCTCTCCCCACAATACTACCCCCTCTGCCTTTCCTCACCCCTCCTCACCTCCCCACCCAACCCCTTCCCTCACCCATCCTTCATCGCCACCCTTCCTTCCCAGCCTTCTACCCAACCCTCTTGATCCAATGATTACATTTTCCTTTTAAAAATGTTGTGTTAAAAGAGTAGAAATGGGGGGGGGGTTGTAGTTTGAGTATCTTCACCCATTAGTCCTTCCCTACCCAAATGGCAGAGTATCTACAAGCATTGCACAAAACTGGCTAAGATTGTTTTTGACAAAAAACACTCTTCTGTTTTACATGTATTTTTTAGGAACACTGTTTGCTTTAGATGCTGTCTTTTTAGTGCTATTTAATTTGACTGTTACAGTCATTCTTGTCCTTTGAAATGAACTTCATGTAATTGATCTGAATGGCATCTAGTTAAACTGTGAAATAGTTTGGGGATTACATGGGTGTCTGTAAATTCCTGAATATTCCTGAACAGAACCTGGCAAATCTTTCTTGGTTACACATACAAGTACAATTGTAAGTCCATTGTATTTAACTATTGTGTAGGGCTTCTTGAGAGAGCATCTAGTCAGCATCAGGTGAATGGTTTAATCAAATGGGATTAATTCATTTTCTTGTAAATTTGTATTAAATGCACTGGACATCCAGCCAGGATACACTTACATTAGCAGTGACAAATGTCAAGGTCATTATGGTTAAAACAAAAAAATGTTGTAGGAGCGATAACTTGAGATGTCCTTTGCATATTAACTGCAAACTTGGTTTGTGGATTGGTCTTGGGGTCCCTTGGAGGTCTATTGTTTGTGGACGCCCCCCACCCCCCTAGTCAAATGTCAAGGCCATTATGGCTAAAACAAAAGAAATGTTGTCTGAGCAATACCTCGACTAGGACTTGTCATATCAACTCAAAACTCCAGATCAAATGTACGGTCAATGTTGTTATGGCTAAATTAAAGTTAGTTTTTATGGCTAAAATAAAAGAAATTATGTCCCAGTATAACTTCAGAAGGACTTGGTATATTACATGTAACTCCAAACTGGTGTGTGGATTGGTCTTCGGATCCAGAAGCCTACTGTTTTTGGATCACCTAGGTTAAATGTCAAAAAACGGACTGGCTTGCAGGGCATTTATGTTTGCCAAACACAACTTTGCTTGTTTATTTTAAATAAAGATCACTATGCCAAATCTGAAAGGGGGACTTTGGAATGCTAGGTGGCAGCAGACTTACCAGGTAAATTTCCATTCTGAGCATGCGTACATTACAGAGAACATTGGATTTACCCGGTAAGTCTGCTGCCACGTAGTGTCCCAAAAGTCCCCCATTAGCCATTCGCTCGCCCCCAGCGCCTTGCCTTAAAACCAAAGGCGCTGGGATGGGCAAACGTATCAAGCACGCTCATTGGTTAATGCTCAGTCCCATCATGCATCACACTCACTCTGCAAGCACTGCACACATGACGTACTTCCTGAACAAGAATCTGTGCAAGCTGATTAGCCCATCCCAGCGGTCCTGGATAGGCCGCTGGGGGCTGAGCGAACATTAGCCACTGCAGCTATGTCTGCAGCTTGGTTGTCTCATAAACAAGTGTTGGGGCATAGGATGCTCATGGTAGTTACTCTCAGCAACAGCCACAGCTGTAGAGCTGCAGCCTGCAAGTCAGGCACGACCTTAATAATAATAATAATAATAATAATAAAGACATTTATAAAGCCTAAAAACCTATCTACCCTAAGGAGTTCTCAAGTATGTATTCTTTAACAGAACTTGTTGTTCTTTTTTCTGGATGTAGATTGTAAACCCTTCTGTCGCTGGATCTGAAGAGGTCCTGAGATAGAAAGTCACTATGGCGAGGCCAGCATCTAAGGAGACCTTCAAGCAGAAGTTCCAGAACATCTTCCGCCGAAGAGAAGGAGTTATCAACACCGGCGTCACAACTCAGTCCAAATCTGAGGAGTTTCTGGTCACCCCTTCCCTTCTGAAGGTCTGTACTGAGTAATGACAAGTTAATCTGTAACCAGGGTTCTCCACAGAAAACTGTGGGTCCTTTTAGACCTAAATTCTGGAAGTTTGACCTAAGGGGCCATTCAAAATTTTCAATGTTTTAAAATTTCGATTTTTTTTCCAAAGTTTTTTGACCCACCCACCCACCCCTAATTTCGATTATAAAACATTGATTTGTTATGCAGTATTAAAAATAAAACTACATGTGGTTTGCATTGTGCATGTACTTGCATATAGTACTTTTACTTGTGTGCGCTGCATGGATGTTAATAATGCACATTCAGGCCTCGCACCGGACCGCAGGCCCAGTTATTTTAGCCCTGGGCTAAAACTTTCATCAACTTTTGTTGTGACCAAAACCCGTGAAGATCGGTGCCAAGTTCAGAGGCCAGCTATGCGTTAGATTTTTCAACCCCCCTAAAAAATATTTTGTTTTACTCCGAAATTAACTTGCTCCGGGGAAGAAAAAAAAATAGGCTAAATACAAAATTGTGCAGAATTTTTTTTTGTGGAGGATTTTTTTTTCAAAATGCAAGAAAAACCTCTCCAGTATACTTCAAACTCACAGAAGGTACACAGGAGATGTTGCTGGTTAATGTGGAGGTACGATTGTGTCAGATTTTTTCCCCCAAGAAAATTAATTTCCGGCTAAAATGATGTGCAAAATCCTCCGCTCATGTCTTCTACCTGTTGTGTTGAGTCTATGACGTGGGGCGCATTCAACAAATTTGCTAATCGGATTGGGACAAACTTGTGCGCAATTCGCGTTTTGCGCTCTGCTGAATTGCCGAATTGTCAGCTGAATCTGGTGAGAGAGCAAAAGCGTGCGCAATCTGCAAATTCGCGCTCTGTTTGTATGCCAGCCCAAGTTGATAATTCTGAAAAACTGCGTGCAATCTGAAGATTGTGCATTATTATATATTATTTTGTTTTCCCTGTCTGGCCCAAAGCGTGAGAAAATGGTTGCGGTGCGTGAAAGCGTGAGACTTGCTTGGTCTGCGGTCGGTACCTCCATGGAAAATCACACTCGCATTTGACATGTTTATCATGGTTGGAAAGTTATGGATTCCAGTCTACTCGACCACCGCTAGCCAACTCGTTTCCGACCAACTCGATCAGTGTATTAACTTGACCGTTGTAACTCGTCTGTTGTCCAACGCGTTCGTTGTCCAACTCGACTGCTGCAATTAAAATAGAAAACTCAACTCGTCCATTGTGCCGAATCGCCGTACCCCTAATGGTGTTTCACATAATGGGCCACGCACATGGTGTTTCACATAATAGTGAGTCGCTGTACAGTTTATAATGTACTTGTACACATTGTACCTCGGGTCATCACGCGCATATGAACGCTGGTACGCAGGCAAGTCAAATGATCTAGCTTTTTTCCGTTTTTTTTTTGTTTTTGTTTTTTTATGAAAAGTGAATTTCGATTAATAATTATTTGAAAAAGAGGCTTTTGACCCACCCACCCACTAATTCGAAAAAAAAATTCGAAATTTTAAAACATTGAAAATTTTGAATGGCCCCTAAGCACAGGCTGAATTGAAATTGAATGTTTTTACTTGCTGTGTATCTTTGGTTTTTAAAAGCCCTACTGTGCAATCTGGGGCATTCTTAATGGTGTTTATCTTTAGGATTTTTATTGGGCTGATACGCTAGCTTGTGCATGGGAAGAACCCTGTGTGCCATTGATGAACCTTTCCATAAATTTCAAATTGTTATGGATTTTGAGGCATTGCATGAGTGAGGTTTCTATGTATTTTTAGTTTGCGGTAGCACCATGTGTAAATTTTACCCCAAATCACCCATTTCATCAGTTAAAAGCGTTTCTTATGACAGAAACTTTATTCTGAGAAGATCCTAGTCTTAGATCAATGTATGCAAAGCCACAAAAAAGACACTACCTCACTGCAATCCTACAGGTATCCGGTAATTAGTTGAGCCAGTTTGTGTGAAGTGGACGTGGCTCACAGTGGAATTACATCACACCTACCAACAGGATACCTTGCAGGCTAGAGCTAATTTGCATTGTTATGAATGTAAGGAATGAAGTATTAAATCGTTAATATAATTGAACTTGTTTGTGTTTTTTATATTTTTTATTAAATGATTTGTGGAACTACAGGAGATTTCCAAGGAAGGTCCAATCAGCCAGAGAGTGAAGGCAATCAGAGACCTGTGTGAGTTGGTGACCACCAAGCGACTAGAAGACGTAAGAACTCGTGACATTTTCATCAAAGTGTAAAACACAAATATGTGGATTGCAATTTTGTCACAAATTTCCTATGATCCTCTTTGAATTTTTTCAAATCGCCATCTTTGAGGTACAAAGGCGTTGCTATGGAAAAATAATCGTTAAAACCATCAAAGAGGGTGATTCATAGAGGATTGTGGGATATGTGACGCCATGTGTAATCAGACTATATGCATTGACATCATCCATCCCCCATCTTAGAGATAAACCGATGATGAAACAATTGAAATGCACAGATTTGTACGCGCGCCATACAGGATTGGCCAATGAACAACCTCCTTTGGGATTCTAGGCGAGAGCTCCTTGCTCAAATGACGTCTTGTGCATTAAAGGTCTACTGGATACATGAGTACCATATTTCAAAATATAATCACAAGGCCAAATTTGGACTCTTCCATTTTTATTTGGCGAAGCCGAGTGAAATGGAACAGTCCAGATTTTATCGAGTGATTTCATTCTGCTACATTGTAAGAGTAAAGCGCATCTGATATGTGTTTCACATACCTTAGTGGTGTAAAAACGGTCATGGTTGAAAACTTCCTTTGAAATATTTTTGCCTAAAAGGCTACAGTTTTTGAGAAATTAGTTAAAAACGCTAGCTTTAAAATCAAAGAAGGGGAGCTAGTCATTCCGATCAAATTTCAGCAAAATTAGAGGGAGGAAAACTTCACACTTATGATCAAACAATAAGTAAACACAAAATAAACGATGATAAATAGTCAAATTAGTTTGAGTGATTTCGTTCAAGTTTATCTTTAAAAGGAAGGTATACATTTGGTAATCACTCTTAAAATTAATGGCAATAAAAACTTATTGGTTAGAAGTATAGCAGCTTTCCATAGTATAAAGCCTTTTGAGAAACATTTCACTTTGAAGTAATGTGCTTATGTAAAAAGATACCAGTTTTTATGGCCCAAAATTCGAAACTGAGAAGCGTTATTGTCAGAAACGTATCTCAGATTGTGTATTCCTATTAGGGATTACTCTTCCTGCGTGGACATATTTGCTCTGGATTTTCGGCGATATCTCAAAAATGTGACCACCTTTTAAAATGATATATTCACAGGTTAGTTTTATTGCATACATCTACATATAGGATTAATCAAGCAATCGAACGGTTCCAGTAAATACTCTTACTCTCAAACATTGACCCTTTTTTTTTCTTCTCTCACATTGTGTAAAAACAAAACCTGAGGTTTTATAGTACAGATAAATCTGTTAAAATTTTATGGAGAAACGATTATTCTTTTTAATTCAGAATGGGATTGAGGCATTGTGGGTTTCGACCTCTGACCTCTTGGAGCCACACATACCCACGGAGCACAGACACCTCATGTTGACGTTCATCAAGTGTATCATTAATGGTCAGGTGAGACTCCCTGCAGACTATTATCACATGATTATCACATGATCAGGCCAGCAGCAGTTCTTGTAAAAAAAGAAACATTTTTGAAGCTGGTTGGTACTTAAGTTGTACATTTTAGTCAAGTTTCATGTTTCGCGATTCAGATTATTGAGAATGTGATAAAGAAAGTGGGGCAAATTTATGTCCCCATGAGGGGTTTGAATTTTTGGTCTCTTAAATGAATTGCTTCTCAGGAAAGCATCTGTGAAAAGTTTGAATATTTGCCTCTTTCTGATTCAACCAGTTTTGCGTACTCAGTGGAGAGTAAAATATGTAAATCAATAAAAAATTGAAACCAAGATGAACAATGTATTTTGCTGATTTAATTTGAAGGTATTTTGTAAATTGTAGAAGTGATTTGTTACTTTTTTTGATCATTACTGCTTAGAGTGAAAGGCTTGGGCTGATGAGGGCGCTGTTCTTTGAGGTCATCAGGAACCACTCTATCTTTGAAGATTTGCCACAAAGGTTTGTTTTTCTCTTTTACACTAGCAGTGCCCTGTATTGAATGTGTGTAATTTAAAGGGGGACCGTCGTCATGATCATAGCAGGCTAGACTGATCCCCTGTCTTTATCTGCAAGTGGTCCCCTGTCTTTATCTGCAAGGATAAAGACAGGCACTGGTCTTACAGGCCCAATGATTACAGTGGAAAAAACTTGCAGTGACGTAAGCTGTAAATTTCTGTGTTGCGAGTGACATAGTTTGTCAGCTACACCAGCAGCAGTTAACTGTACTTTCGATGGTCTGCTGCTGCATCCGTGTGTGCATAATGGTTGTATGTCGTGCTGGTTTATTCTCAAAGTAATGTGTGTACATGTGTGTATGGACTACGAATCTCCGTCGATGTGAATTTGGATGCAAGGTCAAAGGTGCATCTGGCAGGCGGGCAAGGCTGGTATCTGTGGTGTTATTTACAAGCTTTGAAGTGTAACGTCAGATGTTCAGGCTAATAGCAGGTCTTATGTTATGAACTCTATCCCAGGTGTTGCACTTGTTCACATGCTGGCCGTTATTTCAAAGTATAACAGTGACGACACCCTTTGTGATGTGATGGCCAGCGTATGCTCATACAGTAACTGTTAGCTTGGATCGTACTGTTGCCTTAGAAAGCACTTCATGGTCCAGCCCCAGTGTATATTATAAGAGACATGTTGTGTAGATACCATCCTCGGCTCAGTCTGAGATCATCACACAAACTACTGCTGAACATTTCTAGATCTCATTCTTCATCAGGTGATAAAAGCTTTGTTTCATGTGCGCCAAAGCTATGGAATGATCTCCCCCTCTGTACACTTGACTCCTTACAGATCTTCAGAGGCCAGCTTAAGACTCGTCTCTTCCGATCTGCTTACATTTAGTCCATTGCATTTTTCGTCTGCACATGAAATTTCGTGAACTATTTTGTCATTAATTTTCGATTAGGTAACTAGAATGATGGCGCTCTACACATGCCTGATTGATTGATTGTTTGATTGATTGATTAATGAATAATTAATGATAACAATGTTTGCTTCTAACTGTAGACTGGATGTCCTCAAGTCACTGAGTGCCAACGGTAAAAACCTCCTTGACTTCGAGGAGGATATGGGTCCATTCCTCCTAGCCTGGATGCCAGACGTGATTAGTTACGGCATGTAAGATAATCTCATACCCTTTAATTCAGTCATGAGTAAACAATTTCTGTGGATTCTTTTCTTTTCTGTTTGTTTTGTTTTTATCAAGTAATAAACCACAAGAGAAACTGGCTGGGTAAATCTTTTATATAACTTGGGTTTGAACAAAGAAAAATTGACTGGAGCAGGACTTGAACCAACGACCTCCAGATTAACGTATCGGCGCTCTACCAACTGAGCTATCCAGCCCTATGTTGGCAGTCCTTCTATTAGTCAATATCTTTGTTTGGGGGTGCCAGTCAGAAGCCATATAACCGTTTTAAAATTTTTATTTACAAAAACCATTAAATGACATTGACAAAAAATTTTCAGGAGGTAAAAAAATATAACAGCGTTGAAAATAATAGGCAAACATTGAAACAGTGAAATCGCAATATTCTAATTTACCAACAAAAATTATTATAAACACAAATAGAAGAAAACAAATTTGTAGTTTTGAATGAACATCCGTTGTTTTATTTTTTGTATTTCAATTCAGGACTGCAGAGTTTCTTGGTCTACTCATCAACTTGTTCAAGTTTAACTCCTGTTATTTGGACGACCACATTGTCTCTGGATTAGTCAAGTAAGATCACTTGTTTTACTATCTGATGATGTCATCAAACTTGCTCCCATTGCTCGCCCTAAAAAGGTTCCAGTTGCAAATTTGGTTATTCTATACATTCATTTTTACAAAAAGGTTACTTCCGAGACATAAAAAAATTTGCGGTGACACCATGTAGATAGATTTATTTCCCGTTTCTGATTTACACGGGTGTATGGGGACTCTCTGGTAGGCTTGGGTCCAAGACGCTCCAGTTGTGTAGTCACAAAAACCTAATCGCTATCTAATCAGCTATCATTCGCCACTCGCGACTTGCCACTAGAGGGCGCTATCATTCCTGTAACCACTAAAACTCTCTCTGGTTGAGAATGGGGGGGGGGGGGCAAAGGGGCTCTTGCTTCAAATTTTACACAGATAGAAACACAAGTATACTCGTACCAATTATTAACTCTTTCAGTGCTAAGGTCGTCCATGTACGATCTATTGTATGTATTCCGAAAGTACCATTATCATACATGTACAATCTGTTTTATGTACTCAAAAAGTGTCATCAGTCGTATCGTACATGAATGACCCATAATAAACGTGTTATTACAAATTTTTTTTTTTACAGAATTTCGAAACCTCAAAGAGCTGGCCATTTTAAGTTCAAAAGTGAAGAAAACAATAATTAAAAAGTTTTGCTCTCTCCATTCTTTTCTCTTTCTGTGACCAAATTTTCCCACTGTTTTGCCTGAATTTGGGAGGGCAGTTGCCCCCTGCCCCCTGGCCCCCCTGGGTTGTACGCCTATGCTGATTCACCCTTACACCATTGTGTGTTTGATATTATCATAATGTGTAGCATGGTAGGTGCATTGCTCAGCCCCGTCGGCCTTGCACTTTTGTTTACATACTATAGTGACGTCCTGGATATGAGGGCCCAGTTTTTAATCTCGGGCGGAAACATTTTCCGAGCTCATTAATTCAAAGTTACTACTCTCACTGGATTTACAATCCATGGCAGCCTACATTTTTTGGCGGTCGGCTTTTGTTAGATATTCATCATAGATTTCATGAAATAATTCTGCTCTAAAGTTGTTCCAGGCAGAAAAAATTGTCTGCTGTAAGCCATTTTTTATTTATGGTTTATTTAATTTAGATTTATTTATTAAAAATTTTTTTTTGGGGGGGGGGGATTATGATAAACATTTGAAATTGTTTCTTATAATGATTTAATTGATATTATATTTTGGGGGAATCATTTTCTTTGCAGGCATACTTGCACGGTTTGTAGTCGCACTGGTCGGGAGTACGACATTGAGCAATCACTGAAGGTTCTGGAGGCTGTTGTCTGCTACAGCTGTATCCCCACTGAGTCGCTCTATAATCTAATCACTGCACTGTGTCGCACCGTCGGAGTACCAGAGTTTGCCCAAGCTAGCTGGAAGGTAGAATCTCCACCCCGACCCCACCCCTGCACAGTTGCCCCATACCCATCTCTTCTGCCTAGTAATATCTCTATAAACTAGTTACTCCATACTGTCGCACCGTCGGAGTACCAGAGTTTGCCCAAGCTA
Source organism: Pisaster brevispinus (assembly GCA_023634235.1). NCBI lineage: Eukaryota > Metazoa > Echinodermata > Asteroidea > Forcipulatida > Asteriidae > Pisaster > Pisaster brevispinus. Next base: position 583,808 of record JAMKCF010000022.1, read on the forward strand.
GCTGGAAGGTAGAATCTCCACCCCGATCCCACCCCTGCACAGTTGCCCCATACCCATCTCTTCTGCCTAGTAATATCTCTATAAACTAGTTACTCCATACTGTCGCACCGTCGGAGTACCAGAGTTTGCCCAAGCTAGCTGGAAGGTAGATTCTCCTCCCCACCTCTACCCCTGCACAGTTGCCCCTACCCATCTCTTCTGCTTAGTAATATCTCTATAAACTAGTTACTCCATACTGTCGCACTGTCAGAGTACCAGAATTTGCCCAAGCTAGCTGAAAGGAAGAGTCCCAACCCCATCCCCACTCAGTTCCCTCCTACCCATCTCCTCTTCCTAGAGTTCTCTCTATAAACTAGGTTCTCAATACTGTCGCACTGTAAGAGTACCAGAATTTGCCCAAGCTAGCTGGAAGGAAGAATCCCCACCCCATCTCAATCCCCGCCCAGTCGCCCCTACTCACCTCTTTTTCCTGATAGAGTCACAACCCTACCCCCACCCCTGTCCAGTCTCCCCACCCACCTCTTCTTCCTGATAGAGTCACAACCCCACCCCGACCGCCACCCAGTCGCCCCTACCCACCTCTTCTTCCTGAAATTCTCTCTATCACTTAGTTAATGCATTCTGTTTCACCTTGGGAGTACCAGAGTTTGCTTTTGATAAGTTCCAACATGTTTGTATTTTTTTTTTCTTTTTTTTTCAGTTGATGCGTAATCTCCTGGGTACCCATCTTGGCCATAGTGCAATCTACACAATGTGCAGTATTATGGAGAGTGGGTAAGTGTAGGGTCCCCCCATCAGCCCATCCCTCTCTCTCATAAAACTACCCCAAGACCTTTCAATTTGGCCATAGTGCAATCTGCACAATGTTGCAGTATTCTGGGTAAGTTTTGAATCCCCTATCAGGCCCATTAGTGCTAGATAGCTCAGTTGGTAGAGCGCCAGCCCGTTAATCTGGGATTCACAGGTTGAATGAAGTCTTGCTCGAGTCATTTATTCTTTGTTCAACACCAAATTATTATTGTTATTTTTTACAGAGTGGGTAAATTAACCCAATTCTCCCGCTACCTTAATGTTGTAAAGTAAAGTCTGTCCTGAGCCAATATGGCTCATCAGGCCGGTGTTTATATCTGGTTTCATTGGCGTTAAAATGACTGAGAATATTTCTATCCCCCCATGACGGGATACCAGTCCATCGCAGGTTACTCCCCAGCTCTTGCTAGTACCCGTTTGTACTGCTGGGTGGAGAGAAGCAATTATGTTAAAGTGTCTTGCTCAAGGACACAAGTGTCGCCACTGACCAGGCCAGGATTCGAACCCACATTCTGTAAATTACGGTACTTGAGTCCCACCACCCTAGACCGCTCGGCTAGGACACTCCACACCTGAATGTTAAAGTTGATGATATTTGTTGATGACCCTACAGGCAAAACAAAGGTGACATCATCCTTCTGAGAGGTGCAGTGTTCTATGTCGGGATGGCTCGTTGGGGATCCATGAGAGTGCAGTCTCTCAAACACAACTTCACCTCGGTGCTGCCGTCATTCCTGAAGGTAATGTTTCATAATCAATCTACCACAAGCCAGGCGTGGGATGTCTCAGGTTTTTTTTTTCCTGATTTCTGGATTTTTTTCAAAATCTGTTTGAGCCTTCAGACTTTCTTGAAAGAAGTGAAACAGTCACCAAGGGGAGAAAGAAACTGTCCACATTGTGTCCAAACCTGTAGTTTTGTGTATCTGGTGATGCATTGAGTCTGTAAACCACCTGAATTTTGACAACTGGAAGGTTTTGAGTCTAGATTAAGGTGGAAATCTGCACCTGCAAGCATTTTTAGTTTTTTTTTATATTCATTAAATTTCATTCCTGTGAAGAGAAGGTCATTCTTTCGGAGCTAAATGAACATTTCCTGAAATTGCTTTGATATCTTGAACAAGTTGAATTCTTATTTTTTTCTTCTTCGAAGAGTACATTTTACAATTTTTGCATGCTGTGATGGGGTCCGTGGTGTTTTGTACACCAGAGGGGGCAAATGGCACCCGAGGCAAAGCCAAAAATATCCAATGAAGTCACATTTCAAATATATGGGTCTGTACATTTCAGTACAGAGAACTTTTTGTTCATTCTGAATTTCCTTGATATTCAATGAAAACAACGTTGAATTTGACCTTTTTGACTAACACAAATTTCCTGTATGGAATATACAAGCCTGTTTATTGTTGACATCTAATGGCGTCATGTTTCTATTTTTGCCCTGAAAGAATACCACTTGTTTGTAACTTTGAGATTGTTATTTTTCCCCCACTTTTATAGGGACTTTCATGAGTTCATCACAAAACTGAATTTGACTTTAAACTTAATTTTTAACTAAATTGAAAAGTAAGCCATTACAAAAATTGTTCAGAATAGCCTTGAGCGTTTTATTTTTATTTTTTTACTCTTTTAAAACCTTCCAATCTTTCTTCTCGTGAACTTTCCAATCGCAGGCCCTTTCTTGCAAGCACCCCCTCGTGGCATATGAAGTGACCCTGTCCTTACAGCGACTCGTCAAGAAGTACGGCAAGGATATTCAGCCAGTAACCTGGGACATTGTGCTGGACGTCATCGAGGAGCTGTTCAGAAAAATCAACGTAAGTTTCTTTTCATTACCTCAAATTTGTATTGAGGGTTATGGTATGAGTAAAAAGGGAATAAATTTTTTTTTTTAAACTCTTTTCATTCATTCTATTTTCTTTTCAAGTAACAAACAATAAAAAAAGTAAATTTTAAATACCTTTGGGTTGAACAAAGAACAAATTGACTAGAGCGGGATTTGAACCTGAGACCTACTGATTTATGTAAGCTCTACCAACTGAGCTATCTATCTATTTTATTTTCATCACATTTCGTGGCCCACAGGCCAAATTGGGTGTGATTAACAGCAATAAACATTAAAAATGTGAAAAAAACTTTTAAAAACCAGTAAAAACATTACTAGTAAAATTAATAACAATAATCTAATCTGAAAACAAGAACGAAACAACTGTTAACAAATTTAACAAGTAAGAAAATATGTAAATATACTGAGAAATTGCACAGGAAATAAACATCAGGGTGTATTCAGTATGAAAGTCTAAAAAAAAAATATTCGTATATGTTCAAGACAATTAAACCTGTTCAATGTTAATTCACTTTTCACCTCTTTGTGACAAACTTCAGTTAGCGTGCCTTGTACTATGTATTGTTTTTAGGGATAAAGTGATGACTTGAACTTCTGTCAACCCATTACTTCCCTTTTCACATAAATCATCTCTCCTTTTAAAATTATTTTCAAATTGTCAGGTTTTTACGATTTCAGAGTTTATAACCTCAGTTTACTCTGTTTATGGAAGGTTTTTGATATTCATGTTAAATCAATGGCAGGTGAAATTTTATGTTGAATCAGAATCATAATCATGTGAATTTTCATGTTAAAATCAAAGTTATGTGAAACTTCATGTTAAATCAGAGCATGTGAAATTTCACAAGAAAATAAAAATCTTTCATTTGAATTGAAATTCCATTTAAATCAAAACCAGGATTTCTATTTTCTGTAGGGCTGTATTAGGGAGAAATGACAAACGAATCTAAACACAAAAAAGGGATGGATTATTGCAGGAGGCATTAGGTAAAGAGATTTCTGATCATTACTTCTCCAGATTTATTCCACGCACGAGTTACTGCCCAACGACCTGCATGATCTGATGACTACTACAGAGATGCTACATGAAACCAAGGCATTCAGTGGGTCTGCATCCAGACTCTTTGGCATTGTAGAGGAATTTGCTGACATTAGACCGGTAAAGTGCACACTTTGTTTTTTCAGTCATTCAGTCGTGCCGTCTATGGCCATGTCCGAATTAACTGTTTCAGTAGCGGTTACGACTGAAAAGGTCCACTCATCAACATTGTTTCTAAAGCCAACGGCCATGGCCATAGTGTATGCAAAAAGGAACACTTGGGCAGCAGGAGAGAAATTCTTCTAGCTGCAACTCACTATCCGCCAAGAAAATAATGAGAAAATTAAAATGTGAATGACTTTTTTTATTGGAGATTGCCTGGAACTGGCTGTCTGTAAATTGCCCCGTGACATGGCCTTCATGCACAACATAGCAATCCAAGTGACAGCAGGTTGTTTCTGATTTTGTCAGCCTTTTTGTGTGCATTCACAGTCATGATTGGTCAGTTGCATTAAGGGGGCGGAGCCTAATGGATCGGCTTATCACAGCATAAAATATCTACCCATGTTTTTGTTATTGTGTGCTATGCCAGGAGAGTTCCGTGTTGACCCTGGTGGCTTTCCGTGCCCAGTCCATCCATCCGACCAAGGTAGACTGGATCCAGAATCTTCAGCTCCTTATGGATCGTTACTTCAGGAATGAGGATCGGACGGCAATCAGGGAAGCGGCTCTCCGTGTCCTGTCATCGGTCATCAGCTCAACGAGTCATCTCTATGAGGTGTGTCAAAGGTCAAAGGCCCCCCCATCCGTCCCCAAACCCGATCCCCGCTTAAGTTTTGTTTTGTAGACCTTTCCATTGTTGATAAACAAACTGCCCTGGTTGGCATGGACGACCGAATGTTAACAAACAAAACATTCAATTTTGTTACCAGATGTTTTAACCAAATTCAAAATTTTCTGCAAACTTTCAGTTCGAAAATACATCCCATTATCGGTTGCTTTTTTTCCAAGAAACTCAACACTACTTTTGAATATTTGTTTTTGCTTTGCATTTAAGGCTTCCCATAGTTTTTCAAACGCGGTTGGCAAAAACTTGGGCTGTGACGATGCAATAGAAAGGTCTATTAACCTCCAAATATGAAAACTTAAATACTATGGGAATCAACCAATGGTTTAAACGCTCCGAGTCCTGGTTCCAATAATTTTACCGAGACGAAGTCGAGGTCACATTTTTGAAGCAGTCACAGTTTTGAAGCTGAAATCGTCCAAAAGAAAAAGCTTTCCAAAACTCTTTGATTCCTTTGTCTATCTGGAAATTCCGCAAGGCTAAATGCTTATCTTTCCAACGCTCTACTTTTACTACAGTGATTTACATTAAAATCAAAAGACCGGGTGGCTATAGCCCAGGTTGGACTCCTCCGTTGTATAGCGGCAGGACGAGGGTCGCGGTACCGTCCTCCGACGCCAGTATAGCATACCTCAAAATAAACCTCACTGTGGTTGAGTACTGGTATGAAACAGTAATATTTAAATCAATGTCACAACATACAACTTTAATACAAGGGCTTAGCAACAGTGTTATTATTCACTACAAATGAAAATAAAGCCGACTCTCGGTGTATGGGTGGGTCGCAGCATAGTCTTTGCATGTCTTTGCCATCAGCTGCCAGGACGTAGCACCCACTATTCGTCACGTGATAACATGTAAATATTGGTCGCACAATCGGTCTATTAGTTCCATGGTGCCATTAGGGACTCCTCAGTAGCTTTTGTGTTTTTACCATCATGTCCACAGGACGACCTGATTGAGATGGTGGTCTTACCTCAGCTCAGCCATATCTCGGAGGACGTTGACCCCATCGTGAGGGACACTGCAGTCCAGCTGCTCGTGGACGTCGCCCAGGTTTGCCAGACCCATCGTTGTCTGGACATACTGGATATCATTCAGAAGGTAGGTTCAAGGGTAGGGTAGCGACCCCTATCACCTCTCACTCTTAAAGGGGCATGTTGCCTTTGGGTTGGAGGCTTTGGGCTGTAAAATGTGTTTGTTTTGAAATGAATATGGTTGGATAGATATTTTAAAAGTAGAATGTAATGATTCACACAAATATCCCTTTAAATTGTGCGGTTTTTGTGTAACTTCATGAACAGAACAAAACTGCACAATTTCAAGGGATAATAGTGTGAATCATTATATTGTTTAATTTCGTGACAGAACACGGTTCGTTATTTTGTAGAACCAAATGTTTGACTCCACAAAATGATGCCATATATTCCACTGGCTGCTTTTCAAGAGGAAAGTTTATGTACTTTTAATTACTACTCGCTAATTACAAGAGACTGTAAGTGTTTTAGTTTATGAAGAACTCTTATAAAGGATAAGGAGTAATTCCAAACAGCAACATTTCTAGAGATTTGAAGGCACACTATCGCTTGCCAGCTCCCTCCACTGAATCGTATCTAACCCAATCCCTTGCCCCATCTTTCCCCTTTTGTCCAGTCTACATTTCTCCGTGCCGAATCATCTCCCCTAATCCCATTCATATGATTCCCACCATCACTTCACCATAACGTATCCTGTCCAAGGTCAGCAATACCGAGGGTGCCATATGTTTGGTATCCTTATCTCCAGCCAATTTACATTAATTTTGCCTGTCTGAAACCAAAATTTATTCGGGTTGACCTAGAGTCGCTCCTAATCTCCTTGGTCTGAACGAGGTGTTTACAGATTTATATTTTATGCCAATGAAAATGCGAGCTTGTGAATTTTGTTGGGGGTTTGATAATTGCATCAGGGATAGAGAACTTTTTTTGTTTACCCACACACCAATGCGTGACAAGCACTGTGTACTTAGTCTCTCTGAGTCCTTAAAAAAAAAAAAATCCAAAGGCCTCATTGATTGGATTCTCGAGCAGAGATGTCTTAAGGGTGCACCCACTAAATAGGGAGAAGACAGTGTGTCCGCCTTGTGTATTTTTTTCGAGGCCCTCAAAGTATTCTATTCTAGACAGATTTGAGAGCCCTATAAAAGGGTAAAAATTGTTGCCCGATTGTGACATGGGGGTTGTTGACTTCCAACTTGAGGTATTTTGGATGACATAGGCTCTGAAATAAATGGTCCTATTTGCCGAAAGGTGCAGAGAAATTTTTCAAGATTGATGCTCGGATGTTTGGAAAATTACACCAGTGTAGGGGTGTTTTATTTGGAGGGAGAATAACTCCACGGGCCCAGGGACTCCCCATATCAAGTAGAGCAGAGGGTAAAAGTTAAAGAGTCGATGGATATCTTCCCCTTTACGGTAAAAAGCTGTGAGACTATGAGTAATTTTGTTTGTATTTTTGAATATTTAGCTTTTTGCACTGTATGGTATGGGAGTTTATTTAGTAGGGTGCACCCTTAATGCTAGACAACAGAGCATGCCTGGTGGCGAGAAGCCCATTTATAATTTGCGTGTATGTGTGTGTCAAACAATGCAACTTACTCACGTTTCCCAATAAACTGTTTGCTAGTTAGATTCCATTAACTTCTGGTACAATGACTTGCTTAGTCACAAGTTGTTACTTAAATTTGAATTAAAATTTCTCAGGTCTCAGATTAAATTTCTCAAATTCAAAGCTTGAATTTCACAGACTAAAAAGAGAGTTACTATGTCACATGACTGTGGGCAAGCTTTTGCGTAGTGATGTAAGGGACAGGTAAGGTAACGGTACCAGGGTTTGCCGAACTGAAGGTTGCAATACAAAACCTCACCCCGAACTGTGTGACATAGCAACGGCCTCTTTAGTCTGAGGAATTCAAATATAAGCGGTACCTTGTGACTAAAGCAAGTCATTGTACAAGACATGATTCAACTCTATCTATTATTGCAAATGGCTTATTGCATATGTACCTTGCGTCTAAACGCCCTTATCTTAAATAGACCGCGCAAGTCTCGCAGGTATTCAAACATTCTGGGACCACTTTGGTCCCAGATACATTGCTTTAATATGTAAAAAAATAGTTAGTGGCCTGACGTTTGGACCCTAGCAGAGTCTTTCTCGAAGGCTAAATGACAAGACTATAAACATAAACAGTCTTGTCATTTAGCCTTCGAGAAAGACTCTGCTAGGGTCCAAACGTCAGGCCACTAACTATTTTTTTGCATTTATACCATAGGTTCTTTTGGTTGGTAAGCAGTTTGCAACAGCTAATACTATTTTTTGCTTTAACACGTGACGGAAACAAACTCGCACACTTTAAGGTTCGCATTGTTTAAATACGCGGCACGTGAGACTTACACCATTTATTGAAACGTACCTGCAGGTAGTGATCAAGCCGATGCATACCACGGCGAGTCTCGGCATCCCCATGGAAGGGGCAGACCCCGCCCATCAGAAGGTCATTCAGAGTGAGGAGGACCTTGTTGACATCAAGGCTGCTGTGCAGGGCCTCATGGAACTTTTCAGGGTGAGTACTTGGTCCAATTTCAGAGCGCTGCTTAACAGCGAGCTAGTTTTCGAGCTAACCATAGCCGAAAAAAATGTGCTTAAGTGTTAGCCTATTTTACAGGTTAGCAAGAAAAATAAGCAGACAGCAAGTGAATGACGTAAGGGTGAAGCAATAATGGTTAAATGCCTTGCATTAGGACACAAATGTCAAAACCGGTATTCGAACACAGACTCTGCTGATCAAAAACACCAGAGCTTGAGCAATTGAGTCCAGTGCGCTTGACCGCTCTTCCCTAACACGCCTTTTTACGATACTTTGTTTCTTTGCAGTCCAAGTTGTATCGTCTGCCATCCAATCACTGTGTGTTGGCGTTTGAGTTGCTAACCAATCACATGCAAGCTCAGTATCAACACAGCTACCAATCAGAAACGGCCAGGAGGATCAGGATTATGGTGAGAGGTGTTTCACTTTCTTTGTCATTTTTATAATTGTCATTTTTATCATAGACGCATGACCCGGGGGGGGGGGCAGAGGGGGCAACTGCCTTCCCAAATTCGGGCTAAAAGCAGGGGCAAATTCAGGCACACACAGAGAAAACAAAAAAGGCTTTTGACCCATTATTGGAAGTTGGTACTTCAGGCAAAATTTCAGGCAAATCAACCCCCTTTCCCCCTTTAACCAAAGGGTCCCCATTTGCCCATGCAGCCTTGTTTGCAAATGCACATGTAGTAAGGGCTTTCTGTAAACCACAGTGGACTGAAAGATTTCATGAACAACTGTTCAGCTTTGACGTTTTATAAAGGAAAACAGTGTTAGCTGCTGCAAACTGCTTGCCAACTAAAAGGACCTTTGGAAAAGATGAAGAAAAAAATAGTTAGTGGCCTGGGGTTGGACCCTAGTAGAGTCTTTCTTTTAGCCTTTGAGAAAGACTCTGCTAGGATTGAAACTATTTTTTCTTGCATTTTATAAAGAACACATTTTTGTAATAGTAGAAACTGTAAACCAGCCTAAATGTTTTGTACCATGAACTGGTCATTGTTGGAGCATGTACCCTGTCTTAGTTTTTCATAGCAAATGAAACCAGTCAGCATGTTTTTTTCCTCTCAATAAAAAATAGAACTTAATGTTAAACAGTTTGAAAAAACCCAAGTCCAGTGGAAAAGTAGCGTTTGCTGCACATAGTTTCCTACGCCTCATATCGGATAGATTATTTTGTTAGCGTACTCTGGTGTTTTAGACACAAATAGAATGCAATGACAGCACTCAAACCTACATAAATAATTTTCATAATCAATGAATTTAGTAGATGTAAATTTTTGCATCGAGGATAAAGAATATAATTCTTTTTTTCTTTATTTTTTTACCCTTACACCTATTCGTATTAAGCACTATATACTCAGTACTTTTCTGAGTTCTGTAAAAAAAAAAAAAACACATGCAAATCACCCAGGTGGGATTCAAACCCACAACCTTTGCATTGCTAGAGCAGATATCTTACCACTAGACCACCGAGCTAGCCCGATTTATAGAGGCAGTTCGAATCCTGCCAAAAAAAATAAATAAATAAATAAATTATATAGGAACGTTATGAAAATCTGAGATGGTTATGTAAGTCAGGGTTTCCAACGGTTGAGTTATTCTCTCTACTTTGTCTCCAGGTGTTTGAGTATCTTTTACAGCTTCGGTCTGACTGCACATATCACATCGGTCTACCAGACAAAGATGGCATTCTGAAATACAGCCCCTATGTTCTCTGTGATCGCAAGTGAGTATCAACACCCAATCTTTCCACTCAAAACTCTCCTATTTTTAAAGACAGGTGTCAAAGTAAAGGACAAGGAAAACATTGTTGTTTTTTTGTGTGAATTAAATGCAGTAGCTTGTTTGAAATCTAAAATATGGCATGACAAGTGTATATGGGTTGATGTCCTTTAGTGTGAATAATTTACAAAGTAAAGACATTTCGACAGTTTGGAATTTCTTGCTGTGAATTTTAAAATGGCAGCCATCTTTGGGCTGTGCCATAACTTTAAGAAATGCAATCAAATGGGATCAAAGTTACAAAACCTCTTTCTAATTGTAGGTCTGTAGCCAGCCTCTGTCTTTTCTACAGATATTTCTATGGTAAAAGTGCCACCAGTGTGTCTGACCTGGTTCCTCCTATATCAGGGTGTTTGAGTATGAAACCAGGCTTCTTCTCACCCATACACTCTTGCCTTGCTGAGATGTACAACAAAGAGCCATTCCAGCAGCTATGAATCTTAATGCTTTGTGAAACCGAGCCCGAGGCAATTTACAACATTATTATTTGTTCAACTGGCATCCTGACGAGACAAGTCCTAAAAAATGTCTCAACTCCCCTGGGAGCATACCACCCCAAGATGCTTAAATTGGCACTAAGGGACTAACCCAACAGTACACAATACTGTCTCAGCCCTCTCAGGCTCCCATTTATACATATACAATCTTCGTAGTTCTTATGATGACACTCTCCTGGGCTACCCTTTTCGCCGTACCAAAGTTACCCTTGGGGATCGTGCTTTTGCTGCCCCTACCCTCTGGAATGCCCTCCCAGTTAACATTACGAGAGCTAACAGTGTTGATAACTTCAAGTGTCTGTTAAAAACTCATCTTTTCAAGTTGGCCTTTTACTGATTTTGTTGTTACTTCATTGTATTTCTATTGGTTTTAATCTTCTTTTGATTGTGGTAATTTTAATTTGTAATATTTGGGGGTTAATTTTTAAAGTAATTGTATTGCTGTTACCTTTATTCATTTTAATGTGTGTAATAATAATAATAAATAATAATAATAAAGACATTTGTAAAGCGCCTAATGCATAAGCCTCTAAGCGCATAATAGCGCGTAATGGGAATATTTTTATAGTGTATTTCCTCGTTTTAAAATTTTTTATTATTAATATTTTATTGTTCAGCGCATTTGAACAAAATTATATTGGAATTTGCGCTATATAAATGAATAAATTATTAAATTATTATTATTATTATGGGTTAAGAGAAGCAATTATGGTTAAGTGCCGTGCGTAAGGACACAGGTGTCATGACCGGGAATTGAACCCACACTCTGATTCTGATAATTCAACAATCAGAACTTAAGTCTTATACAATTGACTGCACGGTCATGACACGTCAATTAATTATTTATATGGTCGGTGAAACACCAATTTATTATTTATATGATTGGTGACAAACCAATTTTTTATTAACATGATTGTTTTTTTTTGCCAACAGAATGGAAATGGAGATAACAGGCAAGACGTCCCCGCCCTCTGTGTGTGCGTCCCCGCCCCTCTCAGAGCGTTTCTGCAAGACGACCTCCATCCCATTTGCAGATGCGTTCAAAGTGATTACCATCTGCTTGAAATACGTGAGTACAAAAATAGATTCAAACAAACAGTAGGGGAACTTGAGCCACTAGTGGCAGCAGACTAGTTCAACATTTAAAAATAGTGGGCATGTTTGTAAACTGTGTGCTATAGGGCAGATGAAAAATTGCTTCTCCCACCCTCCTTGCGCCCTTCTGCCAGGCGCAGGCCTAGCATAGCATTCAACCGAGCAGATGATCATAAGTAGAGTGGCTACTTTTATCTGCTATGGTATGCTGGAATCTCAAAATGCTCGGACTTGCCCCCCATTGAGCCAAATAAAATGGCGAACAAAAGTGGCAGCGTGTCCACTCTTGTATGTCACATTTTTATGAGGATAGGACAAAGGTCTGGAATCGGGGGTTACACAATAACCCCTGGAAAGGGATTTTACAAGGCAAGTTTTCCAGAACATGGTGTTGCTCTTTCTACGGGGTGAAACGAAGTGCATCTTGGTCTGCCTCAACAGGCTACACACTGGAAAGTCCGGGTTGATAAAAACGTTAGCTGTCTGTATGTCAGCAAAAAAAAAGGAAGGAAAAAAAGTTGTTGTTGGCATTAAAAAAACTCCTGCCGTAACTCTGTCCCAAAAAGTTTGCGTCTAAAGATGTTATCCGACGTGAAGTAACTAACTTAACCCTTTCAGCCCCAAGGGCGACTATAGTCGACTGTGCACTATACCCTGCTTCAGCCCCAAGGGCGACTATAGTCGCCCAAGATAACACACAACAAAGCACTCAAGCCTGGGATCAAAGGCCATTTGTTAAAAAGCTGTAGTTTTGTCCATGTTCACCCTCCATACCCAAGCTTACCATCATTGGAAAGAGAAAGATCGGATCTTTCCAATGGCGGTAAAATAAAATAGGGTTGTTATTTTGCAATGGCTTCAAATTAGAGTAGAAAGATCCGAAATGCCAAACACCTACGGAGCGCCATAAGGATGTGTGCAAAAAAGTGTTTGGGTTTTCAGAACACACTGAGGAAACAAAGACCAAGAACTTGGACATTGTTTGGCTGATTTCAATGATTTTTAAATTATATGAAAGGAAATTCAATAAGTAAGACAATTTGTATTACTCATTATGCTCTTAAATAAAATCTTCTAGGTAATAATAGAGTTTGTAAAATCAAACTTTGAACACCACCTTCCTGTTGTGTGAGGAAGTGTGCTTCACGCTTGAGTGGTCAAAGAACGTGGGCTCCAGCAGTTGTTTATGTCAAAAGAACTTGGGGCTGAAAGGGTTAAAAGCTATGCATTTATAATTTCTGTTCTTTATTGTGACTTTCCAAAAATGACCTGTGAATGTCTGAGAAAACGATAACATTTTCAGACACTAATGACCCACTGCCAGGACCAGTGGCTTTTATCCATTTGCCTGGCATTTGAAATTATTCTCCATGCTGCTTTTTAGAATCCTACAACAGTTGTGCTTTTTGTTGTTGTCTGTTTAGGAGACGGATTGGCGAGTGCTGACCATGGTGTCTGAATGTCTTGCTAAAGCCATGCAGAATCGTCCTCTGGTTCTGGCGTCGAATGCAAACCTTGATCGACTCTGTGCAACTCTCTGCTCAATGGTAAGAACCTACATTTAGAGGATAATGAATGTCACTCTTTTGTGCGTTAGGAAACTGAACAAGACTGTGCAAAGTATTGTGCGCTGATAATTTCCTTGTTTGTTTTTTGCACTAACAAAACTGCGTGTCTGTAGTTGTATTTATGTTAATATAAATAGTGGCTTTTTCTACAGGGCTCAAATCCGTCACTCAATCCTCCCAATTTTATAGAGCTGCTTAAGCACAAAAAGTAGCCAAGCACAACAAAATTATGCTTACCAGAATAAGGCTACCAGCCAAATTACCATGTCACAAGCACCATTTCTGATTGGCATCTTGCTAATTTTTGCTAAGCACAAAATTTGTAAGCAAAACTGTCTGCTTAAGCAGCTTTATGAAATTGGGCCCTGGTCACTGGGCTATTTATTTCATTCCTTAAACCATCTCAGCTCCACTGGAGTCTACAGCCTGTGCTGCCAAAAATGTAGCACACCAAGCTAAGTCAATCGCAAGAACTATCTCTGCCCTCACAGGTACCCATTTACTTCTTGGTGAAGAGAAGCAATTATTGTTAAGCGCCTTGCTCAAGGGCGCAAGTGTCATGAACGGGATTCGAACCCACACCCTGATGACTCAGCCATAAATTCCATTTAAAGTATACGTAGAGTAAGTGTAACTTTTGGCTGAGGGGTTAGGGGCACCAGACTCAAGCTCTGGTGTTGTCAGCAGCAGAGAGTGGATTCGAGTCCCGGTCATGACACTTGTGTCCTTAAGCAAGACAGTTAACTATTACTGCTTCGTTCTTCTGATGGTACAAAAAGCCATAGGTCCTGTGAGTTGTGTAATGCACATAAAAGAACCCAGTTACACTTATTGTTAAGAGAGGGGGTTCGCCCTAGTGTTCCTGGTTTGATTGGCAGCGTATCGCATCACAGCACTTTGTAAACCATTACATGGTGCTACATGTATGTAAAGGAATAGGTCTCGTACGTCAAAACATAGCTCCGCATATCCTTGCAGGGAAAAAAGTACTGAGCGCTTTGAGACGCCCATCAGGTGTAATAAAACTCTATTTAAGAACTCAGTATCACTATTATAATGTAGGCTGTGTGTCTGTAGTTATATTTATGTTATTCAAGGGAATTTAATCTTCATCTTATTGACAGGTTGATGATCGGAACCACATCCGTAGGTTGCACCATACGCCCCCAGCATTCAACCGAGCAGATTTCTACGCTGGTGTGTATCGTATTCTCACTGCATTGGTCCCGTACCATAACCAGTTGGACAGCCGGAAACAAGTAAGGGAGCTCTCCAAGTAATTGTTGTTTTTCGTCATTGTTTTGGAACAAAGAAGAACGGAAATAAATATTTTACCGCCCAGCCTAGAAGCAAAAGTGCAAAGTTTGTTTGAAGCATACATGTACTCAGTGCAAAACCCCAAGTCTCTGCCGAAACAAGATTTTTATGTGGGCATTCAAACTTTTCAAAAGTAACAGCTACCTGATTAAAATTGCCAAAAAACTATGGTGGCCATACGTGTCTGATTCCGTGCACCAATTTGATTGATGGATTTACTTAGAATATCCAAAGTTCACTTTTAAGTTTGTGCTGTGTTATGGGGACTTGATTATTTTGAAATGAATGTCAGGCTCTACAAACTCCAAGCATTGATAACAGAATGTTTAATTGATGCATAATTGGAAAATACTGATTTAGAATAAGGTTTGAGATAACGACAGACAGCATTGTATTTGGTTTTTGACCTTACACCGATGTGTATTAAGCACTGTTTACTCAGTACTTTCCCGAGTCCTGTGAAAAGATAATCCACGGGCAAATCACTCAGGTGGGGTTCTAACCCACGACCTTTGCCATTCCAGAGCAGATGTCTTACCACTAGACCACCGAGCTCACTTGGTGTTCGAGTGCTCGATATGTGGAACGGTGTATCACCTCCCATTGTGTCTTCATTATTTTCTGGGACTCTCAGGAATTCCTTAGAGAATTTAAGAGGGGGGGGGGGGGTCGTCACCCTCTGCCACATATTGTGCATGGTATTCACCCCTTGCACAGTCAGCCATTTGTGTGTAGTGCCTCAACTTGGGGACAGCGGTGAATAGAAGTTTTATAGAACTTTGTATTTTCCCTGTAAGGTAATGGCACTTTCATCCGAACGATATGTAAACACAATACAAATGAAGCATGAGGTCGAGGCTCTACAGGCACATGGCGGATCCGTGCAAAGAGTGAAAGAACCAAGCGAGCCCGATGGCTATAGGCAGTGTGGATCCTGTATTTTTAGCTACTTTAGCATGGCAAAGTTTGTGGGTTCGAATCCCACCCCAGTGGTATGTCTGTAGAAAGTACTGAGTATACAGTGCTTAATATACCCATCAGTTAAGAGTAACTATAAATATAAATATAAATAGTAAACTTGCGGGTACAACCATGTGTAAAAACTCTTTGAGGGAGTGTTGGCTCTGAAAAGAGCTTCTCCTGAAGACGAGCAGAGTATACTGTTCGAAACGTCGAGACCAAACCGGCTCTTTTCAGAGCCAACACTCCCTCAAAGAGTTTTTACACATGGTTGTACCCGCAAGTTTACTATTTATATTTATATTTATAGTTACTCTTATCCTCCACACCATGCAAAGCTTCAAACACCATTTATACCCATCAGTGTAAGGGCAAAAAGCAAATTATATTCTTTATCCCCAATGCAAAAATTAGCATCTATTAAAACAATATTTTATTCATATAATTTGGTTTTACCCTTACACCGATGTGTATTAAGCACTGTATACTCAGTACTTTCCCGAGACCTGTGAAAGGAAAATCTACAGGCAAATCACTCGGGTGGGATTCGAACCCACAACTTTTGCATTGCTAGAGCAGATGTCTTACCACTAGACCACCGGGCTAGCCCGATGGCTAGAGGCAGGTCCGAATCCTTAGCAGCGGGTACCGCAATTAACATCTATTAAGACATTTAATTCTAAACCCTATTTGTTGTCTCCGCTTCAGAGAGACCTGATTAAATGTCTAGAGGCGGGATTGAAGCTGAAGTGTGCTCAGCAGTGCGTAGATGGACTGACTCTCTGCGTTATGGAGATGCAGGATACCATGATCAAAATCCTGCCCTCTGTCATTCTGGAAATGTCTAAGATGTCTGCTACTCCATCGATGGCAATACCTGTCCTGGAGTTCCTCTCAAGTAAGCAGAAGGGGGAGGAGGAATGGGGGAGGAGGGAGGAGGGTAAAGTGTGAAGGGGTTGGATTCAACATGATTGGATGAGGAATGATTTGTGATGAATGTTGTTTGAGAAAATACAATTAGCTGTTGCAAACTGCTTACCAACTAAAAGGACCAATGGAATAGATGCAAAAATAGTTTATGACCTGACGTTTCGACCCTAGCAGAGGTCTTATTTGAAGGCTAAATGACAACACGACACGTATAAACACCGTAAACAGGTATACTGGTTTATGTGTGTA
This sequence comes from Pisaster brevispinus, assembly GCA_023634235.1. NCBI lineage: Eukaryota > Metazoa > Echinodermata > Asteroidea > Forcipulatida > Asteriidae > Pisaster > Pisaster brevispinus. The sequence goes on from JAMKCF010000022.1 coordinate 600,367, forward strand.
GCCTTTGAAAAAGACTCTGCTGGGGTCGAAACATTATAAGTTATCACACAAGCGCGAGTGGAATACGGAAAAATATAGCGCGTCTGCGTCCCATATCCAACGAGGCCGAAGGCCAAGTTGGATATTGGACGCAGACGCGCTATATTTTTCCGTATTCAATGAGCGCGTGTGATAACGAATTTATCTTCCAGCCTAGTATAAGTCAACCAACCTCATAAAGAAACAAAGATACAAATAAACTTAAACAACATGCACGCGCAAAGTTTAGAATGTAATTTTTGCACTGACCGTATGCGGAGCGTGACGCATTGACACTCTCAATACGCAGAGTGCAATATAAAAAGTGGGAGTAGGTTATCGCTTGATATCACACTCCGGTTCCAGCATCTGATTGGAGGATTAGCGCGTACTGGAAGATAACAGGCCATGAACTATTTTTTTGCAAATAGTGTTTGATGTTCCATTTTGGAAATATCAAAGATGTCTGCCACACCGATGATGTCAATACTTGTGCTGGAGTTTCTCTCAAAAGTAGAAAGGAGTTGGGGGGAGGGGGTGGGTCTAGTGTAAGAGAACAAGGCCTTATTCTGTTCTCCTCTTGCAAGGGCATAAAGGGGGAAGAGAGATGGGGGGAGGGGCAAGTTTGAGAGGTTGGAATAAAAATGTTTGGATGGGGAATTTGTGTTAAATATTGTCAGATGTGTTATTCTTAAAATATCCAAGATGTCTATCAAGTGGTGGTGTTTGAATGATGGTCAGTATGGGAAGGGGGAAGATTTGGGTTGTATTTTTTCCATTTAATATCCAGATCTTTAACACTGCAAGTGAAGGGGGTGGGTTTGGGACTAGGTTTTGGCAACAATATTTCTTGGGATAAGATATAGGTCAAGTGCTGGTTACACACTTAGGTGGATATGATTTACTAGAACAAATCTCTACTGTTATTTAAATATTTTCAATTTGGGGGATTAATTTGTAGGAGCGTCAGTTCTGTTGCTGTTCATCTTCCTTCCGCATAATCATGTTTTGCTTTACTTGAATCAAGGATATGACTTCTCCAGGTTTTTTTCCGGAAATCCATGGTGTTTTTTTTTACACCACCCCCCCCCCCCAAAGAAAAAAAACCAAATAAAACTAGAAACGAGTTTGTAACGAACAAACACTGGGGTTTCGGCTTTGTTGTCAATGTTGAATTAATGTAACAATTAATTTGACACCTGATGACATCACGATGATGAAAACACGTTTTTCGTACAAACTTTGTTATAAGCAACAAGACGGTACAAAAATTATAACTCTTTTACTTTATGGTTCAGACGATATAAAGTTTTAAATAATTGTAAATAATAAACTACCATACCAATGATAAAGTAATTAATGAGCTATACCGCACAGACCTTGAAATAAATTGTGGTGGGAGAATGCAATGAAATTGTGCGAGAACAAACCGCTACTAATATCCCAAAACACTTCCGTATAAGGTTCGAGGACTCTCCACAAACAAGAGGGCGCTATACAGGTGCACCGTTAACTGTAGAAGCGAAGCAGCGAACCAAAATGAACGGTACAAAGGTCGAACGATGCCATGCGCGTGGACTATGGGCTGTGTGGGTCTGGCCGTGTGCAGCGTGTTACGATGCCTAGCGTGAGAAGCAATGGCTGTGTGGAGTGATGGCCGTATGCGATGTACAGCGTAAATTACGTGCAATGTACACACACACGACGATCATGCTTTGTTGACGATACATGTTTTTAAATCGTTAATATCGTCATCAAAGGATTAAAAAATCCTTGATCGAACTACTGCTTGATCTAAGTTAGAGCACAGGCTTTCATTTGATGTATTGTTTGTGTCTTTTAAGACTGTAGTTCCTGAGATCGAACGCTAACAAATTTCATTTGTAAATGCTATGAGACTTTTTCGGAAAGAAGAATAATAATAGTGAAAAAAAAATTAAAAGCTCGACGAAAACAAAGGTGGTTTCGGCTGATGGCCGAAACCCCCAATAAAATTAATTGCGTTCAAACATCAAGATAAAACCAAATAAAATGCCCAGATTGCAGAGTAGGGTTTTTATACCAATGTATAAAAGTAGGCTTTGTACTCGCAAGCGTTTGTACTTTGTGCTCACTGTTCAGGTTTTTTGTTTCAACAGCCTATCACATCCCTGTTGAATGAAGTTGCTTAATGAAGACGTTTCGTCTTTGTTTTCCATTTTTTCTCGGCAGGTCTGATCTGGTTCCCCCACCTCTATGCCAGCTTCGTTGAGAATCAATACATGAGTATCTTCGCTGTAGCTCTGCACTACACCAATCCATTCATGTGAGTTGGGTCAAACACTCTAATCACTTCGGTCTTGAAACAAACCAATAATAATCACAGGTCTTGACATTTGTAGTTAACAGTTGCACCTTCACGGTTATCAAGATCCGTTACTGCAGAAACATGATAATTGCGGTCGATTTCACGCTGTCTTTTGAAGCACATGTGTCTAACTGGTAACTGTCAAAGACCTCCACACTGGTGTGACCAAACATGTACATAAAATAACAAACCTGGGAAAGTTTCAGCTCAATCCTTCATTGCAGTCACAAGAAAGAAATGGACAAAATCCTTAAATGTTTTCACTATTTTCAAACATTGAGTTTTGGACATGCATTGATCAAAACTGTTTGACTCATTTCTCAAAAACTATCGCATGTCAAGCAAAACAATTTCAAAGGGAGTTTCTCACCAGGACTAACTATATGTGCGTTGTGTGCGAATGAGTGAACATTTATATTTGTACTCTTACCAATGTTATGCACACCTTTAAGTAATCTCGATAGTTCTTTCCAAGACTTTATTTATTAGTTGTTGTTTTGGGGAGGGGCCAATTTTGTTGATAATGTCTTAAATTGTTTTGATTTTTTTTCTTCTCCTTTTGAAGGACCTAAATGTTCTTCACAAATGCATGACGCTGACTGGGAAAATGGGGAGGAGATTCTTAGTGAATGTTTATTCTTCTTGGGTTTCTTGCAAATGTAGAGTTGGACTCAACAGGCATTGTGTTTTTATATGCTGTTTTTGCTTTACTGTTCAAGCCTGAGTCAGGATTTGAAAATCTGCATTTATTTATTGCACTGGTGTACCGCTCAGATGAGGGGGGGGGGGGGGGGGGTGCAGGCAAGTCTGGAAATTCATGAAAACTCTGTCTTCATGTATTGAAAAACAAATCAAAGTTGTTTTGTAAAGTTGGGTGTGATCCCTGGCTACACGGCAGCTAACTGTTGTATGGCTTCTGACTGGCACCACCTAACAAAGATTTTGACAAAATAGGGAGACTGTCAACATAGGGCTAGATAGCTCAGTTGGTAGAGCGCCACGTTAAACCAAAGGCTGTTGGCTTAAATCTTGCTCTATTAAAATTTTCTTTGTTCAACCCCAAATTATGTAAAAAAATTTATTCCAAATCATTCTAAAGCAATTTCTTTCTCGTTCTGAAACTATGTTAGGTTTTCGCTGTACGTGGTTTCCTTGGCACATCACGTCATCGCAATGTGGTTCATCAAATGTCGTCTTCCATTCCGTCGAGAATTTGTCAACTGCATCACAAGGGTAAGGGAAATGTCCACCGTTACGCAGAGTCCCCTTGTTAGGGCTGTGTACATCGTCCAGTCCCAGTTTGGATATTTTGAGTAGTTGTGGTCCGAAAGATAAACTGATAAGTTTGTTTGGTCGTTGAGAGGCTTGAGTTTTCTTAGGGGTTTTGTCAAAGTTAATTCAGGACAGGTAGTCAGATAACAATTCACTGATGTCAAATTTTTGTTGTATTTCTGGCAAACTGTATTTCTATGAGAGACATGGTTTAACTAGCTGAAAGGCACACAGTTTTCCAATGCACTAAAGCCACGCCCTATACCAATGCAACCCGCTGAGCACTCTGCGGTTTGACTGGCTGATTACAAATTTTTTTTTGGGGGGGGGGTCGGAGTCACTTTTTGATCAAATTCACAAAAACCTTAAAGACAAGACCATTCAGAATACCCCCAGATTGCACAGTAGGGCTTTTAAAACTAAAGATAAGCGCCAAGTAAAAAAACATTGCAAGGACCACGTTTCAACTCATACTTGTAGACTGCCCCATAGTTTTGAGAAATCCTTGGGAGAGCCCTGATCAGCTGAGGAGTGACAGTGAAGGAAATGTGGGATCTGTAAATATGTACAATTGTAAGGTTGTAAGGGGTCATTGCTCAAACTTTCTTCCAGGGTCTGCGAGCGAGTGCTCCGAAGATGTCATTGGATAGCCCTGGGCGTGTCAAGTTAAGAAGAAGTAGCAGTTTAACGGAGAAACCAAGCCAGTAAGTTAGGTTTGATTAACTTGTAAATCCTCGTCAAGTTATAACTAAGTCCACTAAAGAAAAAACGTCTAGTTACTGTCCATTACTCAATTTCAAAAAGTTCAAAAAACAAATATTTTGTTATAATTTCAGAGCAATTTTTTTCTGTTGAAATTTTTTTTAAAGGGACACATTGCCTTCAGATTGGGCGCCTTGGGCTATAAAAAGTGTTTGTTATGAAATAATGATGTTTGGAAAGATGTTTTTAAAAGTAGAATATAATGATTCACAAAAAATCCCTTGAAATTGTGTGGTTTTCCTCTCACTTCATGAACTAATAACACGGTCCGTAATTTTGTGGAAACAAATTTGGTTCTACAAAATGACGGACCCTGTTCGTTCATGAAGTAAAAGGAAAACCACACAATTTCGAGGAAATTTGTGTGAATCATTTCATGTATATTCAACTTTTAAAACAACTTTCCAACCGTATTAATTTCATGACAAAATACTTTTATAGCCCAAAGGGCCAAACAATCCGAAGGCAACATGTCCCTTTAATGGCTGCAATAAATACAACTGCCAACAAAAGTCAAAGAAATTTGAAGAAACCCATAAATCACTTGTTTGGGCTGGAATGAGAAGCAGTCTGGTCCCTTAATATACAATCAGAGTAAGAACCTTTATTCTCACTGTGTATACAGGGAGCCAAATACAGCCACACCTCCATGAATGTATTTTTTTTAGGAGTCTCAAAAACGCTTTTATTCCCTCAATAATTGTTTCTTTCTTTCTCCTATAGAATGCCGAAGAAAAACGAGCAAAATAAATCCAATGGCCAGCAGGGCCAGGAGTCGTCAGCAACATCTGAGCGAGCGAGTAACGAGATACTCAGTGAGTTACACTCGATACTCACCGAGGGATGTCTAGACATGATGGCCAGATACACATATTCTAACTGCACCACAGTGCCAAAGAGGTAGGGAGTACAACGTTATAGACCATTACACTCAGTGCTCGCAAAAAATATAGAGGCCTAATAAGCATACTGACCAAGTGCCTGTGTTACACTGGTAGAAAAAAAATGGAGTCTTGTAAAATAAACTCAGTTTTCAAACTGTTAGAAGCCAGAATTTAAGCTTATTTGATCGATTTCAACCAGTATGAGGGACTTCAGCCAGGAGGTAGGGTCCTAATTCTGCAACCAATAATCTGTGGAATTGTATTTTAAAGTTTAATTTTATTTTAAGTTTGTGTTTACGCGAGATTGTTTGAAAGTTGGTGAACGTGCAGTTTGTGACAATTGGGCAATGACATACAGCCACTGGCTTCAACTGCGTGTTACATATTGCATTAAATCTTTGGTATATTTTGGTAGCCAATCGAATAACTAGTGTGGAGACCGCTGACTCACATTCGGGGATATTCGTCCATGAAATGGTCTATTAATACCTCCTGGAATGACCACCCCCTCCCCACCCCACCCACTATCCTGTTTGTAAGTGTGACGTAATTCCACTGTAAAGCCACGCCTACTTCACACAGACTGGCTCCACTGATTTCCAGATGCCCATAGCAGTTGCATTGAGCTAGCTTTTCTTCGATGATTTATGCCAGAAAAGTTTAATAATTGGACTTTGCTTTTACATACTTTCTTCAAAGAATAAAAAGTTTCTGTCATTAAAAAAAAAAATGCTTTTGAACGATGAAGCGGAAGGTTTTTCGGTAAAATTTATAAACAATCATGCCAGCTTTGGAGCCGGAAGTAGTGAGAATTTGTTGGCATACAGCAGGTACACGCAGGTGTGACGCAATTACTTACCTACAGAATAATGGAAAGGAAAATTGACAATTGGAAAATTAACCATTTTGTTGTATGAATTGTCTGAAAAGTCTTTAGAAGTCTTTACCAGAAGCATGTATAAGGTCAGCCCTTGTACTCAATAAAATTTGCCAACTGTTTTACTAATGGCCAATTATCTTGCATGCACAAAGGAATACATGGTTCTAAATCTCATGGCATTTGTTTCCCAGTTGTTGATTATAGACCTTTCCATTGTTGATGAACAAACCGTGCTGGTTGGCACGGACGGCCAACTGTTTGGAAACTATTCAATTGTGTTAACAGATGTTGTGAACAAATTCAACATTTTCTGCAAACTTTCAATTCAATTCAATGAAATACCTCCCATGATTGGTTGCTTTGTTTCCAACAAGTTCAACACTATTTTTGAATATTTGTGTAACATTGTTTCAAACAGTGGCTATCTGTATTTATGGCTGTCCATAGTTTTCTAATCTCAGCTGGTAGAAACTCGGCCTGTGGCGTTGCAATAGAAAGGTCTATATTTGTCATAAAACTTCAAAGAACAATGTGTTTTTTGTAGGTCTTTTCTGATGTACCAAACAAGTTTGTTGTACTTTTGTTGCTGCTCTTTTAGGAAAGAGCTCATGAGAGCTCAACCTTTGAAAGGTTTCCACAATAATTGTAAGACTTTTTGTTTTCTCAGATCTCCCGTGGCAGAATTCTTACTTTCTGGTGGCCAATCCCAATCTTGGTTGCTTGGCAACAAGATTATTACCATAACAACAAGTGGTGGGAGTTCGAGGAGACAGAAGAATGGACTCTGCGAGAAGTGCTCCTCTCTCATCCAGGTGGAGACTGGGGAGGACGCAAAGCAGAGCACTTTGGGCTCTACCACCTTAAGGACGGGGGATGCTGGCAAGGCTGTTGATGAGCCTCCTGTAGAGCTGCCAGTACCAGCAAAGGGGTTTCTGAAAAGGCAGCGTTCAAAGTCTGGGAAGCAACCAGACAAGAGGAATGATTCTGGGGAGAAAGTGTTGAGGTAATTTTGAGCTTTATTTGATTACTTAGTGTTCATTTCCAACAACTGCAAATGGGTTATTAAATAATTGACAATGGCACACCAGGTTTTGGGGTGGTTTTTATTTTAAAACACTGGCGGAGGCCATGTTTGTTTCTTGGATGCTTGGCCGTACATACTACTGTAGTCGCTCCAATTGTGATGGAGCTTTTTATGAACCCAAGAAAAAATTTGAAATGAGCATAGTTTTTACAAATTCTGAAATACCGTACACCACCTTGGTTTCTGCACTTTCTCCTCAATTAGTTTATTCATTGTTATCATTTTTTGTTTGTTTAATATAGCCGAGGGACAACCTCCCCAACATCGTCCCCCCATCCAACCGACAAACGCAAATCCTTTGACTTTGTCGCCCCAGCCACTCTCGAAAAAAATGCTTCTGAGACCCGCGTATCTCAGTCGAGCATCTCGCCCCCCTCAAAATCTGGACGGACCAGTGGTGATAGCCACAAATCGAAGTCGGGTGCCACGAGTCCAAGCAGTACTGGCCGAGCCGGGTCTCCTGTGAGCGCTGAGCCACGCCTGCCGGCAGAGACGAATAAAGAGTTTGTGGAGCGCGTCCAGGCTTCGCTGCACGAGAGAGTGGAGGCGTCGACACGCAAGCTGTCATCGGTCAACATATATCAGTGCAACTGCTGGTGTCAAGGATGGGCTGAGGTAAGTTTACTACTTCTTTCTATTCATAGACCAAGTGGCACAATTTTTCAACAGGTACGGTAGAATGTGACTGAAGCAAGACGACCACCGAGGTTTAAAACCTCCCAAAATTGAACTTGTATGAGCAGCAACATTGAAGTATTTAGGAAGCAACATTGTTGTTGATATGATCAACGGAAGTCTCCATTTTGCCCCAAAATTTGATATCAGACTTTGAAATACGTGAATAACACCAGATATGGACCTGCAGAATCTGCTGGTTGACTCCTGGTTTAACCCACTTAATTATTTGCATGCCATAATGCTGTGTATGTGCACATACACGTTCATGTGTGGTGTAGCAGTCCGTTAGTTCTGCCTCATTGCTTGTAATGTCTATGCAGTGAAGCCGTTGTGTTTGTAAGACCTGTCTTTGTAGTTTGGATCTTGTTTTGGTCATTCTTGTGATGTCATCTCGCCTGCTCAGATGCAAGTAATTCTTCATACTTATCGGACAATTTATAGGCTTGTTAATTAAGCATGAGCAACTCTGAATCAAATCAGTAGAGAAATGTAAAGTGACTAGAAAGTTCTGTATTTTTTTTTTCTAATTTAGAAAAAAAAAAAAATAATTATTATTATTATTTTATTTATTTATTATTTTTATTTTTATTTTTTTATTTATTTATTTATTTTTTTATTTTTTAAAATATTTTTTTTAATTAATTTATTTATTTATTTATTTATTTTTTTATTTTTTTTTTTATTTTTTTTTATTTATTTATTTATTTATTTATTTATTTATTTATTTATTTATTTATTTATTTATTTTTTTTTTTTTTTTTTTTTTGGGGGGGGGGGGGTGTTTTATGTACAGTCCTGGATGCCTATTACCCCTGGACTGTTTGGACAACAGGACATGTTCTTTTGCTCACTAGTCGTACAATTCATTAATGTTTGAGTTACAAGCACATGAGACAGCCCATCCAAGTCATTCTCATGTAGGCATTCAGAGCATACTAATCAAAAACTTTGAGTTGTTTAACTACCGCTTCCTTTCAGAATCACAAGCAAAAAGAGTCGTTTGTCGACCCAGATCATTTGTTTCTTTTTGATACATTTGAAAAGAGCATAATCTATGCTTTAATACTGTTCAAACCACATGTTGATACCACCTTTGGTTCAAAAGTTGTGAAAGTAGAAACCCCAAGTGATGCGAGAGAGTGAAACTGAGATAAAGAGGTTTCAACTTGAGTTGTTTATTGAAAATACATCAGCATATTTTTTTTTTATGCTAATTTTAACCCCATTTTGATGTTATTTATCAGGAAGGAAGTTGCCAATATAAAATGAGATATACTTGGCATTTAAATTTACACAAATTTTTTTTTTTTGAATGTCACCCCTGTTGGCTTGTTTGTCCATAATGGTATTTCCGACAAACGACTTATTTAGCTTGATCGCATCACCTACATGGTGTCTGTGCAAACCTCGCCAGACATCCCAACCCCTTCGCCGTTCTTCTTGAAAATCTGTAGTTTTGGATAAATTCTAGATCTGATTCCCAACCTTAAATTTAGTTTAATTTCTCCACAATCGAGATACACAAAATGGAGGTTGGGAACTGCACACAGAAGTGCAATGACATGGACAGCGTAAAGTAAACTTGAATTTGAACTTTTCATCGGTTCGGCTGCGTATTTGATTAGTATCATGCATTATATAAACAGTGGCAGAACGTAAAGTTTTTGTCCAGCTCGATGTAATCTTCTTAATCTCATAACCTCTTTCCTGAGATCGATGCAGACAATAAACGAAATAAGTGATGTTTGAAGCTTAGCACGGTGTAGAAAATAAGAAGTACCTACATGTTTAACTGGTAAACTTGCGGGTAAAACATGTGTAAATCTCTTTTTTTGAGGAGTGTTGGCTCTGTTGGCTCTGAAAAGAGCCGATGAGGTCTCTCAGTGTAAGGACCAAACCAGCTCTTTTCAGAGCCAACACTCTTCCCAAAGGAGGTTTACACATTATTATTATTATTATTACTATTATTTGTCCGGCCAAGATTCAAAGACAATAAAGTTCACAAAAAATACAGTATGTACAAGTAAACAGAATCGAGCAAAATAGTAAATATAAGTCAAAATTATTAAAATAAATAATATGACGGTTCAAAAACTAAAGAGAAAACGAAGTTGGAAGGAAAAGGGTGGGAAAGGGAGGGGGTTGTTGGGCAACCATGAAAGACAACGGGGAAAAAACCCCAAAAAACAACAACAACAACAAGACAAATAACAAGAAACAAACAAAGAACAGCTCAAGACATATAAATAAACAAGAATCATGACAAAAACAACAGAATCGGAAAAACAAGAATCAAGAACAACATAACCAATTTAAGCTGGCCAGGATAGACAAAAGTGTACCTAAACACTGTGACCCGAAGGCCTGTCTATCCAAATTTACTAGTTAGAGTTACTTCTTAGTAAGTATAATAAATGTATACCACTGTTGATTTACCCCTCCATGTCTACATGTACAGCACTTGTTAAGATTTCAGATGAGACTTTGGTCCAATGTGATCCAAAGGTACACAGTAAAGTGGCATAAATGAACACACTTACGGGGATGTTTGCTGGGATTTGTTTTTTTCGGAGTGTCATGGCTAAAAGGTTCTAGCGTGCAGGACTCAAGTTCTGGTGTTGTCAGAGTGTGGCTTCGGGTTGGAGTCAAGACTTTTCTGTCTTTGTAGCAAGACACTTAACTATTTACTGCGTTGCTTTGTTGGCGTTTTGTCTTTCTTGCTTGAGATAATTTGCTGAATTGTCATGGAAATATTACAATATGTTAGTGAGATTATTTCTTAGGTTTGATTTTTAAATGATTTGAAACAGCAGTCGCGGTGTTTTTTATTCTGTTTAAAGTATTTCCATGCTAAGTTTTTTAAATTTATTTTTCAGACAACAACTACCATTATTTCTACCCCTCCCCCGAAGAAATTTTTTTACACTAGACCCAGGAATAAAAGGAAACGTTGCAAAATTAGCTTGATTCCTATCTCTCGGTTTATTTAACGTCATTGATCATGGAATGCATTTTACACATCAATTTTGCAGGAGAAACAAGTTGTTTTTATTTACAAGCTGGTTAAATTCTAGCCTATACATCTGACACAACTACCAAGCTTGTCCAACAAGTACCTTTGTCACACTTGTTCCTGGTGTATTCAATGCTTCATTTTGATGGATTTAAAAGGCTACCAGCTACCTCAAAATGTCTATGTTTTTAAGAATGTGCACGAACGTGTGCACGCAGCACACAGCACGCTTCATAGACTTAAAAGGAAGGTATACGTTTGGTAATCACTCCAAAAATGAATGGCAATAAAAACTGACTTGGTTAGAAGTCCAGCAGCTTTCGATAGTATAAGCATTTTTTGAGAAATATTTCAATTCAAAATAATTTGGTTATAGAAAAAGATATATCAGTCGATATCCCCCCAAACTTGAATCTGAGATTCTCAGATTGTGTATTCCTATTGGGGATTATTCTTCCTACGTGGACATATTCGCTGCGGATTTTCGGTGGAGGTCTCAAAAACGCGACCACCTTTTGAAATGAAACTTTCACGAGTTAGTTTTATTGTACAGATCTACATGTATATAGGACTAAAACGGTTCCAAAACCAAAGGTATACTTTGCCTTTAAATATCATCAGCACGATATGCTATACATGCACCATTGCTCACCAGGACGCAAGCAGTGTAAGACAACAAATACAAACCATTGAATTCTAATTAATGCCAATGCATGTCCTAAATCCCAACTGATAAAGATGGGACCAGTCTAATTCAACTATGTTACAGCCACTCTTATAAAGCAATGTGCTTCTTGTTTTATAAAAAGAGACTAAACAATAAATCCAGTTTGTTATTATTATTAATATTTTTGGTGTGGGTATTTCGAAAAGGTTGCAGCTTAAAAAATGCAGTTTTGTGAATCGCAAGAATTCCCAAATATGCCAATTGCAAAGCCATTGCTGCTTGCTTATTTCTTTCCCATTTTTGCAATGACCACATTGATATATACATTTGTTCTGAGACCACAGAGATACTACCTAAGGGTTACAGTAATCAGCCACTTAAACAATAACTTTACTACTTGAATGCATCTTTAAAAAATTAACAACACAATACAATACAATGCAAAACAATGAAACTTTTGTTATTGCTGTGGTAACCTTTTACATTTTGGTCAAAGCTTTACAGTGCAGCTGCTAAGGTAACAATAGAGCACTTTGTGGTAAAGATTTGCTATCAGCGTTCTCCCTTAACATTGGTCTGCCGGCCAAACACCAGTTAAAACACCTGGGGACCAGTCAAAATTTACTCCATGTGGTCTGGCTGGCTAGTTCAGTGTTAGAAAGCAAACCTATTTTATATGAAATATGGACCAGAAAAAATGCTGAGGGACTAATGAAATGACAAGCTACCTAGTCGTGCTGGATAGCCACTGAAAAAGTTAAGGGCAAACCATAGCTATGGTGGTTGGTATTGGGCTACTACCTTTTTTAGACGTGGACGCACCTTGGGTCTCTCCTATTTGGGAGCGGAGCCATATTGCATAAGAAGGGGGTCTAGGATATAAATATTGGGCAAAATTATGCTTAAAACCAAATAATTAAATTTCTTTGCACAAAAATAAAAACTTGAAAATCACCACAGAACTTTAGGACAGAAATGAGTGTAAAAAATTGCCCTTTTGTGGGCGGGTTGCAATATTCCCAAAAGTGGGTGTTTTTAAAACAAAGTTTTATATGAGCGAAGCATCATTACTTTTTGTTTGTTTTTTTAAACTGATAAATTATTAGATTAAATTTAAACTATTAAATAATTTCTGCAATGAACAGTGGAGTAGCTAGGGAAGGGGCGCAATTGATGTCTGTGACCAGAGAAAGCAAAAACAGACTTTGTACCCGGTATTAGAAATTAATACTTATGTTTGTATCTGTGTAAAATGTTTGGCAAATCAACCCCTCTGCCCCCCCTCAACCAAAGAGTCCTCATACGCCCATGTTCTATGCAGTAAGCTTCATCTTACAATACAAAAGTGTGTCCATTAGAAACTGCTGGCTGAAGTAAGCGGCAGTTGCAAAGCTTTTGTCTTAAACTTTACTCTGAAACTACCCCCGGACAGTTCAAATAATTGATTGAGAAGAGGCCCCCTTGAACATTACTTTTTGGACTTGGGTCATAATCCGAATTGGAGGCTATGGCTAGGGCTAATGGTGTTGCTAAGGATGCAGCCTTAGCCATAGCTGTAGCACCCAATTCGGACATTCAACAGGTCATTTTAGTTGGTAGGCAGTGTACATACACTTGGGACGATGGATGGAGGGTAAGATTTGACATTGCTGTTTCAATGTGTTTTGACCTGAACCAAATTATTTCCAGCAAACCCCCCTTTCTTGAAACTATTTTTGTCCATATTGAGTCAGTCTTTTGCAGTTGCCCTTTTTACCTCTTTCTTTTTGAATTATACCGTGCCGGCAAACAAATGTGTCCACTGTCAAACTTCACCCATCAGAATATACGTGAGGGTTACTGTTGTCCATAACTTGTTTTCCCGCCCTAGTCAATGTTTCTTTGTTCAACCCCATAATTAACCCAGACAGTTTCCCTTGTTGTTTATTACGTATTGTTTAAAACTCAAAAGTTGCATCCCCTTAAATGTAATCCCTCTGCTGCTTCTTCCAGAGGTCGTATCACAAACTTAGGTGTGATCCCTGGCTATACGGCAGTTACAGGTTGAATGCCACCAGCGAACAAATTAGGGAAACCGCTAATTGGAGCTAGATAGTTCATTTGGTAGAGCACCAGCACGAGATACGGAAGTTGCAGGTTCAAGTCCCGCTCTAGTTGATTTTTCTTTGTTCAACCCAACATTGAGTTACAATGGCACTTGAACCTGATTCTGAAATGGCATCATATTAATTATGGATTTCTCGTTTTACCCCAGAACCCATTTTAGTGGGTAAAGATAGGCCAACAACAACAACCTATTAGGAATTATGAATAGTTGAATAGGCTAAAAATGGGACAGGCTGGCATAGACCTCAACAGCTGGGAGGAAGCTGCACAGGGTCGCAGCGCTTGGAGGCAGACAGTTGCCACAGGGCTCAATCGCGCTGAAGAGAGGCGCACTTCCTTGCTGCAGGAGAAGAGGCAGAGGAAGAAATTGCGAGTAGCAGCCCCCACCCCTGTGTCAGCCCCCTCCCCCTTTGTCTGCAATAACTGTGGCAGAGACTGCCACGCAGCTGCAACAGAGATGACAACTCCCCGGGCGCAGTCCATCGTCAGTATTGACGGACGGATGCCTACTACTAAAAATGGGACACATTTAATTGTTTAAAACACAACTGTGAACAGATTTGTATTTAAATCTCTCCAAGTTGTAAACTATTAATCAACGTAATAGTTTTCTTTAATACATTTTGTTCTTATTTTTTACTTATCACACTAAAGACTGATAGTTCTTGTAATGGTCGTACAATATTCGTCACATCTTGCCTCAATTTGACCCAATTTGCCCCGCGACAATATTGCATGCGTCACATCATGCCCCAAATGTTGGGGGTAAAATGTTGGACACTAAATTTAATTTTGAAAAAAACCCAGCTTTAGTATTTAAAACTGTCTTTAAAAAAAATTGTTACAAAAAAGGAAAATACAACTACACTTTAGGTAGTAGTAACCTCACAAGAGCATTTAAAGGAAAGTTCAGATTTTATTATCCAAAAACTGATTACCTGTCCCATCTTGCCCAAGTGTACTCTATAACAGCTGTTGTTTTGGGGGGTTTTTATGGGTGTTTTTTCCCAGTTGATTTCATTTGAAATTGTTTACCATAAGGATTCTTTTCAATAAGCATTGCATTTTACACAAAGTAAGAAAGGTACACTTAAAAGTTGTTATTGTTATGTTTTTTTGTTCTCAAGTTGTACACCACAAAGGAAACTGACTGGACAAATTTGAAACAAGTTGTTCAACCCCACATTTATTTTTTAAGGATTGCCACAAAATACAGAATAATCATAAACGCTAGTGTTTGGGCAAATTGATATCAACAATGGTGTGAGATAACCCACCTTAATATCTGGTTTGCCAATCAGATCATGGTTTAAGCAAACCAAGAAAACTCTCTCTATTCAGGATTAATAATAATTATGGCAGTATTTTGAAGCAAGTTCAGCTTTTCTCTTATGAGAAAGTTCTTAGAATTAAAGGATGTACTTACTATTGAGGTTTACGTAGTTTCATGCTGCATGATTTGATGGGGCCATCCTTTATCCCTTCATACCACCAAATGCCTCGTTTGTCACCAAAGCTCTGCCCATATTCACCATTTAAGTGAGACTTCACTGTGCAGTCTTTGAACCACCAGGCTCCATGAGTTGTTTGGGCACAATTTCCATCGTCCATCTCATCATTGTCTCTATCCTTTGTTGTGAACTCATAACCCTGGTTATCATTAAGAGAGTCAAATACACTGCCAGCTATTTTATTGCTGTATGTGAATGTATACCAAGTACCAGTAATGTGTACTCCACTATACTTTGCATGTCTTACTCCTCCTTCCCATGATTGAAGATCCACCCTTAGATTGGTATAACCTGCTGAGGTCAGTTTGACTAAGTTATCATTGCCAAGCCAGAACTCTCCTGATGGGTCACCAAAACCAGTCTGGTATTCAGCCCAGTCTCGATAAAAGTCAACAGTGCCATCAATCCGCCTCTGAAATACAGTCCATCCCCCACCATCAGTCTCCATGTCACAGTACACCCTCAGACCTTCACTGAGTTCACTTGGGTAGATTGTGTATACTTTACTCTCAGTGTAACCAGCATCCAAAAATGTCTTACAGCTGCTGAGTTTAGGCAGGGGGCTTTGAGTTGAAAAGAAGGGAGTTGTTGGACCACTGGTCAAATGACGAGTTGTTGGCTCAGTTGATGAGTGGGGCTTTGTGGAGCTCTGAGCTACAGTCATTCCCCCACCATCAGTCTCCATGTCACAAAAGACTTGCATACAGTCATTTACACCATCTGGGTAGATAGCGTACACACCACTTTTGTCATAACCCGCATCAAAAAGTTCTTTACAACTTTTGAAAAGAGTGTTAGAGCTATCAGCCACTGAGTGGATGGGTGTGTCCTCATCTGCATCAAAGTATACACTCCCTTGATCTTCAAGGAAGTCTTGAGGATGCTCAGCTCTTGTTGCATTATTCAGCTCACAGAGTTTCTTACATTTATAGAAGTTGAAAGACTTACAGTCCTCATCCATGCTGCAATCTCGTCCACAGATGACATAATTAAGTGTGGTTTTTGTCTTGTACTCAGAATTCTTGAGAACTGTGTTTCCTGCACTAAACAGTTGTTTAGTCAGTGAGCATGTTCCACAGTTCCCTCTGTCAAATCCAAAGTTCGTCACCGATATTACATTTACCAATGACAGTATGAAAATAAAATTCAACTGAAAAACACTGATCACAAATACCTGTCGAATCATCTTTAAATTTTAATGTTGTAAATACCACATTTCTTATGGACAGAAGTTTTTGCAAAGTGGATCACTTGAAGATATTAAAGCACAACATATGCATGAAGCAACTTTTTCAGAGTAGAAGTTAAACAGAAAAATTGAAGTTTCAAATACTCCTGAGAATAAGTTGAAACAAGTTCTTGCACCATAATAATTGGCATCAAAGATGCAGTGGATGCAAACACTTCTGTGCCGAGCTAGTGACTGAGTAGAAATACTGGTTTTGTGAAGCTACATGTAAGAAGGAATATGCAGGCAATGTTCCGTGCCTGGAGTGGTGTGAGGCTCTGATTCGTCAAATTAAAATCACCAGTTACTTGGAAGCCACTGATTGGTTGGTTCAGTACAAAGCTGCTGTTTTTGCTATTTTCATTTGATATGGCAGATGAATATTCATGAGGTGTTTGTGAGCTTAGCCACTCACAGGGGTACTTTTGTGCTAGTTGGTTATCTGCATGGTGCTTGCAAATGTAGCAGTTCCTCAGCGCTCTGTGATTGGTCAGAACTCAATGTCAATTTAGCTAGCCTATCTTATTGGTTGATAAGTATAACATCAGTATTCAATAACACCCATAAAGGGTTTGTGATTGGCCAGAACTTTTCCTTCATGGGCAAATGCTAATCTTTTATTGGATCAGAGCCTACCGCTCGACCCAATTTCAACTCAGTTTCATGGTCGAGGTGGTGTCATTTGAATTTCTAAAGATAGCCTCATAGAAGGTTTTGATTGGTTGGTTGATTGGTTCTGGCCCGCTCTTCTCCAAGGGCAGCCATATTGTATATCTTCAAACAAGAGTCAATAATGTTCCAGAATATTTCAATTTTCTCATGTTGATCTTGCTGAACAGTGAGCACTGACTTCCTGTAGGTCTCCTTCCCTTTATTGAAAATATCCACGTCTCTGTAAACAACAAAGCAGTCTTTGCTTGTATTGAAACATGGAGATCTATTCAAAACCACTGTAGCTTAGTGTAATTCTTATTGTGTGTGAACTAAATTTAGCATCGGTTTGACAGCCTGATATTAAATTCTACCGATGCAAAATACAGCATTTGTTGTTATTTCATTAAGACATCATTTGAGTAACTCTGGGAGATATTTTTGGTGCCAATATTTCCCTCTTAAAACAATCCATGAACAAATTTTCAAGGAAGAATTTTGTAACAATGGAGATTATTACCCAAGAGTACTCATTGCCAAATCCAATTCCAGGTTGTGTTGAGGCTAAGGTCGGGATGTTTACATAAGTTTTCAAAAAAGGAGTGGGGGAAAAAAGTTTTAAAACTTACAAAAACTTTCAAACAAGTGCTTCATTTTCTATCCCACAGTCTTTTGCCTGACTCTTTTGTTTTAAAAGCTAACTCTCAAAAATCATGCAACATATTTTAATGAGATCCATGATAGGACTGCTGTTCTTTAGTAACATGTTTGTCTCAAAGAGGTTGTAACCGTTCGGGAGGATTGTGTGCCTTTTTCTAAAACCAAAGCCATGAAGTAGTTTAGGAAATATTAAATTTGTATAAAAGGTAAACCCCTCACCTGTCAGAGGGGTTAGCTATTGGTTTGTGTGCTCTTGGGGGGGCTCTGGTGTCGTTTGATGTGCAGTTGCTTTGTAAGACAAAGACAAAAGCACTTTTCTAAAATTGACAAGTGTTTTTTAAGGCATGGCCGGCCTGCCACACTTTTGGTGAAAACTAGCTAACCCTGCCGCTCCTGAAAACACCATCGTTAATATAATTTATTTAAAAAAATGTTTTTGGTTGTAATGTTTTGTAAACAAATATAGTTAGGTTGATGACGTCTTGGCAAGGGGGAGTGCCGTTATGAAGAATGACAGTGAGGCGATGTGACTGGTTCAGCTTACAGATTAAGAATTTGCCCAATTGGTTCATGGCATTGTGACAGTGTTGTAACCAAGTCATTTTTGCTGAAGTCAAGTCAAGTCGCAAGTCATCTTTGCTCAAGTCAAGTCACAAGTTATTTTTTGCCCAAGTCAAGTCACAAGTTAAACTTTCGCAAGTCTAGTCAAGTCACAAGTCACATAGTGTCCCGAAATAAGACCACTTCCGTGATGTTGTGACAAACTTAAATACAATCAAAAACCTGTTAAAAAACAGTAAATAAAAATAAATTCAATCCATAAATCATGCAACCACGTGTCTGCAAATCTGTACAGGTTTAATGTTTGGCCTTATGACAAAAGCACTCGAAAACATCGGGATGTTGGCATCGGCATTGTCGCCGATGGCTCAATTTTGCCCCATTTATTTTAAACAACAACTGCATTGTCATAAAATCAAATTTGTTCAAGTCAATTCTCAACTCTCAAGTCATTTTTGCACAAGTCAAGTCAAGTCTCAAGTCTTTTTTCCCCATGTCAAGTCAGGTCGCAAGTCAATGAAGTTGGCAACTCGAGTCTTACTTGAGTCCAAGTCAGCGACTCGAGTCAACAACACTGCATTTTGAGTTGTGAAATCGGCTGACTGTGTTTCTTCTGACTAACTTCTGACACAAGTAAGAGCTGCTGCTGGGTCTTGAGGATATAATATTTTGTCCCAAAGAAAACTGTTGGTAATGTTATTGTAGTCATTGGGTATTTTCCATAAGCAATAAGGTGTTGTGTTGTAATTCTTGAAATCTCCAGTGAGGTAATTTAAGATGGTGATTGAATGGTCCGTGATGTCACGCAAAAAATGTTATCCCTCTATCCTCTAAAATGTATTTCTCCAAGAAAATAACCAAAATAAACAATGTTATAACCAATTGTTGTATGCGATTTAGCTTTTCATCGGGAAGGCGGAAGAAGTTATTTTGTATGTTGTTCTTAACTTCTAGATGCTCACATACCGATGCCAAGCTGTGGTGGCATGACTTGAGCAGCTTGGTTGTGGACTTGGGGTGCAGTCCTTGCATTCAAGTATTGAATGTAAGTCAATGTTTGTGAGAGTTTAAATCATGCGAGCGATGTTCTCTAAAGTGGTTTAGATCTGTGAAATTCATCTCCAGTGCATTTTTTTTTTTGGAACTGTATGTTGACAGAAAACAGCAATTTTGCTTTAGAAATAATCTTCTAAAACCCTCACTTTATTTATTTACTGCCTCTTCTTTTATGAAAGTAGATCAGCACAGTTCACCGCTGTTTACTTTCACCCAAACTGTTCATTGTATCAATTTTTTTCACAACCCCATTTAGAAATTCTCTTTTTAGAACCAAAATGGCTATTAAAAGTTTAAACTGAACTTGTATTGGGAACTTCTGAGGATCGGTCAACCCGTGAAACTTCCTATTTTCACTTCAGGAACAATTTTGCTGTATTTTTATACAAAATTGTGGTTGCTTTTTGCCACTTGGAGCATCAAAGCAATCTCAAACAATCAGGCAGGTCAATATCAATGATCAATGGTAAATTCCAGTAGACTTAGATAAAAAGTAATAAGCAGGCCGCTGTTACCCAACAACAATAACTATGATGTGAAAATACACATTTTTACCCCTCAACCCCCTTGGGGTATTGTCATTGCCTATTGTGTTCATCCATCCGGCTGGAATTTCCAGACCGCATTCCAGTTAGAAGTGGCATGGAGTTGTAACTAGGATGGCTGGTTGCCCTTGTGCAAATGAATTTGGTATTGTTTGGGGGATGAAAAGGTCAAAGATCAAGGTCATGAATGATGGTCAGTTATAGCTAAATGGTTTCCAGACCGTATCTCCAGTTAGAAATGACACATGGACTTGTAACTTGGGTGGCCAGTGGTGTGGGGGGGGGGGGTGGGGTGGGGGTTGCCCTTGGATAAGACACTTTTTGATTTTTGGGGGTGAAGAGGTTAAAGGTCAATATCACGGTGGTGAGTTCAGACATGATTTCTGTACCACAACCATAGAGATAAGGCAACTTGAGATTATTTTTAAGTAAATAGGTCAAATGTCAAGGTCAGAGTGCTGGGGTAAAGGAACATGGCTTGTGGATATCTTTGAAGAGCTAGAATTTACAACGGCTGGGGGGTTTCAACAGCAATGCTGTCATTTTTGTGACTTGTGTTGCCGATGCCTCAATAACTGGTACAGATAGAGGGAGCTGTAACATCCACGGCAGAGAACACAATGGGTTCCAAGATAGAAAGATGAAAATAATAGTGTTTATAAAGGGCGTAAATGATCTAATCAGATTCACACGCCACATGCAGAAAACAACGCCCTCGATCAGTTTGTACATGGACTTTGAACAGTTGAAGCTATTCTCGGACATGTCTAACTTTTTCACTGTCTTACTTTGTTCTGTCATTGGTCAAATTTTTGAAAGGATCATTATAAAATATCTGATCAACCATTTGTTCAAAGGGGCTATTATTTCACACATTCAACGTGGGTTTTTACTCGAGTGTTCTTGTATTACTCAATTGGTCAAAGCTTACATTATGCCGGGACCATACAAAAGGGTTCAAGAGAGGAGCTATTTGAGGTATTAGTAATCAGCCTCTAGGACAAATACTGTCAAAATTAACCATTTATAGTTCGTTCAAAGCTTTAAATCATTTAGATCACTGATGGAATACACTAAAATTCCAGCACAATTTTCTTGAAGAGGGCAGCAGGCCTAATACTTCACAGAAGCAAGAAAGGCCCAAGCCCCCATGACACTCCATCCTACAAATGTTCCTCATTGAGGTGTTCCTTACTGGCCTGGTCTGACTTGCTCTTCGTCGGCTCAGTGCTATAAGGTCATTAACTGCAATTTCATACTTGCAATGATCAAAAGATCATTAAATGAAAAATGTGTGTAAACTTGAAAAGGTAAATCAACAAATAAATGTTTTACTTAGAAAAGGAATGTTTCTTTTTGCCAACCAAATACTCTGAAGACCCCATCTTGATTGACAAACCCCATTTACCGGGAGCTCCAAAATATGCAAAAGAAATTTTATGGAATCTTGCAAATTACACTAATGACCTTATTGTTCTTAGCAGACGTCTTGTCACTTAACTTGCATGGAAACATTATTTATCTTCAAGCAGGCTTGAATCTTCGATTCTGATTGGTCGATCCTTAGCAACAAGGAGTGTGATACAAACTTATATCGCACAGTCAACATCACACCCTGCGTATTGTGCTGTTTTAAACTCCACGCACTGCGCTTTTTCTAAGCTACACTCTAAACGTACAGCTACTGAAGTCAATGTCAGTTAGAAAATGGCACCCCATGTTGATCGTCACATGTGTTGCGTGCACACTCATTAAGTAAGCTTGATGATAAAGTACCACCAGCGCGCTCGTGGAATGCGGAAAAATTTTGCACGTCATGCGTCCCATATCCTAATTTTTTGTACTCCACTCACGCTTGTGTGATAGCTTATAATGTACAATGTATTCATGTCAAAATGAAGATGCATTAACTGTAATAAGGCTATACAGCCCCACTGTAATAAATTAGTAATATTACTCGTAAAAAACATGTAGTGATGCCACAGTTTATTTGCTTTTCACTTCACATTTTTTCCTGTGGACACTAAAGAAACCCTTTGTTTGTATGTCATTACTACGCTACGGCACATTACGACAATGTGACGATGGCACAGTGCTCCGTGTACACATAGCAAATGGCTAGCACGCCATACACGCTACTATCAAGTGAAAGTTTAGGAAATGGGAAATGGGCCTGAAGATAACTTCATAAGAGAGGCATGGGAGAGTGAGACAAAAGTAACTGTTTTGTTGCAGCCTTTTCCTGAACATTCCAATTAATCTGTGACCTTTAGAAATTACAAGGTCATTTGAAAAAAGGTTTACGTAACAAAGACAGTCATATCACCTTGAAGAAGAGAAATATTTTTTTTTAAATTACAAAATATTAAGGCAGTAACTTTCCTTTCCTTAACGTTTGCAGGCAGTAAAACTGAGATATTGCCGTGGGTATTATGGAAATGAAAAATAAGTCATGTACAAACATTGAACAGATGCTTTTGTGACAAAATTCCCTCCACACTTGTATGTATAAATTTGTTTTTTAAATTAATATTTTCATAATTAACCGAGGAAGGGGCTCTCTTAATTTTGGGTGGTAACTTCCTCTAATGGTCTTAAGAATTGGTGTATGGACAACATTGGGCCAATCAATTTATTCTAATATAACTTCTACCAAATGATAACAAAAATGTCTGCCCTCGTTACATACATCAACCTTGAAGATCTATCTGCTCAAGTTTTTAAAATACTCGATCATTTGCCCTTTTTTTTAAAACCACAATCCTCATTTGCCTCATATACAAAAAAAAAGACAAAATATTTCCCTTTGTTGTTGCTATCCAATGTTCCCCTCCTGTGTCGAACTTTTGTGCCCATTGGTGTGAAATTGCCCACTTCCATACAATCTACAATCCCGGCCCTATCTCGTTGGGCCCCCGACCCCTGTTTCAATGCTGGCTCTCATTGCATGGTCTGCGCTCCTAACAACATTGAGCAGGAGAGAGCGGGGGAACGGGGAAGAGTATGTTTAGTGTCACCTGGCCCAAGCATTTTGGCCGGGATTGTAGTGTCTACAAAATGCATTCGCTATTTATTCTATGTAACTCGCACATAGACCCTTGCATTTGATTTTTTGGGTGCTTTTTTGTCACTATAAACAATGATAAACCCAAAATAGACAATTCAGAAATACTTCAAGTGCCGCTTGCAGACCATGATTAACCCTTTTTTTTTATTCCACTCAATTGCCAAATGAGCAGTTTTAGTGTTTTAGCCTGGAGTGTAGTTTCAAAATAACATTTTTGCTAGTTTTTTTTAAAACTGTCACGGTCGGCAATGGCCTAGCCACTAGGTTTTTATTAAACTGGGATTTGGATTTCTTTTTGATTCATCATTTTTTTTCCAAGCGGAAATAAGGGAGGGGGTGTTGCTGCATCCACCCTAAATCTGCCACTGAATGTTATAACCACAAAACACAGGAACATCCTGTTCCTTCAAACAAAAATAAATAGACCCTTATTTTGATGATGCATGTGAAACCACTGTCTCTGGTTTGACAATTGGAAAAATGGATAAACCAACCGCAACAATTATTTTCATTCTAAATTATCGTGTCGAACAGTATTCTGTAAAGGACTTTGTGCATTGATGTTTTCCCACTGCCATCTTGGATGTTAAACAATGGTGAACCAATAGAAAGATCACGTGATTGGCCAGTGGATCTGCCAATGAGCAGCGTCTTTCTGTCATATCATGAGGGCACACTACTACAGTCATGTCATATATGCATTATGAAGTAAATAGGTGCCGACCTCGTTCCCAGGGGTGATCGATTTTGCAGCGCCATTTTTTCCCAGCATGCCTTGCTCGCTCATAACCCCTGGAATTGGTTCATTAAAATGTGCCAGAATCATTTTACTCAGGCCTGTGGCCGATCCACTCTACGTGCCTGCTCATGTACGGTTGCCCGCAATAAGGGTATCATGTCAAAGCAACTGGTCCCCTCTCATTATTCTTTGATCTTGTCTGATATGCAGTTCAGGGTGACCATGAAAAAACATGATTCATTTGAAATGAGATCGCGTCAAAATACTTGCATTTTCAGACCCGCGTACAAAGTGTCTTACAAGTGCCATACAAGCGCTCGAAACTTTTTAACAAGCGTGCACGTAAAGAAGTCACTATGGTTAGCCAATCAGCGCTGTTTTTCAGTTCATCCTTACCAGGGGTTAGTAACGAGAGGTATCGATACGGCGCGCTGCCCATGGTAGCGAGGCTGAATAGGTGCTTTCTTTGTGAAGACTCTAAAAATAAAAAGATGTACTCACTAGATTGTTTCATGTAGCTTCATGCTGTGTGATTGTAGGGGGTCCATTCTGTATTCTTGAGTGCCACTATGTAAATTGTTGATGTCTTCGAAGAAGGAGAGTGGAACAAAGCAAAAGATGTTTGGAGAGAAGTAATTCACACAGATAGATAAAGTGTGGAAATCCAGTTATATTACCCCTGACTCCAAGGCGTCTTACAACTTTGTCAATCACACATTTAATTTTTGTTGCATCCCTGTGGAGACATCTTTTGTTCTTTCCTTTGTCCCTGTAGCTAGCAACTTCCCATAGACTTTGTACACAAAATTCCCTGTGGAGCATCCCAGTCTTTAGAAAACATTTTCCTCTATGGAGACCTTTTGTGTTCCCTTTTCTGTTCTGTTCTCGGTCTCCATAAGGTAGCAAATACTAAAACACAGTGATTTGCCCTTCATCATTGAGAGGGGTGTCTTAATTCGCATCTACAGACTTTTGTGATTTTCAAACAAGTCTTCACTCCTTTTTGCATTGCTGAACTCACAAAATGCTTTACTGTCATACAGAAGGTGAAAGACTCTATCCATGGTGCAGTCTTTTCAATAAATGACATGTCTCCAGTCTTCTTTATGTTCACATGGTGCAGTCTTTTCAATAAATGACATGTCTCCAGTCTTCTTTATGTACACATGGTGCAGTCTTTTCAATAAATGACATGTCTCCAGTCACAGTGACACTACACTGACCTTTAATTCACTCCACTCATATCATCTTTAGTGTTTGTAATGATATTCATACGTTGTTTTTACATAATAATTTGACCAATAAGTAGCAAATTTTATCGATTTGTTTTTCACTCACGTATTTTCATGCTGCAGGACTTGAGGGATTTGCTAAAGTGTTGCCATGAAGCACCAGTGCTGTCATCGGGGTCCTGGCCATAGTGATAGTAATCCCCATTTAAGTTAGAATCCAAGCAGTTGTTGTACCACCAAGCTCCTTTGAATCTATCTGCACACAGACCACTATTGGGATTATTATCATTGTCATTGTCTTTTGTTGTGAATGGCTGGTTCTTGTGTATGCCAAGATCATCAATGGCAGTGCTACTTCCATCATATTATGAATACTGAAGGCTGTATTTATCACCAACTATCTTTAAGTTATTGTATCTTGCGAATGCTTGTTCTCCATTCCATTTCTCAAGATCTACATGAAAGGACCATGTTCCTTTAGAAGTCAGTTTGACCAAATAGTAATTACCCAGCCAGAACTCACCAGAAAGATCACCAAAGCCAGACTTGTACTCAGCCCAGGTGCGATTAAAGTCCACACTGCCGTCCTGCCGTCTCTGAAAAACAATCCATCCCCCTCCATCAGTCTCCATGTCACAGTAGACATTCAGACCATCATCGAGTCCATCTGGGTAGATGGTGTAAGTGTCACTTGTATGGAAACCAGCCTCCTTCAGCTTCTTACAACTTGTGTAATGAATGATAGAGTTATCAGCCACTGAGTGGGTTGGTGTGTCCTCATCTTCATCAAAGTATACACTCCCTTGATCTTCAAGGAAGTCTTGAGGATGCTCAGCTCTTGTTGCATTATTCAGCTCACAGAGTTTCTTTAATTCATAGAAGTTGAAAGACTTACAGTCCTCATCCATGCTGCAATCTCTTCCACAGATGACATGATTAAGTACAGTTTTCTGTTTTTGTACATAGTTTTTGAGGACTCTATTTTCAGAGCTGAACATTTGATACTTGGTATCAAATCTACCACACTGGCTTCTTAAGCTTCCGACGTGTGTTATCATCAATAGGAAAAACAGCAGAGTCATTGTGTAATGAAGAAATCTCATCAACGGTGCTGGCTCCATTGTATTTTGATTTGAACCGTCAATTAGGGCTTAAATGTTATAAACACCAAAGTTCTCAACAACAGATTTTTGCTAAGTGGATCATTTGAAGTTAAATACAAGCACAGCGTATGCACGGAGCATTTTGTTTTCAGAGTAGATGTTAAACCGGAAACATAAATTTTTAAATACTTGCACAAGTTCTTGCACCATAATAATTGGTATCAAAGATGCAGTGGATGCAATCTTTTCTGTGCAGCACGAGTGACAGAGTAGAAATACTGGTTAGATTTGAGTGTTTTACACAGCTATGTTCTCATTAACAAAATGTTATCACTCGAAGATGAAATCACAGGATATGTGTACCTGAATGTAAGCACTTTTTTCAGGATAGAAGTGAAGCAGAAAACCTGGATTTAAATAGTCTTCAGAATAAATTGAAACTGCACCTTCTTTTACCGTAATAATTGGCATCGAAGATACAGATGGTGCAAATGCTTCTGTGCAGCACTGTAATCACATGTTCACTGAGTTTGTGATGTGTTTAAAGTGTTGCGTAGCTCTGATTCGTCAAATTAAAATCACCAGTTACATGTAGGCCACTGATTGGTTGATTCAGTGCAGAGTAGTTGTCCTATAAAGCTGTGAATATTCATGAGGTGGTTTTGAGTTGCAGTTACTTTTGTGCTGTTTGGTTTTTCTATTTTCATTCATATGGCTATGAATATGCATTAGTTTTTGTGTGAGATGTAGCCATTTGCAGTTACTGTTGTGGTGGTTAGTCGTCTCCATCATGCTACATGTATACGTGGCAGTTCAGTGATCTGTGATTGGTCACAACTCAGTGTCAACTGAGCTGGCTCATCCTATTGGTTGTGGATATGTATGACATAGTCACACTCTCATGCAATTGGTCAGAACTGTTGTTGTTGTTGTTTTATCCAAGTACAAATCCCACCCCAAAAGAACTACAGTTATACAATTCTGCCTTTGAACCCAATGGCGAGGGTGTAAGTTTTTTTTCTGATTTCTATTGGTTAGTGCAAACCCGCACTCCTCCAAGGGCAGTCATATTGTTTCTCTGCAAGCACGAATCAATAACGATCAAAGTTGCGTCGAATTCGGTCATGTTGATCTTGCTATACAGTGAGAGCTGACTTCCTGTAGAGCTCCTTCCCTCATTGATAACACCAGAGTCTTGTTGATATAGGACAAACCAATCTTGCCAAGTATCATAATGAAATATGTAGATTGATTAAAAACCACTGTATAGCGTAGTGGTATACATTAAACTCTGATAGTAGATAGGGGCGTAACTAGACATTTTCATTGCGGGGGGGGGGGATGTGTAGTTTCGAGGAGGGGCTTAATATGTGACCAGTTTATCACAATGTATTGTGTAGTTAATGTTTTTAGCTATTATTTCTCCATTAGGCAGATGATAGTCTGGGTTAGGACATGTTACCTTTGTAAACATGCACAGTCTAAATACATCACTCAAACCAAGGAATACCAGAACTTCTCATTGTGTGAATTTCTTTACAATTAATGAATTATTATTTTTTTTTTATGTTGTTTGTAAATTCATTGTTGCTCACACACAGGGCTATGTAAATATGTACTGGGAAAATGCAAGTTTTTGTTTGTTTGTTTGTTTGTTTTGGGTTTGGGCTTGGGGGTTTGGGGGGTTTTGGGGTGTTTTTTTTACGAGGGGGGTTGTGATGCTGCCTACATGTAGTGGGTCAAAGTCTTCGTTGTGTGGAGTCACTACTTGATGTCAATAGTAATGGCAGATCTTTTCCAAAGAGATCACCTGTTTTTTTTCCAATAACCCACATCATGTGACAAGGTCTCCTGGTAGTGGCACGTTTCAACAGATTGTGGCTTTTACTTTGTTCATGCTTCTGGCCTTTTCCTTTGTGCATTGCACCTGAGTAACTTGTAATTCAAAATGGAGCCGTGTATATTGTTTAACCCGTCAGAGACCATTCATTTTCTGTACACTCATCACCAATGTGCCCAGACATGGCAACTTTTGTGGAGTTTTGACTCAACTTTTTCCGGAAAAAAATGTCTGGGAAAAACATGAAAAGAAACAGAAACAATTTTGTTTTTGAGCTGAAGCAGCTATGTCAACATGGGAATCATTTGGAAAAAGACAATCTCGGACAAAACCTTTACTTTGACAGTTTTGTTTTCCATTAGACTGTACTTGTACTTGTAGATGTTGAACTTTCAAACTATCAACCTTGGGGTAATATTGTATTGTTTTGAATCCACTGTGGGTTTTTGGGGGCCTTCAGATGGCTGCAGTGTCTTTTAACGTTGACAAGCATTCAGAGCAAAAGAAGTAGATAAGCAGTTGTCCGTTTGTTGTTGTGGTTGGTTTTTTTCTTGTTGTTCTTGGGGTTTTTTTTATTGGGGGGGGGGTGGAGGGATTGGGGATGGACTTACTCTTGATTGGCGACGCTAGTTTTTGTATTAGTCACCGGTAGAGGGTGCAACATTTACTGTCTCGGAGGGACTGCGCAAGTCTCTACAAATCTGGATCAGATGTTTGTTTGATACATATATCTCTTCTCCAGTAATTCATAAACGAATGTCGCCAGTCAAGACCAGGACGATGGACTACATGTAGGAATACAAATTGATACTGGTGCCCACAACACATGTTGATAAGGACAGGCCTCAAATAATCCACGGCACCCACAGCAATTGCCGCGGTGCCCTGTGCTTTTGCTGTGGTGCCCTTTGCAAAGTTCCAATACAAATTGACATTTTCCTCATAGAGTGCCCCTTACCAGAGGAAAATTGCCGTGCCCCTTTAAGAGCGAAGTTCAAGGCCTGTAAGGACTGCTTGTGGGGGGGGGGGGGGTGCAGGGGTAGGAAGAAAACCTTGAGATTTAGCTCTCTCAGTACAACCTTTAAAATGCTGAAACTTTGGACAATCTCTAATTGCTTTGGTACATTCCCTGTCAACACCAAACCCAGAAATGAAAAGCAAGTTCTGCTAAATTTGCTTCATTTCCATCACTCAGTTTATTCAACGTCATTGATCACTGGAAACACATAAGTATATACACATGTACACTATAAACAGCAAACACCCTCTACAAATAGAAACGCATTGCTAAAGAACATTGTAATCCACCTTTCTTAATTATTTATGCATGAGCAGCATGACGTCATTGTTGTATTCCAAAACGAGGATGCAGGCGCAGCGCCAAATGGTGATCACAGATGCCGCGGCTTTGATTGGTCAATGAAAAAATGGGGCGGGGCTTACTGGATTGGTGTATTGGTCATGTTGGTTGCACTGCGCCATTAGCCTCGTTTTGGATTACAATGATGTCGTCATGCATAACTATTAAGAAAGGCGTATTTGGTACTAGAAATTTACAAATGGTGGAATGGCAAACTATGGCAAGAGCAAAGGTCACTTCATTGCAGTAGATCAATCTATTAAGCCCCGCCCACCATAGTATGAGCAAGTGTCTATCAACTGCACCTTAGGGATGGTGGTTTGGGGGGTCCTGCTATTATTCTTCTAGTATTCCCTTTTCTGAAGAACTCCCACTTTGGGGTCCAAGTTGAACAAAGAATTCTCATGTGGGGACCATTGTTCCGTTGTGTTTTGGACCCCACAAGGACCCATGCGTCATGCCAACACACGTGCCCACAAGACACAACATAACAATCCAAATGGTGGAAAGTTGTTCTCATGTTATATTGGGATTGAAACAAACTTGGGTTGAACGTCGCTCTACCACCTGAGCTATCTACTAGCCGTATGCTCACCGTCACCTCGTCAGTTTCCCTTGTGTTTTATAACTCGATATTTGAATTAAAGGTGATCTCCTTAAGGTGATCCCTGACAAAATAGGGAGACGGCCAACGTCTATAGGGCTAGATAGCTCAGTTGGTAGAGTGCCGGCATGTTAACCTGGAGGTTGTTGGTTCAAATCCCACTCTAGTCAATTTTTCTAAGTTGTTCAACCCCAAATTATTAAAAATTCACTCAGTCAAGAATCCCTTGTGGTTTATATCTTGGGATTTGAACAAGTCAGACTTTTGGATGCGTGTTCGCTGTTGTGATTGGACGGTGCATTTTAGGGGCAGAGCTATATGGATTGGTCTATTGCTGTGACTGATGTTGGTGAATTCAAAGTCTGTGGTGTTTTATATTATGAGCTAATTAATGAAACTCTCCTGTCACTCAATATTTGCAACACCAATGAGTCAGTAGATAATTCTTACACTCTACTACATAAACACTAAAAAGAAAGGGAAATAGAATCCTAACTTAATAATTCAATTTTAAAAAGTATTTACAAATGTAAGTGTTTCCATGCGAAGCTAATAAACAGCTGCAATTTATAGACGAGGCCGCTTAATTACATGTAATAATATTTTTACAAAGCAAAATTGGCAGAGGCTTTCTGGAAGGCCTTCAAGAAAGTCTCTGGCCACTAACTAATTTTTGCATTTATACATAGGTCCATTTGGCTGGTAAGTATTTTTGAAACAGCTCATTCTATTTTTCTCAATTTTAAAAAGTGTTCAAATTGAGAGTTAAAAAACAAAACTGACAAGAGCCAACATTTTTAGTCTCGTCACTTTTGTTTTCAAAATGGCAGCGGTTATAGTTCTGAGTTAGTAAAACAGTCAAGTGGCAATACAGTGTTCTCCCGACGTGCATGTACAGTGTACATGCAGGCATGATACTTGTGAAGTGAACGGCACCTCATAATGAGAGAAATTTTATATTACTACTAGACCATGTCTACGGGCATCCAGGCAATAACCTGGGCCTAATGTCATAGAGCTGCTTAAGCAGCAAATATTGCTTAACAATTGTCTGCTAAGCAGAAATGAGCAGGATACCAGTCACAGATGGTGCATATGAAATGGTAGTGTGTGGCTGGTAACCTTATTCTGGTAAACACAGTTTTATTGTGCTTAGCTACTTTTTGTGCTAAAGAAGCTCTATGAAATTGGGCCAAGAGGCACTGAGGCGATAACATCCATTCCTTCTTGAAGTATCAGGCCTGAACAAAGTGGCACATCAAGCCAATATGCAGAATTTTTTTTTACATCGCCAAATTTGCTTACAAATCCAGCTTGATTATGATATGAAGGCGTCTAGACAAAGACACAAACAACCATTGCTTCAAAAGAAGTTTATAGGTGCTTTGTCATCATGATCAAAGCATGCCTGTGGTCCACATGGAATATGACACGGAAGGAGGGCGCCCGTGCACCGTTACTGGGTGAAAGTTCATTATTCCATGCACAGCCGCAGGCCTGCTTTGATCATGGCGATACAGCCCCTTTATTTTTTGTCTCAAGAAGCAGTTTTCACAAACTATGGGGAGAACCTTGCATTTCCATGTATTAATCTACATATAATTGAATTTGGCTTTTTCTAACACGATAATACAATTTATACAATTTGTACAAATTTATATCACAAATGTATGCAACAACATTAATCCACTTTTTCAATAGAAACCTGTACTTTTTTGTTTATATTCGAAGAATCTCTCTCTTTATTTATCCATCGCACCTATAGTCATCATCACAATAATATTGGTAGGTCAATTTTTGGGAGTCAAAGTAAACAGTAAAGCACGCATTTTAGGCGCTGCAGCATTTACACACTTGCCATATAGTTTTTACATGCAGTTGGACTTCCGTAATGGCGGGCGTGTCAGATAGTAGCTGATGTGACGTTGATGCGTGGGGTTAATTTTGTTTGTATGGTATATATTTTTGTGTGTAAACTTCTTCACTGTTTTAACAAAGAGACAAGTTTACCCCCTTCAGCCGAACTTTACCGCATGGCCCGACTTGCGCCGAAAGTATTTTTTTAAATAATATTTTTCTCTGCACGAATTTGAAGGATGATGCTGTTTCAAGATGAAAAAAAAAAAACCCAAAACACCAAAACCTTTTCATATGCCATGGACATTGCATACAATTTATGTAATGTTCATGCAAACTTGTTTGTACATGGATGTAGGGCGTGAGATAATGTCGGGATCGGCACATACCTTATTTAGCTTTTAACTAACGACCACCTGTCACAGGTTTTTTTTTTTTTGCAATACCTTAAATGAAAGCTTATAACTTTCTTGAATCTATGAAAATAGCTATTTAAATTCTAAATCTAACTTTGGAGAAATCTAACTTGGTCAAACTATGAACCTAGAATTTCCAAACTATTTCTCAAAACATTGTTTTGTTGAAATAAAATAAAATAAAAAGTACATGAGTGACTAGATAAAATGACACAATCAGTCAGGCAGTTTTAGGTAAATGATCAAGAATCGCACAATCAAGTGAGGTTTGCGGTGACACCATGTGCATAAATCTTGTGTGAGTAGTGTTGGTTCTCAGAAGAACCGTTGGAATCACATAATTAATCAGGCAGTTTTAGATTAATGGAGAAGAATCACACAATTAATCAGGCAGTTTTAGATTAATGAAGAAGTATCACACAATTACTCAGGCAGTTTGAAAAACTGAGCAAGAATCACACAATTAATCAGGCAGTTAGAAAAAACTAAACAAGAATCACACAATTAATCAGACAGTTTTAGATTAATGAAGAAGAATCACACTATTAATCAGGCAGTTTTAGATTAATGAAGAAGAGTCGCACAATTAATTCTAAATCTCATCATCAGGCACACTTCATGGTCTAGTGGTTAAATCCTCTAGAATACAGAATACACCAGTATTCTGTCTAGAATACAGGGATGGTGGGTTCAAATCCCACCCAAGTCATACAGGTTTTTTTCTTTAGCATTCGTGAAAGCACTGAATATACAGGGTTTATCATACAATCAGTAAAACCAAAATTATGATAAGAATCTCACAATAAGTCCAGCAGTTTGAAATCTAAAAGCCATAGAGTAAAAAAAGACCAAAACAGAGAATAGATAAAATAATAATAATAATAATAATAATAATAATAATAACGGACATTTATATTGTGCAATACCTATACGAGTATACTCTACTGCGCATTACACAAAATACAACAAAAAAATATGTAGAGAAAAACAATAGAAATAACTCAACAGCACTAGAAGGAATTAATCAAATTAATTAAGAACAAAGGAATTAATATTGAACTATAATGTAAATACATGTACAAGGAAATTCTTTGTACTGACCCAATGCTTCATAATACTGGAGTTGCGCCATTACGGGACTCAATGATAGTGTAGTACGCATTTTAGATGACAGTGTTTACCCGCTTACCATAATTTTTTGAGTTTTTGGATGAACAAAGAAAAATTTACTAGAGCAGGGTTTGTACCTGCGACCTCCAGATTAATGTGCCGGCGCTCTACCGACAGTATCCCTATTTTGTCAGTATCTTTGTTCGGGGTGCCAGTCAGAAGCCATTAAGCCTGTGACTTCTGTGTTACCAGGGATCACACCCAAGTTTGTGATACAACATACAACATGGTCACATGTTCAATCTGTGACTGGTATCCTGCTTATTTTCTGCTGACGCAGCTCTATGAAATTGGGCCCATATCTCTAAGCAACAGCAAAAACAGTAATGAAAACAATGCAGATATGCAGAAGACAAATATTTAGTACAACTAGGAACACATGATTGTATTTCTATACATGAATATCATTTTTTATTGGGGGGGGGGGTGTGGAGAAAACAATGTGAAGTGTAGACTGAACTAGTATAGTGCTCCTAGATGATGTGACTACTAACAACACCCAACACCATTCTAACTATCTGTCCAAAATGTCTGGGTTTCTTTAATTGACGTTTGAACAGCTTTCGAATTGAGTTGAAAATCCTTTATGTCCAAGTGGTGTTTTGTGCATCAACTATACATTATTATTTGAAAGCTTGAATCGAAGTTTATGTACCATGTTATGAAAAAGATGGGATACAAAACTGAGCCCTTTCAGTGCCCACTTTGTTTTCGCATTTTGAACCTAAGCTTTTTGAGGTTTTTCAAAATTCTGTGTTAAAAAAAAAGTCTTTCTCAACAATCGGAACTGATTTTGCTGATTTGTGTTGCCTTGGTACATCCCAAAGCCACTAGTATTTCTTGAGTGATAAGGCCCTCTCGTGATAACATGTGTATTATGGGTCGTGTATGTACGATTGAGGACACTTTTTGAGTACGTACATGTAAGAACAGATCTGACATGTACGACCTTGGCTCTGAAAGAGTTAAATGTACTGTTTATACGGTGCTTGTACCGCTTGGGTTAGGGTTAGGATTAAGGTACCTCTGACTTGAAGTAGACAGCAAATAAACTATTTACAAAAATTTTAACTCAATTTTTGACTTTATAATGTGCAATAACTTTCTAGTTCATGTCAGGAGATGACATACAGTTAGGAACCAGTGCTCTAGGGGCTATACTTTTTGAGATTCGGGTGATTTAATACGCAAGATGTTGTTAACTACATGTAGCTCTAAGTTATTTAGCATGTATCCCCCACTAATCAAGAGGCCTTCTAGTTTTGTTATTTCTGGATATTTCTCAAGGGTCCCAAACATTCCCTAATATTTGGTAAGATCAGAGAGGTCAAGGCACTTCACGTAATTTCATGCTGCAAGTTTTAAGGGATTCCTGTTTAAAGGTTTCCCACCAAATACCCTGTCCAACTGAAGAAAGTGAGCTTCCATCACGGTATGCACCATTCAAGTTGGACTTTATTCCCACTGAGCAATGGTTGAACCACCAGGCTCCCTGATAGCTTTCTGCACAGTTTTTGTCATAGACATTATCGTTGTCCTTATCCCTTGTTGTAAATAATTGGCCAAAGTACATAGAATTTCCAGCAGGACCACTGGCTACACCAAGATTAAGTCTGTAATTCTCTTCGGTAATCGAATTATATTGGTACTTTGCATATGATGTTTGACCGTCCCATGCCTCAAGATCTATTCTGAGGTCCCATTGTGTCGGGATGCTCAATAAGTAGTCATTTCCCAGCCAGTACTCACCAGATGGATCACCAAAGCCTGACTTGTACTCAGCCCAGTTGCGATTAAAGTCTACACTGCCATCCAGTCTCCTCTGAAATACAGTCCATCCCCCACCATCAGTTTCCATGTCACAGTATACTTGTAGAGCCTCACTATCAACACCTCCTGGGTAGATGGAGTACACTTTACTTTGGGTGTTTCCTGCATTCAACAGCTGCTTACAAGTTCCATATTCAGGCTTTGGGCTTTTGCTTGATGAGGAGTGAGTTGTGGGCTCAGTTGATGAGGGGTGAGTTGTGGGCTCAGTTGATGAGGGGTGAGTTGTGGGTTCAGTTGATGAGGGGTGAGTTGTGGGCTCAGTTGATGAGGGGTGAGTTGTAGGCTCAGTTGATGAGTAGTGAGTTGTGGGCTCAGTTGATGAGGGGTGAGTTGTGGGCTCAGTTGATGAGGGCTGAGTTGTGGGCTCAGTTGATGAGTAGTGAGTTGTGGGCTCAGTTGATGAGTAGTGAGTTGTGGGCTCAGTTGATGAGGGGTGAGTTTTGGGCTCAGTTGATGAGGGGTGAGTTGTGGGTTCAGTTGATGAGGGGTGAGTTGTGGGCTCAGTTGATGAGGGGTGAGTTGTTGGCTCAGTTGATGAGGGGCGTGTTGTGGGTTCAGTTGACGAGGGCTGAGTTGTGGGCTCAGTTGATGAGGGGCGTGTTGTGGGTTCAGTTGATGAGGGCCGAGTTGTTGGTTCAGTTGATGAGGGGCGTGTTGTGGGTTCAGTTGATGAGGGCTGAGTTGTGGGCTCAGTTGATGAGGGCTGAGTTGATATGAGGCGAGTTGTTGCCTTATCTGCATCAAAGTATACACTCCCTTGATCTTCAAGGAAGTCTTGAGGATGCTCAGCTCTTGTTGCATTATTCAGCTCACAGAGTTTCTTATATTTATAGAAGTTGAAAGACTTACAGTCCTCATTCATGCTGCAATCTCGTCCACAGATGACATGATTAAGTACAGTTTTCTGTTTTTGTACATAATTTTTGAGGACTGTATTTTCTGCACTGTAAAGCTGATGTTTCAGCCCACTACAAAGACTTCCAAGGTTCATAACCTGTTTCACCATTAGCAGAGACAACAGTACAGTCAAAAAATGAAGAGATCTCATCAAAGGTACTTGCCCCATTATGTTTCGACGGAAACAAAGTAAGGACCAAACTCTCGTAGAGTAGATGAAAAACACCTCCGTTTGAAGTACCTCCGTTTATTCCGAGCTCAGCCTAAAACTGAAACCCTGTTGCAAGATACGGTCATGTGAAACGTTTTCAGTAGTAAAGATGCTGAATTTCTTCATTCAAGGGATCATCAAAAATTTAGTGATTGTAAACACTTAAACAACTTGCACACGTTGTCTTGCGGAGACCAAACAGTGACCCCTTGAAAAATTCTGACGGCAAAGATTGGTCAAATCAAACATGAGTGGTTGACTTGCTGGAGAGTAGTCGGTGGCCACTGTCCAAAAAGACGTTCTTCAGCGTTACTTGCACATTTTCATTAGGTGTAATATTATTTTAATATTATATTTGTGCCAATATAATAAGCACAGCAGATCGTCAGCACTGTTCTGAAGGTATTTATGACGCGATAAACCTCAATCAGGAGGTGTTGCTGTTGAGCAGTAATTAAAATATCCATGATATTTAATTTGATGTAATCAATTGGCCATGAAGCTCCGCCTTCCAATTGGCCGGTATTCTGTATAAAGCTTTCAGTGGTTTGTGATTGGTCGGCACCAGTCATTATTGACCCAAATATAGGTTACCAGCCTGCTGCATGTACTTAGGTGTGTGTTTAAACTCATACGTTAATTTTGTCAGACCTATTACAAATGGGGAAGCTTTATCTAAGAAAAACGGCCTCCTAAATTGTGGTGATCAATATCTGATAGCTCATGGAGTGTTTTTTGGTCATTCGTTTACCCTGAAACATCCGTCGCAAGCAAATATGATGGACCTTCATCTGATATTAAAGTGTACTTGACGGGAAGTAGTTATTGGATTTTTTGTAGACAATTAATGAATGCAGTAATGAGAATATTTTCATGACTTGAAATGTGGAATGTGCGTTTCGACGAGGCCGAGCAGAGTTGAGTGGAACATTTAATCCATCTCTGAAATAATACCAACATTCTCTCCAACGCACCATGAAATGCAAAATATTCATGATTTGTTTTATGTAACATCTAAGTAGATCTTTGATAAAAATATTATGAATAAATAAGCTGTACATAAGATTGTCTTTTGGCATCAACTACAATGATCGATATCGACTACAACGATCGATATCGACTACAACTATCGATATCGACTACAACTATCGATTTCGACTACAACTATCGATATTGACAACAACTATCGATATCAACTACAACTATCGTTATCGACTACAACTATCGATATCGATTACAACTATCGATATTGACAACAACTATCGATATCAACTACAACTATCGATATCGACTACAACTATCGATATCGACTACAACTATCGGTATCGACTACAACTATCGATATCGACTACAACTATCGATATCGACTACAACTATCGATATTGACTACATCAGAAAGATTTAAGAAAAAGGGCTCATCCTAACTATTTGCAGCAGAATGTGCCACAGCACCTTGTAAACCCTAACATGGTGCTATAAAAATGGGTCTTATAATTACAAATCATAGCTCTGCATACCTGTATACAAAATAATGAGCACTTGGAGGTACCCTATAAGAACTGTGTATTATTGTTATTATTATTAATAACAGATTTAAACAACAATATTGATTACATATATATTTTTTTAAATTTCAAATGGGGACTTTTGGAACGCTTGGTGGCAGCACACTTACCAGGTAAATCCATTGTTCTCAGTCATGTGCGCATGCTCAGAACTACGTAAACAATGGAAAGTTACCTGGTAAGTCTGCTGCCACCTAGCATTCCAAAGTCTCCCATTTGGATGACTGCAGTTTGTGTGTACGTCAAGTTACACTGTGCTCTGCCTCCCTGCCTATGGTTTTGTTGCAAACACATAAGTTTGAACCATGTTAACAGATGGCAGAATTTTTTGGGGGTGCACAATTTCTATAAAAGAAAGGAGAAGAATTGCCTTTGTCACGCCAGGAATTATACTTCTAATGAATACATGGGGGATGTCATTTATTATTATTCATGTTTGAGTTGTTATAGACAATAAATAATGAGACAGTAATAGGGTATTATTCAGTCTTATGAACTAGGCAAGCTTCAAAAGCTTGCAGCTGAAACTGTTTTTTCTCCAGGGGATATTAGAAAATACAAGATGGATCTCCCCACTGAACAAACAAATCCTTCTGTTATTCTTTCCATTTCAGAATGATTGATGATTGTTCTGAAGCCACATAAAATGGCTGAGTTATTGTGTCGTGCTGTTAACCAGTTGGATAATATGCAAATCTTGTATGCAACGCACAACGGCAGGCTTATAGACTGGCGTTCAAGTTTCTGTGCGTGTTCAGGGCTCGAAATTAACACTGGACCACAGGCCCGAGGCCAGTGATTTTAGCATCGGTCCAGTAAACTCATAACCAGACAAGCCCGGTGGTCTTGTGTTGTTCAACTGAATAATAATAGGCTACCTCATTGTGTAATATTTTTGTGAAAAAATGTTGACTAGGAATCTGATAAATATCTGTCAATTCTCTTCAGTATCGAAGTACACTACACATTTATTAGACAAATGAGATAGACTTTCTCTTTGTGCTGGTTCAACTTATTTGGATTCCGGTCTTGGAAAATAAATTCTGGTCCAGTAAACATTTTGAGCTACAAGCCCTTTGGTCTTGTGGATATTTCCACCAAATTCGAGCCCTGGTGTTGGTGGTGATCATATGTCAACAGGATATTTGTGGTGAGAAACTGTAGAGGATTTCGCGTACATGGGCAACTGGTCCGTCAGCTTTTGCACTTGTCCGTAATTCATAATAAATAGGGATGCTTTTCAAGCATGGGGTGCATTTTGACTGGTCCTCGGGTGTTTTAATTGGCATTTGGCCAGCTGACCCTGTTTAAGGGAGAACGCTGCCAACATGCAGCTGTGCAAACTTGAACAAAATGAGCAAACATAAGTGCATCCGCATGGCCATTTTCACTCTTGGCAAGTTAGCACTCCAGTCAACATTATACACATTATAACTAGCAATGGGAGCACTATAGTGATTGCTCGATGCATCCCTGGTGTGTATAGCCACAGCAGGTCACCCTTTTACCCGAAGATGAAGAATGAGGGAAATATTGTCCTCGGACCCGATGTACACTAGTGCCCAAATAATGCTCGTTAATAATTTAGTTTATAGCAAACTTTACACAATGCGGTTTTGATAAAACTGGACAGCTGCAAGAGGGCACTATGTAGGTGGCGCCAATCTATTCAGACCGTTCAAAATAAATTTACTGTGACAAGTGACCAGACGTACAATACAGCATTTCCGAGCAACTTACTGCATGACTAGATCACCGGTGTAAGGGTAAAACCACACATATTATTTATCCCCGATGCAAAAAATTGACATCTATTAAATCGTTGCGGTACCCACTGCTAAGGATTCGGACCTGGTTCTTAGCCATTGGGCTAGCTCGGTGTTCTAGTGGTAAGACATCTGCACTAGCAATGCAAAGGTCGTGGGTTCGAATCCTACCCGAGTGGATTTTTTTCCCACAGAACTCAGCTTGATTTTTGCTTAGCAGTAAGTTGTTAAGTGCTATTTTCTGCTTAAGCAGCTCTGTAAAATCTGACCCAGGTCGCTTAACAGTTGCTGAATGTTCTATGTTTCGATCGTTGACAACCTTAGCTTTTCCCTCATAGGTTGTGAAAATGAAACAACCAATCAATGATTCAGC
This sequence comes from Pisaster brevispinus, assembly GCA_023634235.1. NCBI lineage: Eukaryota > Metazoa > Echinodermata > Asteroidea > Forcipulatida > Asteriidae > Pisaster > Pisaster brevispinus. Next base: position 640,320 of record JAMKCF010000022.1, read on the forward strand.
GTTCTTCTTTAGCAGTGGTCCGCTGGTCGAATGATATCTAGTTAAAACAGCTCAGAACCAGTTGAGATTCTCTCCAAGTGGTCCGACTGGCTAGTTTTGAAAAAGCATCCCTATACAATATGAAGTATGGACTTCTGAAAAAGTTGATGAACTAGTGATAATGACAAGCTAACTGGTCCCCTGCTGGCCAGTCACTGAAAAAAGCTTGGGCAAACCCTGTGATCCTTGTTTACCGAGGTGTACATTTTGCATTGTCTCTGCATATATAGTAGATGTGGAAACGACAAGTGCATCAGTGTCTGAGACTCCTCGTTGCCATGTAGTTCCATATATCATTCATAGACTTATGAGTAGCACACCGTGCTTGTCACAGATCGACACATCGGTAAAAGCAAAATTATGTTCTTTATGCCTGTTGCAGTCATTAACATCAATTAAATGAATCATTCATCAAGTATACAGCTGTTACGTATACTTTCACAAACATTTTTTTAAAAAATGGATAACAAGTTAGGGTTTTCTCTATCTTTCCCTCGGCAGTGTAATCCGCCCATATCCAGAAAATGGTGGCGTTTTTTAAAAATTTTGATTAAATTGATGGAGCCCTTGCAATCACCTGAATCAATAAAGAACCCCTTACTGCAATACGGACATTAGTGCTATTAACTTAGTGGCAAAAATAAAAACTCAATTATTGGACCTCAGTTTCTGAAATATGTTGCTACTGGCAACTAAGCTGCAGCTTTTGGCCCAGTGATTTGCCACCCCAAGGCCTTAGTGTAGAGCTGTATTAGTATTTAATTGGTAAAAAAAGTTCATAAACTGTTTGAAGGGAAAACACTTTTTGCTTAAAAAAAAAACAACAACAAAAACAAAACAGTTTTTTAGAGTAAATTAATTTCCATTAGAGGTACATGTATGTGCCTCCGTTTTGGCACTTTGGTCTGTAAAAAGCATTTGTTTTGAAATGAATTTGGTTGGAAAGATATTTTAGAAGTAGAATATGATTCACATAAATATCCCTTGAAAATTGTGTGGTTTTGGTGTACTTTTCCATAACAGAACACAGTCCGCTATTTTGTATTGCCGGATTAATATTAGTAATCTGCCCCAGATAATGGTTTATGTTTGACCCAATTTCATGGCTCCGCTTACCGTAAAGAAGGAAACGGCAGTTACAGGAGCAGGGAATTTTTTACGCTTACATCAAGCATATTTCACAGGTTAGCAGGGAGTTTTTGCGTGTATGTGTGCGTACTCCACATTACTAGACACTCTTCCCTTACACAACAAGGTTATAAAGTCGGCGTTAAGCAGAGCCATGAAACTGTTGAGTCCCGATCTCAGCCCTTGTGTAAACTCAATCAATTTCTTTTATTATTTTTCAAGGGTCAAATTTTCAATATCAAGGGCTACTTCGATCAGGAAAGTCAAAGCAAAAGCTGAGTGCTCTATAGCAAAATTGAATTATTACCACATAAGTCAAGGAGACAAAATGTCTGTGTAAATTAATTCAAGCTGGTAAAATTGGCACAAGTTCACCCAAAGCCTGCTCAAATGAGAGAAGGCCTTGAACTTCGCTCTTAAAGGGGCACGGCAGGAAAATTTGAATTTGTATTGGAACTTTGAAAAGGGCACCACAGCTAAAGTACAGGGCACCACGGCAATTGCTGTGGGTGCCGTGGGTTATTTCGAGGCCTGCGAGAGTGACCCACAAACGTCAAAATATTGGGCAAATTATCCGCTTGAACTGAGCAATAATTAACTTTGAGCGGGCTGGACGGTGGACAGTTTTATTACGCTGAGTAATCTGGCCAGCCCGGTGCCGGTCGGTCTAGTGGTAATAAAGTGTTTGAAGCTCAACAAGTTTCGCCTAAAGTGTACGATATTAATGGAGTAATGGTGGAGTCTTGTTGGTGTGCACAAATCCAGCAACATGGGGGGGGGGGTATGTGTACTGACCCTGTAAATTGAGGACTTAATTTTGTTATCCCTTTCCTTACCGGAAATTATTGTTTTGACATAATACAACCACTAGTGATCGCATTGTTTGATCACCCAGGCATGAAGCACGTATTCTTACAACAAGAACAAGGAGAATGAACATTTTATGGAAATGCGTTTTACTTCACTTGAAGTTTGTTTTGGGAGACTTTTTTGAAAGATTTTTATGGGTTGTGAGACTCTGGTGTGAAAAGGTAGAAGTGCTCGATTGCACACAGCACTAAGATTCTTCTTCAGTAAGTTGTCAATAATGCCGGAGTGATTTAGACATCACACCTTGCCTAGCAAATAAGATCGGTACAAATGTAAATATCAATCTAAGCTCTTCGTGCAATCAGCACCGTTTACTTTTGTGTTAATTTTTTGTTTTACTTACTTCTTTCTTCATCCTCATGTACTTGTTTTTTTGTAATTTGTTTATGGGTTGTCTTGGTCAAATAAATAATAATAATGATAATAACATGGTTCCATAAGGGTGGTGCAGATAATGCTTTTCTGTGTCCGACAATTTTCTTGCTTATGCCAGTATTTAAAAAAAATATACACATGATATTAAGTTGACAAAAGTAAGCTTTCAGTTTGCTGAACCCGAGTGAATGCCTGTGTGGTGTATTTTTCACAGAGCTCGGGAGAGCACTGGATACAGTGCTTAATACACATCCCAGTTTAGCTTTTACCAGCTGTAAAGGGATTACTTCATCAAGTATCAAGGTGTAAGGGAAAAACCAAATTAAATTCTTTATCCCTGATGCAAATAATAACATCTATTAAATTGTTGCAGTACCCGCTGCTAAGGATTCGAACCTGCCTCTAGCCATCAGGCTAGCTCGGTGGTCTAGCGGTAAGACATCTGCTCTAGCAATGCAAAGGTCGTGGGTTCAAATCCCAACCGAGTGATTGCCTATGGATTTTTTTTCACAGAGCTTGGGAGAGCACTGAGTGTACAGTGCTTAACACACACCGGTGTAAGGGAAAAACCAAATAAAATTCTTTATCCCTGGGGATGCAAATAAAAACATCTATTATTTCAGTTTGCTTGTTTAACATTCCCAGTCATGCACAAATTCTTTGCACTGTTTGTTTCCAGTTGGGCCGAATTTCATTTTGCTACTTAAGCTGAAAAGTATCACTTCAAGAGTTTCTGCTAAGCAAACAGTTCAACACAAAACCAGTCACAAATGATACACATGACATGGCATTTTGGCCGGCAATCTTTCTTTCTGGTAAACTCAACTGATTTGTGATCTGAGTAGCTTTGCAGTTCTATTTTAATTCGGCCAAGGTTGCTTTCGCTTTGGACTTCAAACAAATCCTTTTGCAGAAGTTCCAATTCCAAGTCAACATTTTAATTCACAGAAATGGGTCACAAGGGGATATGTTTAGTATTTCTGTAAAACTTTCTCAAACTAGCTAATTAAAGTAGGGAAGTCGCCCACCACCATGAGTTCAGTTTCATATGAATATAAACAACACGTTTCACAGAGATGTTTTTCATTACATGCACTGCTTTTTGAGACCTTCATTTTAACAAAAGCCTTTCTTAATTTACCTAGAAAACCGTCAATAGAGAATTGTTAGCATCTCCGGTACTCAATGTTTACAATAAACAATCAATTTTTAATGGAATTGCCCGCTTCTGTTAATGAAGCACTATCCGAAATTGTCAAGGGTTTGTACCTCACAACGGGCCAATAAAAGGGCATTGTTGAATTTATTGATTTGCTTAATTATGTTATGTTCTGATCCAAATGTCAAGAGTGAAAAGAGGAAATGCGTGGTAAAAGATCCTCCCCCAAAATTGAGATTTTTTGTGTATTTTATTTATTTTTTTTAAACCCTAGCTGCGAAGGCGTGTTGGCTAGAAATCAGCCCCTATTTCCTCTTTATCATATAGCATTAGTCAGCAACAAAACCCCAGGGCTCTGATGATCTTGGTCTGTAGATTCCAAAGAGGAATTTGTGGATCAGTCAAAAGGTCAAATTCTACGGGTTTTTATTGAGTGTCATCGAAATTCAGGAAGGAACTAAAACAAAAATTATGTTAAACAATGTATAGACCCAAATATTTGAAATATGACCTTGTTAGATATTTCAGAATGTTTTAGTCTTGTCATTTAACCATTGAGAAAGACTCTGCTAGGGTCGAAACGTCAGGCCACACACTATTTTGTGTGTGCATGTTTTAGAATGTCGGCATAATTCGTATTGGAAGGGTATCAAATAAACTGGCATTTTACACCATTTTAATGTGAGGTTACAGAATGGTATATTTTTCCCTATGTAAGGACTCTATCTTTTGTAAAATGTGTGCCTCAGCTCACAAAGCTGAACTCGATTTAATCTGTGATTTAATAATAATAATAATAATAATGAGTTCTTAGGCCTATATATCGCTTTTTTACGCCCAGAAGGGCGTATCAAAGCGCTCGTTATTTTTTTTTCCAATGGGATAAGCAAAGCTATGTTTTGAATTATGAGACCCAATTATGTTGCACCTTCGAGAGGTTTAAAAGGTGCTGTGGCACATTTACCAGCCACTGCCAGAAACGCCGGGGCAAAACGCTTCTCTTAATGATAAGTGTGACTGGGTTCTTTTACGTGCATTACACAACACACAGGACCCACGGCTTCACATCCCATCCAAAGAAGGACGGAATAATGGTTAAGTGCCTTGCTTAGTTAAGGACACAAGTGTCAAGACCGGGACTCGAACCCACACTCTGCTGATCAGAAACGCCAGAGCTTGAGTCCAGTGTGCTTGACCCCTCAGCCAGATTCGCCACCCAAAATAAGAACAACAATACTAATAGTAATACACCACAATATTTCTATTCTTCACATTCTTGCTAAAAACAGCGCATTACTTAAGGTCCAGCTGAAGGATGACCCATTTTTATAGACAAAATGGCTGGACTGTCAAAAACCTACATTACAAGCATTAAAAAAAAAAGTAAGCTTTTGAATCTAACAAAGACTTTGATCGAATGACACTCATTGAGTACCTAAAGCAAAGGGGAATTGCTGTTTGTTTGGCAGTTTCACTAAATCTTAAAATGTTTTTAATTTTAATACATGTATTTAGTTGACGTCACAGCTCTGGTTTATGAAAAGGAAAACAATAAACTAAACCACACCGATAGTTCCCATTTGTTACTTAGATTTCCTACTTTTGAGAAGTTAGAAAGAGAAATCAACACTTTCTGAAAATCGATGTTTTTTTAAAGAGAATGTAGAGAAGTAACGCAGCTGTACTCACTAGCCTGTTTATCTTAACTTCATGCTGCATGACTTGATGGGTCCATTCATTATCCATTCATGCCACCAAATGCCTCGTTTGTCACCAACGCTCTGCCCATATTCACCATTTAAGTGAGACTTCAGTGTGCAGTCTTTGAACCACCAGGCTCCATGAGTTGTTTCTGCACAATTACCATCATCCATATCATCATTGTCTCTATCCTTTGTTGTGAACTTAAAACCCTTGTTATCATTCAGAGAGTCTGCACTGCCACTGTCATAATTGCTGTATGTGAATGTATACCAAGTACCAGTAATGTGTACTCCACTATACTTTGCATGTCCTTTTCCACCTGCCCATGATTCAAGATCCACCCTTAGAGTGGTATAACCTGCTGAGGTCAGTTTGACTAAGTTATCATTGCCAAGCCAGAACTCTCCTGATGGGTCACCAAAACCAGTCTGGTAGTCAGCCCAGTCTTGGTAAAAGTCTACAGTGCCATCAATCCGCCTCTGAAATACAATCCATCCCCCACCATCAGTCTCCATGTCACAGTACACCCTCAGACCTCCACTAAGTCCACTTGGGTAGATTGTGTATAATTTACTCTCAGTGTAACTAGCATCCAAAAATTCCTTACAGCTGCTGAGCTTAGGCAGGGGGCTTTGAGTTGAAAAGAAGGGAGTTGTTGGATGACTGGTCAAATGACGAGTTGTGGACTCAGTTGATGAGGGGTGAGTTGTGGACTCAGTTGATGAGGGGTGAGTTGTGGACTCAGTTGATGAGGGCTGAGTTGTGGGCTCAGTTGATGAGGGCTGAGTTGTGGACTCAGTTGATGAGGGGTGAGTTGTGGGCTTAGTTGATGAGGGGTGAGTTGTGGACTCAGTTGATGAGGGATGAGTTGTGGACTCAGTTGATGAGGAATGAGTTGTGAGCTCAGTTGATGAGGGGTGAGTTGTGGGCTCAGTTGATGAGGGGTAATTTGTTGGATGAGTTGATGAGGGATGAGTTTTTTGGTCTGTTGTGGACTCCTTCACAGAGGATGTGTTCATTTCACAGTAGATCTGCTGACAGTTCACCAGCCTATTAGGACAGATGGTGTAAAATCCACTGTTCTTAATCTCTACCGGACAGCTTCTGAAGCATTCCAATGTTGTGTCATTCTTTGATAGGAGAGCTGTGTTCTCATCCATGTCAAAGTACAAACTTTGTTGATCTTCAACAAAGTCTTCAGTGTGCTCTTTCACTGTAGCGTTGCTGAACTCACAGAACCCTCTACATTTGTAGAAATTGAAAGACTTACAGTCTTTTTCCAATCCACAATCTCGTCCACAGATGACGTGATTGGCCACAGTTTTGTTCTTGTACACAAAGTTCTTGAGGGCCATGTTTTCAGCACTGAAGAACTGGTGTTCCAACTGACTACACTGGCTGCCAAACCGCTCCGCCATCATTAATGGAGAAAACCCCCAAATCATTATGAAATGCAGGACATTCATGGAGAGAATTTGCCGAGTCATATTGAATCAGAGTTGACAACCTTCACTTTTCAAAAAAGAAAAGAGAAAAACTACAGACCAGCAATTTTCTGATCTCGAAGGTTAGATAATTGGAATGCAGTTTAACCTAGCGCACACCACCGTGTGGAACTAACATCTGGCTGTAACTGATGTGAACCTTGTTTTACCACCTAGAGTAATACTCCAAATGCACTAATTGGCCATGCCTGCAAGTTGATACAATTTGTTCAACCAATCGTCTGATTGGTTAATGGGTTGTGTTTCCACTTCACCATTTCTATTCGTTTCCCTGTGATTGGCCAACGGGTAAATGTCAACATAGCAATGCTCCCATCCAGTTGACTCGTTCATCACGGACCTTGTAACATCACACCCATGACTTGAACCATGGACCAACCAGGTTGACATGTTGAATCAAACAACCTAATAGAAGCTTCATTGTGTGCTTTTTCGGTCACCGAAACGACTCATTCTGAGGAAGTCTCAGATCGAAAATGCCTGGCAAGCACGTCTCTTAGCAGTGTACACTTCAACTGGATGAAACTTAATTGCAGTGTCTGATCGCATGCCTCATTTTGTTTCACATTGATTGATGAATCTATAGGCGATCAATATCCACTGACAGCCTCTCAGTTTAATGATATGATTTTCGGTCAACTCAACCAAGATATGCCGCTAATTTAGTTTATAATTTTTCTTTTTCTTTTAACTGCAATATATATCCCTGTTGCCTTTAAATTAGACTGGGGGTCAGATATTTTGAAAGCAGAGGTGGAGGTGTGGGAGACCAATGTGGATTTTTAGGTGGACTAATATTTTTTTCAATGTTTTGCAAGGGCTGGTGATGGAGGTTCTCCCAATATCAGGGCTTGAATTTTGGGTAAAATTCCACAAGACCGCAGGCAGGGCTTGTACCTCGAAAAATTTACCGGACCAGAATTCATTTTACAAGACCAGAATCTAAATGAGAAGGAACTTTCTATGAAGATTGATCTCATTTTGTCTTATGGGTAAGTATACTGTGATACTCAACCATATTGAAAAGTTAACAAGACTCAAGCACACTCAAAGTCAACATTTGAACATCCTTTCTTTCAATTCAAGATATTACACAGTGAGGTAGGCCTACTATTCAATTAAACAACACAAGGCAGTCGGACTTGTATGGTTATGAGGTTACTGGCCTCGGGCCTGCGGTCCAGTGTAAAATTTGAGCCCTGAATATAATTCAGTGGATTCAGATTTTGTTATGATTCAGATTTTGTAGGCAGACTGGAAATTGAAGGTAAAGATGAAAATAAACAAAATCACAAACAGTTCAAGCCCATTCTGCTCGAACAGAGAATTCACCAAAGAGGGTTTCCAGGGTCTGTGGTTGGCTTCAGGATGCATACACCATTGTACACACTCTCCTAAGTTTTGCCCTTTGTTTGATGTTGATTTTTTTTTGAGTTAAAAACAAATTCAAACTCTACTCATGCTCAAAATTTTAAACAAGAAAAGGTTCAGAATCTATAAGAGAGCATCTCCATCTACAAATTTTTTTGGGGGACCCTTGAACCGGCCCATACTGTTGCAATGCCCACTTGCATACTCCTGTTATTTTCACTGAATGGCGTTGTTCTTCTAAAAAAACAAAAAAACAAAAACAATATGGAAGAAATGATAAAATATTCAAACTAATTTTGCTCATCGAGCTCATGAATATCCACCCCTTTTACCATCCTTTTCATAAAGAAATAAACAATATGGAAGAAATTATAAAATATTCATACTAATTTTGCTCAAAAGAACTCATCAAGCTCATGAATATCCAGCCCTTTTTCCATACCTTGGATCCACTTTGACACACACACACACAAAGACTACAACCCATGATAGGCAATGGAAATGTACCGAGATTTCAGAATCATCCCCTCACACACTGCTGGTGTTTTGAGTTACTTTATGGTGTTGGGTTTTGTTAGGAGGGACCCTAGTCAATCGCTCTGTTGATAGAGAGGGTTAAAGAAATGCATGATGTAAGCATCTATTTTTCAATGGTTATTTTAACACAGATAGAGCTGAAAAATTTAATTCTTGCAACTACAAAGGTTTCAAAACATCGACTGGCACAAAGGAACCACAAATGCAACTTCTAAATACTGGAATTAAACAGAGCATTTCATTAAATTCTTGCCAACTGGCTTGAAAACAGCGTTACAACATATTTTTTATCTAAATCCAATCAACTTAAAACTGTCAAATGATATTCTTGCTTTGCAGTTGACATTATAACTACTACTGCTTCTTTTCAAGTTGAACCTTTTCAAGTTGAACTATTAAATATTTGAACTAGCTATTATTATTATTATTTTTGATTTCCATAAATATTTGTTAATAAGATAAATCCGTCTCTATGTAGCGTGTCACGGTCGAGTGGTTTAGGGCGTTAAACTCAAGTTGTGATGGTTGAATCATCAGAGTGTGGGTTCAAATCCCAGTCGTGACACTTGTGTTCTTGGGCAAGACGCTTCCCTATAATTGCTTCTCATCGCTCAAATGGTAACCTGCGAGGGTAGATGTTGTTAACGCGAATGATTAGTAAGCTTTGTGCCAATTTGGCTGTCGGTGCTGCATAATCCAAAGGAGTTTGATTGGTTTCAGGAGTGCCTTTAAGTCCCCATGAATAGTGGTATAGACAGTGTAAGGAGCTTTGACACACTGTTTCCAACAAGTGCCTATTGTTGTTATTAAAATGACGGGGCTACATGTACTTCAAAGCCAACTTTTTTCCCCCTTTTTTTTACTGACTTTTACTGACAGTGACGTCACTTTTTGGAACCGCACAAGTGATTTGACCCACTTTTTGTCAAGTTTTAAACTTTTGTCTCAGCACAATTTTAGGGGTAGGCCTCCCGCTGTGAAAATGTCACTTGCACTCATTTAGGCAAAAAGCCCACGGCCAATTTGTTTAACGTGGAAAATCCAATATATTTTATGAGTAATAATATTTACGCTAATAATAATAATGATGGAGACTTGTTATGCACCGTGTCTGTTGCATAGTGACACTCCTGGCGCTGAAAACTCTGAACTAAACTGACATCTGAGAGGGCAATATACAAATGAACGGAAGGTGAAACATCTGATTGAAAGACATGAGTTTTGAGTTTGTTCTTGAATGTGCGGTAGGAGGTCTCCTTTCTCAGTTTGATGGGTAGTGAGTTCCATAGGGAAGGACCAGACCGAGGGAAAGATCGGTTTCCCCAGGAGTGCTGTAAGCGAGGTACTCTATGAAGAGTTAGCATTAAAGGACAAGAAAATCAAAACAACAATTTTCATTTTCTGTCTCGTGAGCACATTGACGAGGTCCTGGTTTATATTAACTCAAACAAAATGACAGTAACAGTAATACCATCGCTGCTGTTATGGAGTTAAACAAAGCAGTGTTTTCCCTTGCATAAACTACATGAATATTATTTATTACTAGTATTATCACTAAATGAAGATGTAGGCGTTTTGTTTCAATAATTTTACATTTGTGTTTATTCAAAAAGAGTGAATGCTGTATTTGATAATTGACGCTACATGTATGTAGACAGCACAATTAATACATTTGTTTTCTCTTTAACCATATTTTTACCATTAACATATTCCATAGTCTTGTAAATGTCTATTTACTTGGTGACTTTCTCTTTTACTCGCTGTATTTCATAGACTTGTAAATGTCCGTTTACTTTGTGTTTTTTCTCTGTTTTCCTTCTGAATTTCATAGACTTGTTAATTTCTATTTACTTTATGCTTTCTCTTTTTTCTCCCTGTGTTTCATAGACTTGTAAATTTGTATACTTTGTGACTTTTCTCTTTTTTCCCTCTGTATTTCATAGACTTGAAAATGTCTTTTTACTTTGTGACTTTTTCAATTTTCCCCCTATATTGCATATTCTTGTAAACGTCTATTTACTTTGTGACTAATTTCTCCTTTTTTTGCCCAGTCCCCCCCCCCCCGCGTCTTTTTGCACCCACCTTGAGTGGCCATTATTGGACTAGGGTTGACCAACTCCTCAAAACCGTAATATTCTTCCTATTTTATTCTGCTTTCCATTTGGTTTGAAAAATCAGTGAAATTGTTATTAAAAGCCTGAAGAGCCTATCAGATCCTGTACCATATCGACGCTGGTCCCGCAAAGTGACCTATCTGTCCAAATTTTTTTTTTTAAATTCAAGTCGGTTGTGTGGACATGTGGGCACTACTAAATTGTACATTGGGCAGGCTGACCGGTATGTATTAATTGTGTTAAGCGTAAATTTGCACCAAGCATAAGCTTACGTGCAACGCGTATGATTAAACATTTCTCACCGTGTGTAAATCGCACGTTTAAACATGACCCGTGGAATGTGATCTCCTCTTAACCAATCAGGATGGATAAACTACCCTAGGTATTTATGAATGGATTGTTATTGACTTTGTATCACCATCATTGCTGTTATTATTATTCATATTTTCATTATTAAAGTGAAGAGATGTACTCACTATTGAGGTTTACGTAGTTTCATACTGCATGATGTGATGGGATGATTCCATTCAAACCATATAATGCCTCGTTTGTCACCAAGGTCCCCCCCATATTCACCATTTAAGTGAGACTTCAGTGTGCAGTCTTTAAACCACCAGGCTCCATGAGTTGTTTCTGCACAATTTCCACCGTCCATATCATCATTGTCTCTATCCTTTGTTGTGAACTTATAACCATTGTTATCATTAAGAGAGTCTGCACTGTCACTGTCATAATTGCTGTATGTGAATGTATACCTAGTACCAGTAATGTGTACTCCACTGTACTCTGCATGTCCTTTTCCACCTCCCCATGATTGAAGATCCACCCTTAGATTGGTATAACCTGCTGAGGTCAGTTTGACTAAGTTATCATTGCCAAGCCAGAACTCTCCTGATGGGTCACCAAAACCAGTCTGGTATTCAGCCCAGTTGCGATAAAAGTCCACAGTGCCGTTAATCCGCCTCTGAAATACAATCCATCCCCTACCATCAGTCTCCATGTCACAAAAGACTTGCATACAGTCATTTACACCATCTGGGTAGATAATGTACACACCACTTTTGTCATAACCCGCATCCAAAAGTTCTTTACAACTTTTGAAGAGAGTGTTAGAGCTATCAGCCACTGAGTGGATGGGTGTGTCCTCATCTGCATCAAAGTATACACTCCCTTGATCTTCAAGGAAGTCTTGAGGATGCTCAGCTCTTGTTGCATTATTCAGCTCACAGAGTTTCTTACATTTATAGAAGTTGAAAGACTTACAGTCCTCATACATGCTGCATTCTCGTCCACAGACAACATAATTAAGTGTGGTTTTTCTCTTGTACTCAGAATTCTTGAGAACTGTGTTTCCTGCACTAAACAGTTGTTTAGTCAGTGAACGTGTTCCACAGTTCCCTCTATCAAACCCAAAGCTCGTCACTGATATTACATTTACCAATGACAGTATGAAAACAACATTCAGCTGAAAAACACCGATCAGTAAAACCTGTTGAATCATCTTAAAAGTTTGCATGCTCAAATTTTGAAGGTGTGGATGAATTTCAGAGGCACTTGAGAGTTGTCTTATAATAGTTTTCTTGATTCACAAAATTCCAGACTGTGTTGTCAATGCTCATGGACGTATGCATCACTAAAGGGCAGAGCACACTGAAGAAATGAATGATAGCTGCACCTCCAATGAGCTTGTGTTTTGCAAACCGCAGACTATTTTACCACTGAATGTTGACAACAAAAACCCAACTCTTGATTGGTTGAGTATTAATTCAAATGAATAAACATGAGCCCAAGTTTGCATGTCAATAGGAGACTGACAGTAAGAAGAAACCTTATATAAAGCTGTTACATGTGTAGGGCTATATACAAAAAAAAATCCCTTGTTGAAAATGTTACAAAATAAAGTATGGGTTGTAATGAGCTTGTTTTTACTGAGGGTCATTTGTCCAAAATTATGTCCTGTATTTGTTGGTGTGTTTTCAAAGGAATAGATTTATTACAAAATCAATTCTCACCAAGTGGGCGGTAATTATTGGAACTTCCTTTTTATTGATGTCTAGCTGGCATATTTCCGTACTGGTAAAGGGCCAGAATAGCGTCACAATCTGGTTTGTTTTTAAACTCCTGACGATGCTCTAGATACAAGTTTTATAATCGAATGCAGGTTTAGTGCCAGAAATGTAATCTTTTCACCAGCTTTCATAAATCTTCGCCCTCAAGTTTCATAAGTATTTTTTGGGGGTCAAAATAATGTTGGCTTGTGTCTCGTGAAGACAGTGATGATATGCTGGTTTGTAGTGGGTTGACTTGCATCAACTACATTGTTATCATTAACTACATTGTTATTATTTATTATTATCACTAAATGCAGATGTGGGTTTTTTTTCCCAATATTTTTTAGATTTGTATTTATTGAAAAAAAGGGAAAGTTTTCTTATATAAAGTGATGCTATGTAGACAACAAAGTTTACCGTATTTCATAGACTTGCAAATGTCGTTTTACTTGCTGACTTTCTCTTTTTTCCCTCTGTATTTCATAGACTTGCAAATGTCTTTTTACTTTGTGACTTTCTCTTTTTTCCCTCTGTGTTTCATAGACTTGCAGATGTCTATTTACTTTGTGATGTGCGCATCTTTTTTCCTCCTTTTCACTCTGGTCTTTTGCACCCACCTTGAGTGGCCATAAGTAAACACCTCGGAGAGTTTATGCACCCTGATTGGTCAAAGACTGGTCATGTGGGGTGTGTTAACTTGTGATATAAAGACTGGCTCTGTGAACTAGCGAGTGAATGGCCCCTAAACAAGCTTTTTGTTGCGTAAAAGTTTTGTATACTTTGTGGGAACTATCAAATCAACTGTTTTCTTTGTCCAATTTGGTTTTGTTGTTTTGGCAAGGACAGATGGTGATGCTTGCAAGCGCATAATACCACGCACAGGCGTGAACGCGCAGACAATGTGTCAATTTAAGAGGTTGCTGGAACATGCATGAAACCAACAATGCAAAGCATCAAGCCGAACCCCAACCAAATCATTTTTTTCTTTATGGTGCTGTTAATTTTCAAAGTTCATAGTCTGGTTCTTGAAAATATGCATAAATACTTAATTAGGTGTAAAAGATTAGGTGTCACGCAAAAGTCGAATAGCCTAAGGAATGCCCCTAGACATGAGTAGAACATTTCTAAAAATAACGGCGACAGAAAATTTTTTTTACTGGCTTTTCAGATAAAACCTTTTTATTAATGGGAATAACAGTGTGATGACTAAGTCTTCACTGCGTGGTAATGACCTTGGCTGGTGGCTGGCCGCTGTAGATGAACCTTGCCTTGGACTCGTTCCATTTACAGCGGCCAGCCACCAACCCTCAAATGACCGGGACATCACGCCGTTATTCCCCAATTAATGGACCTGTGTTGGATAACCCCATAACAGCCATAATATTCTTCCTACTTTAATCTGCTTTCTAATTTATTTTACCCTCAGAGAAAGACTCTGCTAGGGTCAAACGGCAGGCCATTAGCTATTTTGTGTATTTATACCATACGTCCTTTTGGTTGGTAAGCAGTTTGCATTAGCTAATTCCCTATTTTCCCTTTTAGCCTTCGAGAAAGACTCTGCTAGAATGGAAACGTCAGGCCACTAAATATTTTTTGCTTCGTCACGGACAAAGCACATGCAACATGCAAAATTGTTTGTACATGGCCGATGGACGTGAGGTTATGTTGGGAACCTGACAAAAAGTAATTTTTAGTTTTTAACTGACTACCACTTATCATTGATAGAATTTTTGTCCAGCAGTACCTCAAAATAAAAGCTTATAGTTTTCTCTAATCTACAAAAAAAGTTATTCAAAATTGAAGTCATGATTCTTTGGTCAAAATCTACGAAAAATCAGGTCAAGCATCTTTAACATTTAAAAAATCTGTATAACTAAGTCTGGAATAAAAGGGGAAAAAACATAAATTTAAAGAAAATTACTGCAAAGTACATAAAGAAGCATCCTGTTACTTTGGCAACAGAGTAAAACAAAAATGATGGTTTGACATTCAATAAAATGGTCTCATCAGACAAAAATATGTTTCTATCACACAAGAAAAGTCTTTTTATAATGTCATTCCTTTTTTGGGGGTCAATTTTTTGTATTGATATAACCAGTGCTTAGCCGTAACCAAATATTAAAGGCCCTGTCACACCTTGACGTTTTAGCCAGCGTAAGCGACGTATGAAAAATTTGGTGAAAACACTGGCGTCTGCGAGGTCATCGAAAAATTGTGTGCATGCCCAAAAATTGTCGGCGTATGCCAGCGTGTGGCTCATAAGTCCCGCATAAGTTGTAGGTAAGTTATACGATCGTTGACACACATACGTTACTTTTAAGTTAATCATAAGTCGACATACGTCGAGATAATGTCTAGCGTACCCAAAACTTATTTCTAACCTATGAGTAACAAGCTTTGAACCTATGTCGAACGCATCTCCAACGCATATTAACGTATGTAGTCGATTTGACGTGTTCAGGACGACCACTGAACTTACTAAACGTGTTTCTAACTAAAAATGAGGTTCGCGTTGCGTTTACGTCCACGCCCACGGCCACGCGGGCCAGGAGACTTCTTGGCAGCGTTCTTTGGAGTTTTCTTCGGCATTACGGATGTTGATGTTGTGATGTCTAGTGCAGATATGATTTGAATCGTCGAGCGGCAGCCTTTATATAGGGTACGACACGTGATCGTCGGCAATACGCTCCGCGCGCTGTGCATAAGTTAGACTATCGTTGGGCATAAGTTGTGAACGCCTGCAACACGCTAAGCATTCGTTGGTATTCATTGGTATTCGTTCGTATAAGTTATCTAAACGTTATGGAAACGCTCTATATAAGTTACTACTACGGTATGTATATGTCCAACTCGTTATGAATACGCTTTGTTTACACTCAAAATTGAAAAAAACCATCGATACTTCAGCGTATGCCAGCGTTTTAGAGAAATTTTCATACGTCGGCATACGCTGGCTAAAATGTCAAGGTGTGACAGGGCCTTAACTTTCTTTTCTTTAGATGTGACACTCATCAAAGCCTTGTATAGTTTCCAGAATACAGTCAATGTTTTTGTTTGATTATTATGAACATTGTTGTTATTACCACCGTGATCACTGTTATTATTATTCATATTTTCATTATTAAAGTGAAGAGATGTACTCACTATTGAGGTTTACGTAGTTTCATACTGCATGATGTGATGGGATGATTCCATTCAAACCATATAATGCCTCGTTTGTCACCAAAGCTCTCCCCATATTCACCATTTAAGTGAGACTTCAGTGTGCAGTCTTTGAACCACCAGGCTCCATGAGTTGTTTGGGCACAATTTCCACCATCCATCGCATCATTGTCTCTATCCTTTGTTGTGAACTTTTTGCCTTTGTTATCATTAAGAGAGTTCTTTGCATTCTCAACTTTGTAATTGATATAACTGAATGTATAGTCACTACCAGTAACACTTACTCCAGTATACTCTACATACCCTGTTCCACCCTCTGACTCAAGATCCACCCTTAGAGTGGTATAACCTGCTGAGGTCAGTTTGACTAAGTTATCATTGCCAAGCCAGAACTCTCCTGATGGGTCACCAAAACCAGTCTGGTATTCAGCCCAGTTGCGATAAAAGTCCACAGTGCCATCAATCCGCCTCTGAAATACAATCCATCCCCCACCATCAGTCTCCATGTCACAGTACACCCTCAGACCTTCACTGGGTCCACTTGGGTAGATTGTGTATACTTTACTCTCAGTGTAACCAGCATCCCAAACTTCCTTACAGCTGCTGAGTTTAGGCAGTTCACTGGTCAAATGACGAGTTGACTCAGCGGGGGATGAGTGTTGAGTTGTTGGTGCAATTGATGAGTAGGACGTTGTAGACTCCTTCACAGAGGATGTGTCCATTTCACAGTAGATCTGCTGACAGTTCACCAGCCTATTAGGACAGATGGTGTAAAATCCACTGTTCTTAATCTCTACCGGACAGCTTCTGAAGCATTCCGATGTTGTGTCATTCTTTGACAGGAGAGCTGTGTTCTCATCCACGTCAAAGTACAAACTTTGTTGATCTTCAACAAAGTCTTTAGTGTGCTCCTTCCCTGTAGCGTTGCTGAGCTCACAGAACCCTCTACATTTGTAGAAATTGAAAGACTTACAGTCTTTTTCCAATCCACAATCTCGTCCACAGATGACGTGATTGGCCACAGTTTTGTTCTTGTACACAAAGTTCTTGAGGGCCATGTTTTCAGCACTGAAGAACTGGCGTTCCAACTGACCACACTGACTGCCAAACCGCTCCGCCATCATTAATGGAGAAAAACCCCAAATCATCATGAAATAGAGGACAGTCATGGAGAGAATTTGCCGAGTCATATTGTATCAGAGTTGACAACATTCACTGTCAAGAAATAAAGATGACAACAAATTGCACCCAGCAAGTTTTATTTTCTGAAGTTTTACTATTTGAATGCAGTTAATTCCAGCACACAGCACGGTGTGGAAAGGACAACTTGTCGTTCTTGACGTGGACCTTGTTTTTTTCACCAATGGAATGTTTCAAAATACACTAGTTGGTCACATGCCTGTGAGTCGATGCAACTTCTTCTACCCGTCAACTGATTGGTTAGTATTTTATGATTTCATGTGGCCTGTTCTTTAACTTATCCATTGATTGGTCATCTGGTAATTGAATATACAATGCTTTCAGCTTCTACATGTAACTTGGTGACTTGTACATCATTCTCACAGAGGCTGTAATTAATATCACTCTCACAACTCAAACCAGTGCCCGGTTGACAATCATTTGCTTCATTTGTGCTTCAGTCACCGAAACAACTCATTCTGAGGAAATCACTCATCAAAAATGCCTGCCAGGCACGTCTTTTGGCAATGTATGCTCCAACTGGACAAAGCTTAATTGCGGTGTCTGATTTTATGCTTCATTGTCATTCTCGTTGATCGATGAATAGGCGATCAATATCCACTGTCAGCCCATTAGTTTATCGACGGCCCATAGGTCTACTCAACCCAATAGTGACTGGTAACCTTTTTCAAAATTTCTTGTAGCTTTTAGATTAGACTGGAGACCAGATATTGAAAGCATTACCCATATGGAGGTTCTCCTGAGTTAATTGCAAATTAAGAAATGTTAGAGACTGGTACTTTTGTTCACCCTAATTTCTGGAAAACTTTTTATATTAAAAAGGATGAGGTCTTTATATCAACCACCCCTTCCATAACCGTACAACCAAATGTTGTTTCTCATTGCTGCCAGGATAAACGTCACCTTAAAACCCGTCCATTTTTCGCCGTGGTTATTTTGAACACTTTGTGCTTTGTGAAACAAAAACAACTTACCCTAGCACAAAGGAAAAAGTAGAAATACAGCTTGATTGAAAAAAAGAAAAACAAGCATTGTATGTTTTTTGAATGAGAAATGTACAAAACTGCAATACTTTTAATCATTTTCAACAGCTTACACTGTCATGGTTCTTTGAAGATCATCTTGAACGAAATCACTCAAACTAAATTGACTATTTATCATGTTATTTATTTTTGGGGGTTATTATTTGGTCATTAGTATGAAGTTTTCCTCACTGTAGTTTTGTTGAAATTTGATCAGAAAAACTAATCCCCTCCTTTGATTTTTGAATCAGTGTTTCCTCTGTTCTGTTAGCGCACCCTGCATGGTTCCCAGCAAAGACCCATGAATAATAAAAGTGAAATCAACACTGAAGGACCAGTGCCTCAGAAAACCAGTGTTAAACCAGCCCACAATGTGACCTTAATTAAATAAATCACAACACGGACTAGATGAAGGTTGGTGATCTTCGTTGCTTTGCATTTTCCATTGTCTTGTTTGGATCGAGTCTGTTGTGTGATGTCACAGTGCCGTTTTGATATCTAGGTGCTTAGGGGCTGTTCATGTATCATTTTCATATGTTCATTTTTGCCCAACGTGACACTGATCAAAATGTGGGGTGGTTTTTTTTACATTATTTAACCATTTTTATTGAGTTTTACTGAATTTATATGTAATCATTACACACTCGTTTACCTTTCTATTAACAAAAGAACAATAATGATAATTTTATTCAAGTTGGTCTTTAAAAGTTAAACCTTTCCAGCAGTCCATGTTGTTGCGAATTTTGTTGGCATAATAATTAGATAAATATGTCCATCAAGTCCTTAAGTGTCTACATTTGTTCACATCTGAACCCAATCTCATGGAGCTGCTTAAGCAATCAGTATGACTATGTCTGGAATAAAATGGGGGGAAAAACAATATTTTAAAGAGAATGACTGCAAAGTACATAAAGAAGCATCCTGTTACTTAAATAAACATCAATGATTGCGCAATTGAAACCACTATCTCTGGTTTGACTTTCAAGAAAATGGTCTCACCATACAAGAAAATGTTTCTGTGTCATTCCAAAGTCTGTTTATAGGCCTACCTTTTGATCTTTCTTTTTTTTGGGGGGGGGGTAGATTTTTGTATTGGCATCAGCAGCAAAAACTTGTTAATCTGCCTAACTGTAACCAAATGTGTGGGTTTTTTTTAATGTGACACTCATCAAACCTTGAACAATTTCCAGGCTATAGTTGATGTTTTATTTGATTGTTATGAACACTGGTGTTAAGCCTTAAACCACCTAAAAGTTTTTAAAAGTGAGAATGGACATGCAGGCTTATACTGGGAAATAGTTTGTATTGAATTACCCTTAAAGTTTCATTTTAAAAATGGGCGGAAAAGGCTCTAAATTGTTTTCGTCCATTTTTGATGGAAGTTCTTCGTAAAAACCTTCCTTGTTTTATCCATCAGACTATCAAGGAAATGTGAGGGTGATTAAAACATAACTATAATAATAACAAAAACATCAAATGAATGAACTCAAACTATTTTCAGTGTAAGCCTGCATGTCCAAGTTGAAACAGCTTTTGGGTGCTGAGGTACTTAATTGGTTTTTTTTTTAAACAACATTTGGAGAAGCTGCTCTCACGAAGAATGCAGAGTGATACCCTTTGTTGCGTTTCCTGTCAAATGCAATTTGGCAGGATTCCAATCCATTGTGTTCTCTTTGTGAATAGCATGAATTAAGAGTAGCCACCTTTCCAAGAAAACTCATAATGCAATTAGCGAGATAAAAAGCCCAATTTAGCGTTTTCTTGAGCTGGTAGAAATTCAGGACTTTTTTGTTCCCTATCTATTTTGGTCAAGGAGCTTTACAAAAAAAAAATGCTTTGAATTGAAGAGTTTGTCATAATGCGTCTATCTGTGGCAACGATGAAGATGTTTCTCTGCCGTACACACTTAACTCTTTCAGTGCCTGCTTTTTGTTGTTTTGTTTCTACCTAAAGTGCCCAGTGTTTTTAGTTTTTTCAAAGTTCTGTATAAAAAATAAAATAATAAATAAGTCTTTTTCATCAAACAAAATGTATCTTGTTGATTTGTGTTGCCTTGGTACATCCCAATAGTATCTTCTGAGTGATAATGCCCTCTCGTGATAACATGTATATTATGGGTCGTACATGTATGATTGGCGACACTTTTTTGAGTACATAAAAAAGATCGCACATGTAGGATTATGGTGCTTTTCGAATAGATAAAATAGATCAGGCATGTACGACCTTGGCACTGAAAGAATTGAAGACTTGTATTAGCACAGACATCGTAAAAAAAAAATTCTATAACTTTTTATTTCATTTATTTGTAAACTTTTTTTTATATATGCATAATTATTACACATCCAAAAGAACAGTTAGCACCAATAACAGGATAAATAGACCTTTCTTTTGCAACGTCACAGCCCAAGATTTTGCCAACCCAGGCTGGAAAACCATAGAAAGCCATCAAATGCAAAACAAAAACAGATAACTACAGTTTGTAACAATGGTACACAAATATTCAAAAATAGTGTTGAATTTATTGGAAACAAAGCAACCGATCATGGGAGGTATTTTATTTAATTAAAAGTTTGCCGAAAATGTTGAATTTGGTTAAAACATCTGTTAACATGATTGAATGTTTTACTAACATTCGGCGGTCCATGCCAACCAGCGCGGTTTGTTTATCAACAATGGAAAGGTCTATAGGAAACGAGAAGAAAACTGTTCAGTTTCAGATGTGGGAGGGAAAACCCCAAATGGGGGGAAACCCACGCAATTAGTTAGGGACTGAAAACCCAATCCACATACGTGGCTATGGTCTGAGGTAGGATTCGAACCGGGGCCCACAGAGGTGAAAGGCAAGGAAGCCACCCAGCCAATCGCATTTTGGGTTCACTGTACACCCTTTTACTTTTTACAATAATCCCCTGTGCTGTTTGATTTTTATCATTAACCAGACCTAAATGGACAAACCACAAGAAGTTCAGCCCCTTTTTTAAAAAACTAAATACATTATACTTTGATGGGTTCATTATTAACACTGTGATTTATTTTGTGCTGACAAGTTTGATTCATCCCTGTTATGAAAAAGACTGGAAAACCTTGACTTTCGTGTGATGTTTCATCAGGCATGATATTTTTCCTACTTTCACCTGATTTCCAGGGGTTTTTTTCCCTTGGGAAAAATCAGAAAAATTGTGATTAAATAACCTGAAAAATCCAATAAAGCCTACATCATGTATACTTATAGGTCTGCCCTTGTACTTGCTCCTAAATTTTTTCGAGGGCCAAATATCATACCTGTTCCTAAATGAAAAATCAATTTTTACCATGAATTTACCATGAATCATAATCAAACCATGGTAAATGCCTAGCTACTTTGTGATTGTTCTCTTGTGGTGGACCTGTCCATATCACCCACACACTTTGCTGTACCACATCATTGGTATTTATTTCTTAAGGAAATTCAAGTGCTAATTATAAAAAATTAGGCTGAAAGAGTCACCAGATGCTGAAGAAATCTGCTGAGCTTGTTTTAGGTTCCTCCCCAAAATGCACAAGAGAGAAGGATTAAGGCTAATTAAATATGAAAGATTTGAGGAGCCGGATTATTTGAACTTCAAAAATTTAATGTTGATTTGTACATTTACTACATGACAAACCTTAGACAGGTGAGGTCCCTCAGAAATTGTAAAAAAAAAAAAAATCTTAAAAAAATCAACAGTTTGGGTGTTGATTAATTTATGGTGTTGGATTTTGTTAGAGTAAGGTAGGCCCCCAGTCAATCACTCTGTTGTGAGATAAAGTGAAAGAAATGCATGATATAAGCATCAGCATTGCCAATGTTGATTTTAACACATACATGATTGTTGGTGCTACAAAAGTTTCAAAACATGTACTACATGTAAGGGAACGACTAATGCAACTTACTTAAATAGTAGAATCACAAAGAGAATTTCATGAGATTATTGCCAAAGGATATCAAAATAATGTTAAAGAGAAAATCTTATCTAAAGGGCCATTCAGAATAATCAATATTTTGGGTCAAAAAATGTGGGGGGTGGGTCAAAAAAAATAACTGAAAATCAAAGTTCAATTTTCAATTAAAATAATGTAAAAACTAATATTTAAGAGGAAAAATCAGTATTCCTGATTTGTTGTGTCTGTGCTGTTCCATTGCTGTCCATTTTTTTCTTTCTGTCCAACCTTCGCTCCGGATGGAGAGATGGCTTGAATTTCCTCTACTGTTTCAATTACAAAGTTGCCTGCTGGAGGCCAAATACACCTTGATAGCAGAAGTATTTACTCCACAGCATTAAGTGGGTACTTTGCAGTAAAAGAATAAGTTCATTCTTACGGAATTTAGAAGATGCTTGTACTGAATGCTTCTACTTGGAAGTTGATGCTTTTACTTTTTGCTAGTACTTGTCAGAATTTACTACTTTTTATTCGTACGACCCATTGATCTGTTTTATTCCTTTCTATTTAAAGAGGGGCTCCAAGGTAAAATGGAGTTTTGTGAGGCACTCATTTATTCAATAGGTTTAATAGAATAAACAATTGTTTTGCCCTGCCTAACTGAAACAAACAATATGTTATTTTTGTATGAAAATCATTGAAACTCACTTGAAACATATGGCAATTTTTATAAGTAATTTTGACATGTATCATTATTCAAATTTTCATGAAGAGATGTACTCACTATTGAGGTTTGCGTAGTTTCATACTGCATGATGTGATGGGTGGAGTCCATTCATACCATAGAATGCCTCGTTTGAAGCTCTGCCCATATTCATCATTTAAGTGAGACTTCACTGTGCAGTCTTTGAACCACCAGGCTCCATGAGTTTCTTGTGCACAATTCCTGTCCATCTCATCACTGTCTCTATCCTTTGTTGTGAACTTTTTGCCTTTGTTATTATTAAGAGAGTCTGATGCACTGCCACCTATGTTGTTTTATGTCCAAGAAGTGCAACATGCACTGATTGGTCCATCCCAACATTAAGGTCATCTGTGATTGGCCATTTGGCTTGTCAGCTTTGAAGCCAGGCAGTTCATTGGCTAATCACTGGTGCATATATCCTTGCACAGATAACTGTGGATCAACTCTTAATTTTTAATCAAGATCCACGTATTCTTTGCAGTAATCAAAACATCCTTTTTTTATAGAATGATCAACAACCTAGTTTTTGTCTTTATACAAAGCTTAATTGCTGTTTTTAATCTGAAGCAATATTTTAGCATTACTGGGTCAGGAAATTTCCACAGAGATTCTATGTTGCCGTTCCAGCTTCTTTGTTCAGCCCAACAATAGCATGTTGTTGTTTTCAATATCTAAACGTACCTGACTTATCTTGCAAAAGAAGACAGGGCAGGATATTACTTTACACTATTATTATTATTACTTTTACTATTATTATTATTATCATTGTTATTATTATTATTATTATATATTTTTTATAATGAAACTAAGGATGCCTCATAAGTGAACTTAATCACCGTAGCTCGCAAGCCTGAGGAAACCTGTAAACAGGTGCTTGCTATGTGAACCAGAAACATAGGGTTAACCCCAACTCCTCCATGATAAGTGTTCTTTTACGTGCACTACAAATCCTACGGCTGACTGTCCCACCCGAAGGAAAAGGCAATCATGGTAAAGTATCTTGGTCAAGGGCACAAGTGCCATGACCGGGACTCGAACCCACACTCTGCTGATCAGAAACGCCAGAACTTGAGTCCGGTGCTCTTAACTGTTTGGCAGACGACACGCCACAATGAATGCCCCAAATGAAGAGTTTGTAAATTTTGATTGGTATGATACCATGTACTCCAACCCCCCATCATCCGCCATTAGTTTCTAGTACTTAATTATATATTTTTTTTACTAGGGAAGAGAGAAAACAATAATAAGAAGGGAATGGGAGATCATTTTCTAAAGAGGTGTTTAAAGTGTTGATTATTAAAGAGCGGGACCAAGAAGGGGGATCGATAAGGGGTCGAGAACGAGAGGGGGAAGACCTAGAAGGGGAGGGGAGGGGGCAGGGTCAACATAAGCTCCAAGCTTATCAAGGCAGAATATTCTTCTCGGGCCCCCATTTAACGATGAATTCAAGGTTTCCCAAAAGATTTGACATTCAAATATTGACTGCTTTGAGTACTACATTAAAACTACGACTCCCCATGTGATCCCAATTACACTTGATTTTTCTGATGCAAAGCCGAGGGAAAATAGAACAGTCCAGGGATAAAAAGCAGTCAATGTTTGTTTTATAACACCCCATCAGTACACTAAAATAGATGTCCACGTACCAAGAAGCTGCTGTTGCTACAGATGGTTGCTATGGATATAGTCTGTTATATAACTCACACATAGATTCTTGTCATTTGATTGGTTGAACGCCTGTCACGTGTCTTCCTTTAATTTGTTTTGTGTTTACTGCTGTGACGCTGGACTGCCATAACGTCTTATATGGAAATGAATACAAAGATAGGGAGACCGCCTACATAGGGCTGGATAGCTCAGTTGGTAGAGTGCCGGTATGTTAATCCGGAGGTCGTTGGTTCAAGTCCCGCTCCAGTCAATTTTTCTTTGTTCAAACCCAAATATTTAAAAAAATTACCCAGTCAGTTTCCCTTGTGGTTTATTACTTGAAATAAATACAGGACAGTAAGATATTTGTTTTTGATGCTTAATTCTCACCATCTTTCCCAAAACAATCGTTGCCGCTTGTTTGTCCAAACGAGGCAAGGTCTGATCTTGGCAGACAAGGTCGGTATCTGTATGGAATCTTCCACTTTATTTAGAAGGGGTTTTGGGGAGTTTTCAGTATGGGATGGACTAGTTTCCGTGTCTATTTTGTGTCTATTGTGACTTTTTTTCAATGGGCTATGTGTCAATTATATAAAACAGATATTAAATGCATTTCGGTGTTCATTGTCACAGAATTTCCGCTCGGTGAAGTCTGTGGCTTTCCCATTTTTGGAGGGAAAACATTGACAAGGCTGAGAGTTCCAAAGAGATGCAGTTCGTTAGAAAATACCTTTGTAGTTTTTTCTCCAATTGGTTGGCCTTTATCATTGTACAGTGGCTCATTATTCTCTGTAGCACTGATTTGTTAATTTAAAAAGTTGTTTGCAATTGATTGAAAACATGTCTGCTTGGTGGTCTTTCATTGGTTGTAAGATCCTCGCACCCGAGAGGACGCTCTTTCCATTGGCCGAATAAATATCACTCCAAATTTTCAGTATTTTGTTAGAACACAGACCTTATTTTTTCAGGCGTTATTGTCTGGCATTTGGTGTTCACGTCCACTCGCCTGTTATTAATGTGGCAATTAGATTGGAGTAAATAAAGGGACTTTAGACTGACAGTCATTTGATTTGGATCCCATTTGTTATAATTTTGGACTGCAGTGGAGTGAAATTAAATACGGAGTAGTGTTTGAAAACAAGCAAAAGATGAGTACAATTATACACTGACTGTCTCCAATAACTAGAGTGCACTTTATTTCTTGTGTATTCTAATGACCCAGAGTTATTTCTTGTGCCTTCTAATGCCCCGGAGTCATTTCTTGTGTCTTCTAAAGACCAGGAGTCATTTCTTGTGTCTTCTAAAGACCAGGAGTCATTTGTTGTGCCTTCTAATGACCCAGAGTAATTTCTTGTGCCTTCTAATGCCCCGGAGTCATTTCTTGTGTCTTCTAAAGACCCAGAGTTATTTCTTGTGCCTTCTAATGACCAAGAGTCATTTCTTGGGTCTTCTAATGCCTTGGAGTAGTTTCTTGTGTCTTCAATGACCCAGAGTCATTTTTTGTGCCTTCTAAAGACCAGGAGTCATTTCTTGTGCCTTATTATGACCCAGAGTAATTTCTTGTGCCTTCTTATGACCCAGAGTAATTTCTTGTGTTTTCTAATAATAATAAAAGAATGCACAAGTGCATCTTCTCCATTCCAATACTGGAGATCTACTGGTTTCCGATTGGCCTTCAGAAGTAAAAAAAATGTACTTAATTTTTATCGCCCAGCCAGAGTTTGCAAGAAACCGAAGACAAGACTCGTGTTCAGCCCAGTCAAAATAAAAAATATATAATGCTTTAGCATTGTTAAGAAGGATGTATTCACTATTGAGGTTTACGTAGTTTCATGCTGCATGACTTGATGGGGCCATCCTTTATCCATTCATGCCACCAAATGCCTCGTTTGTCACCAAGGTCCTCCCCATATTCACCATTTAAGTGAGACTTCACTGTTTGGCAGTCTCCGAACCACCAGGCTCCATGAGTTTGTCCCGCACAATTCTCGCCATTATCATTGTCATCCTTTGTTATAAACTGATAATTATTGTTGTCATTAAGAGAGTCATATGCATTGCCACCTATGAAATTGTCATAACTGAACTTATAGTCACTACCAGTAATGCGTACTCCACTGTACTCTGCATGTCCTTCTTCACCTGCCCATGATTCAAGATCCACCCTTAGAGTGGTATAACCTGCTGAGGTCAGTTTGACTAAGTTATCATTGCCAAGCCAGAACTCTCCTGATGGGTCACCAAAACCAGTCTGGTATTCAGCCCAGTTGCGATAAAAGTCCACAGTGCCATCAATCCGCCTCTGAAATAAAACCCATCCCCCACCATCAGTCTCCATGTCACAGTACACCCTCATACCACTAAGTCCACTCGGGTAGATTGTGTATACTTTACTCTCAGTGTAACCAGCATCCAAAAAATTTCTTACAGCTGCTGAGTTTAGGCAGGGGGCTTTGAGTTGAAAAGAAGGGAGTTGTTGGATCACCGGTCAAATGACGAGTTGTTGGCTGAGGGGATGAGTGTTGAGTTTGGGGCGGAGTTTGAATATGGTGAGTTGTTGTTGCAATTGATGAGTAGGGCATGGTGAAGCTCTGAGATACAGTCATTCTCCCACCATCAGTCTCCATGTCACAAAAGACTTGCATACAGTCATTTACACCATCTGGGTAGATAATGTACACACCACTTTTGTCATAACCCGCATCCAAAAGTTGTTTACAACTTTTGAAGAGAGTGAGAAAGTTATCAGCCACTGAGTGGATGGGTGTGTCCTCATCTGCATCAAAGTATACACTCCCTTGATCTTCAAGGAAGTCTTGAGGATGCTCAGCTCGTGTTGCATTATTCAGCTCACAGAGTTTCTTACATTTATAGAAGTTGAAAGACTTACAGTCCTCATCCATGCTGCATTCTCGTCCACAGATGACATAATTAAGTGTGGATTTTGTCTTGTACTCCGATTTCCTGAGAACTGTGTTTCCTGCACTAAACAGTTGTTTAGTCAGTGAGCATGTTCCATAGTTCCCTCTATCAAACCCAAAGCTCGTCACCGATATTACATTTACCAATGACAGTATGAAAATAACATTCAACGGAAAAACACAGACTGCCAAAATTTGTTGAATCATCTTAAAGTTTGCAACTAGAATTTGTCTCCACAAAACCTTTCAGGCTGAAACATCAGCTTGAGGCTAAGTTACAAAGCGGCACAAAGTTCAAGAACTGATGTTAGGTGTATATAGGCACCCTGGAGAGTTGAATAGTAGCTGCGCCTACAATGAGCTTGCTTTGTTTTGCAACAGCCATTTATATTCACTGCTGACAACAATACCACCAACACGTGATAGGTATATTTTCAATTCACATGACTAAACATGAGAAGAAGTTAATGTGAGTAGGAAATTAGCACTCAGCTGTAACCTTGCATAAAAGCTCCTGTATACAAAATACGACAGAGAGAAAAGCATTGCCTGGTTTTGAGCCCTCTTATATTAAAAAAGAAGTCCACTTATTTGTTAGTTAATTGTTCTTTTTCTGACAAAGAAATTTATGTATTAAGAATTGATTCTCACAACAACAAAAAGGGGTTGTTAGTCATTCAATTTGGGAAAAAGAATTCTTTGCCTGGCTTATTTCCCTACTGGAAAAGGGCCACACATAAAATACAAGATAACATGTTATACTACTGCCGGCTGGCTGTTAACAGATTTCCCTTCAATCGTGATATAGTAATTTTTGTAATTTCACAAGTTGTGTCAATGCAGTGGATACATGTTTTACAATTGAATACTGATTCAGTACAGAGATTTAATCCTTTCATCAGCTTTCAGAAATTTTTGTCCATGAGGCAATTTTTTTTTTTTAAAGTCTATATAAATTATTTATTTTGGCTTATAGTGTGGTCGACAGAAACAAAAACATTACCAACATAGTGTTAAAGATTTGACCTAGCAACCTTTAAAAAAAACAACCAAATAACCCCAATATGGACAAGTGACAAATTTTAGGAAGTGGAACAAACAAAAGGAGTAGCTTGTGGATGACACAAATGTTTTGACCCAAATACTTGATTTAAAAAAAGGCCACTACAGTGTGTATTTGTTTTGTTGTTGTTCAACTGTAAACATTCTGTTGAAGCTCAGGCACTCATACCCTCTTCACACTCTGCCTCCCCCCTTAATGTCAAGAATAGTCCCTAATCTTTGATGTATATATTTGTTTATATGAATCAGCCTGTTTAACAATCAGCCTGTGTACAGTAGCTTGTAAACAAATTAATTGTGTCAGTGCAAAAAGTTGTATCTCTTAGAATAGGACCTACGTCATGCGCTAGTTTGAAATTATTAAAGTGAT
This sequence comes from Pisaster brevispinus, assembly GCA_023634235.1. Classification (NCBI taxonomy): domain Eukaryota; kingdom Metazoa; phylum Echinodermata; class Asteroidea; order Forcipulatida; family Asteriidae; genus Pisaster; species Pisaster brevispinus. The sequence goes on from JAMKCF010000022.1 coordinate 669,202, forward strand.
GATCTCGATTAAAATAGTCTGGGTGTAGACATAAAGCAAATTTCCAACTATCTGCTGATTTGAACATTGTCGATGTGCATTACATGTACCTTGGTTGACCACATTACTATTTAGCTTAAATCTTCGGCTACAAAATTATTATTATTGGTTTATTAAAAATGCAAACATGGCGGCCAAAAAGCCGAATTGCGGATGCATGTATACAAAGAATAAAAAATACTACTAAAAATAATATACACAATAAAAACCCATAAAAGTTAAACATACACATTACACAAGGGAGTAGGTATAAAAAATTACCAAAAAGGCACCACAAAACCACAAACAAAAAAAGACATATTAAAAAAACCCAGCCAATTTTAAAACTGAGCCAGCCAGTGAAAAGTTAAGAAAACAGAACACCACAGATAAAAAACTAACATTTGTGATTAAGCAGACTTGTCAATTTGGGAATACAACTGTTGTTATATCTGCTGGTTCTACATTTAACAGCAGTAAGCTGTGCAGCATTTCTAAGGCGGTTGTTCCTATTAGGAGGAAGCCATTCCCGGAGACTACTGGAATTTAAAATGGACTTTCCAAACTTTAAGAAGAGGCATTCGAGTCTCTCTGAAATTGGAGGAATATTCAGTTCATTGCAAATGTCAGAATAAGAATGGTCTCTGCAATAAGTATGGGTCAATATGATACGGAAAGCTTTACGTTGCATTCTTTCGAGACACTCCAGCTGTTTTTTAGTTAACCCAGCAATCCAAACTGGTGAGGAGTACTCAAAAGAAGGTCTAACATACTGCACATACACTAGCTTGAGATCTATAATTGGTAAATTGGACCGTTTAAGTAGGCGTAAGAAATACAGTTTTCGCTGAAAAGATTTACACATAGCATCAACCTGAGAGTCCCATTTGAGATTATCCTGTACATGAATACCGAGTAATTTGATGCAGTTAGATTGGGTAATGGAAGTGTCACCAATTTGAAAGGTAGGTGGAACAGGAGGAACCCGTTGGAAATTGGTGATCATGAATTGACATTTAGACAGATTAAGCCTCATGAGATTATCATCGGACCATTGTTTAAGCCTATCAAGCTCACTTTGCATTACATTTGTTTGTTCAGTATCACTATACATCTGAAATAAAGTCATATCATCAACATACTTGTAATGGTAAACTTGCTGAGACTTTGTGGAAGCATCATTTATCATGGCTAGGAAAGCTACGGGACCAATCTTTGTACCCTGGGGGACTCCAGCGTTAGTGGTTTCCCAATTTGAGTAGGTATTTCTAAACCTGACACACTGTGAACGATTAGTTAGAAAACTACAAATCCAAGGTACAATTGATGGTCTGACTCCCAGTTTAATAAATTTCTCAATGACTAATTGGTGACTTACTCTATCAAATGCTCTGGAAAAATCGGTAGTGACAAGAACACCAGATTGGCGAGGTTTGTCAGTTTCTCTGTAAATGTCATTAAGAATCTTAACCAAACAGTGTGTAGTAGACAAGCCCTTTAAAGACCCAAACTGGTTTCTCAAACATTGTAAAATTTTTGTAGTAGGTACCGAACTACGACAAAAACTTACGCTAGCGGAATTTTTTGCAAGGAACCTTGTGCACTCCCTCGCGTGAAACGATCCGTTGTTTATTGGCAGGCTTTCCTTGCGAAAGCGGTCTTACCACGCATGAGTGAAGACCTACATGCATGGCCTTTTGAGTGTTACCAGGTCGACCGACCGGGCGTTCGCGCGCTGGCATGTGTTGTGTGATACGTGTACGTCGTGTATGCACTATCAAAATGGCTGACAGCGATGCGATCTTGTGCCTGTTCTTGGTGTATTTACTTGACTTCATTCATCGTGGAAATCAAAAGAAAAAACATAAAACAATGCAGAAAAAGGAAGCTTGATTCATTGAGAAGGCAAATGCACTATCGGAGGAATAGATTCGCCGATCACGTCTACAGCATCCACATCGGCCATTTTGCGAATGTTTATGTTTACGTTACGTAATGGACTGGCATGACGCAGGATACGTCATCATTTCACTGGTACTAGTCATGATTATAAGAACGAAAACTCGATAGTTTAGTGGTAACCAGCTATATTTGTACTCTGGTCGCATGGAACGTTGGTCAAATCATTACCTGGTGTTGTGTGAAAGCTTGTGAAAGCGCTGAAGCGTGAGTTTTGAAGTAAACAATCCCCACTCGTAATATTCGTCGCAAGGAATCTAGGTTTTTGGGGGGATCGTGTGAAAAGGGCTGTAGTTTGCCTCATTTAAAATTACTACTCTTAAATGACACAAAATTTACCAACATGTGTTTAACTACCTTTCCAATATTATATGGTGGGCGAATCTATTCCTCCGATAGTGCATTTGCCTTCTCGATGAATCAAGCTTCCTTTTTCTGCATTGTTTTATGTTTTATTTTTTTTATTTCCACGATGAACGAAGTCAAGTAAATACACCAAGAACAGGCACAATAGTGCATACACGACGTACACGTATCACACAACACATGCCAGCGCACAAATGCCCGGTCGGTCGACCTGGTAACACTCAAAAGGTCATGCATGTAGGTCTTCACGCATGCGTGGTAAGACCGCTTTCGCAAGGAAAGCCTGCCAATAAACAACGGATCGTTTCACACGAGGGAGTGCACAAGGTTCCTTGCGAAAAATTCTGCTAGCGTAAGTTTTTGTCGTAGGTCGGTACCTACTACAAAAACTGCTGTCCTTTCACACGAAGCTTATTTTGTAATATTTTACAAACATTGAGAAAATTTTGCCAGGAATGTTGGGGGTTTTTTTTCGTCGTGTAAATAGGGCTTTTGAGTACAGTATTGATTCTTTGGGACTTGAAGCAAGTGCCTGTACCAAACCAACATCAATACCTTGTGGTGATGTGTCAGTTAGAAACACTCACAGAACCAGTAAGGGTTTTCAATTTATGCTTAAAAATCATTTGATACAAGTTTTTTTGCGAATAATTGGGGTGAAAGGTGTGTGCATCAAAGTGAAAAACACATCTAGAATTGTAGTGTGTCTTGCAGAGTGATATAAATGTACGAGCAGAGGTAAAATGAAAAAATAAAAAACTGTTTTGTTTTTTTAATATTCTCTCCTCCAGACCCCATTTTCATATAGCTTCTTGTTCCAGCAGTTTTATCAAATCAATTTTTTCATATAGAATACACAAATGCATATTTTCCATTCCAATACTTGGGATCTACTTCCAGAGATACCATGGACCTTTAATGATTGAATAAATTTTTAACAAATATTCATTGTCTAGCCAGACACCAAAGCCAGACTTGTAATCAGCCAAGTCAAAAGAAGAATACGCATAAGAAAGCTTTAGGACAGTTAAGGATGTACTCACTATTGAGGTTTACGTAGTTTCATACTGCATGATGTGATGGGTGTAGTCCATTCAAACCATAGAATGCCTCGTTTGCCACCAAAGCTCTCCCCATATACACCATTTAAGTGAGACTTCACTGTGCAGTCTTTGAACCACCAGGCTCCATGAGTTGTTTCGGCACAATTTCCATTGTCCTTATCATCATTGTCTCTATCCTTTGTTGTGAACTCATTACCATTGTTGTCATTAAGAGAGTCAGTAGCACCGCCACCTATTATATTGCTGTATGTGAATGTATACCTACTACCAGTAATGTGTACTCCACTATACTTTGCATATCCTTTTCCACCTCCCCATGATTGGAGATCCACCCTTAGAGTGGTATAACCTGCTGAGGTCAGTTTGACTAAGTTATCATTGCCAAGCCAGAACTCTCCTGATGGGTCACCAAAACCAGTCTGGTATTCAGCCCAGTTGTGATAAAAGTCCACAGTGCCATCAATCCGCCTCTGAAATATAATCCATCCCCCACCATCAGTCTCCATGTCACAGTACACCCTCAGACCTTCACTGGGTCCACTTGGGTAGATTGTGTATACTTTACTCTCAGTGTAACCAGCATCCAAAAATGTCTTACAGCTGCTGAGTTTAGGCAGGGGGCTTTGAGTTGAAAAGAAGGGAGTTGTTGGATCACTGGTCAAATGGCAAGTTGTTGGCTGAGGGGATGAATGTTGAGTTTGGGGCGGAGTTTTTATATGGTGAGTTGTTGTTGCAATTGATGAGTAGGGCATCGTGGAGCTCTGAGCTACAGTTATTCCCCAACCATCAGTCTCCATGTCACAAAAGACTTGCATACAGTCATTTACACCATCTGGGTAGATAATGTACACACCACTTTTGTCATAACCCGCATCCAAAAATTCTTTACAACTTTTGAAGAGAGTGTTAGAGCTATCAGCCACTGAGTGGATGGGTGTGTCCTCATCTGCATCAAAGTATACACTCCCTTGATCTTCAAGGAAGTCTTGAGGATGCTCAGCTCTTGTTGCATTATTCAGCTCACAGAGTTTCTTACATTTATCGAAGTTGAAAGACTTACAGTCCTCATCCATGCTGCATTCTCGTCCACAGATGACATAATTAGGTGTGGTTTTTGTCTTGTACTCATAATTCTTGAGAACTGTGTTTCCTGCACTAAACAATTGTTTAGTCAATGATAATGTTCTACAGTTCCCTCTATCAAATCCAAAGCTCGTCACCGATAATACATTTACCAATGACAGTATGAAAAAAACATTCAACGGAAAAACACAGACTACCAAAACCTGTTGAAGCATCTTAAAGTTTGCAACTTCAAACCTAATTATTGTCACTTTAAACATCAAATGGTGCTAAATAGTTTTCTTGATTCACAAAATTCCAGACTGTGTCGTCAATGCTCATTGACGTTTGCATCACTAAAGGGCAGAGAACACTGAAGAAGTAAGTGATAGCTGCACCTCCACTGAAGGTTGCCAACAAAAACCCAACTCTTGATTGGTTGAATACTAATTCAAATGAATAAACATGGGAACAATTTTACATTTCAGTAGAAACCTTGCGTAAGGCTGTTAGGGTTATTTCCAAAAAAAAACCTATCACTTGTTAAAATAGTAGGAAAAAAAAGCACGGCTTTTAGTAAGCTCATTAAATTAAATCAAGTCTTTGGTGTCCGTGGGTTTATTTAATCTTTCAGAGGAGTAGATGTATTACTGAAATCAATCTTCACCAAAAGGTCTGTCATTATTGGAATGACCTTGTTGTTGTTGTCTGCCTGTATTTCCCTATTGGTAAAGAGCCAGAATAACATTACAATCTTCTTCGGGTTTTTGTTTTTTGTTTTTTTGGGGTAAACACTTTCGATGCTCTCGATACAAGTTTTACAATTGAAAACAGATTTAGTGCCAGAGACTTAATCTTTTCATCGGCTTTCGCAAATCTTCGCTGACGAGTCTCACATTTATTTGTTGTCCAAAAATAGTCTCTGTTGGCTATAGTCTCGTTTGACCCAGAAACAAGACAGTTTCAACATCATGGTATTCAAGACTTGACCAGGCTTTTTCTGACTTCATTGTTTAGTTTTTTAAATTCATTCCTTTTCAACTTTAACGAAACTGTACGGAGAGGTGGCGAATACAATTTTGAGAAGTGGAACAAACTGAAGATATGAAATAGCTCATTAAGGACATAAAATATTGCAAGAAATAATCATGACAGAATTAGTTATGCAAGACCTCTTTAACGTTTATTTTCTATTTCTTTCTCAATGTCCAGCAAAGCCTCTTCGTTTTTTTCTTCTATTCATTCTAAACAGCCTGTACCTAATAGTTTGTAGACACCGTAAAAATCCCTTTTTTCAAATATAGTACAGTTCCATATGTCAGATATTTTGACCCAGCTGGATTTTTGTGCCAAAATGGATTTTATTGGCTAACTTTGTCAATTTTGGGGTGCTGATTTCAAAAAAGTTAGGTACCATTTTTTTAAATGGCGTCTTCAGCCGCCATTTTGAATTTCAAAATGGCCGCCATTTTAATTATATTTTGGCCAATATCTCAATTTGTGAGCAATGTAGAAGAGTTAAAATGGTGGCAAGACCCATGTTTATGATACCAGGGATTCCATTAAAACCATTGCCTTAACTGTAACTAACATGGTTTGGCCGCCATCTTGAATTTCAAAATGGCCGCCATATTTAATACACTTTTGCGTATATCACAACTTGTGAGCAACGTAGAAAAGTAAAAATGGTGGCAATACCCACATTTGTGACAGCAAGGATTCTATTAAAACCATCTAGAATTAAAACTGGCTGTCATGTTCAATACACTTGTTATTATATCTCAGCATGATGAAGCCTAAAAATTGTGGTAAGGCCTGTGTTTACATAAATTGCAGCCTATCCATCAAAAATGTCATTGTACCTTGGATTATCAGCTTAGTACATCCTTATTGTCTCAGAAAGGGCTATTTCAGATCAATATCGGGGAATCTAAAGGTCTTAGGATGATGCGGGTGGTGAGGAGGATTGAGACACCTTATCCATGAAATGTCCCTTATGATCAACATCTCAAACAGCCTCTCCTAATTCAAACTCCTACTGCCCGGCTTCACGTGCCGATCCCTGTTCAAACTGAGGGCAAAGGTGTGCAGGCGAGTTTCTCTCGCCTTAAAACCAGATTGCTCCGGGCAGGTGGAGCTCGTTAACCATGGGAGGTAGTCCACCTAAGGGACATTAACTCTGATTTCAAACTCGGGTTGGTGGGGCTCGCAGCCTCGGTTGGCAGTCCACCTAGGAGAAGGAAAACTCTGATTTCAAACCCCCATTTGGTTCAAAGAAAGAGCAGTTCTGCTTTCGCGATGTCTACCGTCGCCTTTGAGGTATAGACTACAGCTGAGCATCCTAAGGCATCTGCTCCTGCGGCCATGTTGTAGAACTGGTTAGGCGTGACTCGCATCTAAGGACATCTCATACCAACTGGTGGGGTGAAACGATGGGCGGAAAAGGGTTAACACCCCAACAGTCGAGTCGGCCTGGGGTATGGCGCCCCCAGGTTGTACAGCATTGTAAAGCAAGATTACACACACCATCAAATCCTATACAGCTTCCAGCAGCGGGAGTCTGCAGGAGATCAGCAGCTGACCGAAAATCCTGGCCCTTTGGGGCATTATGACGACGGGTCCTTAAACCCTGCGGGGAGGGATCCGTCTGACTACAGCGTCAAGGCCACTGTGCCCCTTCTTAAAGGCAAGAAGTTGGTAATACTGTCAACGTTCAATGCTTTCACCATCAGAGAAGAATCAAGGTGTGAGGAACTGGCGGGACGAAGTTGGAACTGCGGAATTGACATTCTGGGGATCCAGGAACATCGTCATGTCCAGGAATTTGAGGAGGTCAGGTTCAAAGAGGTGGAGGGGGTTTCATTACTTCATCTGCCTGGACAGAGCCAACTACCAAGTTCGCTCAGGGAGGCACCCGAGGGTGAGGGAGGAGTAGGATTGCTGCTGAGTAGGAGAGCGAGAAGTGCTCTGCAGAGTGTCAACTCTGTCAGCCCACGTTATTCTTGTTGCAGAGTTTGATGGTATCACCACTGTTATAGTGGTCTTCTCACCACACAATAGCAGCGATGAAGCTGAAGTTGAGCAGCTTTACAGGGACCTCCGAGCAATGATTGGACAGGTACATGTACCACTTTACAACTTTCTGGCCGTACTTGGCAATTTCAACGCCCGTCTCGGCCCAGAAGACATCCGCTGTACCTACCACACTGAGGAACAGAAATGGTCAAAACCTAGTCAATCTTCTACAAGAGCAGGACCTCATAGCAGCCAACACCCAATTTCAGAAACAACGAGGAAAACTCTGGACATTCCAAGAGAGGGCTACAGAAGCCAAGCGCCAGATCGACTACATCATCGAGTAGTGTCTATGCGAGTGAGGCTTAGCTTGCTTGAGACAACGAAAGAAAACCAGCCCCAAAGAGAAGATTGACTGGAAGTACTTTTCTTCCCAGCCTGAACTACAGGACCAGTACATGGTGGAGGTGGTCAACCGCTTCCATGCACTGGGGAAGGAAGAGGAAGGAGAGGAAGAAAAGAGTGAAAAGGAGGACGTGGGGAATAAAGCAAGGAGGAGAGTGAGCACAACCGTACGTTACCAGCACTTCATCGAGGCCAACTCTAAAGCAATGAAGAGTTTATCCAAAGTGAAGCGTATAAAGAAGAGTTGCCACTCCGACCACCCTGATGTTATTAAAGCACGGAAAGAAGTTGAAGGAAGGCGTGAGAAATACATCCAGGAGAAATCTACTGAGTCCAAAGACAGCCTCAAGGCAGTCCACGGCTTGACTCTTTGAGATGTACGACAGACTTAGGGAGGAGGAGCTAGAGCGCAAGATCAGTGAGGTAGAGGCAGCAAGCGATGGGATGCGACATGAAGACGCGTGGAAGATCGTGAATGAGACAGGTGACCGGAAGAAGACCAAGGAGAGTCAAATCAGCTGTCCTACACCTGAAGAATGGGTAAAGACTTGGTTTAAGCACTTCAAGAACCTGCTTGGAGACCCCCCAACAGCCACCAAGAAGGATGAAAACATACATGATGTCCTTTCATATATCTAAATAGATGATGGACCCTTCAAAAGGGAGGAGCTCAGGAAGGTAAAGACATCTCTCAAGCTAGGGAAGAGTGCCAGTCCGGATGGCACACCTCCAGAGGTGCTCAAAAACTGCAAGCTCGATGACATCATTTTCAAGTTTTGCAACACAGCACTAATGATGAATGACAAACCTGCCCAATGGTCCTTATCCAACATCATCCAAGTCCCCAAATTCTGCAACCTAAGGGAAACCAACAACTACCGTGGGATTAGCCTCACATGTACCCTAGCCAAGATCTATAACCGCCTGATTCTCAACCGTATAAGGACGGCTAAAGATCCCAAGCTAAGGTTCAACCAAAATGGCTTCAGGGAGAAGAGGTCTACGGTTACACAGATCCTGGCCCTACGAAGAATCATAGAGGTCAAAAGGAACAATCTACCTGCTGTACTGTCTTTCATCGACTTCAAGAAGGCCTTCGACTCTATCCATCAAGGCAATAAGATCAAGATCTTGAAGGCATATGGAGTCTTCCCTCGACTTCTCAAAGCAATTGAGGCTACTTACACCGGAACCATTGCCAAAGTTGTCACCCCTCGCTGGAGTCCTTCAAGGGGACACACTGGGACCTTTCCTGTTCATCATCAATCTCGATTACGCTCTGAGACAGGCACTCAAGGAACACAAGGATCACGATCACACCAAGGAAGTCCAGAAGACTTGGTGCAATCACCCTATCTGATCTTGACTTTGCTGATGACTTCAAAAGCTGCTGAGCACAGTGGAGTCGAAACGTGAGAAAGTGGGGCTGCACCTGAACGCCAAGAAAACAAAGTACATCAGGTTTAACATCGGTGACCATGATGCCCTGATGACCAACGGTGGTGCATCCCTCAAGCTCAATGATGACTTCAAATACCTCGGTGCCAGGATGCATAGTACTTACTGTAAAATACATCAAAGTACAGAAGGCCCTGGCATGGAAAGCTCTTCATGACATGACGAAAATCTGGAGGTCAAACCTGTCAAAGATGCTCAAGGTGAGATGCTTTAAAGCGGCAATCTAGAAGATTCTTCTCTACGGTAGTGAGACATGAACACTCACAGCAGCACAGACCAAGTCACTCAATGGGTGCTACACCTTGATGCACAGGATGGCAATGGCTATGAGCTGGAAGGCCCATATGACGAATGCCGAGCTCTATGACAACCTGCCAAAGGTCTCGGGAAAAGATCAAGTCAAGACGTTTAAGCCTTGCTGGGCACTGCGTCAGGCATCCGGAGATGGAAGTTGTTCAAATCCAAAAATCTTGAAGTTGACAAACTGCCAGCAACTCTTGGTGCACTGAAACCACACATTCAAAGAGCGAATTTTATATCACAAGTAGCTGCAATTGCAAATACCCCATGCTTACTGACGATGGATGGGAGAAAATATCAGATGGGACAATTTCTGGCAGGAAATGTCTTGAACTACCTGCATTCCATGCAGTTGTTGATCTTGCCAAATGTGGATGTCGCGGCAAATGTACCATGTTGCTTCTGCCAAAATAATTGAACTTGCCATGGACATCACTTTGTAAATGTAGTGACTGTAGTAACACAACATATTGCGGTGTGACAAATCACGAAAACAATATTTGACTAGGTTCCGGGTAACTAGAAGCCAGGTAGGCCCAATATTGACCTGGAATGGCCCTTTCTGAAATAATCTGGATGTAATCCAAGGTAACAATGAGATTTTTTATGGATAGGCTGCAATTTATGTAAACACGGGCCTTACTACAGTTTTTAGGCTTCTATGTTACCCACATGCTGAGATATAATAACAACAAGTGTATTGAACATGGCAGCCATTTTTAATTCTAGATGGCGGCCGAACTAAATAAGCTACAGGTAAACAAATGGTTTTAATGGAATCCTTGCTGTCACAAACATGGGTATTGCCACCATTTTTACTTTTCTACGTTGCTCACAAGTTGAGATATACGCAAAAGTGTATTTAAAATGGCGGCCATTTTAAAATTCAAGATGGCGGCCAAACCATGTTAGTTACAGTTAAGGCAATGGTTTTAATGGAATCCCTGGTATCATAAACATGGGTTTTGCCACCATTTTAACTCTTCTACATTGCTCATAAGTTGAGATATTGGCCAAAATATAATTAAAATGGCGGCCATTTTGAAATTCAAAATGGCGGCTGAAGACGCCATTTAAAAAAATGGTACCTAACTTTTTTGAATTCAGCACCCCAAAATTGACAAAGTTAGCCAATAAAATCCATTTTGGCACAAAAATCCAGCTGGAATACATATTGACCTGTACTAATACCTCCCACTGCTGAAGGTAACCCTTTCTCACTGCCTCACTCAAAGTTACAATATTATCAAATAGTACAGATAGTTCTCTATAGACGCCATCTTTATGGACAAATAGCATTTTGGCTGTAAGGCATGTCAAGCGCTTACAAATTTAACGCAACTGTGTTGTTGACTGTCCAATCATGCAATGAGTTTTGTGAAATGTGCACCAGCTGTAGCTGTTCTCACGCAAACACTGACTGTGTTTTCCAAATTGCCTGTAAAGATGGCCGATTGACATCAAGTTGCAACCAATCTATGAGCAACTTAACTGAAATTCAGCCTTTCATTTGGACACTTTTCCATCTTTCATGTAAAACAGGCAGGGGTTCAGGAATTTTACTGCCCCCCCCCCCCTGAAAAATAGATATCACTTTCAAATACAAACAAGATAGGTGGCATCCATAGAGAAACGGTGGACTGTAGTGAGATTAAGGATATGCTGAGATAGCGCAAGTTTAACTCACTTACCCCCCCCCCCCCCTTACACACACACACACCCTGGATTTGTGCCTGTAAAAAAAAATTACTCAAATCTTATTTCATAGTTTTCCAATCAACCCTTTGTTCTGGGGAAAAATTTTTAGTCAAATCATCTAACTGTGTAGCACACAAATTTAATATTTAAGATTATCTACTTATTACTGATGGTTACAAATATCAACATATTGACTCAAGAAAATCAGTCAAAAATCAAGAGCTACGATTGCTGTTGTCAATGTCAAATTGCCATGATGAATGTTGTTGAAGAAATGTTTATCCACAAATGTTATCAAATAAAAAAAATCAGCTTGATGGCCCGTTGTGAAAGGTGTGGATAGTAATCTCAGGCACTTGAGTGTTGGTTTAGTGATGCCAGTCAAATACAGAAACAGACCGTTTGAAAAGCTCCAGAATTCCCAACTGAATATCCTACATGCGTGTACATACACACCTTAACCCAGGAAACCCTGAAGAATTCAGTAGTAGCTGTGCCTACATTTCACTTCTTTCTTTTTTTGACACCACAGACTTGTTCCGCCATTGGTTGTTGGTAACAACATCCCAAGTCTTGATTGGTTGAATATTAATCCAGATGAATAATCATGAAAGTAATTAATATGCAAGTAGGAAACCAACAGGTAAGCAGTGACCTTCCACTTGTAGAAAATAAAAAAAGGCTTGTATTAAGCCCTCTTTTGCGAAAAATTTTCGTCGGAGAGCTTCAATTGTTGTAAAGCAAATCTACATGTACATTCATTGGCAAGGTGTTTTTTTAAAGCCATCAAAAGGATTTATTTATTTACTAAAAATCTGTTGCCACCACAAAGTCTTTCAATACTGTAACATTTTAATTTTTTTATTATTTTTTTTTTCCAGCCTGGCTTAGTTCCTTAAGGGCCACAGTGAATGTAAACATCTCACTGTAGGCTGTTTTTGTAACTGTGCATGTAAACACTGACAATGCTCTAGTTACATGCATTGCAATATTGTATACACACGGCATGCTCTGGTGTTTTTTGATCAGCAGAGTGTGGGTTCGAGTCTAGGTCTTGACACTCGTGTCCTTAAGCAAGACTATTCATTCGGATGGGACAGAAAACCATAGGTCCTATCTGTTGTGTAATGCACATGAAAGAACCCAGCTACAAGAGAAAGACATGTAAATAATTGGATCCCCCCCCCCCCTCAAAACAACATTCCTTAGTTGCTGTGTGATTGAAGGCTCAGTTAATTTCTTAATATTACATTAATTGTTTAGTATGCATACATCTCAATACTGTGTTGTTTAGCATTTTCAGGAGGAGACTGTTCTGCCCAAACATAATAATAATAATAATAATATATTGTATTTGTATAGCGCCTACTGCAGGCCAGCCTCTAAGCGCTTAACATTCAGTATTTCCTGCAAGGTATTTGGGGGCTACGTTTGAAGTATGAGACCTACTCCTTTACATAGCACCTTGTAATGGTTTACAAGGTGCTGTGGCGCAATATGCAGCCGATCAAACATGTGCAAAATATGTTGCATCAAAATGAGAGGGGTCATTGGTCCAGTCATATTTATTAGTTTTTGCCCTTAAACTGATACTTTCCCAAGTTTTTTGAAAAAAAAAAAAATTCACAGGCATATCACTCAGGTGGGATTCAAACCCATTGGGGGGGGGGGGGGGGTTCTCCAAAAACCAAACAAATTTCTTAATCCCTGATGCAAAACTAACATTTATCTTAAAGTCAAATAATTTGTATGCCTTCACAGAAAATTGAAATCTAGACCGAGGGTTTTTTCCAAACCTCGGCTTGGACTCCGGCTCCAGCTTTGAACACCGTGCAAAATGTACACTGCTTCAACATTGATGATGCAGCCCAAGCCGGAGCTGGAGTCCAATGCCGAGGTTTAGAGAATGCCCCAAGAATATGCATCAGGAAACACTACAATTGGCAGTTGCGGATAGCTGGAACAAATTACCAGAGAGTGCCATCAAAGCCTCACACTCCTCTGCTTTACAGGGACACATTGCCTTCGGATCGGCTGCTTTGGGGCTATGAAAAGCCTTTGTTATGAAATGAATATGGTTGGAAAGATGTTTTCATTATAGAATACATTGATTCTCACAAACATCCCTCAAAATTGTGTGGTTTTCATATTACTTTGTGAACTAACACGGTTCACCATTTTAGGAGTCAAACAATTTGTTCTACAAAATGGCGGACTGTGTTAGTTTGCAAAGTAAAAGGGAAACCACATGATTTTGAGGTATATTTGTGTTGATCATTACTTTTAAAACTTCTTTTCCAACCACTCAGCAGAGTGTGGGTTCGAGTCCTGGTCATGACACTTGTGTCCTTACAAAGCAAGACACTTAACCATTATTGCTTCTTCTTTCCTATGAGATGTAAAGCTGTTGGTCCCGTGTGTTGTGTAATGCACATAAAAGAACCCAGAGCACTTATTGTTAAGAGAAGGGATTCGCCCCCAGTGTTTTCTGGTGGTTGGCTGCAGATTGTGCCACAGCACCTTGTAAACCATTACATGGTGCTGTGAATAGATGGGTCTTATATTTCAAACATAGCTCCGCATACCTTGTAGGGAAAAAAATTAGTGCTTTGAGATGCCTGTGGGTAGGATAACGCGCATATAGGAACTGGGTATTATTTTTTACTAATAATTCCACTATATAAAAAGGTATAAACTCAGACTCTGCAGATTGACTGTTTGTCATGAAACATTAATATCTTTTTAAAGAGAAAGTACATCATGGTTTTTTTAAACTAGATTTGCTATCCTCTAGTTCGTAAAAAAATATAACTGACAAATAAGTTGTAAACTTTTCATCAAATTTGGCGATCACGTTTTAGATAACACAAGGGCAAAACTAGGATTTTTCTGGTTTTCAGTCGCACTTTCCTTGACATTGACAATGTTTCTGACGAGAATATATCTGGTTCTTGGACAAGCTTATAAATGAGTGAGCAGTAAGACTTAAAATAATCAATTGGGTTTGTTTTTCCTTTGAATCACACAATTTCCTTACAAGCAGATTTTAAGCACACTGCAGGGTTTCATATCTTATAAACACAAGCACTTTTTGCAAAAACAAATTAATATAAATTGTTATACATATCCCTCTAAAACACTTTGTTCTCTCTCTACAAAGTTACTTTTTGCTTCTTTTAATAGAGTGGCATACAAGAACATTGAAATAGGAGAGGTCATTGACCTTTACATGGTTTTTAAAACCCTTAAAGCCGTGTAAAACTTCCCCATTTTTGTCTTGAATCAGAGGACAGTTTGAACTCCTCAGACCTTCAAATCCTAGGTAATTCTTCAGCACATGTACTGGTACCAGATCCCACATTTATGAAAGATTTATGATTTGCAGCATAATGAACTAATTATGATTAACAACAACAAACAAACAAAATCACTTGTGTCCGTAAACATTTGGTTCAAGGCTGTTGTTGATAAGATATTGTTATTTACATTCAACCCCAAATGTTTATCATTTGAGATTTGGGCTAGTTAATATTCACGCCATTTCATGCTGCATGTTTTAAGGGATTGAGTTGTAAAGGTTTCCCACCAAATATCCTCTTCATCTGAAGGATTTGATTTTTCTCCATGGTATACACCATTTAAGTTACAACTCATACCCTGTGAGCATTTATTAAACCACCATGCCCCATGATGGGTTTCTGCACAGTGTGTGGTTTGATCAATATCATTGTCTCTATCTCTTGTTGAAAAGGGTTGGCCATTGTTTTTTTTCAAGGGAGTTTCCAGGAGTACCTGTGTATGGACCAAGATTAATGCTGTAATTCTTACTAGTGTACCACTCAAGGCTATTTAGCATTTAAGGCTATTTTCTGTTGATACAAAGTCTTTGCTTCGAAATGACACAATGAGAACTCGAATTGTAGAGCCGTCCAACATGAGGTAATATTGAACTTTGTGGATGACCAATTTTCAAAAACAAAGAAAATTTGACTAGAATGGGATTTGCTGTTGCTCTTCCAAATGAGCTATTTAGCAGTTTATTCCTTCTTGTCAGTATTCTTTGTTCAGGGGGGTGGGGGCAACAAGTCTGAAGTCATACCCCAAAGTTGATTTTTAATTACTAATGTCGATGTTAAAATATTATAGAAAAGATGATGGTGTTTTTAAAAGGTATTAGTTAGCATTGGTAAGGATAATTTTAGTCTGAAAGCTAACTGATTATGATGTCATACGAGAACCAATTTTAACTGTGAAACATGTCCCTCTGAAATGGAGACATATTCAAGAAAACTTTATTTAAAAATCTAAAACAAACAAAAACGCAATAGCTGATTTCAGTTGTTAAAACAATCATTTCAAATGACCATTCATTACTAGGCCTAGTGAATAGGCCTCATGAACCATTCGCAAGAAGTATGAATTGGGCTTTAGTACTGTGTTGTGACACATAAATCAGCCATTATTTTCAGTGTGAAGAGAGTGGTATGTCCTTGTTTTTAAGGATCACATGGTACCATTCTGATACAAAAAACTAAGATCCTGTTACAAAGAAATGCTGGTTCATGTGTATGAAATGAAAGTATTCAGAGCTCATACTGCATTGGTGCATTATTGATCACGTATTTTCATGCTACATGTTTTGAGGTGGCTTTTTTCAAAGTCATCCCACCAAATTCCCTGGTAAAGACTAGAACTTACATCTTGAATATATTGCCCATTTAAGTTTGACTTCAAGCAGTCATCATACCACCAGGCTCCCCTGTAGGTCTGTGCACAGTTACCGTTTCTTTTATTATCAAGATCGTTATCACTCGTTGTAAAGAATTGTTCATTGTGAACGTCAAGAGAGTTTCCAGCAGAACCTGTATATTCACCCAGTACAAGTTGGTAATTCTCCCCAACAGTTTGAACTGTTTGGTATTTTGCATATGCTGTTTGACCGTCCCATCCCTCAAGATCTACTCTGAGTACCCATGACCCTGTAGAGGTCAGTGTCACCAAGTGGTCATTTCCCAGCCAGTACTCACCAGATGGATCACCAAAGCCTGACTTGTACTCAGTCCAGTTGCGATAGAAGTCTACACTGCCATCCAGTCGCCTCTGAAATACAGTCCATCCCCCACCATCAGTTTCCATGTCACAGTATACTTGTAGAGCCTCACTATCAACACCTCCTGGGTAGATGGAGTACACTTTACTTTGGGTGTTTCCTGCATTCAAGAGCTGCTTACAAGTTCCATATTCAGGTTTTGGGCTTTTGCTTGATGAGTAGTGAGTTGTGGGCTGAGTTGATGAGGGGTGAGTTGTGGGCTCAGTCAATGAGGGGTGAGTTGTGGGCTGAGTTGATGAAGGGTGAGTTTGGGGCTCAGTTGATGAGGGGTGTGTTGATGGCTCAAGTGATGAGGGGCGAGTTTTGGGCTCAGTTGATGAGGGGTGAGTTGTGGGCTCAGTTGATGAGGGGTGAGTTGTGGGCTCAGTTGATGAGGGGTGAGTTGTGGGCTCAGTTGATAAGGGGCGAGTTTTGGGCTCAGTTGATGAGGGGTGAGTTGTGGGCTCAGTTGATGAGGGGTGAGTTGGGGGCTCAGTTGATGAGGGATGAGTTGGGGGCTCAGTTGATGAGGGGTCACTTGTGAGCAAAGATATCAAGAAGTCAGCTGTGTCCTTATCTTCATCAAAGTATACACTCCCTTGATCCTCAAGGAAGTCTTGAGGATGCTCAGCTCTTGTTGCATTATTCAGCTCACAGAGTTTCTTTAATTCATAGAAGTTGAAAGACTTACAGTCCTCATCCATGCTGCAATCTCTTCCACAGATGACATGATTAAGTACAGTTTTCTGTTTTTGTACATAGTTTTTCAGGACTGTATTTTCAGAGCTGAACATTTGATACTTGATATCAAATCTACCACACTGGCTTCTTAAGCTTCCTACATGTGTTATCATCAATAGGAAAAACATCAGAGTCATTGTGTAATGAAGAACTCTCATCAACGGTGCTGGCTCCATTTTATTTTGACTAGAGCTGTCTGTTAGAATTTGAATGTTATAAACACCAAATTTCTCTTTGACAGATTTGTGGATCACTTGAAGAAATAAAATCACAATTTATGCACGAAGCAACTTTTTCAGAGTAGAAGTTAAACAGAACAATTTAAGTTGGAAATACTCCTTAGAATAAATTGAAACTGCACAAGTTCTTGCACCATAATAATTGGCATCAAAGATGCAGTGGATGCAAACACTTCTGTGCCGAACTAGTGACTGAGTAGAAATACTGGTTTTGTGAAGCTACATGTAAGAAGGAATCTGCAGGCAATGTTCCCTGCCTGGAGTGGTGTGAGGCTCTGATTCGTCAAATTAAAATCACCAGTTACATGTAGGCCTGTGATTGGTTTGTTTGATAGAGAGTAGCTGTCTTCTAAAACTGTCCTTTTAAAAATAGCTATTCATGGTTATGAATATTCATAAGGTGTTTGTAGCAGCCACTGACATTTGCTGTTATTGTGGTTTATCACCTTCATCAGGGTCACATGTCTACGTGACAATTCATAAGTGAGCTGTGATTGGTCAAAACTCAATGTGAATTGAGACAGTCCATTCAATTGGTTGTGAATATGTAAGATATACTCATTTGGTGGAGGGTTTGTGATTGGTCGAAACTTTTGTTTCATGAACAAATCCCAACTTTTCATTGGCTGGGCCAACTACACAAACCACCCACAAAAAACTTCAGTTGTACAATCCTGTATTTTTTCCCAATTCCAACAGTGTAAATTTTTCTTAAGCAAAATTTGTGGATTGAAAGTTTTAGTCCATATGAGGTCATTCAAATTTCTCAAGGTAGCTACCATGGAAGATTTTGATTGGTTGGTTCCAGTCCACTCTTCTACAAGGGCAGCCATATTGTATCTCTTCAAACAAAGAATCGATAACGTTCAGGAGTGTTTCAATTTTCTCATGTTGATCTTGCTGAACAGTGAGCACTGACTTCCTGTAGGCCTCCTTCCCTATATTGAAAATATCCACGTCTCTGTAAACAACAAAGCAGTCTTTGCTTGTATTGAAACATGGAGATCTATTCAAAACCACTGTAGCTTAGTGTAATACTTATTGTGTGTGGAATAAATTTAGCATCGGTTTCACAGCCTGATATTAATATTTTACTAATAATGGCAATACAGCATTTGTTGTTATTTCATGAAGACAGCGTTCTAGTAACTCTGGGAGATATTTCTGTTGTCAATATATTTCTTTAACTCACAATTTATATTAACAGACTTTCTCAAAGGATATATTTAAAACAAATGAGACTTTTAATTTGTGTACCCCTAAAGACTCAATGACTACTCCAAGTCCAGGGCCCAATTTCATAAAGCTGCTTAAACAACAAATATTGCTTAGCAGTTTCTTCCTAAGCTAAGAAAAAAATAAGCAGGATACTTGTCACAGATGGTACATGCGGAATGGTATTTTGGATGGTTACCTCACTCTGGTAAGCACAATTTTGTTGTGCTAAGCTCCTTGTTGTGCTTACACAGCTCTGTGAAGTTGGGCACAGGTTGTATTGAGAATATGAAGCTACTGATGTTTACACAATCAAACCATGTGTACACAAAGAAACAAGACAAAAGTTTCAAACTCACAAATGCTACATTTTCATTCCCCTTTCTTTTGCTTGACTCTTTTGTTTCTGAAAGCTAACATTCAAAATTATGCAACATATTTGTATAAGATCCAAGGTATAGGGCCCCTTCCCTTCAGAACTTATTTGTCTCAAAGGCGTTGACACTGTGTGCCTTTTTTTTTAACCAAAGTCATGTGAAACAAAGTTTACTGTTACCCACAAACTTCAGCCAAGTAGAGACAAGGAAGTCAGTACGCTGTGTTCATGTTTGCCTTTCAGTCCCTTTGTACATACAACATCTAGGCAGCTAACAAATATAGCTCTGAGTTATATCCACTTTTAGATGTAGACTTTCAGGGATTTGTGGTAGTAAGACGTTTTAGGTAAATCCATTTTGGGGCATGCTCGGAGCAACATTAAAATAATTTATACAATCATCTATCTTTATATGATTGACTGTTTGTTGTTGCTGGGCACCTTTTAAAAACTGTGTTTCACTAGGATAACGAGAAATGATAAAAAAATATGTAATTGCCATTTTTTATGCCTTAATGTGTATCACAGTCCTCCACTGGTTTATTGACATGAAATCAATAGCATTGGGGGACTATCCTAAAAGACCAAACAAAAAGATGGTCCTTCAGAGGGTCGGTCCTTCAGAGGGTTCAGTCTTTGGAGGGATGGTCACTCCTTTGGTTGGTCCTTGAAAGGGTAGGTCCTTCAGAAGGTTGGTACCTCAGAGGGTTAGTCCTTGGAGGGTTGGTTCTTGAAAGGTTTGGTGTTTCAGAGCTAGCTGATCCTTTGGAAGGTTGGTCCTTTGGAAGGGTGGCACTTCAGAGAGTTAGTCCTTCAGAGGGTTAGTCCTTCAGAAGGTTGGTACTTCAGAGGGTTAGTTCTTCAGAAGGTTGGTACCTCAGAGGGTTAGTCCTTGGAGGGTTGGTTCTTGAAAGGTTTAGTGTTTCAGAGATAGCTGATCCTTTGGAAGGTTGGTCCTTTGGAAGGGTAGCACTTCAGAGAGTTAGTCCTTAAGAGGGTTAGTTCTTCAGAAGGTTGGTACTTCAGAAGGTTGGTACGTCAGAGGGTTAGTTCTTCAGAAGGTTGGTACTTTAGAGGGTTAGTCCTTGGAGGGTTGGTTCTTCAGAAGGTTGGTACTTCAGAGGGTTTGTTCTTCAGAAGGTTGGTACCTCAGAAGGTTGGTACTTCAGAGGGTTTGTTCTTCAGAGGGTTAGTCCTTCAGAAGGTTGGTACTTCAGAGGGTAAGTCCTTGGAGGCTTGGTTCTTCAGAAGGTTGGTACTTCAGAAGGATGACCCTTCGGAAGGTTGGTCCCTTGTGGGTTGGTCCTTCAGAGGGTTAGTCCTTCATTAGGTTGGTACTTCAGAGGGTTTGTACATCAGAGGGTTTGTTCTTCAGAGGGATGACCCTTGGGAAGGTTGGTCCCTTGGGGGGCTGGTCCTTCAGAGGGTTAGTCCTTCTTAAGCTTGGTACTTCAGGGGGTCCAAATGATTCACTGTCATTCAAAGATTATGATGGGATGGGGCCAGGGGTCATGTGGACACCTTTTTAAGACCTTTCGAGACCATAGTGGTCTCAAGCATCTGCAAAATTTGACCTTCTTCTTTTCAACCAAAAAGGTCAAACTATTGGTCATGTCCTGGGTGCACATTGTCCAATGTTTCCCGTGTTTACATTGTATCTAAGTTTCGGGGGGAGGGGGGGGGCTGGGGAGAACGGTTTTGATTATTATTATTTTTTCTTATTGACTGTTTTCGATCATTACACAGAAGTGAATGATCTCTTAAGGATAAAAAATGTTGTTATTTATGCTCTAAGAATTAGCTGACATAACCACCAACAAAAGGGGGAAAGCATTACCAGGAAAGATGTAGCGAGCATTTAGATTGATTATGCCATTTTGTTTTGTAGGGGGCGGGGGACTATGACTAAGCAGTGAACACTATGAACACTGACATGATGCATATTGAATATTACACACACAATTAATGTTTTTAATTACTTATTTGGAGGGGGGTGGAAAGGAGGGGTCTTGAAAAGTAGTACTCTAAACGACTGTCCCTAATTGCTTTGGTAAATTCCCTCTCAACACCAAACCCAGAAATGAAAAGAAAGATCTGCTAAATTTGCTTCATTTCCATCACTCAGTTTATTCAACGTCATTGATCACTGGAAATACATTATATACACATGTACATCATGTACAACAAGCAAGTTTCAAGGCCGTAATTTCATAAAGCTGTTCAGCAGGAAATTCTGCTTAGCAAATTGCCATGCTAAGCAAAAAAGAGAGTGAGTGAAGCACCAGCTGCACCAATGTAATCTTTATAGAATGTTGGCTGGTATTATGTTTCTTACAGCAATTCATCCTGCTTAATTAAGCAGCTTTATGAATCCGGGCTCTGGGCCCATTTTCATAGAGCAGCTTAATTAAAGCAAAATGAATTGCTTAACAATTTTCTGCTAAGCAGAAATGAGCAGGATACCAGTCAACACATGTACATTTGACATGGTAGCTTCGATGGTAATGTCATTCTGGTAAGCTTGATTTGTTGTGCTTAGCTACCTTTTTTGCTGAAGCAGCTCTGTGAAATTGGACCCAGATCTTGAAATGTTCTGGATGCTTGATGAGCTAAAATGTAATTTTCTGACTGAACTCTGCAAAGGGCTACCATTACTGTTTCAAACTACAGCAAAAGCAATGGTCAATCATGGCAATAAATCAATCCGTTAGGCCCCGCCCACTGTAGCATTATCAACTTTCTGTCAACGATGCTCACATCAGTAGCATGTGTGTGTGTCTTGCTCTGCCCAGTGCCACACACAAAAGACTTGATGCAGCAATCCAATGACAAAAACTGATTAAAATTTTGTTAATAGGGTTTAAGGTGACGGACACTTGTCAGCTTGTTGGATGCATGATCACTGTTGTGATTGGTCAATGCATTTAGGGGCGGAGCTTAATGGATTGGTCTATTGACCCAATTTACCCAACATCATCATGACTATAATCTTGCGCAATTTTGAGAGTCGTGTGCACATGTGTTGCACAGTGGTAGTGCACATTTTATGTAACGCAGTGGTTACAGGCTACGTGTTGCCTCCTAGAATAGCAAGCATGGCAGCAGTGTTAGTCGCATGTGTGGCATTAGGGTGAGGGTTAATTGCACTTACAGTGGCGTAACCAGACATTTTCACTGGGTGGGCAAGCTGGGGCAAAGACATATTGTAGGGAGACTATTAATGTCTCAAACCATTCATTTGTGCCTTTTGTGTGTAACTTTTATGAAATCTCATTTAGGAGGGGAGGTGCCCCCCTCTGGTTACACCACTGGTCAATTCATGTGAATGATGTTGGAAAAAGACTGTAGTGTTATATTTACAAGCTAGCATGCAACTTCTTACATTAAACAGAACAAACATTAATGAGAAAGAAAAAAAGAAAATCACAATATAAAGATGCTAGGTCTGTTTTTTAGCCAATTCGACCCCAAAACTTTTTAAAAAGCTCTTTCTGTAGACTTGAGAAGGATGTAAGCTTTCATGTAAGGTATTTCAAGAAAAACTTAGCCAGTGACAAGTGGTGGTTAATTAAAAACTAACAACGTTTATTGTTGGGATCTCGACATTATCTCGCGGCCATCACGCTTGTACAAACAGTTTTCCTTGTTAGATGTAGTATTTTGCATTTCCATGACAGATGCAGATGTTTTTTGTGGTTTTTTTTTTTCATTTTCTGTCAAAATTGGGTCCAAGACTTTAAAAAAAAAAAAATTTAAATGGCGAAAATCAGACCATGCAATTTTTAAACAAGACTACTGACTTTAGCAAATGTTTAAACGATATCGTAAAAACTGTTTGATTGCTCTCAAATAGCAAAAAAGGCAAATGCTTTAAAACTATCAAATTATGCAGGCCACTTATTATTACAAATTAAATGGAAAAGAGTAAATTATTTTAGTCCCTCATCAAGTTCATTCTCAAAAAGGCGGCACGGACAAATGTCCTTACAGCGTTCTTTCCACAAGCAGTGGTGTAAGGAAGGGCCCCCCCCCAATGAAGTCTGTGTATGATTTCTCATGGTCTAACAAATAATATAAAAGAGAAGAATAAATTGCATATGTATCTTGCAAAATAAGTTTCTTTTTTTAAGGGAAGGTACTTCATTTTCCCTTTTGGGTTTTTTTTTTTGGGGGGGGGGTTGTTTCTTTGTTTGGTTTAAAGCATATATTTTCAATATATTTAGTCACCACATTTTAGAGAAAATGTTAAAAGTACAAGGATATTTTTGATCTTCAAATGCACTTTTTTTTTATTTTGCCATCATTTGAGATGGAAAGTTTCTGTTGAGGATCGGTACTAGTATGAACTTGATAATCAAGGACCTTTCAGACTCAAACTAATCCATGTCTTTGAATCTCACAAATTCCTCACAAAAGACGTACAATTGGGTGATACCCAGGTTTTCATGTCTTTAGTTACCAGGTTAAATTTAACCCCCAGATTTGTATTTAGTAAAACAGTTCCTCCATGGTGCCCTTCTTGTTGTACTTGAATTTTTACAGAGCAACTCTTTGCAACTTGTTCCGGGTGGCTCACATGTACAAGGCCCACTGAATAAGGAGAGGTCTTGGACCTGTATTGAATTTTATTTCAGACATTTGAAACCATTTAACTCTTGTCAAACTTTTCTACTCTTGGAATCAGCAGACGGTTTGAACTCCCAAGAACTTCAAATCCTAGTTCTGCAGCACCTGATTCTGGTACTACATCCCTCATTCATAAAAGATTGATCATTTAAAACATAATGGCATCGGTTCAGTGCTATAAGGTCATTAACTGCAATTTCATACTCACAATGATCAAAAGATCATTAAATGAAAAATGCTGATAAATTTGAAATTTGAAAAAAAATTAATCAAAGTAAACAAATTAAGGTTTTACTTAGAAAATAAATATTTCTTTTTGCCAACCAAAAACTTAGAAGACCACTCTTGATCGATGAACCCCATTTACCAGGAGCTCCAAATTATGCAAAGTCAATTTTATGAAATCCATACGAATTGCACTAATGACCTTTTACTCCTGAGCAGAAGATTAAATATTTATTGTTAACCACAAACGAACAAAAATATTAACATCGCTTACTGATTTTTAAAAATATATATTCAACCCCAAATCTTTTTCATTTGAGATTTGGGCTAGTTAATATTCACGCCATTTCATGCTGCATGTTTTAAGGGATTGAGTTGTAAAGGTTTCCCACCAAATACCCTCTTCATCTGAAGGATTTGATTTTTCTCCATGGTATACACCATTTAAGTTAGAACTTATACCCTGTGAGCATTTATAAAACCACCATGCCCCATGATGGGTTTCTGCACAGTGTGTGGTTTGATCGATATCATTGTCTCTATCCCTTGTTGAAAAGAGTTGGCCATTGTTTTTAGAAAGGGAGTTTCCTGCAGTACCATTGTATGGACCAATACGGAGTATGTAATTCTCTTCAGTAATCGAATTATATTGGTACTTTGCATATGCTGTTTGTCCGTCCCATGCCTCAAGATCTATTCTGAGGTCCCATTGTGTCGGGATGCTCAATAAGTAGTCATTTCCCAGCCAGTACTCACCAGATGGATCACCAAAGCCTGACTTGTACTCAGCCCAGTTGCGATTAAAGTCTACACTGCCATCCAGTCGCCTCTGAAATACAGTCCATCCCCCACCATCAGTTTCCATGTCACAGTATACTTGTAGAGCCTCACTATCAACACCTCCTGGGTAGATGGAATACACTTTACTTTGGGTGTTTCCTGCATTCAAGAGCTGCTTACAAGTTCCATATTCAGGCTTTGGGCTTTTGCTTGATGAGTAGTGAGTTGTGGGCTCAGTTGATGAGGGGTGAGTTGTGGGCTCAGTTGATGAGGGGTGAGTTGTGGGCTCAGTTGATGAGGGGTGAGTTGGGGGCTTAGTTGATGAGGGGTGAGTTGTGGGCTCAGTTGATGAGGGGTGAGTTGTGGGCTCAGTTGATGAGGGGTGAGTTGTGGGCTCAGTTGATGAGGGGTGAGTTGGGGGCTCAGTTGATGAGGGATGAGTTGGGGGCTCAGTTGATAAGGGGTCACTTGTGAGCAAAGATATCAAGAAGTCACCTGTGTCCTTATCTTCATCAAAGTATACACTCCCTTGATCCTCAAGGAAGTCTTGAGGATGCTCAGCTCTTGTTGCATTATTCAGCTCACAGAGTTTCTTTAATTCATAGAAGTTGAAAGACTTACAGTCCTCATCCATGCTGCAATCTCTTCCACAGATGACATGATTAAGTACAGTTTTCTGTTTTTGTACATAGTTTTTCAGGACTGTATTTTCAGAGCTGAACATTTGATACTTGATATCACAACTACCACACTGGCTTCTTAAGCTTCCTACATGTGTTATCATCAATAGGAAAAACATCAGAGTCATTGTGTAATGAAGAACTCTCATCAACGGTGCTGGCTCCATTTTATTTTGACTAGAGCTGTCTGTTAGAATTTGAATGTTATAAACACCAAATTTCTCTTTGACAGATTTGTGGATCACTTGAAGAAATAAAATCACAATTTATGCACGAAGCAACTTTTTCAGAGTAGAAGTTAAACAGAACAATTTAAGTTGGAAATACTCCTGAGAATAAATTGAAACTGCACAAGTTCTTGCACCATAATAATTGGCATCAAAGATGCAGTGGATGCAAACACTTCTGTGCCGAACTAGTGACTGAGTAGAAATACTGGTTTTGTGAAGCTACATGTAAGAAGGAATCTGCAGGCAATGTTCCCTTGCTGGAGTGGTGTGAGGCTCTGATTCGTCAAATTAAAATCACCAGTTACATGTAGGCCTGTGATTGGTTTGTTTGATAGAGAGTAGCTGTCTTCTAAAACTGTCCTTTTAAAAATAGCTATTCATGGTTATGAATATTCATAAGGTGTTTGTAGCAGCCACTGACATTTGCTGTTATTGTGGTTTATCACCTTCATCAGGGTCACATGTCTACGTGACAATTCATAAGTGAGCTGTGATTGGTCAAAACTCAATGTGAATTGAGACAGTCCATTCAATTGGTTGTGAATATGTAAGATATACTCATTTGGTGGAGGGTTTGTGATTGGTCGAAACTTTTGTTTCATGAACAAATCCCAACTTTTCATTGGCTGGGCCAACTACACAAACCACCCACAAAAAACTTCAGTTGTACAATCCTGTATTTTTTCCCAATTCCAACAGTGTAAATTTTTCTTAAGCAAAATTTGTGGATTGAAAGTTTTAGTCCATATGAGGTCATTCAAATTTCTCAAGGTAGCTACCATGGAAGATTTTGATTGGTTGGTTCCAGTCCACTCTTCTACAAGGGCAGCCATATTGTATCTCTTCAAACAAAGAATCGATAACGTTCAGGAGTGTTTCAATTTTCTCATGTTGATCTTGCTGAACAGTGAGCACTGACTTCCTGTAGGCCTCCTTCCCTATATTGAAAATATCCACGTCTCTGTAAACAACAAAGCAGTCTTTGCTTGTATTGAAACATGGAGATCTATTCAAAACCACTGTAGCTTAGTGTAATACTTATTGTGTGTGGAATAAATTTAGCATCGGTTTCACAGCCTGATATTAATATTTTACTAATAATGGCAATACAGCATTTGTTGTTATTTCATGAAGACAGCGTTCTAGTAACTCTGGGAGATATTTCTGTTGTCAATATATTTCTTTAACTCACAATTTATATTAACAGACTTTCTCAAAGGATATATTTAAAACAAATGAGACTTTTAATTTGTGTACCCCTAAAGACTCAATGACTACTCCAAGTCCAGGGCCCAATTTCATAAAGCTGCTTAAACAACAAATATTGCTTAGCAGTTTCTTCCTAAGCTAAGAAAAAAATAAGCAGGATACTTGTCACAGATGGTACATGCGGAATGGTATTTTGGATGGTTACCTCACTCTGGTAAGCACAATTTTGTTGTGCTAAGCTCCTTGTTGTGCTTACACAGCTCTGTGAAGTTGGGCACAGGTTGTATTGAGAATATGAAGCTACTGATGTTTACACAATCAAACCATGTGTACACAAAGAAACAAGACAAAAGTTTCAAACTCACAAATGCTACATTTTCATTCCCCTTTCTTTTGCTTGACTCTTTTGTTTCTGAAAGCTAACATTCAAAATTATGCAACATATTTGTATAAGATCCAAGGTATAGGGCCCCTTCCCTTCAGAACTTATTTGTCTCAAAGGCGTTGACACTGTGTGCCTTTTTTTTTAACCAAAGTCATGTGAAACAAAGTTTACTGTTACCCACAAACTTCAGCCAAGTAGAGACAAGGAAGTCAGTACGCTGTGTTCATGTTTGCCTTTCAGTCCCTTTGTACATACAACATCTAGGCAGCTAACAAATATAGCTCTGAGTTATATCCACTTTTAGATGTAGACTTTCAGGGATTTGTGGTAGTAAGACGTTTTAGGTAAATCCATTTTGGGGCATGCTCGGAGCAACATTAAAATAATTTATACAATCATCTATCTTTATATGATTGACTGTTTGTTGTTGCTGGGCACCTTTTAAAAACTGTGTTTCACTAGGATAACGAGAAATGATAAAAAAATATGTAATTGCCATTTTTTATGCCTTAATGTGTATCACAGTCCTCCACTGGTTTATTGACATGAAATCAATAGCATTGGGGGACTATCCTAAAAGACCAAACAAAAAGATGGTCCTTCAGAGGGTCGGTCCTTCAGAGGGTTCAGTCTTTGGAGGGATGGTCTCTCCGATGGTTGGTCCTTGAAAGGGTAGGTCCTTCAGAAGGTTGGTACCTCAGAGGGTTAGTCCTTGGAGGGTTGGTTCTTGAAAGGTTTGGTGTTTCAGAGCTAGCTGATCCTTTGGAAGGTTGGTCCTTTGGAAGGGTGGCACTTCAGAGAGTTAGTCCTTCAGAGGGTTAGTCCTTCAGAAGGTTGGTACTTCAGAGGGTTAGTTCTTCAGAAGGTTGGTACCTCAGAGGGTTAGTCCTTGGAGGGTTGGTTCTTGAAAGGTTTAGTGTTTCAGAGATAGCTGATCCTTTGGAAGGTTGGTCCTTTGGAAGGGTGGCACTTCAGAGAGTTAGTCCTTCAGAGGGTTAGTTCTTCAGAAGGTTGGTACTTCAGAAGGTTGGTACGTCAGAGGGTTAGTTCTTCAGAAGGTTGGTACTTTAGAGGGTTAGTCCTTGGAGGGTTGGTTCTTCAGAAGGTTGGTACTTCAGAGGGTTTGTTCTTCAGAAGGTTGGTACCTCAGAAGGTTGGTACTTCAGAGGGTTTGTTCTTCAGAGGGTTAGTCCTTCAGAAGGTTGGTACTTCAGAGGGTAAGTCCTTGGAGGCTTGGTTCTTCAGAAGGTTGGTACTTCAGAAGGATGACCCTTCGGAAGGTTGGTCCCTTGTGGGTTGGTCCTTCAGAGGGTTAGTCCTTCATTAGGTTGGTACTTCAGAGGGTTTGTACATCAGAGGGTTTGTTCTTCAGAGGGATGACCCTTGGGAAGGTTGGTCCCTTGGGGGGCTGGTCCTTCAGAGGGTTAGTCCTTCTTAAGCTTGGTACTTCAGGGGGTCCAAATGATTCACTGTCATTCAAAGATTATGATGGGATGGGGCCAGGGGTCATGTGGACACCTTTTTAAGACCTTTCGAGACCATAGTGGTCTCAAGCATCTGCAAAATTTGACCTTCTTCTTTTCAACCAAAAAGGTCAAACTATTGGTCATGTCCTGGGTGCACATTGTCCAATGTTTCCCGTGTTTACATGTATCTAAGTTTCGGAGTGGGGGGGGGGGGGGGGGCTGGGGGAGAACGGCTTTGATTATTTTTATTTTTTCTTATTGACTGTTTTCGATCATTACACAGAAGTGAATGATCTCTTAAGGATTAAAAATGTTGTTATTTATGCTCTAAGAATTAGCTGACAAAACCACCAACAAAAGGGGGAAAGGATTACCAGGAAAGATGTAGTGAGCATTTAGATTGATTATGCCATTTTGTTTTGTAGGGGCGGGGGACTATGACTAAGCAGTGAACACTATGAACACTGACATGATGCATATTGAATATTACGCACACAATTAATGTTTTTAATTACTTATTTGGAGGGGGGTGGAAAGGAGGGGTCTTGAAAAGTAGTACTCTAAACGACTGTCCCTAATTGCTTTGGTAAATTCCCTCTCAACATCAAACCCAGAAATGAAAAGAAAGATCTGCTAAATTTGCTTCATTTCCATCACTCAGTTTATTCAACGTCATTGATCACTGGAAATACATTATATACACATGTACATCATGTACAACAAGCAAGTTTCAAGGCCGTAATTTCATAAAGCTGTTCAGCAGGAAATTCTGCTTAGCAAATTGCCATGCTAAGCAAAAAAGAGAGTGAGTGAAGCACCAGCTGCACCAATGTAATCTTTATAGAATGTTGGCTGGTATTCTGTTTCTTACAGCAATTCATCCTGCTTAATTAAGCAGCTTTATGAATCCGGGCTCTGGGCCCATTTTCATAGAGCAGCTTAATTAAAGCAAAATTAATTGCTTAACAATTTTCTGCTAAGCAGAAATGAGCAGGATACCAGTCAACACATGTACATTTGACATGGTAGCTTCGATGGTAATGTCATTCTGGTAAGCTTGATTTGTTGTGCTTAGCTACCTTTTTTGCTGAAGCAGCTCTGTGAAATTGGACCCAGATCTTGAAATGTTCTGGATGCTTGATGAGCTAAAATGTAATTTTCTGACTGAACTCTGCAAAGGGCTACCATTACTGTTTCAAACTACAGCAAAAGCAATGGTCAATCATGGCAATAAATCAATCCGTTAGGCCCCGCCCACTGTAGTATTATCAACTATCTGTCAACGATGCTCACATCAGTAGCATGTGTGTGTGTGTCTTGCTCTGCCCAGTGCCACACACAAAAGACTTGATGCAGCAATCCAATGACAAAAACTTGATTAAAATTGTGTTATTATGGTTGAAGGTGACGGACACTTGTCAGCTTGTTGGATGCATGATCACTGTTGTGATTGGTCAATGCATTTAGGGGCGGAGCTTAATGGATTGGTCTATTGACCCAATTTACCCAACATCATCATGACTATAATCTTGCGCAATTTTGAGAGTCGTGTGCACATGTGTTGCACAGTGGTAGTGCACATTTTATGTAACGCAGTGGTTACAGTCTACGTGTTGCCTCCTAGAATAGCAAGCATGGCAGCAGTGTTAGTCGCATGTGTGGCATTAGGGTGAGGGTTAATTGCACTAACAGTGGCGTAACCAGACATTTTCACTGGGTGGGCAAGCTGGGGCAAAGACATATTGTAGGGAGACTATTAATGTCTCAAACCATTCATTTGTGCCTTTTGTGTGTAACTTTTATGAAATCTCATTTAGGAGGGGAGGTGCCCCCCTCTGGTTACACCACTGGTCAATTCATGTGAATGATGTTGGAAAAAGACTGTAGTGTTATATTTACAAGCTAGCATGCAACTTCTTACATTAAACAGAACAAACATTAATGAGAAAGAAAAAAAGAAAATCACAATATAAAGATGCTAGGTCTGTTTTTTAGCCAATTCGACCCCAAAACTTTTTTAAAAGCTCTTGAGAAGGATGTAAGCTTTCATGTAAGGTATTTCAAGAAAAACTTAGCCAGTGACAAGTGGTGGTTAATTAAAAACTAAAAACAACTATTGTTGGGATCCCGACATTATCTCGCGGCCATCACCCTTGTACAAACAGTTTTGCATGTTCGATATATTTAGCTGTTTCGCAGCATAGCGCAGCGAAACAGCTCTTGTTTTCGTTAAAGTTTTTTTAGCTGTTTCGCAGCAAAGCGCAGCGAAACAGCTCTTGTTTTCGTTAAAGTTTTTTTTATTATTTTTTTTTTTAGCTGTTTCGCAGCATAGCGCAGCGGAACAGCTCTTGTTTTCGTGAAAGTTTTTTTAGCTGTTTCGCAGCAAAGCGCAGCGAAACAGCTCTTGTTTTCGTTAAAGTTTTTGTTTTTATTATTTTTTTAGCTGTTTCGCAGCATAGCGCAGCGGAACAGCTCTTGTTTTCGTTAAAGTTTTTTTTATTTTTTTTTTTTATTTTTTTTTTTTTTTGTATTTTTCAGACAAAATTCGTTCTAAGCGGCTTTTTGCATAGTTCCAAAGGAGCAATTGCAATGAAACTTTCAGTGATGAAAGGCATTGGTGCAATGATGATTTTAAAACAATTATGTCATGATGACATCATCACCTGTCACGTGACGTCATCTTAAAGTTTCCTTTTTTTTAATATTTGAAAATCTATATCAAATCAACCACAAGAGACCGTAGGTTTCTGTTTGCGGGATTGGGTGGGGATAAATTAGGTCTTCATTTTATTCAGTGTGCGTGACCTCACATGACCTCTACTTCCGGTCGAAACAGGAAGCGCCTCGTTATTCAAAAGTGGAAATAGTTATGAAGTTGCTTTCAACGATGTTATTGTCTGGCAAGGGTGGGTAATTAAAAAAAATACCGATGACGTCACAATACACAAGAGCGCCCTCTAGCGGCAGGTTGAAAACTGATCAAAATGGACTTTTTGAAGATGTGTGTGGTGAAATTTTGTGTAATCACTTCAAAATTTACACACATGTTGATCGTCAAGCAGCCATCATATGTGTGAAATTTCAGATCGATGACGTCATCGGGGGTCACGTGACGCGGCATTAAAGGTGCCTTTTTTAATGTCGTATATCTCCCTAAGTGTTAGTGCGATCATGTTGAAACTTGGTAGTTTGTTGGATATTGGCAAGTTCTTGTAAATTCTTAAATGACGTCATGATGACGTCATCACATGATTTTTTATGATTTTTTGAAAAAGTTATGACGAAACAGCTTGGCATTTGTGCACAAATGCAATATGTCTAGTTTTTAATTTGTATTTTTCAGACAAAATTCGTTCTAAGCGGCTTTTTGCATAGTTCCTAAGGAGCAATTGCAATGAAACTTTCAGTGATGAAAGGCATTGGTGCAATATTGATTTTAAAACAATTATGTCATGATGACGTCATCACCTGTCACGTGACGTCATCTTAAAGTTTCCTTTTTTTTAATATTTGAAAATCTATATCAAATCAACCACAAGAGACCGTAGGTTTCTGTTTGCGGGATTGGGTGGGGATAAATTAGGTCTTCATTTTATTCAGTGTGCGTGACCTCACATGACCTCTACTTCCGGTCTAAACAGGAAGTGCTTTGTAATTCAAAAGTGGAAATAGTTATGAAGTTGCTTTCAACGATGTTATTGTCTGGCAAGGGTGTGCATTTAAAAAAAAATACCGATGACGTCACGATACACAAGAGCGCCCTCTAGCGGCAGGTTGAAAACTGTTCAAAATGGACTTTTTGAAGATGTGTGTGGAGAACTTTTGTGTAATCACTTCAAAACTTACACACATGTTGACCGTCAGGCAGCCATCATGTGTGTGAAAATTCAGATTGATGACGTCATCGGCGGTCACGTGACACGGCATTAAAGGTGCCTTTTTTGAAGTCATATATCTCTCGAAGTATTAGTGCGATCATGTTGAAACTTGGTAGGTCGTTAGATATTGGCAAGTTCTTGTAAATTCTTAAATGACGTCGTGATGACGTCATCACATGATTTTTAATGATTTTTTTCGTTTTTTGCCCCTTTAAGTCATAAATTGCTAACAAAACGTGGTATAATCCAAATTCTTTTTAAAACAGGCTTGATACATCATTACTGCTTTAAATACAAACAACTTTCATATTCAATTGACTAATTTGAAAAAGTTATGGCGAAACAGCTCGGCATTTGTGCACAAATGCAATATGTCTAGTTTTTTTTTTTATTTGTCTGTTTCAGTAAAAAAGGCTATTGACATAACGCACGTTCGGTCAAAGCGGCTATTTGCATAGTTCCTAAAGAGCAATTGCAATGAAACTTTCAGTGATGAAAGGCATTGGTGCAATAATGATCCTAAAACAATGATTTCATGATGACGTCATCACCTGTCACGTGACGTCATTTTAAAGGTTTATATTTTAAATATTTGAAAATCTGTAACAAATCAGCCACAAGAGACCGTACGTTTCTGTTTGTGGGATTGTATAAGGATAAATTAGGTCTTCATTTTATTCAGTGTGCGTGACCTCGCATGACCTCTACTTCCGGTCGAAACAGGAAGTGCCTCGTTATTCAAAAGTGGAAATAGTCATGAAGTT
This sequence comes from Pisaster brevispinus, assembly GCA_023634235.1. Taxonomy (NCBI): domain Eukaryota; kingdom Metazoa; phylum Echinodermata; class Asteroidea; order Forcipulatida; family Asteriidae; genus Pisaster; species Pisaster brevispinus. Next base: position 702,450 of record JAMKCF010000022.1, read on the forward strand.
GCTTTCAACGATGTTATTGTCTGGCAAGGGTGGGTAATTAAAAAAAAATACCGATGACGTCACTACACACAAGAGCGCCCTCTAGCGGCAGGTTGAAAACTGATCAAAATGGACTTTTTGAAGATGTGTGTGGTGAAGTTTTGTGTATTCACTTCAAAATTTACACACATGTTGATCGTCGAGCAGCCATCATATGTGTGAAATTTCAGATCGATGACGTCATCGGGGGTCACGTGACGAGGCATTAAAGGTGCCTTTTTTAAAGTCGTATATCTCCCTAAGTGTTAGTGCGATCATGTTGAAACTTGGTAGATTGTTGGATATTGGCAAGTTCTTGTAAATTCTGAAATGACGTCATGATGACGTCATCACATGATTTTTTATGATTTTTTCTATTTTTTGCACCTTTTAGTCATAAATTGCTTACAAAACGTGGTATAATCCAAATTCTTTTTTAAACAGGCTTGAACGTCATAACTACTTTGAATACAAAAAAAACTTTCAAATTCAGTTGAGTAATTTGAAAAAGTTATGACGAAACAGCTCGGCATTTGTGCACAAATGCAACATGTCTAGTTTTTTTTGCATTTCCATGACAGATGCAGATGGGGGTTTTTTTTGGGGGTGGGTTTCATTTTATGTCAAAATTCAGCCCGAGACTTTAAAATAATAATAAAAATTGGCGAAAATCAGACCATGCAATTTTTAAACAAGACTACTGACTTAAGCAAATGTTTAAACAATATCGTAAAAACTGTTTGATTGCTCTCAAATAGCAAAAAAAGGCAAATGTTTTAAAACTATAAAATTATGCAGGCCACTTATTATTACAAATGAAATGGAAAAGAGTAAATTATTTTAGTCCCTCATCAAGTTCATTCTCAAAAAGGCGGCACGGACAAATGTCCTTACAGCGTTCTTTCCACAAGCAGTGGTGTAAGGAAGCCCCCCCCCCCAATGAAGTCTGTGTATGATTTCTCATGGTCTAACAAATAATAAAAAAGAGAAGAAAAAATTGCATATGTATCTTGCAAAATAAGTTTCTTTTTTAAGGGAAGGTACTTCATTTTCCTTTTGGGTTTTTTTTTTTTTTGGGGGGGGGAGGGGGTTGTTTGTTTGTTTGGTTTAAAGCATATTAATTGTTTTATTTTCAATATATTTAGTCACCACATTTTAGAGAAAATGTTAAAAGTACAAGGATTTTTTTGATCTTCAAATGCACTTTTTTTTTATTTTGCCATCATTTGAGATGGAAAGTTTCTGTTGAGGATCGGTACTAGTATGAACTTGATAATCAAGGACCTTTCAGACTAAAACTAAACCATGTCTTTGAATCTCACAAATTCCTCACAAAAGACGTACAATTTGGTGATACCCAGGTTTTCATGTCTTTAGTTACCAGGTTAAATTTAACCCCCAGATTTGTATTTAGTAAAACAGTTCCTCCATGGTGCCCTTCTTGTTGTACTTCAATTTTTACAGAGCAACTCTTTGCAACTTGTTCCGGGTGGCTCACACGTACAAGGCCCACTGAATAAGGAGAGGTCTTGGACCTGTATTGAATTTTATTTCAGACATTTGAAACCATTTAACTCTTGTCAAACTTTTCTACTCTTGGAATCAGCAGGCGGTTTGAACTCCCAAGAACTTCAAATCCTAGTTCTGCAGCACCTGATTCTGGTACTTACATCCCCCATTCATAAAAGATTGATCATTTAAAACATAATGGCATCGGCTCAGTGCTATAAGTTCATTAACTGCAATTTCATACTCGCAATGATCAAAAGATCATTAAATGAAAAATGCTGATAAATTTGAAATTTGAAAAAAAATTAATCAAAGTAAACAAATTAAGGTTTTACTTAGAAAATAAATATTTCTTTTTGCCAACCAAAAACTTAGAAGACCACTCTTGATCGATGAACCACATTTACCAGGAGCTCCAAAATATGCAAAGTCAATTTTATGAAATCCATACAAATTGCACTAATGACCTTATACTCAAGGGCGTCGATGGGTGGGGGACGGGGGGGACATGTCCCCCTCACTTTTTAGACTGGAGGGGACAGCATATCAGATGTCCCCCCACTTTTGGATTGACTTCATTAGAAATATGCAACAAAGTATAAACATATACACCATTTTCTTGATTTAATATTTCATTACAATTTTTGTTCAAATAGAAGAATAGCGAACAAACGGTGATTTTTTTTTTTCATTTTCATCTTTTTTTCTGATGGACCGCGCGCAGAATGGTATTTTGGGCCTATTATGTAAGATGTATTTTTTCAAGACTTGGTCGCCCGTCCCCCCTACTTTTCAGTAGCGATCGACGCCCTTGCTTGTACTCCTGAGCAGAAGATGAAATATTTATTGTTAACCACAAACAAACAAAAATATTAACATCGCTTACTGATTTTTAAAAATATATATTCAACCCCAAATCCTTTTCATTTGAGATTTGGGCTAGTTAATATTCACGCCATTTCATGCTGCATGTTTTAAGGGATTGAGTTGTAAAGGTTTCCCACCAAATACCCTCTTCATCTGAAGGATTTGACTTTTCATCACGGTATACACCATTTAAGTTAGAACTCATACCCTGTGAGCATTTATTAAACCACCATGCCCCATGATGGGTTTCTGCGCAGTGTGTGGTTTGATCAATATCATTGTCTCTATCTCTTGTTGAAAAGGGTTGGCCATTGTTTTTAGAAAGGGAGTTTCCTGCAGTACCATTGAATGGACCAAGACGAAGTATGTAATTCTCAACAGCGATTTGAACATATTGGTATTTTGCATATGCTGTTTGACCGTCCCATGCCTCAAGATCTATTCTGAGGTCCCATTGTGTCGGGATGCTCACCAAGTAGTCATTTCCCAGCCAGTACTCACCAGATGGATCACCAAAGCCTGACTTGTACTCAGCCCAGTTGCGATTAAAGTCTACACTGCTATCCAGTCTCCTCTGAAATACAGTCCATCCCCCACCATCAGTTTCCATGTCACAGTATACTTGTAGAGCCTCACTATCAACACCTCCTGGGTAGATGGAGTACACTTTACTTTGGGTGTTTCCTGCATTCAAGAGCTGCTTACAAGTTCCATATTCAGGCTCTGGGTTTTTGCTTGGTGGGTGGTGAGTTGTAAACTCAAGGGATGAGGGGTGAGTTGTGGGCTCAGTTGATGAGGGGTGAGTTGTGGGCTTAGTTGATGAGGGGTGAGTTGTGGGCTTAGTTGATGAGGGGTGAGTTGTGGGCTCAGTCAATGAGGTGTGAGTTGTGGGCTCAGTTGATGAGGGGTGAGTTGTGGGCTGAGTTGATGAGGGGTGAGTTGTGGGCTGAGTTGATGAGGGGTGAGTTGTGGGCTGAGTTGATGAGGGGTGAGTTGTGGGCTCAGTTGATGAGGGGTGAGTTGTGGGCTTAGTTGATGAGGGGTGAGTTGTGGGCTCAGTCAATGAGGTGTGAGTTGTGGGCTCAGTTGATGAGGGGCGAGTTGTGAACTCAGTCGATGAGGGGTGAGTTGTGAACTCAGTCGATGAGGGGTGAGCTGTGAGCAGTGCTGTTGAAAGTTGAGAAGTTAGCTGTGATGGCTGTAGCAAAAATGTGCTCTCTTCCTCATCAAAATACACACTTCCATTTTCTTGAACAAAGTCCTCTTGATGCTCAGCCCTGGATGAGTTGCTCAACTGACATGTTTTAGAATATTTCAAGTTGAAAGACTTACAGTCTTTGTCCATACTGCAATCTCGGCCGCAGGTCACATGGTTTGATTCAGTTTTCTCTCTGTACAAGAAATTCTTCAAAATTCTATTTTCTGCACTGAAAAACTGAATTTGCCGAGGACAGCACTGATTTTCATATCCTGTAACTTTTGTAAGATTTAGCAGAAAAATCAGCAGTACAATGGTGGCCTGACGACTCTCTTGCAGTAACAGCTGTTCCATATTTAAGGGGGGGCCTTTTGAATGTTGTATTAAGAATATGGATGTTTGTTCAAAATCATATCAGACCAATCCCAACATGTGTTTTCTTGCAAAATAGTAAGTTACATGAATACTGTTGAATCAAAACAAATACAGCAGTCAGTTCGGTGTAGATAAGAAATTGGCTGCACCTCCCATGAACTTGGTCACGCATGCAATTGTGGAATATTGAATGCCACTAGCAGCATTCATGTGTCACCCCTGGTTGATATGCAATGGTAAATTTGTAGTCAGCAGTGAGATACTGGTATATGATCAAATCTTCAGTCCAATAGCTGCGAGGCTGACGTTCTGCATGGGCTGCCTCAACCCCACGTCACAAAAATGTCTTAACCTGAATACATGGTTTTGCAAGAAATAATCTATACTTGTTTTGAATGTAGACCTTCATGCATTTTAGATAATACCTTTGTCATGCAATCCTTTGGATTAAAGTAAGTGCACGTATTCTGAGAGAGAAAAATTAAAGTTCAAAGCTGTACCCTATATTAAGAATTTAAAAATAGAGGGGGGGGGGGTTAGGCTACAATGCATGTATTAAAAGTTTAAAGTTTCTGTATACAGTTAGAAAGTGAAATAGGTGGTCCATTGTTAATGGTAAGAAGGCTTGATATAATCTTCTCCCAGAAGGCCATACTTCAAATCTGTGTTCTTAATTCCCAGGAAAATTATCTCTTCAGTTGTGTCAAATAACAATTGAAAATGGAGTAGAGTGGAATTGTGCTGTAATATTTCATAATGGATTAACTTTATACAGAAAAAGACATTTTAGGCAGGGGAAACCAGGGGTAGCCAGGGGCAACCAGGGGCAACCAGAGGCAACCAAGGGAAGCCAGGGGCAGCTAGTCGTAGCCAGGGGTAGCCATGGGGCAGCCAGGGACACCTAGGGGTAGCCAGGGGCATGCATCGGCAGGCATGGGGCAGCCAGGGCAGCCATGGGCAGCCAGGGCCAGCCAGGGCCAGCCAGGGCCGACAAGGCCTAGCCAGGAGCAACCCCTGGCTGCTGCTTCACAGGTTGTATCAGAAACTTGGTGTGATCCCTGGCTACATGGCAGTTAACGGTTGTATGGCTTCTTACTGGCACCCCTGAACAAAGGTTGGGCTAGATAGCTCAGTTTTTCAACCCAAAATTATTTAAAATTTACCCAGTCAGTTTCCCGTGTGGTTTATTATTTGATTCAAAGTTTAATTTGATTCTCAGTTTATGAGGGGTGAGTTGGGGGTTAAGTTGATGAGGGGTGAGTTTTGGGCTCAGTTGATGAGGGGTGAGTTGTGGGCTCAGTTGATGAGGGTTGAGCTGTGGATTCAGTTGATGAGGAAAGAGCTGTGGGCTCAGTTGATGAGGGGTGAGTTGTGGGCTCAGTTGATTAGGGGTGAGTTGTGGACTCAGTTGATGAGGGGTGAGTTTTGGATTCAGTTGATGAGGGGTGAGTTGTGGGCTTAGTTGATGAGGGTTGAGCTGTGGATTCAGTTGATGAGGAAAGAGCTGTGGGCTCAGTTGATGAGGGGTGAGTTGTGGGCTCAGTTGGTTAGGGGTGTGTTGTGGACTCAGTTTATGAGGGGTGAGTTGGGGTTCAGTTGATGAGGGCTGAGTTTTGGGCTCAGTTGATGAGGGGTGAGTTGTGGGCTCAGTTGATGAGGGGTGAGTTGTGGGCTCAGTTGGTTAGGGGTGTGTTGTGGACTCAGTTGATGAGGGGTGAGTTGGGGGTTCAGTTGATGAGGGCTGAGTTTTGGGCTCAGTTGATGAGTAGTGAGTTGTGGGCTCAGTTGATGAGGGGCGAGTTGTGGGCTCAGTTGATGAGGGGTGAGTTTTGGGCTCAGTTGATGAGGGGCGAGTTGTTGACTCAGTTGATGAGGGGTGAGTTTTGGGCTCAGTTGATGAGGGGCGAGTTGTGGGCTCAGTTGATGAGGGGTGAGTTGTGGGCTCAGTGATGAGGGGCAAGTTGTTGACTCAGTTGATGAGGGGTGAGTTGTGGGCTCAGTTGATGAGGGGCGAGTTGTTGACTCAGTTGATGAGGGGTGAGTTGTGGGCTCAGTTGATGAGGGGCGAGTTGTGGGCTCAGTTGATGAGGGGTGAGTTGTGGGCTCAGTTGATGAGGGGTGAGTTGACTCAGTTGATGAGGGGTGAGTTGTGGGCTCAGTTGATGAGGGGCGAGTTGTGGGCTCAGTTGATGAGGGGCGAGTTGTGGGCTCAGTTGATGAGGGGTGAGTTGTGGGCTCAGTTGATGAGGGGCGAGTTGTTGACTCAGTTGATGAGGGGTGAGTTGTGGGCTCAGTTGATGAGGGGCGAGTTGTGGGCTCAGTTGATGAGGGGTGAGTTGTGGGCTCAGTTGATGAGGGGCGAGTTGTTGACTTAGTTGATGAGGGGTGAGTTGTGGGCTCAGTTGATGAGGGGCGAGTTGTGGGCTCAGTTGATGAGGGGTGAGTTGTGGGCTCAGTGATGAGGGGCAAGTTGTTGACTAAGTTGATGAGGGGTGTGTTGTGGGCTCAGTTGATGAGGGGCGAGTTGTGGGCTCAGTTGATGAGGGGTGAGTTGTGGGCTCAGTGATGAGGGGCGAGTTGTTGACTCAGTTGATGAGGGGTGAGCTGTGAGCTCAGTCAATGAGGGTTGAGCACAGCACTGATTTTCGTATCCTGTAATTTTTGTAAGATTTAGCAGAAAAATCAGCAGTACAATGGTGGCCTGACGACACTCTTGCAGTAACAGCTGTTCCATATTTAAGGGGGGGGGGCCTTTTGAATGTTGTATTCAAAATATGGATGTTCGTTCAAAATCATATCAGACCAATCCCAACATGTGTTTTCTTGCAAAATAGTAAGTTACATGAATACTGTTGAATCAAAACAAATACAGCAGTCAGTTCGGTGTAGATAAGAAATTGGCTGCACCTCTCATGAACTTGGTCACGCATGCAATTGTGGAATATTGAATGCCACTAGCAGCATTCATGTGTCACCCCTGGTCGATATGCAATGGTAAATTTGTAGTCAGCAGTGAGATACTGGTATATGATCAAATCTTCAGTCTAATAGCTGCGAGGCTGACGTTCTGCATGGGCTGCCTCAACCCCACGTCACAAAAATGTCTTAACCTGAATACATGGTTTTGCAAGAAATAATCTATACTTGTTTTGAATGTAGACCTTCATGCATTTTAGATAATACCTTTGTCATGCAATCCTTTGGATTAAAGTAAGTGCACGTATTCTGAGAGAGAAAAATTAAAGTTCAAAGCTGTACCCTATATTAAGAATTTAAAAATAGAGGGGGGGGGGGGTTAGGCTACAATGCATGTATTAAAAGTTTAAAGTTTCTGTATACAGTTAGAAAGTGAAATAGGTGGTCCATTGTTAATGGTAAGAAGGCTTGATATAATCTTCTCCCAGAAGGCCATACTTCAAATCTGTGTTCTTAATTCCCAGGAAAATTATCTCTTCAGTTGTGTCAAATAACAATTGAAAATGGAGTAGAGTGGAATTGTGCTGTAATATTTCATAATGGATTAACTTTATACAGAAAAAGACATTTTAGGCAGGGGAAACCAGGGGTAGCCAGGGGCAACCAGGGGCAACCAGAGGCAACCAAGGGAAGCCAGGGGCAGCTAGTCGTAGCCAGGGGTAGCCATGGGGCAGCCAGGGACACCTAGGGGTAGCCAGGGGCATGCATCGGCAGGCATGGGGCAGCCAGGGCAGCCATGGGCAGCCAGGGCCAGCCAGGGCCAGCCAGGGCCGACAAGGCCTAGCCAGGAGCAACCCCTGGCTGCTGCTTCACAGGTTGTATCAGAAACTTGGTGTGATCCCTGGCTACATGGCAGTTAACGGTTGTATGGCTTCTTACTGGCACCCCTGAACAAAGGTTGGGCTAGATAGCTCAGTTTTTCAACCCAAAATTATTTAAAATTTACCCAGTCAGTTTCCCGTGTGGTTTATTATTTGATTCAAAGTTTAATTTGATTCTCAGTTTATGAGGGGTGAGTTGGGGGTTAAGTTGATGAGGGGTGAGTTTTGGGCTCAGTTGATGAGGGGTGAGTTGTGGGCTCAGTTGATGAGGGTTGAGCTGTGGATTCAGTTGATGAGGAAAGAGCTGTGGGCTCAGTTGATGAGGGGTGAGTTGTGGGCTCAGTTGATTAGGGGTGAGTTGTGGACTCAGTTGATGAGGGGTGAGTTTTGGATTCAGTTGATGAGGGGTGAGTTGTGGGCTTAGTTGATGAGGGTTGAGCTGTGGATTCAGTTGATGAGGAAAGAGCTGTGGGCTCAGTTGATGAGGGGTGAGTTGTGGGCTCAGTTGGTTAGGGGTGTGTTGTGGACTCAGTTTATGAGGGGTGAGTTGGGGTTCAGTTGATGAGGGCTGAGTTTTGGGCTCAGTTGATGAGGGGTGAGTTGTGGGCTCAGTTGATGAGGGGTGAGTTGTGGGCTCAAGTGATGAGGGGCGAGTTGTGGGCTCAGTTGATGAGGGGTGAGTTGTGGGCTCAGTTGATGAGGGGTGAGTTGACTCAGTTGATGAGGGGTGAGTTGTGGGCTCAGTTGATGAGGGGCGAGTTGTGGGCTCAGTTGATGAGGGGCGAGTTGTGGGCTCAGTTGATGAGGGGTGAGTTGTGGGCTCAGTTGATGAGGGGCGAGTTGTTGACTCAGTTGATGAGGGGTGAGTTGTGGGCTCAGTTGATGAGGGGCGAGTTGTGGGCTCAGTTGATGAGGGGCGAGTTGTGGGCTCAGTTGATGAGGGGTGAGTTGTGGGCTCAGTTGATGAGGGGCGAGTTGTTGACTCAGTTGATGAGGGGTGAGTTGTGGGCTCAGTTGATGAGGGGCGAGTTGTGGGCTCAGTTGATGAGGGGTGAGTTGTGGGCTCAGTTGATGAGGGGCGAGTTGTTGACTTAGTTGATGAGGGGTGAGTTGTGGGCTCAGTTGATGAGGGGCGAGTTGTGGGCTCAGTTGATGAGGGGTGAGTTGTGGGCTCAGTGATGAGGGGCAAGTTGTTGACTAAGTTGATGAGGGGTGTGTTGTGGGCTCAGTTGATGAGGGGCGAGTTGTGGGCTCAGTTGATGAGGGGTGAGTTGTGGGCTCAGTGATGAGGGGCGAGTTGTTGACTCAGTTGATGAGGGGTGAGTTGTGGGCTCAGTTGATGAGGGGTGAGCTGTGAGCAGTGCTGTTGAAAGTTGAGAAGTTAGCTGTTTGACCGTTCCATCCCTCAAGATCTACTCTGAGTACCCATAACCCTGTAGAGGTCAGTGTCACCAAGTAGTCATTTCCCAGCCAGTACTCACCAGATGGATCACCAAAGCCTGACTTGTACTCAGCCCAGTTGCGATTAAAGTCTACACTGCCATCCAGTCTCCTCTGAAATACAGTCCATCCCCCACCATCAGTTTCCATGTCACAGTATACTTGTAGAACCTCACTATCAACACCTCCTGGGTAGATGGAGTACACTTTACTTTGGGTGTTTCCTGCATTCAACAGCTGCTTACAAGTTCCATATTCAGGCTTTGGGATTTTGCTTGGTGGGTGGTGAGTTGTAGACTCAAGGGATGATGGGTGAGTTGTGGGCTCAGTTGATGAGGGGTGAGTTGTGGGCTCAGTCAATGAGGGGTGACTTGTGGGCTCAGTTGATGAGGGGCCAGTTGTGAACTCAGTTGATGAGGGGCGAGTTGTGAACTCAGTCGATGAGGGGCGAGTTGTGAGCAGTGCTGTTGAAAGTTGAGAAGTTAGCTGTGATGGCTGTAGCAAAGATGTGCTATCTTCCTCATCAAAATACACACTTCCATTTTCTTGAACAAAGTCCTCTTGATGCTCAGCCCTGGATGAGTTGCTCAACTGACATGTTTTAGGATATTTCAAGTTGAAAGACTTACAGTCTTTGTCCATACTGCAATCTCGGCCGCAGGTCACATGGTTTGATTCAGTTTTCTCTCTGTACAAGAAATTCTTCAAAATTCTATTTTCTGCACTGAAAAACTGAATTTGCCGAGGACAGCACTGATTTTCGTATCCTGTAACTTTTGTAAGATTTAGCAGAAAAATCAGCAGTACAATGGTGGCCTGACGACACTCTTGCAGTAACAGCTGTTCCATTTTTAAGGGAAGGGGGCCTTTTGAATGTTGTATTAAGAATATGGATGTTCGTTCAAAATCATATCAGACCAATCCCAACATATGGTTTTTTTTGCAAAAAAATAAGTTACATGAATACTGTTGAATCAAAACAAATACAGCAGTCAGTTCGGTGTAGATAAGAAATTGGCTGCACCTCTCTTGAACTTGGTCACGCATGCAATTGTGGAATATTGAATGCCACTAGCAGCATTCATGTGTCACCCCTGGTCGATATGCAATGGTAAATTTGTAGTCAGCAGTGAGATACTGGTATATGATCAAATCTTCAGTCCAATAGCTGCGAGGCTGACGTTCTGCATGGGCTGCCTCAACCCCACGTCACAAAAATGTCTTAACCTGAATACATGGTTTTGCAAGAAATAATCTATACTTTTGTTTAATGTAGACCTTCATGCATTTTATATAATACCTTTGTTATGTAATCCTTTGGATTAAAGTAAGTGCACATTTTCTGTGAGAGAAAAAGTGCAAAGCTGTACCCTATATTAAGAATTTGTTAAAAATAGGGGGGGGTTAGGCAACAATGCATGTATTAAAAGTTTAAAGTTTCTGTATACAGTTAGAGAGTGAAATAGGTGGTCCATTGTTAATGGTAAGAAGGCTTGATATAATCTTCTCCCAGAAGGCCATACTTCAAATCTGTGTTCTTAACTCCCAGGAAATTGATCTCTTCAGTTGTGTCAAATAACAATTGAAAATGGAGTAGAGTGGAATCGTGCTGTAATATTTCATAATGGATTAACTTTGTACAGAAAAATACATTTTAGGCAGGGGAAACCAGGGGTAGCCAGGGGCAGCCAGGGGCAGCCAGGGACAGCAAGGGGCAGCCAGGGTAGCCAGGGGCAGCCAGGGGCAGCCAGGGGCAGTCAGGGACAGCCAGGGGCAGCAAGGGGCAGCCAGGGTAGCCAGGGGCAACCAGGGGCAACCAGGGGCAGCCAGGGGCAGCCAGGGGCAGCCAGGGCAACTAGGGGTAGCCAGGGGTAGCCAGGGGCAGCCATGGGCAGCCAGGGGCAGTCAGGGGCAACCAGGGGAAGCCAGGGGCAGCTAGTGGTAGCCAGGGGTAGCCATGGGGCAGCCAGGGACACCTACGGGTAGCCAGGGGCATGCATCGGCAGCCATGGGCAGCCAGGGCAGCCAGGGGCAGCCAGGGGAAGCCAGGGACAGCCAGGGGTAGCATGGGGCAGTGACGGGCAGTTATGGGCAGCCAGGGCCAGCCAGGAGACCATGGGCAATCAGGGCCAGCCAGGGCCAGCCAGGCCAGCCAGGGCCGGCAAGGCCTAGCCAGGGGCAACCCCTGGCTGCTGCTTCCCAGGTTGTATCAGAAACTTGGTGTGATCCCTGGCTACACGGCAGTTAACGGTTGTATGGCTTCTGACTGGCAACCCTGAACAAAGGTAGGGCTAGATAGCTCAGTTTGTTCAACCCCAAATTATTTAAAATTTACCCAGTCAGTTTCCCTTGTGGTTTATTATTTGATTCAAAGACATTTTAAATTAAGGTTTTTTTTGTATAGCTTCTGACTGGCACCCCAAAAAGATATTGAGAAAATAGGGAGCTAGACCTCTAACATATGGCTAGATAGCTCAGTTGGTAGAGCGCCGGTACGTTACTCCGGAGGGGTGAGTTGTGGACTCAGTTGATGAGGGCTGAGTTGTGGGCTCAGTTGATGAGGGGTGAGTTGTGGGCTCAGTTGATTAGGGGTGTGTTGAGGACTCAGTTTATGAGGGGTGAGTTTTGGGCTCAGTTGATGAGGGGTGAGTTGTGGGCTCAGTTGATGAGGGCTGAGTTGTGGGCTCAGTTGATGAGGGGTGTGTTGTGGACTCAGTTTATGAGGGGTGAGTTTTGGGCTCAGTTGATGAGGGGTGAGTTGTGGGCTCAGTTGATGAGGGGTGAGTTGTGGGCTCAGTTGATTAGGGGTGTGTTGTGGACTCAGTTTATGAGGGGTGAGTTGTGGGCTCAGTTGATGAGGGGTGTGTTGTGGACTCAGTTTATGAGGGGTGAGTTTTGGGCTCAGTTGATGAGGGGTGAGTTGTGGGCTCAGTTGATGAGGGGTGAGTTGTGGGCTCAGTTGATTAGGGGTGTGTTGTGGACTCAGTTTATGAGGGGTGAGTTGAGGGTTCAGTTGATTAGGGGTGAGTTTTGGGCTCAGTTGATGAGGGGTGAGTTGTGGGCTCAGTTGATGAGGGGCAAGTTGTGGGCTCAGTTGATGAGGGGTGAGTTGTGAGCTCAGTGATGAGGGGCGAGTTGTTGACTCAGTTGATGAGGGGTGAGCTGTGACCTCAGTTGATGAGGGTTGTGGCTGCCTCAACCCCTCGTCACAAAAATGTCTTAACCTGAATACATGGTTTTGCAAGAAATAATTTATACTTGTTTCCCCCCTGATGATACCAATTTAGACCTTCATGCATTTTAGATAATACCTTTGTCATGTAATCCTTTGGATTAAAGTAAGTGCACATATTCTGAGAGAGAAAAATTTTAGTTCAAAGCTGTACCCTATATTAAGAATTTGTTAAAAATAGAGAAGGGGGGGTAGGCTACAATGCATGTATTAAAAGTTTAAAGTTTCTGTATAAAGTAAGAAAGTGAAATAGGTCGTCCATTGTTAATGGTAAGAAGGCTTAATATAATCTTCTCCCAAAAGGCCATACTTCAAATCTGTGTTCTTAATTCCCATGAAATTGATCTCTTCAGTTGTGTCAAATAACAATTAAAAATGGAGTAGAGTGGAATTGTGCTGTAATATTTCATAACTTTGTACAGAAAAATACATTTTAGGCAGGGGCAACCAGGGGCAGCAAGGGTAGCCAGGGGCAGCCAGGGACAACCAGGGGCAACCAGGGGCAGCCAGGGGCAGCCAGGGGCAGCCAGGGGCAGCCAGGGGCAGCCAGGGGCAGCCAGGGACAACCAGTGGCAGCCATGGACAACTAGGGTTAACCAGGTGCATCCATGGGCAGCCATGGGCAGCCAGGGTCAGCCAGGGGCAGCCAGGGGCAACCAGGTGCAGCCAGGGGCAACCAGGGGCAACCAGGGGCAGCCAGGGACAGCCAGGGTAGTCAGGGGCAGCTAGGGGCAGCCAGGGGCAGCCAGGGGTAGCCAGGGGCAACCAGGGGCAACCAGGGGCAGACAGGGTAGCCAGGGCAGCCAGGGGCAGCCAGGGACAGCCAGGGACAGCCAGGGGCAGCCAGGGGCAGCCAGGGGCAGCCAGGGGCAGCCAGGGACAACCAGGGGCAGCTATGGACAACTAGGGTTAACCAGGGGCATCCATGGGCAGCCATGGGCAGCCAGGGGCAGCCAGGGGCAACTAGGGACAGCCAGGGGCAGCCATGGACAACTAGGGTTAACCAGGGGCATCCATGGGCAGCCAGGGGCAGCCAGGGCAGCCAGGGGCAGCATGGGGCAGTGACGGGCAGCCATGGGAAGTCAGGGCTAGCCAAAAGCCAGGGGCAATCAGGGCCAGCCAGGGCCAGCCAGGCCAGCCAGGGCCGGCAAGGCCTAGCCAGGGGCAACCCCTGGCTGCCGCTTCCCAGGTTGTATCAGAAACTTGGTGTGATCCCTGGCTACACGGCAGGTAACGGTTGTATGGCTTCTGACTGGCACCCCCAAAAGATATTGACAAAATAGGCAGGGGCAACCAGGGGCAGCCAGGGCAGCCAGGGGCAGCCAGGGACAACCAGGGGCAACCAGGGGCAGCCAGGGGCAGCCAGGGGCAGCCAGGGGCAGCCAGGGACAACCAGTGGCAGCCATGGACAACTAGGGTTAACCAGGGGCATCCATGGGCAGCCATGGGCAGCCAGGGTCAGCCAGGGTCAGCCAGGGGCAACCAGGGGCAGCCAGGGGCAACCAGGGGCAACCAGGGGCAGCCAGGGGCAGCCAGGGTAGTCAGGGGCAGCTAGGGGCAGCCAGGGGCAGCCAGGGGTAGCCAGGGGCAGCCAGGGGCAGACAGGGTAGCCAGGGGCAGCCAAGGGCAGCCATGGACAGCCAGGGGCAGCCAGGGGCAGCCATGGGCAGCCAGGGGCAGCCAGGGGCAACTAGGGACAGCCAGGGGCAGCCATGGACAACTAGGGTTAACCAGGGGCATCCATGGGCAGCCAGGGGCAGCCAGGGCAGCCAGGGGCAACCAGGGCAGCCAGGGGGAGCCAGGGATAGCATGGGGCAGTGACGGGCAGCCATGGGAAGTCAGGGCTAGCCAAAAGCCAGGGGCAATCAGGGCCGGCCAGCCAGGCCAGCCAGGGCCGGCAAGGCCTAGCCAGGGGCAACCCCTGGCTGCCGCTTCCCAGGTTGTATCAGAAACTTGGTGTGATCCCTGGCTACACGGCAGGTAACGGTTGTATGGCTTCTGACTGGCACCCCCAAAAGATATTGACAAATTAGGGAGACCGCAAACATATGGCTAAATAGCTCAGTTGGTAGAGCGCCGGTACGTTATCCGGAGGTTATTGGTTCAAATCCCTCTCTAGTCATTTTGTCTTTGTTGAACCCCAAAAGATTTAAAATTTACCCAGTGAGTTTCCTTTGTAGTTTATTATTTGGTATCTCAAATAAAAAGTTGCATCCCCTTAAGGTGCTCCCGTGGCTGCCGCTTCCCAGTTTGTATCATAAATTTGGTTGTTATCCCTGGCTACACGGCAGGTAACGGTTGTATGGCTTCTGACTGGCACCCCTGAACTAAGGTAGGGCTAGATAGCTCAGTTTGTTCGACCCCAACTTATTTAAAATTTACCCAGTCAATTTCCCTTGTGGTTTATTATTTGATTAAAAGACATTTTAAATTAAGTTTAAATTGACTGGCTCTTCACACTGTTATTCCCATTAATAAATATCTTTAACAGAAAAAAACCCAGGTGAAAATCATCAGAGTTTGTGGTTTTTCTGTTCCCGATATTTTTAGAAGTGTTTAGTTTCTTGCATGTACCAGCTACCTTAAAGGGACACACCGGCTTACTGTTTACCTAATTTAGTGATGTGGAATGACAGACAATAATTTTTAAATGGTTGATGTAAAAAAAAATCATAAAAATATCACGTAATTAATGAAAAATGTGAAGAAAAAAAAAACGCGGTCAAAGGTCAGCTTATACGCTTTTCCAGCCGTTGCAACTGTCAAGTTTACGTGACAATGTTGCGCAATGTTGTAAGTAGACTGGTGCTCTGTTTATGTATTAATTATAACAACGGCGAGGCATGAGGATCCAGACTTCATATCCATCAAGCACAAATTCACGTGTAAATAAAAAAACAGACATAATCGGACGTCAGTCCATAGAGCAAGGTTCCTTGCTCTATGGTCAGTCCCAGTCGAAGTCCGATCGCGGTCGTAACCAATAACTGTTTCAGTTGATCTTGCCATTGAAACAGTTATTGGTTACGACCGCGAAAACGCACCCCAACCAGTATTCTGTGTACGACCATGGAGGTATACGACGAACTGGACGAACTTACTTGCAATGGAGAACGTTTCTTCGACATCCAAGGATCGGTACAAAAAACATCGCAAGGAAAAACACCCAGAAGGTGGTCCAACGAAAAGTAAAAATAAACTAGAAATTAAGTTTGTAAAAAACAAACACTGGGGTTTCGGCCGTTGGTGGAACAAAAAGAGAAAATATCATGACTTTATGGACAAAATAATGCTAAGTTTGGACGTTAGCCCTTTGAACTTCTTATTTGGATTGAAAGGAAAGGTCAAAGTTGATCGTTTTAAAAAAAAGATGCTCTTGTGTCAAGACTTACAAGATGGCATAAACATTGTGACTTTATGACATTTGATTCAGGAGCTACCTGTTTTAGAGCTACCTGGAAGTAAAGGTCAAAGTGGGTCACACCTCTAAATAAAATGTTACATGTGTTGTGTTAAGCTATTAAACGGCACAAGAACTATAACTGTATGACATGCGGCTCAGGAGATATGATTTGTTTTAATTTGAACTTCCTGTTTGGATGGGAAGGAAAGGTCAACGTGTGTTGTATACACATTCATAGAGGGCGCTGTAACATGTGGGACCGTATAAAAATTAGTAATTGAAAGTTGTAAGCTTGGGTCTTGCAGAGATTCCAAAATTAACATAGAAATAAAGTTGAAACTAATGCAAAATAGCAAAAAGCGCCGCACAACGTTTGAAGGTTTTTTTTAACACAGAAACCTGTTTGAATCAAAAGGAAAAGTTGATGTGCGGTCACATTACAAACTATAATGTTACATGTGTTTTAAGTTCCAAAAAAGCTTAAAGATTACAAAGTAACATGTGATTTATTCTGATGCCATGTTGACATAATAGTTAACTGTGATATGCATTAACTTTTGTACAGGTGGGGAAATAACATGTTTAATTTGCCGTAAGTTACAAGATGGTACAACAAATTATAACTCTTTTACGTATGGTTCAGACGATATAAAGTTTTAAATAATAAATTGTAAATAATAAACTACCAAAGCAAGGCTAAATCTATTAATAAGCTATACTGCACAGACCTTGAAATAAATTGTGGTGGGAGAATTAAATGAAATTGCATGAGAATGAACCCGTACTAATATCCCAAACCGCTTCCGTTATAATAGTTCGAGGACTCTCCAAAAGCAAGAGGGCGCTATACAGGTTCACCGTTAACTATTGAAGCGAAGCAGCGAACCAAAATGAACGGTAAGGTTGAACGATGCCACACGTGTAGACTGTGGGTCTGGCCATATGCAGCGTGTTACGATGCCACGCGCGTGGACAATTCACTCTGTGTGGGTATGGCCGTATGCGATGTACAGCGTGAATTACGTGCAATGTACACACACAAGACGATCGTGCTTTGTTGACGATAAGTGTTTTTAAATCGTTATTATCGTCAACAAAGGATTAAAAACCCTCGGTCGAACTGCTGCTTGATCTAAGTTAGAGCACAGGCTTTCATTTGATGTATTGTTTGTGTCTTTTAAGACCGTAGTTCCTGAGAACGAACGCTCACAAATTTGAACGTGTAAATGTTATGAGAATTTTCGGAAAGAAGAAGAAGAAGAATAATAATAATAATAATAATAATAATAATAATAATAATTAAAAAAAATTAAAATCTCGACGAAATCAAAGGTGGTTTCGGCGGTTGGCCGAAACCCCCAAAAACCCCACGATAAATCCAAAGGGAAAGCCAGCAAAAGCAGCAATTTGGGGGGGTGGACATTGTGCAGCTATCATAGAAGTAGACCAGCTGTATGGATAAGCATTCCCCGTTGTTGTCCCGCGTGTGTAGCGCAGGCAACACGTTGCAATAGTTAGGGGATAATAGCTAGGGGTACAGACTAAAACCCTCCTAAAAAAATCCGTAATTGTTGGTCTGGCTCCCAACCCCTCCGACAAGCTCCCAAGCTCACAGCTAGACCGGCAAGCTGGGGAGTTCATGCCCCGGGGTTTGTCTCTCTGGCCCCACGAGACACGGCACCGGCTGTACGGGATATGCCCCATGGTTTACGTTCCGCTAGCTCCCACGCTGGTGCGCCGAAAAACACGCTTCGGTTGCACGGACTCTCTGAATGCAAATCTTACGTTCGATTTTCCATCATTATTTACAAATTGTATCAATAATCTGAATGCATAGTCTTTTTTGTCACATACTCATGAATAATTGTAACAAAAACAGATTTAAATTTGGTCCAGTAATTTACTTGTATACGGCTGGAAGTAAAACTAACTCCGAAGATCACGTGATTTATCCGAACCACTTTTTTGGTTCGGATAAATCATGTGACCTTCGTTTTTTGAAAAATGCTCGAAAACGGCAAAATTTGATGGTTTCTTTTAGGAACCGTTCTTCTCCATTCCTGGAAGACCTTTGAAGTCATATGTTAGCCTATTTTGTAGCCCAAATAGCCCAACGAAGCCGGTGTGCCCCTTTAAATTGATACATTGTCTGCACGTTCACGTGTATGTGTGGTATGCACAAGTAAAAAAAAAAAACTCACAGAAAGCAGTTGATTTGATAATTCCCTGCACAGTGTGCATTCAGAACTTTTACACATTAATAAGCTTGTTTAGGGGTCATTTATTTGCTAGTTTACAGAGGTGGACTTTATATCACTTGCTAATATATACAACCCTGAGAGACAAATCTTCGACCAATCAGAGTGCATAAATTCTCAGAGGTGTTTATTATAAAATATTAAATCATCTGAAAACATACCTGTTGGTATCTTCTTTATATATTTTTACAAATTTGTTTTATTTCAATTGATACAGTTTTGGGTAATAGCACAAAAAATAGGCCTTGCTCATGATTTGATGTCACTGGTGGAAAACAAGGAATGGAACTGGAGCGTCTGAATGTTATTGCTGCCATACTGGCAAACACTGTTGTGGTAGAACAAGCAATTCTTATCATTTCTCATTCACCAGTAACATCACATGTATTACATCTTGAGCAAGGCTTGTTTTTGTGGGTCATCCTAGAGAGCAATCTTTAAAATGAAATAAATGTTTCAGGGGCGGATTTCTCTGGGGGTTTTTCCGGAAATCTGTTTGGGTTTTTTTTATTAATAAAACAAGTTTAAAAATTGTTTTAAATTAAGATCAAATTCATAAAAAACATGAAGATAAAACCAAATACAATGCCCTAGATAGCAGAGTAGGGCTTTTAAAACCAAAGATAAATGTATATAAGTAGGCTTTGTGCTCGCAAGCTTTCGGCGCCTTGCACTCACAGTTTAGGGGTTTTTCATTCAGCATATCACATACCTGATGCTTACAAAATTAAAAAGGGAATGGTAATACATATTTTTTCAGCTGAATCATTCTTTATTGTGAAATAGAATTAGCTGTTGCAAACTACTGTTTTACAAACAAAAAGAACCTTTGGTATAAATACAAAGATAGTTTATGGCCTGACATTTCAAAGTTTGCAGAGGCTTTTTTCAAATGTTGTTACCCTCCTCTCTCTTCATCCCCCTGCTTTCTCTGTGTGCTTTCATCTCTATCATCTGTTTCCACTTGACTGCTTTTTATACACCAGTCTACCTGTTTATGTGTGTTGTGTTGTCATTTAGCCTTCAAGAAAGACTCTGCTACGGTCGAAACATCAGGCCACTATTTTTTTCTCTTTTTCAAAGGCTTAAACAATTGTTAGTTCAAAGTTTGTATATTATTTAACTACGAACCTTTACATGGCACATGGACAAGGCAGTACGATTTATACCCTTTCAGCTGTTGACAGGAAGTCAACTTCTGCCAAGTGTCTTTTGCCAGGTAGAAAACCAAGTGACACTTTTCAATCACAATTTTGAAAACTTCAGCCAAAGTTATCAAAATGCGACATTTTAAAGATTGGGTACATAGTGCCACCCTTTAAACAAGACTGCCCAACCCCTCCTGCATGAAACTAATCACAGCCACATCAGTGCACTCGAAAGTCGGTCAAAAATCTTATTATATGAAATTTCCATTACAAAACGATATTGATCTGTAAATGGTAATTAAACCTTTGCATGGTGTGAAAAAAAAGAAGAAACTATAAATACATAAAAAGTAAACTTGCGGGTACAACCATGGATAAAATCTTTTTTGAGGGAGTGTTGGCTCTGAAAAGAGCAGGTGTGGTCTCGACGTTTCGAACAGTATACTCTGCTCGATATTGATTTGCTGCCTATTGGATTGCTAACTTGTGCCTTTTTCTATGTGACGAAGTGCTAAAGGCTTACAATGCAAAATGCATGGGTATTGTTAGACAGTTGCTATGGTCACAGAGATTGAAGATTCGGTCTATTTTTTAAGAGTGGATTAAATGGAGAAATTTATATGTTCTATCACTTGTAATGAACTCTTTAATTTAACAAATTTACAAATGTTTTACTATTAATCAACTAACACATACACATGTATTTTTACAATATTGCACAGTGCCTAATTGCTTGAATCACATGTCACAGCACTTTTTTTGGTCACAAATAAAGAAGTTTCCTACATGGGTTTTGAGGCATTGCATTGTCAGGTATCAATGTACACTCAGTTTGTGGTAACACCTTGTGTATATATTTACTGAGCTGTGTAGATTGGTTCTTTGAGAACTCGTCTTACTATTTATTCTACTGCCACGTTTCCTAATGAACTAATGCAAAGAAATCATTTTGACCCTGGACTGTAAAGCAGTCAAGCCCTCTACTGAAAGTTGTAAAATCTCTTGTTCTTGACTATTTCCCAAAACTAAAGAACATCAGTATTACCTTTACATTGAAGCAATGTTACTTTTTCTACTGAACAAAATCTAGTGGTAAAACCATAGAGTTAAAAGAGAGAGCAGTAAGCTCACCGCCAGTGCTGTCGTCTGTGCAGCAGAAAGTTGTGCACTCTCAGCATGCCTCTGCAGTGCTGAAATGCTTTGGTTACCATCGCTGTGAATGTATGCAACAGCGAGCGTATCAATTGGAATGAACACGCCATGGAACATACACACCGCAATCGCGCCATGCACTTCATGATTGTTTGCGTTTCCCAAGTTACAGCCATTAAAAAAAAACATGGTTACAAGTTTGTAATGTAAATAAACATAGAGTACATATTATTAAAATTCTTATTAATATTGTTACTAAAAAAATTGAAAGCAAAAATTTGTAATACACATAGCCCGCTGTATGTGCTGGACATGGGCCTGCTAAAGCTGTGTATCACACATAGAAAACACACCATATTTCACGAGCGCTATTTTGATTGATGCGCTGTCTGTCAATCAATTTTGGCAGTTGTCGGGTTTTCTGAGAGGTATACACTATTTCAGACGCCATAAGGAACGACGCGGTTACCCGGGCGGTACAGGAACTCACCGCTCTGTAATTCTATGGGTAAAACTACTTTGTGTTTGAAGAAACCAAATCTCAAAGTAACATACAAAGACATTTGGGTAACATATCATTCAATTTTGTCATGGGTTACCAGTTACTGTCACAGGGTATTTTCTAAGTGAGAAATGCAAAATTAAACAGGTGGCGTAACTGGGGCTTTGCCTCAAGGTTTTTGAGGTTTTCCCGAGGTTATCTGGGGTTCAACCTCAATTCTTATGAAATGATCTTGTGTGTGTATATAAATATTAATATTTATGTATGGTTTTTAAGCTCAAATTTTCACAGGTTTGTTATTTCATGGATATGGTTGATCACACAAAAGGTGAACACTCTGCGACTATTTTGGAGCTGTTTCTTTTTACTGTACGTAGTACATTTAAAATGATCATTCTTTAGTAGGCCTATTAAATTAGCCTGTGTCGGAATTCGTGGCAAATGGCTACAGTTACGGATTGACTAACACCTTAAGCAACTGAAACTGTCTTTGTATGGTTGTGACACATAAATCAACAATTTTTTCAGTGGGCAGAGAGTGGTATATGGCCTTGATTTTACAAATCACATGGTACCATTCTGATATAAAACTCTTTGATTGTGTAACAAGGGAATGCTGGTTCATGTGTATGAAATGAAAGTATTCAGAGCTCATACTGCATTGCTGCATTATTGTTCACGTATTTTCATACTACATGTTTTGAGGTGGCTTTTTTCAAAGTCATCCCACCAAATTCCCTGGAAAAGACTAGACTTTATATCTTGAATATACTGCCCATTTAAGTTTGACTTCAAGCAGGCTTCATACCACCAGGCTCCCCTGTGGGTCTGTGCACAGTTACCGTTTCTTTTATTATCAAGATCGTTATCACTCGTTGTAAAGAATTGTTCATTGTGAACGTCAAGAGAGTTTCCAGCAGAACCTGTATATTCACCCAGTACAAGTTGGTAATTCTCCCCAACAATTTGAACTGTTTGGTATTTTGCATATGCTGTTTGACCGTCCCATCCCTCAAGATCTACTCTGAGTACCCATGACCCTGTAGAGGTCAGTGTCACCAAGTGGTCATTTCCCAGCCAGTACTCACCAGATGGATCACCAAAGCCTGACTTGTACTCAGTCCAGTTGCGATAGAAGTCTACACTGCCATCCAGTCGCCTCTGAAATACAGTCCATCCCCCACCATCAGTTTCCATGTCACAGTATACTTGTAGAGCCTCACTATCAACACCTCCTGGGTAGATGGAGTACACTTTACTTTGGGTGTTTCCTGCATTCAAGAGCTGCTTACAAGTTCCATATTCAGGCTTTGGGCTTTTGCTTGATGAGTAGTGAGTTGTGGGCTCAGTTGATGAGGGGTGAGTTGTGGGCTCAGTTGATGAGGGGTGAGTTGTGGGCTCAGTTGATAAGGGGTGAGTTGTGGGCTCAGTTGATGAGGGGTGAGTTGTGGGCTCAGTTGATGAGGGGTGAGTTGTGGACTCAGTTGATGAGGGGTGAGTTTTGGTCTCAGTTGTCAAATAAGGATTTGTTGGCTCAATAGATGGGTCAGTTATGTTCTTTTTTCCATCAAAGTATACACTCCCTTGATCTTCAAGGAAGTCTTGAGGATGCTCAGCTCGTGTTGCATTATTGAGCTCACAGAGTTTCTTTAATTCATAGAAGTTGAAAGACTTACAGTCCTCATCCATGCTGCAATCTCGTCCACAGATGACATGATTAAGTACAGTTTTCTGTTTGTACACACAGTTTTGAAGAACTCTGTTTTCTGCACTGTGCAGTTGATGTTCGGTCACACCACACTGAAATACGAAGCCTGTAACATTGTTTATCATCATAGAAAACAACAAAGTAGTAGTTGAAAGCCAATAAAACAAGAACGCCCAGCCTTTTTGAACCATCTTTCCTTAATATTGACCCAACAAAACAATTGGATGCTAATTGTGCAACACAAGTTCAACCACTCCAACAACCGCTATCTTCTGGAGGCCGTAGAAATTCAATTTAGCTTTATGTAACAATTTGACTATGCACTCCACAAACTGTTTTAAGTCACTGATTGGTCATCCACGCTGAATGACCAATCTGCTTTATTCTCTACCCACCATTCTCCAAGTCTCCAAAGCTGTAGCTGACTATGAGCTGTGCCAGCCTACTTTACCAAGAGCCTTAACTCTTAGACCTGAAACACAAGATGAATTCTTCTTTGTTCAACGATGCAGTTGATAGTTAATCTCTGGTTAATGTTCTTTTTCTATTCTTTTTTTTTTTATATTTTATGTTTTTTACAAGCAGTCACAATTAATTCAATCCTGTATGAATTCAAAGTAACCACAGATTCTTAGATAGACGTTGAGTCTAGACAATGCCCTCTGAAAGATTTAGAAATTGGAACAAAAGGATATTTAAATTTCAAGACATTATCAGATTTTTTTTCTGGCTGGTTGTTAATCTTCTTAAGGTGTCACAGCTTGATATCTATTATTTCTTAATTTTTAATTTTGAAAGGCTCTTTGTTGTTGCTTGAATGTTACAGTCTACCTGTCTACATGTAATCTAATTAGAGCTAGAAAGGGGAAATATGAAAGCTACAGCTATAATCCAGTTTGCAACCTTGTACAGCACGGCTGATAGTAATGACTTGGACCGAGACCAGCGGCATAGCCGGGGGGGGGGGGGGGGGGGGGGGGGTGTCATGCTTTTATTTTGGAAGTTGAATGCTGCAGGGGGCCAACATCCTCTTATGGCATTGTGTGGCCACGGTACTGATCCTGATTGTGATCATTCACTACATTTTGATTTTACAAACACCCATTTTCCTTTCTTTTTTTTCTTTCTTCTTTTTCTTTTTCTTTTTGTGAGCACTAACACAACCGGGGGAGGGGGGCACTGGAAATTTTGGGGGGCACATGCCCCCCAGGCCCCCCCCCTTACCGAGACTAATGTAACACACTACAAACAGTTCAACGGAATCTGAGGCCTCTCTTTCTGACCCTGAGGGAGTCTTTCGAAAAGGCTTTCTCAAAGTGTTTCTTTTTTAGCCTCTGAGAAAGAATCTGCAAGGGTTGAATGGTCTGGCCATTGCCACCTTTTGTATTTGTACCATAGGTCAATTTGGTTGCTGAGCAGTTTCCAATGGCAAACTTTGGCTGTTGTTGGGGGATTTTTTTGTTAGATATCAAAATTAGTAAATCACCTTGCTGGTCAACATTGAATACCCCTGGAATTAAGACTAACATCACACACTACATCATGACAGTTAAGGGGACATTCAGAAAAATCAATGTTTAAACATTGTCTACATTTGTCTACGTTTTTGTTTTGGGTTTTTTTGGTGGGGGAGGGGTTGGGTAAAAAACTGAAAGTTGAAATTCAGTTTACAATAGACCTTATGCATTGACGTCATCCAGCCGCCATCTTAGAGGTAAAACGGTGACGAAACAATGGAAGCGCACAGATTTGTACGCGCGGCGCACAGGATTGGCCAATAAACAACCTCATTTTGACCTCTAGGTGAGGGCGCCCTACTGATATGACGTCACGTGCATAAGGTCTATTGAAATAATAGAAAGAAAACCAACAGTTTTTTTAAGGGGATTAATACCCAGTTGTCCCTTCCAAATCCTGTGTCATGTCTGTTATAATGTCTGTGCTGTCCGTTGTTATTAGTCGACCTTGTTTTGATAGCCAACCTCTGTGCTTGTTGGGGAGATGGCAAAAATGTCCTCTTCTGTTTCAACTACAAAGTTGCATGCTGGAAGCCAGGAAACGCCATTGAATTTTTTGCAGTAAACAACTTGGGAGAAAAAGGACTAAGAATAATCTTGATAATCACTAACAAAGGACTGCATAAAATGGGCCAAAAAAAGATATAAAGAATTCTCAATTAAATAGGGATTTAGTCATGGCATTGGTAATACAGTTTTCTATGATCTGTCGGCAGCCAACTGAAGGCCATGTATTTAAGTCACTTCAATTTTATTTGAAGTCACAAGACGTAAGCTTTTAAAGTGTGCCACGCAATCATCTACCATGACGCAATGTGCAAAAAATAAATAAATAAACAACAAAATTGCACAACAGAGCAACTTAAAAAAAAAATGTTTTTACAGAAATCTGAATAGAAAACTAAAACTATTTGCAGATTAACAAAACCAGATGTTTTTGAAACTCCTGACTGTTCATGATAAAGGACTTTTTTCCTTTTCTTTTGTGAACAATGCCGCCGCCACCTCTTTTAAAATCTGACCGACAAACCTTAGTTTAAACAGATCTTAACCTAAGGGGTCACTCTAGATTTTTTTTTTTTTTTTTTCAGGAAAATGTTTTTACTTTTAACATTTAATAAAAGCCCTAATCTCCCTGTATAAGCTTAGATTCCTGTTGCATGCTTTGTACCAACAATCCATGGGGACAGATTGCGACCTTCCAGTTTCATTCCTGTTTGTTTGTTGGGGGTGCTGGGGTGTTTGTTTGTTTATTTTTTTTTTTTACCACTCCCTTGTTAAATTTTTAGATCTGCATTGGAGGGTCGGGGGAATTGTAGTAGGATGGTTTTGAAGGAGGTTTCAAAATTAAAGTTCCATCCAGCGCCTCCTATCTTCTGACTCGTATCCATAACGGGTGGCATAGAAATAGAAGAAAGGGTTATGAATCTGATCCCCAAGTTTCAGACCTAAGAAGATCAGACTGTTTCTCTTATGTCGGTCAAAGATATTGACAAAATAAAAAGGCCGCCAATGTAGGGCTAGAAAGCTTAGTTGGTAGAGCACCGGCACGTTATTGAAGATTGGTTTCCGGCAAGTAGATTTCAAGTATGGAGGAAGGCCAGTGTTATTCTCCAATGTCAGTATCCTGCAAAACCAATCAATGCTTGCAATACAATTCAATTCAATTCAATACTTTATTTCCACTCAATCAATCAATATACAATTACTTCACCAATTGTGCGATAGTAATCAACTCAATCCACACACGATACCTCTGTGTTTACCAAGGTCGACAATCAAGCCATCCAAATGTTTTATGAAATGCTAACAAAAGAGTCAGTTATTCCAAAGCACAAATGGAATAATAACTCCAGATTAATTTGATGGTAGTGGTTTAAATGAAATCCCGCACGGTGTTATTTTGCTCCAAGTAATCTGCATAGTCAGCCACTCTTTTTGTAAGTGCTGATTCGTTGTGCATTGAGTTTTTCATCCTTCTTGAATTGAGAGTTTTATTTTTGCAGAGGCTTCTTTGGAATGACGCACTTGGTGTAAAGACAAGAATAGCACTCCGCACTAATGCTAAAAATAGAGGCCCAATATGGTGATGTCAGACAAGTACCCGTATCCAATTTCACTGACGTATTTGCGCATACTTGTCCAAGCCTTTGTCAGTGTTTTATACTCTCGTGTACTGCACTACTGCGGTCTATCATGCCAATGCCGTGATTGCGTGAGTGGTGGAAAGTTTTCAGACCTCCTGGTTTTCTGAGCAGTCGCGAAGTCATTAGTGTGGAGTGCTATTGATAAATGGTGAAATAAAAACAGATCGTTCTGAAGTGTCAATGATTATTAAGTTCATTCCAATCTTCCAGACAAACGTTTTGTCTGAAATACTGTCCAAGTTGAAAAAATTTGCCGCTGAAAGGCTGCAAATGTTGTATGCTTTGTTTTCCGCAATTGAAATAAGCCCACTATGAATGTGCATTACAATACATACAAATGTTACTTATTGTTTTCTCTGCAATGTGACCATCTAATTTGATAAAATTTCACAGCTTGCTTATTTGGTGTTTTTTTTTAACATTAGACAACAGGAAATAATTTATGTTAAACAAAAACAACTATTCACTTTCCCTTATAAGGGTGTGGACAACATTGGTAACATTGAAAAATAATCAATGTTCACAGATTTGCACATAACTTACAAAACAATTTTACTCATGTTACCAGGCATGTACTCTCCCACCCCTACCAATCCCCAACATAAAGATATCTTTTATTTGTAATAATAATATTAACAAAAATAATTTACAAAAACAACCCATTTGTGTCGTAATTTTATCCCTACATCTTCCTTTCTTGTGTTATTTACCCAGCATGCAACTTCTCCGCCGAAATCAGCTGAATTCCTTGTTCTCCCCTTCCTTTTTAAGTCTCATGGAAAAAAAACTTTACAAAGTTTTGTGTTTGAAAGCAGTTTCCTTGTTTTTGTGGACAACAAAGTTGCATGTCTTTAGTTCAGTAAAAAAAAACAAGATAATTGAATGGCCCCCACTCCCTTGCCACCATTGTTGCCTCAAAATGTTGAAATCCATCATGGCCATTAGTCCATTTCAACTTAAGAACGAACAAAAAGAATTGAATACTTTGATACAGTTTCATATACCACATACATAGATCCTTGTCATTTGGTTAGCTTCACATGTCATCCTTTATCCTGTTTATTTTGCCATGTATACTGCCGCGTACCAAAATGTAATATTAGAATCCATTGATAAAAACGTGATGCTTAACGCGGTCAGTGCTGGTGTCTACATGGGATGGTCTGCAATGCGCAACGCTTCTACATTTCAACCCGCACACTGCCTATCTGGAGTTGTCCCACTGCGTGACGCATTGCACGGGCAAGGTGTGTCTTCAGTGAGTCGTCCACATCGTTTGAGAAAAGTTTTTGAAATGAAATTTCAGAGTATGACTGGTCTATTTCGCTCTTCTTCTTTTTAAAAATCTTATGACAAGGATCTATTTCTGAGTTATAGGCTCTGAAACAAATACTGAATGCATTTTGTTTGTACAGAATATAATCACGGGGTGAGATCTGGTGTCCTTGCCCATTCACGAGGCAAAGAAATTGAATGGCCAAATCTTACCACTGCCTTGCCACCATTGTTGCCTCAATATGTTGAAATCCATCATGGCCATTGGTCCTTTTCAATTTAAGAGGTGGTCTATTTCAACTTAAGAACGGACACAGTCCAGTTTCCACCTTGTGATTGTATTCTGCGACAATGCATTCACATACCTTGCAGGAAACAAATTATAAATACTGAGCCCTTTGATACACCCCTAGGGGTGTGATAAAGCCCTATATAAGAACCCAATATATATTAGATATGTATAATATGTTTTCACAAATCAAATGACACTTACACAGAGTATGTACTTGACATATTTTTGCTATGATGTACTCTAACTTTGAAAAATTACAAATATTCCAAATACTATAATTTCATTTCAACAAATGTCTGGTAAATATTGCTAGATATGAGATTGATTGAAGTTATAAATCTCTTGAGTACCAATAATCTTGATTGTGTATTATTTTTTTATTCAGGACTATTCCATTTCATTTATAAATCAAGAAGTAGTTTTTTCTGATCAAGGTCATCTTAATTTTAAGTGTGACTGAAACTCAACTTCAGTGGTGTGCATAACATTGGTCAAATTTCCCTCGGAATGTGTTTGCCTGAAATACTGTGGTTTTTTTTTTAAATGAGTAAACTAACAAGTTTGATCTTGCAAGTCAGAAACCAGGTATACACTGTTTCTAACGGTGATTGTTAAGTGGTTCTCTTTTTAGGGTTTGTGACTCAGATTTACCGACTGAGCTTAAACTTTCACAGGTTTGTTCTTTCATGTGTATGTTTTGGTCACATAAAGTGCTTTGTTTGAGATAACAAGTCCTAACAGTCTTCCTAGATTCATGAAGAACTTTGAAACTACAAGAGAGCAATAATTTAGGTAGATTAGATTTGCCCTAGCTGTTTATTCTCAAAAATAATTCAGAAAAAAAAAACCTCATTTAAGAGTTGAATCTGTGACTTTAAAGATCAACCTGGAGGGCCTTTTACACGGTGGCATTTTGCACTGTTTTAATGTAAGGATAGAGACTTCTAATGTTTCCCCCATTTTAATAAGGACTCAACTTTTTATAAGGACTCTGTAAATGAGTGCATCACAAAACTGACTTTGACCCATAGAGTTATATATAGGAACTAGAGGGCGCACTGGTAATGCTACGTGCACAAACGCGACAGAACCGCAAGGAGGCACACGCGCCATTTTGTACGAGGGCAACATTGAATACGAAATATGCGGTGTGCTAATTAAATATACGTTATGCGGTCTAGAAAAAGACCCCAAAACGAGCGGCTGTATTTAAGTTGTTTCATGGGGTTTAGGTTATTCTTTTCAAAAGAGGATGGACACACATGCCATGATATATTGTCCAAAGTGAAGGAATACAATTCTAAATTATTATATTTATTCGGGATTATTTAGTAGTATAAACGGTCTTCACTGGCGTTCATAAATTTCAAAGTAAACCCTTTCATTGTTAACCATTGCTCTTTCGTAACACGCACAAATGGTTTAGACGCTGTTTTGGACTACTTCAGTACTTACCAAATGGTCGCTGCCCTGCCCTTGTCGGGCTGCGTAAATAGACTTCTGCGCCCTCTAGTTCCTATATATAACTCTATGCTTTGACCTTAGTACAGAGCCCCTCTTTTAACCTCTCTTTACACAAGCAGCTGGTACTGCAATCTTTAGACCGTGTAACCTGTGACATCACATGTTTACAACTCATCCACACAGCCTGGATTTCTTGCAGGCATGAATTGTGCACAGCTCAGAAAATCTTGCATGTCATGGAGATGACACTGTCTGATTTTTGTCAACTGGTCGTATGAATGAAGGGGGTATATCTCAAACTTGTGCAACTACTATTTTTATAGCTGTTGAGTTTATGTGGAAATTATTATATACAAAATGTGAAATTTCAGATCTGACCGAGGAAGTGTCTTGCCTGCCAGGACATGCCTTGGAATGTATAAAGTCACTCTTTCTGTTCACAAAGGTTACATAGTCTATGATGTGATTCCTAGATGCAAACAAATACTTAATAGTGTGAAGCGTGGTAGTTTCTCATTTACAAGGAGGTTGAAATCTATGTCTCCCTAAACACATCATATTCATTTTCACATTGAAATGGGTTGTTTTTTTTAATTAAACGATTTTTTCTGTACAAGTTGGTGTCATACGTATGCCAAACTGTATTAATTTCTGCCAATGTGTTTTTCACTCACGTATTTTCATGCTGCAGGACTTGAGGGATTTATAGCTAAAGTGTTGCCATAAAGCGCCAGTGCTGTCATTGGGGTCCTGGCCATAGTGATAGTATTTCCCATTTAAGTTAGAATCCAAGCAGTTGTACCACCAAGCTCCTTTGAATCTATCTGCACACTGACCACTATTGGGATTATTATCATTGTCATTGTCTTTTGTTGTGAATGGCTGATTGTTGTGTATGCGGAGATCATCACTGGCAGTGCTGCTTTCATCATATTCTGAATACTGAAGGCTGTATTTATCACCAACTATCTTGAAGTTATTGTATCTTGCGAATGCTTTTTCTCCATTCCATTTCTCAAGATCTACATGAAGGGACCATGTTCCTTTAGAAGTAAGTTTGACCAAATAGTCATTACCCAGCCAGAACTCACCAGAAAGATCACCGAAGCCAGACTTGTATACTCAGCCCAGGTGCGATTAAAGTCCACACTGCCGTCCTGCCGTCTCTGAAAAACAATCCATCCCCCTCCATCAGTCTCCATGTCACAGTAGACATTCAGACCATCATCGAGTCCATCTGGGTAGATGGTGTAAGTGTCACTTGTATGGAAACCAGCCTCCTTCAGCTTCTTACAACTTGTGTAATGAATGATGGAGTTATCAGCCACTGAGTAGATGGGTGTGTCCTCATCTGCATCAAAGTATACACTCCCTTGATCTTCAAGGAAGTCTTCAGGATGCTCAGCTCTTGTTGCATTATTCAGCTCACAGAGTTTCTTTA
The DNA here is from genome assembly GCA_023634235.1 of Pisaster brevispinus. Taxonomy (NCBI): domain Eukaryota; kingdom Metazoa; phylum Echinodermata; class Asteroidea; order Forcipulatida; family Asteriidae; genus Pisaster; species Pisaster brevispinus. The sequence continues at coordinate 733,193 of JAMKCF010000022.1, forward strand.
GTTCATAGAAGTTGAAAGACTTACAGTCCTCATTCATGCTGCAATCTCGTCCACAGAGGACATGATTGGCAAGAGTTTTCTGTTTGTACACATAATTCTTAAGGATTCTGTTTTCTGCACTAAGCAGTTGATCCAGTGGACCCGGTTGACCTGTTGCCTGTTTCATCAATAGCAGGGTTACCAATGAAATAATTTGTAACAGTATACAATTTGTGTGCACTCGTTCCATCTTGTTCTTGTAAGTAATTAAGTTGTAGATGATTGAAGCACTTTCAAATGTGTAAATTGAGCTAAGTTGTTGGGAAACCAATATCAGCCTTCTGTCAGATGTTGGTAGATCTGTACTCCATCGATGCAAAAATGTTCATGCAACCCCATGCTCCACCAACAAGAAAAGTGTAAATCTTTGGCTGTACCTTAATTTGCACAGAGTTTGTGTCAATTTGTTTTGGTTTTTGCTTTATATGTTGGATCCAGTGAAAGCTGTAACGAGTGGCTATATTCGTTAATGATTTGCCTTATTAAGACAAAGTCTCTTAAAACTGTGTAAATCTGCATACCAACTACAAGGGCTGAAATTTGATTGATGGACAGCCCATTTACATGTGCAATGTTCACATTTTTAGGAAAGTTTGGCTTGTTGTATGCATCTTTATTTACGAAGCAGCTGTGTGGAGTGCGATCCTGGTTGGTCAAGCCAAGATACTACTGCATCTAGTGGTTTGTGATTGGTTATCAAAATTAGTTAATGCCAGGGACAAAAGATCTACATCTACCCTGGTTTCCCTAAAACACTAAGGTAAATTTCTTTTTTATCAAATGAGCTGGTTTGATCATCAGAACCCCAGGCACTGTTTCTTTGTTCCACAATACAGCCATAAGGACGTGCATAACTGTAAAGTCAATCCTATTGGGATTAAAGGAAATAGAATCCAAAGCGAAAAGTTTTAAAACAGATCGTAACAAACAAAAGGGAGAAAAGGGGAAACAGGATATGAGAAAACAATTGGTCACAAAGAGACATCATCGAACATAGAGAACCTTGGAGGTAGGGATATAAATCATTGTCTGATTTGGTATATTTTTTAGGGCTTTTTGAAAATTCTGATGGTCAAAGATGTAGCTGCTGCCAAAAATCCATTCAGAAAGATTGGGTGGAGTCATTAAGACTTTTTCCTTCTTTTTTTAAAGCTCCTTTATCAATACAGGCCATGAAAAAGAAAGTTGGTGATGTTTGAAGCTTTGTACATTGCGTGGGGGCTATTTTTAATGTCATTATCACTTTTTCCTTTTTTTTATTTAGCTGTTTCGCAGCAAAGCGCAGCGAAACAGCTCTTGTTTTTGTTAAAGTTTTTTTTTTTATTATTTTTTTTTTTTTTTTTTTTTTTTTTTTTAATTTGTATTTTTCAGACAAAATTCGTTCTAAGCGGCTTTTTGCATAGTTCCTAAAGAGCAATTGCAATGAAACTTTCAGTGATGAAAGACATTAGTGCATTACACTGCATATTACAATGACGTAATGATGACGTCATCACCTGTCACGTGACGTCATCCTAAAGGTTTTCTATTTTAAATATTTGAAAATCCGTAACAAATCAGCCACAAGAGACCGTAGGTTTCTGTTTGCGGGATTGTATAGGGATAAATTAGGTCTTTATTTTATTCAGTGTACGTGACCTCACATGACCTCTACTTCCGGTCGAAACCGGAAGTGCCTCGTTATTCAAAAGTGGAAATAGTTATGAAGTTGCTTTCAACGATGTTATTGTCTGGCAAGGTTGGGTAATTAAAAAAAAATACCAATGACGTCACAACACACAAGAGTGCCCTCTAGCGGCAGGTTGAAAACTGATCAAAATGGACTTTTTGAAGATGTGTGTGGTGAAGTTTTGTGTATTCACTTTAAAATATACACACATGTTGATCGTCAAGCAGCCATCACATGTGTGAAATTTCAAATCGATGACGTCATCGGGGGTCACGTGACGCGGCATTAAAGGTGCCTTTTTTGAAGTCGTATAACTCCAGAAGCATTAGTGCGATCATGTTGAAACTTGGTAGGATGTTAGATATTGGCAATTTCTTGTAAATTCTGAAATGACGTCATGATGACGTCATCACGTGATTTTTTTATGATTTTTTCAATTTTTTGCACCTTTTAATCATAAATTGCTTATAAAACGTGGTATAATCTAAATTCTTTTTTAAACAGGCTTGATACGTCGTAACTGCTTTGAGTACAAAAAAAAACCTTTCAAATTCAGTTGAGTAATTTGAAAAAGTTATGACGAAACAGCTCGGCATTTGTGCACAAATGCAATCATGTCTAGTTTAGCTCTTTTTTTTCTATATAGGCGATGAAAAAGAAAGTTAGTGATGTTTGAAGCTTTGCAAGGTGTGGTGTTTTTTTTGGTTTTTTTATGTCATTAAGACTTTTTTCTTTTTCTTTTTTTAAGCTCCTTTTTTAATACAGGCCATGAAAAAGAAAGATGTTTGAAGCTTTGTACGGTGGGTGGGTGCTATTTTTAATGTCATTATAACTTTTTTTTTTTTTTTTTTTTTTAGCTCTGTTTTTTCTATATAGGCGATGAAAAAGAAAGTTAGTGATGTTTGAAGCTTTGCAAGGTGTGGGTTTTGTTTTTTTGTTTTTTAATGTCATTAAGACTTTCTTCAAGCTCGTTTTTAAATATGGGCCATGAAAAAAAAAGTTGTTGATGTTCTAAGCTTTGTATGGTGCGGGTAATTAAGAACTTGAGTAACTATTACGAGTAAACTTGCAGGTACAACCATGTGTACATTCTCTTTGCGGTACGCGTATTGGCTCTGAAAAGAGCATGGATGGTCCAGTTTTATGGCTCTGCTTGCCGCCAAATTCTGCACTTGACGTAAGCGGGGAATTACCTGCTTAGGCAAGTGCCAATTCTTTGCTTATTGTATTAAGCAGAGCCATGAGATTGGGCCCCGTTGTGGTCACAACGTTTCAAACAGTGTTGGCCCATTTCATGACGCGCAGTGCACTTACACTCTTAAATCCTGTCCCCCATTTTGGGAGTCAAAATGTACAGAAAGGAATTGACTTCCAAAATGGAGGAAATGGTGGACGTGTATTGTGCAGGGTAAGGGTTGCAAAGGGTAAATATTCCGCTTGTCTTTAGTTGTTTGGGGGAGGAGGGCATCCAGAGATGTTATTTGTCAGGGAAGAAGGTGTGTCTTTTATGTCAATTATACTTCTTCTTTTTTTGCAAACTCTTTCAGAGACAAGCCTTTAAAAAAAATTGCTGTTTTTTGTGAGAAATGAGAAATGTTACAAATGAGAATTGTTACCAAACGGAGCTTTTAAGATATTGAAGGGAGCTTGATGTTGACAGGCATGAAACATCTGCTGATTAGTGTTCTATTTTGCATTACACTTCAGCCCTGCATCTCCCCTCCCACTTCCGTTGAGTTAATCTGCTTTGGTTGTCAGCCCCACCTATATTATTTGGATGCACCACTGATACGGCAAAATGTACTGCCCCCCCCCCACTAAATTTTATTCATTGCGATTAGCAAATTGTGTTTTTATGAATAATCTGCTCCAGAGGTATTTTCTTTGCATTAAACATAAATTTGTTGGACGGGTGTCGCCTTTTGTAGTGTACATAACTAGGCCATATCGGAATTTATGGCTTTGGCTACAGTTATGGCTGTTACTAAGGTTCTTTTTATGGTCGTACTATACTTCAACGCATGATGATGTGGCAATCCAGCCATAGCGGTAAGCCTCCAACTCGGATATGGCCCTAGTCCCCATTTATTTCCATGTAATATTTATTTTCATGTAAATAATGACATTCCTGTTGTACATTTTTTTTTGCACTCTCGAACATCTTTGGATATAGAGAGTCGCACTACAAATAAAGCAAATAATTATTTATTTGTTGTTATTACTACAACATCTCTAAAGTCTTTAGTGTCTTTTCTTTTCCTTTGAAAGGTGTACGTTAGACGCCCAACTGGCAACACATCTTGGATCATGCGCATCGAGAATGGGGGCGCCCTCCTCCCAACCACCCAAGACTTTCCCCTCGCTGATGTTTCCTCGCTGCTTCTCCGTAACCGGGAGCTGGATCTAGACATAGACAGAGTGGAGTTTGATTACAGCGACCAGGAGATGATGCTGGACAAAGAGAGAGAAGGAGGGGCGGAGCTTGATGAACAAGAAATGAAGGGGGGATCGGCAGCAAAACAACAAGGTATTTAGTTTCCAGTCCACTTTTTTCTCAGTTGCTCGATTCATTTTAAACTTGGCACACATGGCAGTTTGTCAAGCAACTTGGAGGCAACCAACTGTACTGCATGCACAAGGAATATTGCTGCAGCACAAGAGACATTCTTCCAGCTGTAACTCACTATCACTGAGAAAATAACTAGAAAATTGAAAAATGAATGAGTTTTCTTATCAGAGTTTGCCTGGATCTGGTTGCCTGTAAATTGCCTAGTGGTGAACTGGCCTTAACAATGCGTGTAAAAAAAAAAAAAAATGTAATTGCACTGTTTAAATTCAAATGCACTAAAAGTAGCTCAGGGCTCCGACAAATTTTGGACCCATTGTAATTAATGGCAAATGCAGTGACTGTGACGCCATTATAGGGAGCTCTGCTTCTCTGATGAAAAAAATCTTTAGCCTCTGTTCAGTTTCATACAACGTTGCCTTGCATATGTAAGTGTGACCTTCTCCCACCGTAAGCCACGCATCTGAACTGGTTTCTGTAATTAATAGAAGTCTGAAGGACGTGCATTGGATTAATTTTTCTTTGAGGATTTATGGGAGGATTTATATGAGAAAATCATATTCTTTGGACTTGCCTTTCACCTACGTTTTGCATAGACTAAAGGTCTGAATGCTGTTGATTTCCGCCCCTGAATACCGTATTTGCTTGTTGAGAAAACGGGAAAAAAACTGCCACAATTTTCACAAGAACGTATATAGAGTCCATCCACATTTAGCGAAGTGATGGCAGGTACCAACTGCATCTCTGGCCGCAGCATTTTGCGACTGGACACCAACCCTCAGAATTCTGAGAAACGATTCATGCATGAATATTATCTCAGATTCAAATACTTTTGTTGATTTCTAACAAACATAGGCAATTCAGATGAAATTTGCAGGTTGTTATCATTACCATCTTTCTAACGAATAAGCTTTCAGATAGAAATTACACCTTTTTTTTCAGGGTCATTACCAAACGTAAACCCTACCCTTAAAAAAACCTTCTAGTCTCTCACCCTCTCAATCCCCTTCTTTCCTCCCCACTATAGAATAAATGCACAACTACACTCATCACAATTACTCATAATACAGTATTACTAATATTAATACTAAAATTAATATCCAACATTTATATAACACTGGGGCAAACCCCTTTTCTTAATGATAAGTGCACTGGGTTCTTTTGCATGCATTACACAACACACAGGACCAACGACTTTACGTTCCATCCGAAGGACAAAGCAATAATGGTTAAGTGTCTTGTCAAGACCGGGATTCGAACCCATGCTCTGCTGATCAGAAGAGCTTGAGTCCAGTGCGTTTGCACTGCATAGGGATATACATTATTGTCATTTCATTACTAATGCACTCAAGGTTTGTTGGCTCTAACTCATACAGATATCCCTGTTATCTGTGCCCAGCTAACAACAACAAAAGAAGACTTTATTTATTGGCTGTCCAAATTAGTGGTTGGGTGGCTGAAGGTTGAAGGTCACATTAACATGCATTGAAGAATGAGAGGGCAACACCCTTAGCAACAGCCACAGCTGTAATCACAAGCTGAAGTTGTTGTTTAGTATTCGTTCAGTTAGGATGCAGAATTGATTTTAGTTATTTTCTTTTAAAGGAAAATAAGTAATTTTATATATTTTTTGGGCACCCAAACAAAAATAGAGACATAAAAGAGAGACTGCCAACACAGAGGGCTAGAACTCAGTTGGTAGAGCACCCGCATTTTAATCCAGAAGTCATTGTTTCAAGTCCCACTCTAGTAAATTTGTCTTTGTTCAAGGAAGAATAAATTCAGTCTTCCTTTTTGTTTCCGTTTAACCCAGCAGCCAATTTTTCATCAAACTTTGGGGCTTATTTTTGTTGGGGCCTCCAAATGCCATTTCCTAGACTTTGACATGAAATCAGAAGGCAATATTTCTGAGGATAATTGGTGCTTGCATGAACTTTATTGATAATCAATGAGTTTTTAGTGTGTGTGTTTAGGGGGGTTTTGGGGGGTCATAATTTTCTTTTTTCACATTTCATTGTATTTGATCTTTCATGTTTTAACAATTGTGTTACAATTTCTACTATTTCATTTGGGGAAATAAATTACTCACCTTTTTTGCTTTAACGCTCTCTTATGTTCAATTCTCTTATATTTTAAACTAAAATGCATTTGCTTTAAGTGGCTGTATTTTGCACTATAATTTGCACCACTTGTTTTCTGAGTTATGGTGGTGGCATCGTTGTGTTCCTTTTTGTTTCTTTCTTTGAGATCTCTTGTTCTTATGTCATGTTGAAAACAGATTGATGCTCATCCTCTTCATGTTTGTTTTTACAAAAACAGTATATGTCAAGAGTTTGTGTTATTTAATTTTGTGAACTGAAAATGAAGCTCTGATATGACAAGATCAAGCTCCTTTACTGAATTTGTAAAAGCTCTGTAACTCATTTTTTAAAAAGATTGAAATACAAGGCATGTGTATAGACCACGTGACCCGTGACCCGCCACAGAGCCTGGACTTCCCGCAGGCATGATTTGTATACAGCTCAATAGCAGAAAACATGTTTTATGGAAGTTGCGCTATTTGGCAAGCATGGCAAGGGGGCATATCTCAAAACTTGTTCAGCTGTTACTTTTATAACACTTAAATTTATGTGGAAATTATTACATGAAGTGTAAGATTTTTCATATTACCATTTTGGTATTTTGCCTGCCGGGAAATGCTCTAGAATACACAATGTCATTTTGTACACAAAGGTTTCATGGTCCATTGCCTAGCCTTCAGGAGAATGAGCATCATTTTGTTGGTGGAAATATGTTTGTTTTTTTCATCTAACATGTGTTTGTGCCTTTTTGTTTTTCTGTTTTACCTGCATGTCTAACAACTAAAGCTAGCAGCCCTGACCTTTTAACCTTTGACCCCAATGAGAGCGAGGACTCTGCCACCTCAAGTGATGATGATTTTGGGCTCTCTCTTCCAGTAGTGGCGGATTACTCATTTGGCCACAGGCCAGCCATCAATATTGATTCGTCTTTTCTCTATCGAGGAAGCAGTTTCTCTGACGGTCAGCAAAAAAAAGAGACAATCGTTGAAATCACATCTTCTTAATTTGAGTGATAAGACTCGTATTTACTTATCAATCATTGACATGAAGTTTTGCATTACCAGCACTAAGGCCAATTTAAAAAAAAAAAAAAAAAAACACCAGTTTATCGTCCCTGTCCTCATTCTTTCTTGAAGCCGCATCCTTTTATTTTTTACCTTTAATGTTATTTTTACCCTTAAAAGACAAAATTTATGTATTTTCACCTTATCTTGGCAGCATTCTTTTGACGATTGATTTAATTTACTTATACTTTAGACTTCCAAGTTCCACAAAGCCAGCAATTTTTTTGTCTGGCTCTTTCCTCCATGAAAAATGTAAAACAACAAAATAATAAAAAGGCCCTCATCCTCCTCTTGCTGAGAAAAAACAGGACAATCAACTGGTGTATTTTGTTTTTGTTACTTTGCCAAAGCAAAAGACTTTTGTTATTGGTAGTGCAGCTTGTTTTTCTTTTGCTTTTGCCAAAATGGGGCTGAAAGCTGCATTTCCCCCTTAGATTTGGTGCAGTAATTATTGTTTCATGTACGGCCTCTTTGGGATCAGACATTTAAATTGAACCAGTATTGCAATCGGTGGTTGATTTCTGTTAACTCCATACACATATCACAATACCTTCTTTATTGAGTACAATACTCATTTCAATTTTATAATGGAGAAAATAGAATTAGCTTTTGCAAACTGCTTACCGATCAAAAGGGCCTATGGTATAAATGCAAACAATTTGTTAATGGCCTTACAATTTGACCCTAACAGAGTCTTTCTCGAAACCTTAAACTATTCCCTAATTATAAGTTCTTTTTTCTTTGGGGCCGGGTCTTAGCAGTTTCACATCCTTTGAAGAATACTTGGACATAAAATACAGCTGTGCAAGAATTCTTTAGGGTCTGATGATTCGACCCTAGCAGAGTTTCCTCAAAGGCTAATGATAAAATACAATTGAAGAATTTCATAATAATTCTTACTTTGTTTTTTTATGCCTTCACTTTACGTCTTCTTCTTTACAAATTTTTGTCTTTTCATTATGAGGAAAAACAAAGATAATTTTCCTTTTCTTACAAAAGTCTTTCTGAAGTCCATAAAGCAAAAGACCCATATTTTTTTGTTGTTTTTCTTATCATTTGTATTTACTACTTATCTATTGATTTATCTGCTTTGTACATGAAGATGGTGGAGAAGATTTCCAGTTGCAAGGATTCTCCAAACCGGAGCTTGGTCTGTCCCCACTAGGACACGATGTGTCCTATTACATTAGATACAGCTCAGTGCATAGAGACAGCTTGGATCAGGTAAGAGTTTATACAGATATACCTGAATACTATATGCAACAGGCTTGATATTCTTCCTACTTAAGTCTGATTACCTGATTTGTTTGGCCTTGGAAAAATCAGAAAAATTGTGATGAGCCTGATGAAAATTCTATTAAAACCTACTCCATTTGTCATCGTCCCTTGTACTGGATAAAATGTTCCTACTTTTTTCTAAGGACTAAATATCATGCCCGGTATAAAAACCAGGGTTATCCTGTTCCTATATGTAAGTGTGACGTAGTTCCACTGGTAAGCAATGCCCACTTCACACAAACTAACTCCAATGGTTAGCAGAAGCCTGTAGGAAATGCATGGAACCAGTGTTTCTTTGAAGATTTTTCTAAAAAGGAAATGTTCATTGGGCTTGGCTTGTACATGTTTTGCAAAGACCCAGGGTCTTGCCACTGAGATTCATAAGTTCGGTCGTGAGAAATGCCTTCGAAATCAGTGATTTTGTGTAAAATAGCTCACAAGTTGGGCTGGTAAATGTAGGTTAGTCTTTTGCGTATGTTCTGCAAGTATAAGTTTCTGTTGAGAATAAGAAATGCCTTTGATTGATGAAAGAAGTAATTTTTTTGTGTGTAAAATAAAGTGATTTTACCAAGGAGGCATTTGAACAGCTTTATTCCTTGTACTGTATCTCTTTGGAACTCCTTGCCTGGTGCATGTTTCCCTCCATCCTACAATCTAGACTGTTTTAAGAGGAATATCAATTTATACCTTCAGCTCCTCATAGTTCTTTTCATGTTAAATGTTTTCTTCTTGTAGCCCCTTACCATGAGTGGCCTTCAGCCTTGTTTGGGGCGAAGTTGAGTAGTTTTTTTTTAATTTTAATTATAGGCCTAGAGGCCTTGCCTTACAGTAGATGCACATGCTGGTTATGTGATGACTTACCAGTAGGATAAGTCTGAGTTCCAGGGTAATAGTTGAGTGGTTCAGCCAAAGTTCCAAGTTACTGAGATCTAATCCAAGTCATGAGTCATTGAGACGAGTCCATCCCAAGAGTAACTAACATTTAAACTGAGTCATGATCACTCAGGTCCAGTCCAAGTCATGATTCACTGAGACCAGTCTAAGGCACAATTTACCAAGGTTCGGTCATGCAAGTTCTGAGGTCCAGCCCACATCATGAGTCATTGAGACCAGTCCATCCCTCAAGTACTAAGATCCAAACTGAGTCATGAGTTACTCAGGTCCAGTCCAAGTAATGAATCATTGAGACCAGTCCATCCCTCAAGTACTAAGATCCAAACTGAGTCATGAGTTACTCAGGTCCAGTCCAAGTCATGAGTCATTGAGACCAGTCCATCCCTCAAGTACTAAGATCCAAACTGAGTCATGAGTTACTCAGGTCCAGTCCAAGTAATGAATCATTGAGACCAGTCCATCCCTCAAGTACTAAGATCCAAACTGAGTCATGAGTTACTCAGGTCCAGTCCAAGTCATGAGTCATTGAGACCAGTCCATCCCTCAAGTACTAAGATCCAAACTGAGTCATGAGTTACTCAGGTCCAGTCCAAGTCATGAGTCATTGAGACCAGTCCATCCCTCAAGTACTAAGATCCAAACTGAGTCATGAGTTACTCAGGTCCAGTCCAAGTCATGAGTCATTGAGACCAGTCCATCCCTCGAGTACTAAGATCCAAACTGAGTCATGAGTTACTCAAGTCCAGTCCAAGTCATGATTCACTGAGACCAGTCTAAGGCACAATTTACCAAGGTTCGGTCATGCAAGTTCTGAGGTCCAGCCCACATCATGAGTCATTGAGACCAGTCCATCCCTCGAATACTAAGATCCAAATTGAGTCATGAGTCACTCTGGTCCAGCCCAAGTCATGATTCATTGAGACCTGTCCATCGCTCGAGCCCAGTATTTGCTCTATGCATTAACCAAGCTTGCATTTTTTATTACTTTGATGCAGAGCGTCGACATGGCGACAATAATTGCTGATACTGCCAAAGATCTTGAGAACATTGCTGAGCTTGTTGAAGAATCTGACCCAAGCAGGAAGATTCTTCCCCGTTCCAGTTCGTGTCCCGATATCATAGAGTCTGTTGCGTCCACTCAGACGACCTCCATGGGGAGTGATGATCAAAATGATATCAGTACCTCTCCCAGAAACATGGTCAAGTCCTTCATGGAGAAACAGATGCCTACATCTAGCTCCTACAAGGAGATGTCAGTCTTGGAGCAGCGGCTTCAGCGAGATGAGGTTGCTCTTGGATTTGTTAGGAGAGCCTCAACCACTGCAAACGAAGATGAAACTGTCTCTGGAGAAGCTGGCAAAGCCAAAGAGGACCTCGAAGACCCATCATTAGTGAAGACTGACCCCTCCACAGCAGCCGCGAAACTGCCTCCTCCACAGTTTCTGACACCGGACGATTCTGCTTCAGACACCCCAAGCCCGATGAGACGACGAGTTCGGCCGGCAGAGAGGAGGCCAAGGCCTGTCTCCCTGCCACCTCAAACAGATGTAGAGAATCTGGATGAGAAACAGCAAGGTTTCCTTGGAGAGGATGACCCCTCCAGGAGTAATCAGGGGGCAGATTTACATCCCCTAAGGCGGCCACGAGGGCACACACTGTCCTCGTTGGGGTCTACCTCCTCCTCTGACGACAACGCCGGGAGAAAGAGACGAGTCTCAGAAAACCGATCCCGAGTGATGACCAGAACTGGTCTCAGTCCAAGGTATGTGTCAATAAGGGTGGATCTGTGTTGCAAAGTTGATATGATCTAATCACAGGGTCACACTTGGCAAAATGGCCAATGTACATACTGTGTGTTCGGGTATAGTGTTACAAAGTTATAATTTCAAAAGATTTAACTAATTAACGTAATTAAGGTACTTGGAGCGATATGCCCGATATGTGGGCAGAGGATTCCCCCCCCCCCCATTGTTCACATATTTTAACACACTGTTTTTCTCTTTTACTGAAGTACATCCCCCCCCCTCGCCCTCTAAAATCCTCTAAAGAATTCCTTAGATTTCAAGCACACAATGAAGACACAATAGAGGGCGGTACCACCATACCCCAATATTGAGCACCAAGTGTACTCTTTAAGGACCAGTCACGTCTTTCTGCGACTTTTCCCAGCTTAACACCTTGACTTTTATCAGTTTTTGACTTATTGTTTTCTACTCAGCTTCGTGTTCTTGCAGATGTATTACTCTCCGGTGTTCTCTGATGACCAAGAGAGACCAGTGGCTTTGCCGTTTTCACAGGTGAGTAAATTAGTAGATCATTAGCTGGACATGTAAATGATAAGTTTCACAGCTCCACTCACATTAATCATAGTATTTGGTTATTTTATAGCAGACATATCCTAGTAACTAGATCAAGGTACTGTGCAATATTATAATCCCTGTTCATCGGGTATATGTCAACCATTCTTCAAACTTTCTCAACTCCCTGGGGAGCCTACAACTTAAAGCTGCTATGAGCGGTAAGGCATTAATCCAACATAATGCCCGTTCTGCCCTTACAAGTTTTCGTTTACACATGTGGGTAAAGAGAAGCAATTTAAGGTCAAGTTTCTTCCTCAAGGACAGTAGCATAACCAGACATTTTCGTTTGCTATTTTTTCGATCTCATGTGGGGGGAGGGGCAAGGGCTCTGAGCGGGGGGCTCCTGCCCCAGCTCGCCACTGCTGAAAGACACAAGCATCATGACTGGTCAGGCTGGGATTCGAACCCACTCTCCGATGACTCTGCCACCAGAGTCTGAAGTGCTAGACCACTCATCCACAACACTCCACAGACATGTACTGTAGATATCAGACAGATATGTGAGATATAATATCAGAGAGACTTGTGTGACTACACATCAAATCTTGAAATGAATTTTCTAAAAATATATGTATGTTCTTAATTAAATGTACTTTTTGGTTGAACATACAACAATTTACTAGAGTGGGGTTTGAACCTGCCTCCAGATTAATGTGCTGCTCTACCTATTTAGTCGTCTAGCCCTTATGTTGGCTAACTTCCTATTTTGTCATTATCTCTTTGTTCTGGTGTGCCAGTCAGCCAGTCAGAAGCATGGAGATCGCCAAAATTTGGCTAGATGGTTCAGTTGGTAGAGCGCCGGCATGTTAACCTGGAGGTCACAGGTTCATATCCCGTTCCAGTCATTTTTTTCTTTGTTCAGCCCGAAATTAATTACAATTTACCCAGTCAGTTTCCCTCGTGGTTTAGTACTTGTTAATTTCATGTGAGAAACCATGACATTTGGCATTGTTGATATCCTTGTGTAGGTGCAAAAAGTAAGTAGCACTTACATTACACGCTGTTTGAAATTGTCAGAAAAATCGTACCTCGCTAAAATAACCCGCAAGTGCACGCCAAAATACGACGCTTTTGAGCAGAGCATTTTTGCCCCCCCCAAAAAAAACGAGATACAAGGTTTTTGCACTAACACGCCGATATTATTGCCATTTGTGTTTAGGTGACTCAGCGAGCTGTGAAGGTGCTGGACCGAATCCCACCGTACGACACACACAAGATAGGAGTGCTGTATGTTGGCTCTGGGCAGGTAGGATACACATCAGCTAAAAATGACTGCCCTAAACTACAAATGGAAATGGATTTGTTATGCCGTGTATCTGTTACAGAGGGGCGCCAAGGTCAAATTCATTTATGTAATCCACTCATTGAAAATACATGGAGTCCTTATGAAAATGGGGGTAAAAATTACAATTGTGTAACCTCATGTTAAAATGGTGTAAAATTATGCTGTGTTTGATACCTTCAGGTGTAATTTTTGTTATCCCAAAACATTTGATGACATCAGATTTCATGTATATGGACTGTACGTTGTTGTACTGCGTTTTTCTTGCTCCTTCCTGAATTTTTATGATATTCTATCAAAATGGCATTAAATTTGACTGCTTACTAGGACAAACATTCCTCTTAAAAATGTACAGACCCATTAGTTGTTGATGGCCGATGACGTAATGTTTCAAAATTCGATCAGAGAGAGTATCAAATAAATTGATATTTTACACCATTTTAACAAGAGACTTTTAATTTGTTTTCCCCATGTTCATGAGGACTCAATCTAGAATTTGACCTTGGACACCCTCTTTAAAGGCAGGGTACACTTTTGGTATTTACTCCAAAAGTTAATGACCATAAAAATTTACTTCGTAGAGAGCACTGGAGAGCTGTTGTTATTATAAACATTGTTAGAAACTATCCCCTTTGAAGTCATGTAATTGTTGAGAAAGAGGAAATTTTTCACCCAAACATTTGAGTCTGAGAAAGGCTTCAGTAGACAGATGGAGCCGAAGCGGGAGGTGTAGTCAAAGCTGTGGTCTCAAACAGAGCCATGGGTTGTGTCTGAATTGGCGGCTACAGCTGCGGCTACGGCTGGATCGATGCGTCATCATGCAGTGAAGTAGAGGATGCCCTTAGCAACAGTCGTAGCCTTAGCTATAGCCACCAATTCAGATACAGCCATAGACTCTATTCCAGCCAATCCATAAAGGGTGCCACCTATTGGCGGAATGTTTTCATATATATAACAAGGTGCTGAATATTGTTTCTTCCCTGACAGACGAATGATCAAGCAACGATTTTGTCCAATCTCTACGGTTCGGCTCGCTACGTGGAGTTCCTGCAGGGTCTCGGTAGACTGATATCCCTGAAGGATGTATGCCCCAATGAGGTGTACACTGGGGGTCTGGACCACCAGGGGAGTGATGGAAAATTTGCTTACTGGTGGCATGACGATATCATGCAAGGTATGAACACTATTAATTATAAGAACAATTGGATGCCTTGTTTTTGTTCTACAAAAGGAACTTACCCCATCACCCTGGGGGGAAGGGTTACAACTTTCTTTTATAATTTGGGTTTAAACAAAGACAAATTGACTGGAGTGGAACGCGGATTAATGTACCGGCACTCTACCAATTGGCATTAAAAACTTTATACTTACTCGATACTTATTATTAAAAAGTCACATCTCCTTAAGGTGATCCCTTGGCTGCCACTTCCTATGTTGTATCATAAACTTTGGTGTGATCCCTGGCTACACGGCAGCTAACGGTTGAATGGCTTCTGACTGCTCCCCTGAACAAAAATAATGACTAATAGGGAGACCGCCAACAAAGGGCTGGATAGCTCACTTGGTAGAGCGCAGGTCTGTAATCCGGAGGTCGTTGGTTGAAGTCCCGCTTCAGTCAAATTTTCTTTGTTCAAACTCAAATTAACATTTTTTTTAGTAATACAAATAAAGTTAACATCATGACAGAAGAGTTAGCTGAGAGCATACATTTTAAACTAATGAACCTTGAACTGTGACTACCCCAATCTTTATCCCCTGGTTTAGCCAGACATGGGAACTACAATTACATAATTAGTCATTATTATTAATTATTTCTGAAATTAAAACAAGAATGCTACATAAGTGCACTTAAGTATCACTGTAGCTCTTAAACCTGAGGAAACCTGTAAACAAGGGTGCTTGCTATGTGAACCAGAAACACTGGGGTTAACCCCTACTCTTCCACGATAGGTGTTCTGGGTTCTTTTACGTGCACTACGAATCCTAGTCCATGGGACCTACTATTTAACGTTGTATCCGAAGGACAAAGCAGTCATGGTAAAGTATCTTGCTCATGGACACAAGTGCCACGACTGCGACTCCAACACACACTCTGCTAATCAGAAACACCAGAGCTTTAGTCCAGTGCTCTTATAAATGTTTGGTCACGACATGCCACAGCTATGACTACTGTAATTTAATGGTTTTTATATCAGTTGATTTTTGACCCATTTATTTATTTTTTTTCTTTGTTGTAGTGATATTTCACGTTGCTACCTTAATGCCCAACAAGGAGTCAGATCCTACATGTAACTCCAAGAAACTTCACATCGGTAATGACTTTGTGTCCATCGTTTACAACGAGAGAAACGAACCCTACAAACTTGGGACAATCAAGGTGAGTCAACACTAACTGTTGCACACTGCTGTAATAGGTCCATGGTGTTTTGTACACCCGAGGGGGCAAATGGCACCTGAGGGGGAGAGGGGGGAACAAGCATTATAAAGTAAAATAAATTGTATTTCTTTATTTCTTTTTTTGTTGAACATTGCATTTCGTTGTTTAACATTTAGTTGAAGAAATTCAAACACTTGAACAGGAATTTACCTAATTCAATTTCATTAAGTTTGGTCAAAAATCAAATTTCTGATCTCATCTTTGGAACAGGAGAGAAACCTCTTCTGTCAATCTGGAGACAATCTGTTGTTATCTTTCCACATTAGTATTGCAGCAAAATTGGCATGGTTAAAAAAGCAGAAGAACAGTGGCAAACGAATTGTAAACAACAATGGCAGTCGGTTGACACAAATGTTGCTTCACTGTTCCCTACAGCACATCGCACATGAATGTAAATCACTTTACATAGTACCATTTGTGCCTAAGTATGCCTCTAATTACAACCTCATACCCAGGGCTATTATATTGTACAAGGCCGTGGAAATGAACAACTATGAGCACAATCAAGGTAATGTACCCCATGCGGTATATTACTCAAAATTTATTACCGCCGTATAACAATTTATTTTTAAACTGCCTTAAACAAATTTTTGAAATTGTCTTTTTAAATTGTATTCTTCGGAAACCCTTTGTATTGTAATGTTGTAATTGGGAAATTGCTTTTTTACCTTTGTAGTTAGCGCTTTGAGGCCATTATGGCAATTTGGCGCTTTATAAATATCTTTTTTTTAATTATTATAACAATCTGGTTTTTTGCCTTTATGTCAGACGCTAAATATAAGGGAATCAAAATTAGTGGTGGGTGTGTGAGAGAACTAATGGGCTGTGACTAATCAAGGAGTCATGAATATTTGCTGTTTAAATTAGTCTTTTAGTCACTCATGAATCTGTTGAAAACCAACTACGAAATTAAAATTTGAAAGGAATCGTTTTAGGAATAGTATTGTTGCAAAAAAGGGTTATCGTTAGAAGTATTGTTGGATTGGTGTAGAAAGTCCACACTTTTGGCTACAACTGGGATGCAGAAAGTTATGTTGGGCCCAAATGCTACCCTTTGCGCCTCCCTGTATCACCACCACTGCCAACTTCTCATTTCAAAGAAAATATCCAGTGTATTTGCCAACTTGTTTGGTGTTTTGGTAGTAAAGTCTGTGTCGGGCTAAGATGGTTAATCAAACCAGTGCTAAAATCCGGTTTCATTGGCATTAATGGACCAAGAATATTTCTATTCCCCCTGGACAGGATGCCAGTCCATCGCAGGTTACTCCCCAGCTCTCACCGGTACCCTTTTGTACTCCTTGATGAAGAGAAGCACTTATAATCAAGTGCCTTGCTCAAGGACAGAAGTGTCTTGACTGACCATGCCAGGATTTATCCACATTCTGTAAAGTACAGAACTTGGAGTCCACTGCCCTAGACCGCTCGGCCACGACACCCCACATGTTTTGGTAACCTCATGTAAGAGCGAATTTTCCAATAACTATGATGTTCTTCTGTGTTGTCTTTCTAGGGTCAGTTCAACTTTGCTGAGATCGTCATTGAACCTTTGGACAGTGAGAGCAACCTAGTGACTGTACAGGCAAAACCAGGTACGAGGCACATCCTGTTGACTACTTTACAAAAAGAATCAACGCATAAATGTTGTTGTTTCTCTCATAATTCCTCATGACCCCTCCAAAAGGATATCAACTGCTTATTCTTATATGTTTGCTTTTGATGGAACCAGTTCTACACAGCCAAACAAGCTATATGTTACATTGGGCAAGTACTTAGATTAATGTAAAGACCAGTAAGCAATGAATCGATCAGGCATGCAACATCTCAACTTATTTCCTCTTCTGTTTTTTCTCTTCTTTTTTGCTAAGCAGAAACCTGTTAAGCATTGTTGTCTGCTTAAGCAGCTCTATGAAATTGGGCCCAGGTATTTCAGTCACATCAGCAGAGTCTGTGGATTTTGAGTTGCAGTATTCATTTCTGATGGATTCCGGGTGTTTCCTATATATAGAGTAGTTGCATTCCCTGCCTTCTACTCCCATGGATCACAGTTTGAATCCTGTCTCAAACCAGAGTCTTGCATGTGGATGGCGGTCCAGTCCCTACATGGGTTCTCCTTAAAAATGGGATTTTCCTTCCACATTTAAAGCTGGACATTCCTTGACCATACACCACGGTGTATAGCTAACCCAGTAGAGACCATAAAATTCTGTGTAATAATCACCATACGACCAGGCATTGCTAATCTTTTTGATTTTTTGCACTGTTATTTTCAGGAAAAATCTCAGGAAAATAATGAAGAAACAGAAATATATGGTTTTGTTTTAGAATTGTAGAATCTATTTTTACATGGGAAACATTGGAAAAATTTCAAATCGGTCCCATACTTTTTCCTTGACCCTCACGTCTGAGCAAAAAAGTTGGTCAAATCTTGCAGCGTTTTGGTACCAACCACTTGGGGTCGCTATGGTCTCTAAAGGGTTAAACCAAATTTGAATTCTTTATCTCCGATGCAAATTATTGTATCTGTTAAGTTGAACATTGTCTGCTATTGATTCTGTTATTGGCACACGTATGATGTATAATAATGTAATAAATAAATGAATAATTAAATAAAATTTAACTTTGATTTGTTTACATTTTAGATTTAGAAGCAATGATCGGAAGTAGAGGTCCACGCATGATAACCAATAAGAACCTGCCCCTCTTGGTTCGACAGATGGCACTACATGCCAATGTAAGCTTTCCTTCAGGAAAATTGAGTCAGAATTTTTCATTTTCTGTATTCCCCAAAATGTTACTGTGTCCTAGTACAGTAATTTTTTTCGGAACATTTAGGCATTTCAGGAGTAATGGTTTTCTTTGAAAAAATGTTGCCACAATAAAACCCTAACCCTGACAAAGGGTTTCATAATAAGCACTAGGATTTGTGTTTCTCTTGTGAGGAAATGAGAGTATGAATTCATCAGAGTTGCAAACCTTGGCTGTAAACCCTACCGAATAATCTGCCATGGTATTCTGGAACCTTGGAATGCTCAGACTTACCTTCCATTAAGCCGAATACAATGATAAACGATGGTGGCAGCCTGTCCATTCTCGTATGCCACATTTGTATAACTAGAGGACATAGATTTGGAATCAGGGATAACACAATAACCCCCCGGAAAAGGGAGATTATAAGCATAAATTACAGTAACTTTTATCCCTCTTGGTACGGGTAAAACAAAGGGTAGCACGATAGCCATCTAACTGCCTGCAAAAAATTGAGGGAACTCTCTAAGTAATTCCTGCAACCAAAACCATTTACCGTGAGTCAGTCTAGAAAAATATGGCGTGTATTTACGTCATTCAACTTGCAGTTGTTAAAAATTATGAATTCAAAGACAATATTTTTGAAACAAATGTTTTGTAGATTTTTTTAGCTACAACGTGTTATTATATACCATGCCAGATATGTGGTGGAGGATGGCCCCCCCCCCAAATGTTCCCACTCTTATCCTCTTGTAAAGAAGTACCCCCTAAAATCTGTTAAAGAATTCCTGATATTATCAAAGGAAATGAATGACACAATGGGGGGGGGGGGGTTACGCCATTCCATATATCGAGCACCAATTGTGTATTCATTACAATTTATGTTCTCAGAAAGTCCAATGTCAATTTTTGGTATTCTTGTTTTCTTTCAACAGCTTGCGTCTCAAATCTACCAGAGCCAGATGAGGGGCACCCTGGCAGAGGCCTACACCTCCAACTGGCTTGAACGTCTGCGACAAATTAAACGCCTCCGTGGTAAGATCTCTCAAGGTACTCCTGTGAATTCCTTGGCTGCAATGGCCGCTGCTTCCTCCGTCAGACAGCAGGAGAAACGTAAAGGATCACCGGGGGCACTGGATGATTTTACCGATTACGCTTGAGAGTATCAACAGGATTTTAGGAAGAGCAGAAGACTTCAGGACCAGACATTTACTTTATTTTTTCTTGATAGAATTTGGAGTGAACGATACAAGTTCTTTCACTGTTTTGTTGTTGTTGCGAAAGTTGTGAATCTATGAAACATTTGACCTGATAGGGAATCTAAAAACACTGTACAAAAGGTAAGTTGGCTATCCTCTTTTTGCAATAGACCTTATGCACATGACGTCATTTGAGTAGGGCGCCCTCGTGTAGAGGTCAACAGAAGGTTGTTCATCGGCAAATCCTGTGCCCCACGTGTACCTTAAAAGGCTAATGTTTCCATTGTTTTATCATTGGTTTACCTCTAAGATGGCAGCTGGATGATGTCAATGCATAAGTTCTATTAGTACAAAGATGTGACTGCTTAAGAAAAGGTGTTCTCAAGTTTTGCGAAACCAGTGTTGTTTAAGTTCATGCGCAAATGTAATTTGCATATTTGACAAGAAGGACTGATCCTGATGTATTTAATAGATAAAACAGAAAAGGGGAGTGTTGTTTTTTCATGTAATAAAGCTGTAATTAATAAATACAAACTCCATTTAATACAGTGCAATGATTGATAAATTAATGAATATTCTGGGAACTTAGTGGATCTTACTGGCTTTTTAGATTTCAGAGAGTGGGTCCAACATGCTTCACTCTTGGTCATCGACCCTAGATAGAAGCCGTCCCTCCAGACTGTAGACATGTCGAAGGCATTTGACACACCTCATCCTTCTTTAAAAACTGGCTACTTCTTTTAATGTCCAGTGCGAGTTGTGGCATTGGGTTCGATCTTTTCTGACGGGTCCTCTTGGGTTGACATTACTTCTGGTGTGCCGCAGGGCATTGTTTTTGGGCCGTTACTGTTCAATCTTTTTATTAGTGATTTATCCCATTCAATTTCCTCTAGTTATGTTTTGTTTGTAGACAACATTCTTTTTTACCGCACTATAGATGAACACTTGACTTTAAACAGGCTCAAAAACTGGTCCGATGCCAATGAAATGACTTTCAATGTCAGTAAAACCAAAGTTATGCATATCACTAGATGCAGGCATTTCAATCCACTAGTATACAGCTTAGGTACACTTCCAATCGAAACTACTCAATCGTTTCAGTACTTGGGGCTCACAATTGACTCCAAACTCTCATGGGCCACACATACCTCCTCCGTAGTAGCTAGAGCCAATCACATCCTAGGTTTTGTAAGAACAGTTGCCAGGAGTTCCTGTCCAAAGGCTTTATTTTCATTGTATAAATCTCTCGTTCTCCCAATCCTAGAGTATGGTCTTCCAACATGGCACCCATATACTTCAATTCAACAAAATCAGCTTAAAAAGGTTCAAAGAACAGCTACCCGACTTGCTCTGAAACAAAGAGGTGGAGAAATGTCTTACGAGGATAGATTGCAGCACCTTAACTGGCATCCTGTAACAAACAGGCATGACTATTTGCTCAGTGCCTTCGTGTTCAAGGTTTCACATGGCACTTCTCACTGCGAATCAATTCTTGCTAGTATTTCCATTAATCCTCGTCATCTTGACTCGCTCAAATTCCGTCATCTTCCTGCTCGCACAGACTCACTATTCCACTCACTTTCCCATTGTTTTCCCAGATTGTGGGACACTTTTCCTCCACCCACTTGGGAGGCTGCTGTGATACACCCTCTTTTGACATTTCTCCACCAACTAAAAGACGTATGTTTGAACCCAGTTTTGCATTAGATATTCACTTTGGAGCATGCAGGTCATGAACACAGCCATTATTGGTTCCAATTTCCTGTCCTTTGTGTTGAACATGGAGGTTTGAGTTAATCCTTCTGTTCTATAGGTCATGCGTGGGGCAGCATGCTTCCAAGCAACAGTAATTTAGTTGTCTCTGACCCGCATGACTTGTTGTTGTTTTTCCCAGGTTTTCTTTTCTAGTTTTCTGGTTTTGTTCCCCCTCCTGCATGCTCCACCCTCACTCGCTCAATCCGTTTTGGTTCTTACATGTAGGTGTCTTTTTCCATTGTTTTTATTGTTTGTTTATTTATTTTATATATACTTTTTTTTTATTTACTTATTTTTTATTTAATTTTTTAGCTGTGCACCTATTTGTTTACTTTATTATTAATTATTTGTTCATACTTATTACTGATTATTTTTCTAGGGTCTACTAACTTATTTGTTTGTTTTCTATTCGTTTGGTTTACTTCTTTATTCATCCTTCTTGTATTTGATCCTTTGTAATTCAGTTTTGTTTGTTTTGGTCAAATAGATAATAATAAACCATGGGCGAAACCATTACTAATTGCCTCATTGTTGTCATAAATATTGTGTGTGATTATTGCAGCAAGTGATTAGAGAGCTCTTTACACACTATTTTACTGACTTTGATAGTGTTTTTAAAGGAACTATTTTTCAGGAGGACTGGTACTGGTGTAAACTTCATAATCTGTGAACTTTCACATTGTAAATATTCAATTTGATAATTCCCAAGTGTAACCTGTGACATAACATGTTTACAAAAGAACCTGGACTTCCTACACGCACGATTTGTACACAGCTCAATGGGAGAAAATGATTAAAGTCTGGTTTTTTTTATAAACTTTTGTTATGAAGAAAGGGGGCACATCTCAAAACTTCTAGAGCTGTTATTTTTGTGACGCTTCAATTCATGTGGAAGTTATGACATAAAATGTAAGATTTCCCTTATGACTAGTGCAGTATCTTTCCTGCCAGAAAGGCCCTGGTATGTACAAAGTCACGTTGGTAACATTTTGTTACTATACCTAGTCTGTAATGTTTTCTGCAGTACCGCCTTACTATAATAATCATAATAATAATAGTAATGATCGTTAGCATTCGAGACAGACTCTGCTAGGGTCAAAATGGCAGGCCACCAAGTAATTTGTGCAATAATAATAATAATAAAAATAATGGATACTTATATAGCTCCGGTATCTACAAATTTTGATGCTCATGGTGCATGAACAAAGTTGCTCCTGGACCATTTATCTTATTCCTTAATAGCTAATCTCCTGTCACCAAGCATGTTGCATCATTCATCAAGCTGAATCAGTCAGGCTGACAAAACCATTTTGTCCTCACAAGTACCCGTTTACTCCTGGGTGAAGTTAAACAGTTGTAGCTAAGTGTCTTAGTCAAGGACGGTGTGCCAATGCACTTTCATGACTAGTATGACAACAAATGAAGCGGGTGTGCACGAACATGCTAATGCCTTTCTTGCACATGAACAATAAGGCGCAACTGCTTTCAATTTGCATATTCAATACTACCCTCTAGTGGCAGGTTGGAACGGGCATTGTAAAGTAACTGAAAACATTTTTTTTTTTTTCAGAGGAAAAACTTGAAAATAATAAGTTGAAGAAAATATTTCAGTTAGAAACAAGTCATGATTGTACTTCGAGCTTACTTTTTTATTATGAATTTTGATGACGTAAAAAATGTTTCAGTAATATATATGATATAGCATTATCAAGAAAAAATTGTAATAAAAGAGTACACAAAACAGAAAATGAAGTATATTTTGTGTGAATTAACCTACCATGAAAATTTCATCCTAAACCATCCTGAACCCATCAAAAAACACCTGGAAAACGCCCAAAACTGTAGACCGCACTCCACATTGGTCTCCAATGCTTGCTCTAGTCACCAACAATGTTGAGACAAATTAAGAACTCACTCCGCGTAGTAAAGTTAATAACATGAAGTCCCCTCAATCCACTAAGCATAAGTAGAAGTCCCCGCTGATTTCCCACCTTCTGCCCAGGTAGCAGTTAATAAGCAGGACAGTTCTTCTCAGAACTAAGTTGTCTCCCGAATTCCGATATTTACTCCACGGCAGTAAAATAAAAACCAAAACCTAGTTCTCAAAGAACAAATCTACACAGCAAAGTAGATATACACATGGTGTTACCGCAAACAGAATATACATTTATACCTCACCATGCACTGCCTCAAGAATTATAGAGAAATTTGTTCTTACTGTGTTTTTAATTGTCATTGTGCAAAACACACTACGAAATGCAATATGCACAAAAAGTCAGCTACGAGAGTTCACACCGTGTCAATTCCACTTATGAGATGTAGCTTGCATTTGTTCCTCCAGACTGTTTTCATTTCTACATAAGCAATTAAATTAAACTTTCTTTAAACTTGCGATTTTAGGCTCTAAATTGATGCAGTGGGCTCTTCTGATGCCTTTTTATGTAACTTGACCCAGGATAAGCTTTACTTTGGGAAAAAAATTATACTTGATCAAAAGTCCAAAAATGGAAAAAATCATAAGGGGTAAGTCCAGCATTTTTATCAAACTTGGGCCATATGTTTAGTTGTGATTATAGGCTCTAAATTGATGCAGTAGGCTCTTCTGATGTCTTTTTATACTTGACCTAGGATATAGGTTTTTTTAAAGGAAATATGAACTAAGAGAGGTTTGCGGTAACACCATGTGAAAATCTCTTTTGAGTAGTGTAGGTGTTGAAAACCCTAAGATCAACAAGCCCGAAGTCCCCCTCCGCCTGCTTCAAGAGGTTCCACTACTTACAAAACAGCCAAGTACCTCGCCAAAGTTCTTCAACCCTTGGTGGGTCACACACCCCACCACTTGTCCAATGCAAGCCAGTTTGTGGACATCACCCGCAGCCTGACCATTCAGCCCACTGACATCCTGGTTAGTTTTGATGTCGAGTCTCTGTTCGCCAACGCCCCCACAGATGAGGCTTGCCTCATAGTGAAGGAGAGACTTACCCATGACCCCTACTTGTCTGAGCGGACTGATCTTTCACCTGATCAAATTAATTACCTCCTTTTAATCTGTGTTTCTTCTAGTTGTTTTCAATTTCAAGACAAGTTCTACAAGCAGACAGCTGGGACCTCCATGGGATCTCCTATATCCCCGGTCCTAGCTGACACCTTCATGGAAGAGTTTGAGCTGTCATCCCTACTCACTGCCGATCTCCAACCCAGCTTGTGGCTCCGCAACGTGGATGACACCCTCATCATTTGGCCCCACGGACCAGACTCTCTCCTCCAGTTTCTGCAGTATCTCAACCAGCAACACCCCAGAATCAAGTTCACCATAGAGCAAGAGCAGTCCAGCAAGATAGCTTTCCTTGATGTCCTCATCACTAGGAAACCAGACGGCAAACTCCACTACAGCATCTACAGGAAACCCACCCACACCGACCGATATCCCAACCAGCGATCCTTCCACCATCCAAGAATCAAGTCTTCGTTCAACCGCACCCTGGTTCAATGTGCCTACAACATCTGTGACCCAGACAGCCTTCAGCAGGAGTTGCAGCACATCAAGACTATAATGAAGTGCAACGGATACAACTCAAGACAATTCAAGAAAGCAAGCCAGTCACCAATCCCGACCGAAGGGATTCCTATACCCGAAGTCAACCAACCACACCCTCAGTATGTTTGCCCTACCAAGGTCCCCCCTCCCACTCTCTGCAGCGTATCTACAGCAAGCAGGGATCAAGGTCTACCACTCTGCTCTCAAGAAACTTCACAGCTCTCTTCAATCTCTCAAGGACAAGCAAGATCCCTCCACACATGCAGGAGTTTACCGCATTCCCTGTGAATGCGGGAAGGTTTATGTCGGGGAAACCGGGCATAACCTTCCCACTAGACTCAAAGAACATCAAGCCCACAGAAGGAGGGGAGATTATGAGAAGTCAGCCATTGCCAGGCACTCCAACATCACCGACCACCGAGTAGACTGGGGTGTTGCAGATATATATTTCATTCTCTACTTAGAATTAGAAGCACCACATATGTGGTGCACATGTCAGATGAACAAACTTAGTTGATAGAAATCAAACTTTTACCAATTGTGTCATTTAGTTCCACTCACTTCCCATGTAACATGCAGATTGATCGCATCTACAATACAGCATGTCCAGCTCACATACTCTAATACTCCAAGGTAAGATTATGATACCTCATTATGTATAAAGGGAAGGTTAAGCATGAGTTTCTTTGCAATCAATGATCTACAGGCTTCTTGGCCAATGTACCAAAATCCAACACCACACAAGTGACAGTGAGGCTAGTTCACTACACAAGTGGAGCATGGGTAATGTACCACTAAAAGGTAAGTATGGGCTTTTTCAATAGAGTATCGACCTCTATCCTCACAGGTACCCATTTATACCCCTGGGTGAAAAGAAGCATTTATAGTGAAATGTCATGACCGGGATTCTAACCCACAACCTGATGACTAAACCACCAGAACTGGAATTTGGTACTCTAAACTGCTCGGCCATGACACTCTATTACAATGACACCCTCTGTTCCCCTGCTCTTGGGACTTTGTTGCCCTGGTCAGTAGCCTATCAAGAGGGGCCTGGGGGGCACGTACCCCCACCAATTTTCAGTGCCCCCTCTCCCCAAGGTACCCCCAGGAAAAAAATCGCAATAGTGCTCACAAAAAGAAAACAAAACAAGAAAAGGGAAAAAAGATGAAAATTAGTGTTTGCATGATCTAATGTAGTGAATGATTATGATCGTTATCGCAGAGAATTTAAGAGAATGGTGGCCCCCTGCACCGCCTCCTTCTATGTTGAAAGCATGACCCCCACCACTGACAAACCCATTCCCCCTCTGGTTCCCCCACTTGAAAGCAATGTCCCCACCCTCTACACACACTGAAAAAAAAGCCCTGGCTACACCGCTGGCCCTGGTCTTGGGTATTATGTTGCCCTGGTATTGGTATTTTCCTTCCAGTTGCATGTGGGTCATTTCAGAGAATCTGGTAAATCTTGTGGTACATCTAAAATAGTGTTTGGGAATAAAGAATATGGCCATGGGTACTGTCTGTGTTGATGCTATTGACTTGTTATTTAATGAAATATTAACTCTTATTTGTTCCTTAGAAATCAGCTGCAGTAGCCATGAGTTAAAAGTCCTCCTTTAAGCCAGGCCAAGAACCAGTAACTGCTCAGCTGGTTAAAACACTCAAGGAAATAGGAGTTCATGGACAAGTGTACCATGGTCATGCATTTGAAGGAAATCTTGTGCACAGATGTTGCAAGGTTAGTTGTCACAAGTGGAAATATTTCAGAACAGTTCTTCTCAGATATAAGTAGTCTCCTGAATTCCATCATCTACTCCTGCGGCAGTAGAATAAAAAGCAAGACCTTGTTTCCAAAGAACAAATCTACACAGGAAAGAAGATATACACATGGTGTTAACACAAACAGAAAATACTTTGATATCTCACCATGCAATGCCTAAAGCATTATAGAGAAATTCATTCTTACTTTGTCATCATTGAGCAAAACAGACTACAAAAAATGTAATATGCATTAAATAAGTCAGCTACGAGAGTTCACACCATTTCAATCCCACTTATGAGATGTAGCTTGCACTTGTTCCTGATCCAGACTGTTTTCATTTCTTTATAAACAAAACAATTTTGGGGTAAGTCTAGTATATTTATCAGATTTGGGCCACTTTCTTTTAACTTGCTATTTTAGGCTCTAAATTGATGCAGTGAACTCTTCTGGTGCCTTTTTATGTAACTTGACCCAGGAGAAGTTTGACCCCTTGCACTTGTTCCTCCAGACTGTTTTCATTTCTTTATTAGCAACTCATTTTTGGGAAAAGTCTAGCCGAATTTTATTAGATTTGGGCCACTTTCTTTTAACTTGCTATTTTAGGCTCTAAATTGATGCAGTGGACTTTTCAAGTTTTCTTGTGCCTTTTTTGTTTTAACTTGACCCAGGATAAGCTTTACTTTGGAAAAAAAATGATACATGACCAAAAGGCCCAAAATTGAAAAAATCCTAAGTGGTAAGTCCAGTAATTTTTTCAAACTTGGGCCATTTTTCCAGTTGTGATTTATGGCTTTGAAACCATGCAGTAGGCTCCTCTTATGCTTTTTTATGTAAATTGACCCAGGATATAAGCTTTATTTCAATTTTCATTCTCTACTTAGAATTAGAAGCAACATATGTCAGATGAACAAACTTTGTTGTTGTTTAAATCAAACTTTGACTAACACCTATCATTTACTCACTTCCCATGTAACAAGCAGATTGGTAGCATCTACATCTCAGCATTTCCAACTCACATACTTGAATACTCCAAGGTAAGATTATGATACCTCATTATGTATAAAGGGAAGGTTAAGCTTGAGTTTTTTTGACAATCAAAGATCTACAGGCTCCTTCGTCACTGTACCAAAATCCAACACCATACAAGTGAGAGTGAGGCTAGTTCACAACGCAAGTGGAGCATGGGTAATACACCAATAAAAGATAAGTATGGGCTTTTTCAACTATATTATACTCCTGGGTGAAAAGAAGCATTTATAGTGAAGTGTCAAGACTGGGATTCCCAACCCACACCCTGATGACTAAACCACCAGAACTTGAATTTGGTACTCTAAACTGCTCGGCCATGACACTCTGTTACAATGACGCCCTCTGTTCCCCTGGTCTTGGAACTTTATTGCCCTGGTCAGTAGCCTATCAAGAGGGGCCTAGGGGCACGTACCCCCACCATATTCCAGCGTCCTCCCCCCCCCCAAACCCCCGCCCCCCAAGGTACTCCCAGGAAAAAAATTGCAATAGAGCCCACAAAAAGAGAAAAAAAACAAGAAAGGGAAAAAAAATGAAAATGAGTGTTTGCATAATCTAATGTAATGAATGATTGTGATCGTTAGCGCAGTGAATTTAAGAGAATGGTGGCCCCCTGCAGCGCCTCCTTCTAAATTGAAAGCATGACCCCCACCACTGACAAACCCATTCCCCCTCTGGTTCCCCCACTTGAAAGCAATGTCCCCACCCCCCACACACACCGAAAAAAAACCTTGCTACGCCTCTGGTCCTGGTCTTGGGTATCTGTTGCCGTGGTATTGGTATTTTTCTTCCAGTTGCATGTGGGTCATTTCAGAGAATCTGGTAAATCTTGTGGTACATCTAAAAAAGTGTTTGGGAATAAAGAACATGGCCATGGGTACTGTCTGTGTTGATGCTATTGACTGGTTATTTAATGAAATATTAACTCTTATTTGTTCCTTAGAAATCAGCTGCAGTAGCCATGAGTTAAAAGTCCTCCTTTAAGCCAGGCCAAGGACCAGTAACTGCTCAGCTGGTTAAAACACTCAAGGAAATAGGAGTTCATGGACAAGCGTACCATGGTCATGCATTTGCAGGAAATCTTGTACACAGATGTTGCAAGGTGAGTTGTGACAAGTGGAAATATTTCACGACAGTTCTTATCAGATATAAGTTGTCTCCTAAATTCCATCATCTACTCCTGCTGCACTAGAATAAAAAGCAAGACCTCATTCCCAAAGAACAAATCTACACAGGAAAGAAGATATACACGTGGTGTTAAGGCAAACAGAATATTCTTTGATATCTCACCATGGAATGCCTCAAGAATTACATTAATAATTGTGCAAAAAAGACTACAAATTTTTAAAAATGTAATATGCACAAAAAGTCAGCTACGAGAGTTCACACACTTTCAATCCCTCCTATGAGATGTAGCTGGCACTTGTTCCTCCAGACTGTTTTCATTTCTTTATGAGCAACAAAACTTTTGGGGTAAGTCTAGCAATTTTATCAGATTTGGGCCACTTTCTTTTAATTTGCTATTTTAGGCTCTAAATTGATGCAGTGGACTCTTCTGGTGCCTTTTTATGTAACTTGACCCAGGATAAGCTTTACTTTGGGAAAAAAAGACACTTGATCAAAAGGCCCAAAATTGAAAAAATCCTAAGTGTTAGGTCCAATGTTTTTATCAAACTTGGGCCATTTTTCCAGTTGCGATTTTAGGCTCTGTAACCATGCAGTTGGATCTACTTATGTTTTTTTGTGTAACTTGACCCAGGATATAGCCTTATTTCAATTTTCATTCTCTACTTAGAATAAGAAGCAACATATGTCAGATGAACAAACTTAGTTGTTTAAATCAAACTTTGACTAACGTCTGTCATTTATTTCCACTCACTTCCCATGTAACAAGCAGGTTAGTTGTGACAAGAGGAAATATTTCACGACAGTTCTTCTCAGATCTAAGTAGTCTCCTGAATTCCGTCTTTTACTCCCACGGCAGTAGAATAAAAAGCAAGACCTTGTTCCCAAAGAACAAATCTACACAGGAAAGAAGATATACACATGGTGTTAACGCAAACAGAATATACTTTGATATCTCACCATGCAATGCTTTAAGAATTACATTAATAATTGTGCAAAACAGACTACAAATTTGAAAAAATGCAATATGCACAAAAAATCACCTATGAGAGTTCACACTATTTCAATCCCACTTATGAGATGTAGCTTGCACTTGTTCCTCCAGACTGTTTTCATTTCTTTATAAGCAACAAAACTTTTGGGGTAGGCCTATGTCTAGCAATTTTATCAGATTTGGGCCACTTTCTTTTAACTTGCTATTTTAGGCTCTAAATTGGTATAGTGGACTCTTCTGGTGCCTTTTTATGTAACTTGACCCAGGATAAGCTTTACTTTGGGAACAAAATTATACATGATCAAAAGGCCCAAAATTGAACAAAATCCTAAGGGGTAAGTCCAGCACTTTTATCAAACTAGGGCCATTTTTCCAGTTGCGATTTTAGGCTTTGAAACCATGCAGTATGCTCTACTTATGCTTTTTTATGTAACTTGACCCAGAATATGAGCTTTATTTCAATGTTTTTCTTTACTTAGAATTAGAAGCAACACATGTCAGATGAACAAACTTAGTTGTTTAAATCAAACTAATGCCAGTCATTTAGTTCCACTCACTTCCCATGTAACAAGCAGGTTGGTAGCATCTTCATTACAGCATGTCCAGCACACATACTCTAATACTCCAAGGTAAGATTATGATACTTCATTATGTATAAAGGGAAGGTTAAGCATGAGTTTCTTTGACAATCAATGATCTACAGGCTCCTTCGTCACTGTACCAAAATCCAACACCACACAAGAAAGTGAGGCTAGTTCACTACACAAGTGGAGCATGGGTAATACACCAATAAAAGGAAACTATAGGCTTTTTAAAGTATATTATACTCCTGGGTGAAAAGAAGCATTGATAGTGAAGTGTCATGACCGTGATTCTAACCCACACCCTGATGACTAAATCACCAGAACTTGAATTCGGTACTCTAACTGCTCGGCCATGACACTCTATTACCATGACACCCTCTGTTCCCCTGGTCTTGGGACTTTGTTGCCCTGGTCAGTAGACTTTCAACAGGAGCCTGGGGCAGGTACCACCACCAATTTCCAGTGCCCCCCCTCCCCAAGGTACCCCAGGGAAAAAATTGCAATAGTGCCCACAAAAAGAAGGGAAAAAACAAGAAAAGGGAAAAAAGATGAAAATGAGTGTTTGGATAATCTATGGTAGTGAATGATCGTGATTGTTAGCGAAGACATTTTCACGGAATGGTGGCCCCCTGCAGCGCCTCCTTCTAAATTGAAAGCATGACCCCCACCACTGACAAACTCATTCCCCCTCTGGTTCACCCACTTAAAAGCAATGTCCCCACCCCCACCACTCACCGAAAAAAGTTGTGGCTACACCGCTGGCCCAGGTCTTGGGTATATGTTGCCCTGGTATTGGTATTTCCTTCCAGTTGCATGTGGGTCATTTAAGAGAATCTGGTAAATCTTGTGGTACATCTTAAAAAGTGTTTGGGAATAAAGAATATGGCCATGGGTACTGTCTGTGTTGATGATATTGACTTGTTATTTAATGAAATATTAACTCTTATTTGTTCCTTAGAAATCAGCTGCAGTAGCCATGAGTTAAAAGTCCTCCTTTAAGCCAGGCCAAGGACCAGTAACTGCTCAGCTGGTTAAAACACTCAAGGAACTAGGAGTTCATGGACAAGCGTACCATGGTCATGCATTTGAAGGAAATCTTGTGCACAGATGTTGCAAGGTGAGTTGTGACAAGTGGAAATATTTCAGAACAGTTCTTCTCAGATATAAGTAGTCTCCTGAATTCCGTCATTTACTCCCGCGGCAGTAGAATAAAAAACAAGACCTTGTTCCCAAAGAACAAATTTACACAGGAAAGAAGATATACGCATGGTGTTAACGCAAACAGAATATACTTTGATACCTCACCATGCAATTATATTTATAA
The DNA here is from genome assembly GCA_023634235.1 of Pisaster brevispinus. NCBI lineage: Eukaryota > Metazoa > Echinodermata > Asteroidea > Forcipulatida > Asteriidae > Pisaster > Pisaster brevispinus. The sequence goes on from JAMKCF010000022.1 coordinate 764,918, forward strand.
TTGTACAAAACAGATCACAAATTTGAAAAAATGCAATATGATCAAAAAGTCAGCTACGAGAGTTCACACCATTTCAGTCCCACTTATGAGATGTAGCTTGCACTCGTTCCTCCAGACTGTTTCCATTATTTCACAAGTTACAAAATTTGGGGGTAAGTCTGACGATTTTATTAGATTGGGTCACTTTCTTTTAACTTTGTATTTTAGGCTCTAAATTGATGCAGTGGACTCTTCTGGTGCCTTTTTTATGTAACTTGACCCATGATTAGCTTTACTTTGGGAACAAAATTATACTTGATCAAAAGACCCAACATTTAAAAAATCCTAAGGGGTAAGTCCAGTGTTTTTATCAAGCTTGGGCCATTTTTCCAGTTGCGATTTTAGGCTCTCAAACCATGCAGTAGACTCTTTTTATGCTTTTTTGTGAACTTGACCCAGGATATTAGCTTCATTTCAATGTTTATTCTCTACTTAGAATTTGAAAAGAAACAAATGTCAGATAAACAAACTTAGTTGTTTAAATCAAACTAACATCTGTCATTTAGTTCAACTCACTTCCCATGTAATAAGCAGATTGGTAGCATCTACAACTCAGCATGTCCAGCTCATATACTCTAATACTCCAATGTAAGATTATGATAACTCATTATGTATATAGGGAAGGTTAAGCATGAGTTTCTTTGACAATAAATGATTTACAGGCTCCTTCGTCACTGTACCAAAAGCTAACACCATACAAGTGAGAGTGAGGCTAGTTCACTACACAAGTGGAGCATGGGTAATACACCAATAAAAGGAAACTATAGTGCAGTGAATTTAAGAGAATGGTGGCCCCCTGCAGCGCCCCCTTCTAAATTGAAAGCATGACCCCCACCACTGACAACCCATTCCTCCCTGGTTCCCCCACTTGAAAGCAATGTCCCCACCCCCCACACACACCGAAAAAAAAACTTGCTACGCCTCTGGTCCTGGTCTTGGTCTTTGATTTTAACCCACACCCTGATGACTAAATCACCAGAACTTGAATTCGGTACTCTAACTGCTCGGCCATGACACTCTATTACCATGACACCCTCTGTTCCCCTGGTCTTGGGACTTTGTTGCCCTGGTCAGTAGACTTTCAACAGGAGCCTGGGGCAGGTACCACCACCAATTTCCAGTGCCCCCCCTCCCCAAGGTACCCAAGGGAAAAAATTGCAATAGTGCCCACAAAAAGAAGGGAAAAAACAAGAAAAGGGAAAAAAGATGAAAATGAGTGTTTGGATAATCTAAGGTAGTGAATGATCGTGATTGTTAGCGAAGACATTTTCACGGAATGGTGGCCCCCTGCAGCGCCTCTTTCTAAATTGAAAGCATGACCCCCACCACTGACAAACTCATTCCCCCTCTGGTTCACCCACTTAAAAGCAATGTCCCCACCCCCACCACTCACCGAAAAAAGTTGTGGCTTCACCGCTGGCCCAGGTCTTGGGTATATGTTGCCCTGGTATTGGTATTTCCTTCCAGTTGCATGTGGGTCATTTAAGAGAATCTGGTAAATCTTGTGGTACATCTTAAAAAGTGTTTGGGAATAAAGAATATGGCCATGGGTACTGTCTGTGTTGATGATATTGACTTGTTATTTAATGAAATATTAACTCTTATTTGTTCCTTAGAAATCAGCTGCAGTAGCCATGAGTTAAAAGTCCTCCTTTAAGCCAGGCCAAGGACCAGTAACTGCTCAGCTGGTTAAAACACTCAAGGAACTAGGAGTTCATGGACAAGCGTACCATGGTCATGCATTTGAAGGAAATCTTGTGCACAGATGTTGCAAGGTGAGTTGTGACAAGTGGAAATATTTCAGAACAGTTCTTCTCAGATATAAGTAGTCTCCTGAATTCCGTCATTTACTCCCGCGGCAGTAGAATAAAAAACAAGACCTTGTTCCCAAAGAACAAATTTACACAGGAAAGAAGATATACGCATGGTGTTAACGCAAACAGAATATACTTTGATACCTCACCATGCAATTATATTTATAATTGTACAAAACAGATCACAAATTTGAAAAAATGCAATATGATCAAAAAGTCAGCTACGAGAGTTCACACCATTTCAGTCCCACTTATGAGATGTAGCTTGCACTCGTTCCTCCAGACTGTTTCCATTATTTCACAAGTTACAAAATTTGGGGGTAAGTCTGACGATTTTATTAGATTTGGGTCACTTTCTTTTAACTTTGTATTTTAGGCTCTAAATTGATGCAGTGGACTCTTCTGGTGCCTTTTTTATGTAACTTGACCCATGATTAGCTTTACTTTGGGAACAAAATTATACTTGATCAAAAGACCCAACATTTAAAAAATCCTAAGGGGTAAGTCCAGTGTTTTTATCAAGCTTGGGCCATTTTTCCAGTTGCGATTTTAGGCTCTCAAACCATGCAGTAGACTCTTTTTATGCTTTTTTGTGAACTTGACCCAGGATATTAGCTTCATTTCAATGTTTATTCTCTACTTAGAATTTGAAAAGAAACAAATGTCAGATAAACAAACTTAGTTGTTTAAATCAAACTAACATCTGTCATTTAGTTCAACTCACTTCCCATGTAATAAGCAGATTGGTAGCATCTACAACTCAGCATGTCCAGCTCATATACTCTAATACTCCAATGTAAGATTATGATAACTCATTATGTATATAGGGAAGGTTAAGCATGAGTTTCTTTGACAATAAATGATTTACAGGCTCCTTCGTCACTGTACCAAAAGCTAACACCATACAAGTGAGAGTGAGGCTAGTTCACTACACAAGTGGAGCATGGGTAATACACCAATAAAAGGAAACTATAGTGCAGTGAATTTAAGAGAATGGTGGCCCCCTGCAGCGCCCCCTTCTAAATTGAAAGCATGACCCCCACCACTGACAACCCATTCCTCCCTGGTTCCCCCACTTGAAAGCAATGTCCCCACCCCCCACACACACCGAAAAAAAAACTTGCTACGCCTCTGGTCCTGGTCTTGGTCTTTGATTTTAACCCACACCCTGATGACTAAATCACCAGAACTTGAATTCGGTACTCTAACTGCTCGGCCATGACACTCTATTACCATGACACCCTCTGTTCCCCTGGTCTTGGGACTTTGTTGCCCTGGTCAGTAGACTTTCAACAGGAGCCTGGGGCAGGTACCACCACCAATTTCCAGTGCCCCCCCTCCCCAAGGTACCCAAGGGAAAAAATTGCAATAGTGCCCACAAAAAGAAGGGAAAAAACAAGAAAAGGGAAAAAAGATGAAAATGAGTGTTTGGATAATCTAAGGTAGTGAATGATCGTGATTGTTAGCGAAGACATTTTCACGGAATGGTGGCCCCCTGCAGCGCCTCTTTCTAAATTGAAAGCATGACCCCCACCACTGACAAACTCATTCCCCCTCTGGTTCACCCACTTAAAAGCAATGTCCCCACCCCCACCACTCACCGAAAAAAGTTGTGGCTACACCGCTGGCCCAGGTCTTGGGTATATGTTGCCCTGGTATTGGTATTTCCTTCCAGTTGCATGTGGGTCATTTAAGAGAATCTGGTAAATCTTGTGGTACATCTTAAAAAGTGTTTGGGAATAAAGAATATGGCCATGGGTACTGTCTGTGTTGATGATATTGACTTGTTATTTAATGAAATATTAACTCTTATTTGTTCCTTAGAAATCAGCTGCAGTAGCCATGAGTTAAAAGTCCTCCTTTAAGCCAGGCCAAGGACCAGTAACTGCTCAGCTGGTTAAAACACTCAAGGAACTAGGAGTTCATGGACAAGCGTACCATGGTCATGCATTTGAAGGAAATCTTGTGCACAGATGTTGCAAGGTGAGTTGTGACAAGTGGAAATATTTCAGAACAGTTCTTCTCAGATATAAGTAGTCTCCTGAATTCCGTCATTTACTCCCGCGGCAGTAGAATAAAAAACAAGACCTTGTTCCCAAAGAACAAATTTACACAGGAAAGAAGATATACGCATGGTGTTAACGCAAACAGAATATACTTTGATACCTCACCATGCAATTATATTTATAATTGTACAAAACAGATCACAAATTTGAAAAAATGCAATATGATCAAAAAGTCAGCTACGAGAGTTCACACCATTTCAGTCCCACTTATGAGATGTAGCTTGCACTCGTTCCTCCAGACTGTTTCCATTATTTCACAAGTTACAAAATTTGGGGGTAAGTCTGACGATTTTATTAGATTTGGGTCACTTTCTTTTAACTTTGTATTTTAGGCTCTAAATTGATGCAGTGGACTCTTCTGGTGCCTTTTTTATGTAACTTGACCCATGATTAGCTTTACTTTGGGAACAAAATTATACTTGATCAAAAGACCCAACATTTAAAAAATCCTAAGGGGTAAGTCCAGTGTTTTTATCAAGCTTGGGCCATTTTTCCAGTTGCGATTTTAGGCTCTCAAACCATGCAGTAGACTCTTTTTATGCTTTTTTGTGAACTTGACCCAGGATATTAGCTTCATTTCAATGTTTATTCTCTACTTAGAATTTGAAAAGAAACAAATGTCAGATAAACAAACTTAGTTGTTTAAATCAAACTAACATCTGTCATTTAGTTCAACTCACTTCCCATGTAATAAGCAGATTGGTAGCATCTACAACTCAGCATGTCCAGCTCATATACTCTAATACTCCAATGTAAGATTATGATAACTCATTATGTATATAGGGAAGGTTAAGCATGAGTTTCTTTGACAATAAATGATTTACAGGCTCCTTCGTCACTGTACCAAAAGCTAACACCATACAAGTGAGAGTGAGGCTAGTTCACTACACAAGTGGAGCATGGGTAATACACCAATAAAAGGAAACTATAGTGCAGTGAATTTAAGAGAATGGTGGCCCCCTGCAGCGCCCCCTTCTAAATTGAAAGCATGACCCCCACCACTGACAACCCATTCCTCCCTGGTTCCCCCACTTGAAAGCAATGTCCCCACCCCCCACACACACCGAAAAAAAAACTTGCTACGCCTCTGGTCCTGGTCTTGGTCTTTGATTTTAACCCACACCCTGATGACTAAATCACCAGAACTTGAATTCGGTACTCTAACTGCTCGGCCATGACACTCTATTACCATGACACCCTCTGTTCCCCTGGTCTTGGGACTTTGTTGCCCTGGTCAGTAGACTTTCAACAGGAGCCTGGGGCAGGTACCACCACCAATTTCCAGTGCCCCCCCTCCCCAAGGTACCCAAGGGAAAAAATTGCAATAGTGCCCACAAAAAGAAGGGAAAAAACAAGAAAAGGGAAAAAAGATGAAAATGAGTGTTTGGATAATCTAAGGTAGTGAATGATCGTGATTGTTAGCGAAGACATTTTCACGGAATGGTGGCCCCCTGCAGCGCCTCTTTCTAAATTGAAAGCATGACCCCCACCACTGACAAACTCATTCCCCCTCTGGTTCACCCACTTAAAAGCAATGTCCCCACCCCCACCACTCACCGAAAAAAGTTGTGGCTACACCGCTGGCCCAGGTCTTGGGTATATGTTGCCCTGGTATTGGTATTTCCTTCCAGTTGCATGTGGGTCATTTAAGAGAATCTGGTAAATCTTGTGGTACATCTTAAAAAGTGTTTGGGAATAAAGAATATGGCCATGGGTACTGTCTGTGTTGATGATATTGACTTGTTATTTAATGAAATATTAACTCTTATTTGTTCCTTAGAAATCAGCTGCAGTAGCCATGAGTTAAAAGTCCTCCTTTAAGCCAGGCCAAGGACCAGTAACTGCTCAGCTGGTTAAAACATTCAAGGAACTAGGAGTTCATGGACAAGCGTACCATGGTCATGCATTTGAAGGAAATCTTGTGCACAGATGTTGCAAGGTGAGTTGTGACAAGTGGAAATATTTCAGAACAGTTCTTCTCAGATATAAGTAGTCTCCTGAATTCCGTCATTTACTCCCGCGGCAGTAGAATAAAAAACAAGACCTTGTTCCCAAAGAACAAATTTACACAGGAAAGAAGATATACGCATGGTGTTAACGCAAACAGAATATACTTTGATACCTCACCATGCAATTATATTTATAATTGTACAAAACAGATCACAAATTTGAAAAAATGCAATATGATCAAAAAGTCAGCTACGAGAGTTCACACCATTTCAGTCCCACTTATGAGATGTAGCTTGCACTCGTTCCTCCAGACTGTTTCCATTATTTCACAAGTTACAAAATTTGGGGGTAAGTCTGACGATTTTATTAGATTTGGGTCACTTTCTTTTAACTTTGTATTTTAGGCTCTAAATTGATGCAGTGGACTCTTCTGGTGCCTTTTTTATGTAACTTGACCCATGATTAGCTTTACTTTGGGAACAAAATTATACTTGATCAAAAGACCCAACATTTAAAAAATCCTAAGGGGTAAGTCCAGTGTTTTTATCAAGCTTGGGCCATTTTTCCAGTTGCGATTTTAGGCTCTTAAACCATGCAGTAGACTCTTTTTATGCTTTTTTGTGAACTTGACCCAGGATATTAGCTTCATTTCAATGTTTATTCTCTACTTAGAATTTGAAAAGAAACAAATGTCAGATAAACAAACTTAGTTGTTTAAATCAAACTAACGTCTGTCATTTAGTTCAACTCACTTCCCATGTAATAAGCAGATTGGTAGCATCTACAACTCAGCATGTCCAGCTCATATACTCTAATACTCCAATGTAAGATTATGATAACTCATTATGTATATAGGGAAGGTTAAGCATGAGTTTCTTTGACAATAAATGATTTACAGGCTCCTTCGTCACTGTACCAAAAGCTAACACCATACAAGTGAGAGTGAGGCTAGTTCACTACACAAGTGGAGCATGGGTAATACACCAATAAAAGGAAACTATAGTGCAGTGAATTTAAGAGAATGGTGGCCCCCTGCAGCGCCCCCTTCTAAATTGAAAGCATGACCCCCACCACTGACAACCCATTCCTCCCTGGTTCCCCCACTTGAAAGCAATGTCCCCACCCCCACACACACCGAAAAAAAACCTTGCTACACCTCTGGTCCTGGTCTTGGATATATGTTGCCCTGGTATTGGTATTTTTCTTCCAGTTGCATGTGGGTCATTTCAGAGAATCTGGTAAATCTTGTGGTACATCTAAAAAAGTGTTTAGGAAAAAAGAACATGGCCATGGGTACTGTCTGTGTTGATGATATTGACTTGTTATTTAATGAAATATTAACTCTTAATTGTTCCTTAGAAATCAGCTGCAGTAGCCATGAGTTAAAAGTCCTCCTTTAAGCCAGGCCAAGGACCAGTAACTGCTCAGCTGGTTAAAACACTCAAGGAACTAGGAGTTCATGGACATGTACCATGGTCATGCATTTGAAGGAAATTATGTGCACAGATGTTGCAGGGTGAGTTGTGACAAGTAGAAATATTTCAGGACAGTTCTTCTCAGATAATAGTCTCCTGAATTCCGTCATCTACTCCCGCGGCAGTAGAATAAAAAGCAAGACCTTGTTCCCAAAGAACAAAGCTACACAGGAAAGAAGATATACACATGGTGTTACCGCAAACAGAATATACTTTGATACCTCACCATGGAATGCCTCAAGAATTATGGAGAAATTCATTCTTAGTTTGTCACCAGTGTGCAAAACAGACTATAAATTTGAAAAAATGTAATATGCACAATAGTCAGCTATGAGAGTTCACACCATTTCAATCCCACTTGCTATTTTAGGCTCTAAATTGATGCATTGCACAGATGTTGCAAGGTGAGTTGTGACAAGTGGAAATATTTCAAATTTAACGTGAGAAAATGACTATTTCCACAACATAAATGAAACCTGCATGCTATGCTCTAGTTCACTCTCATGTAGAAAATACCAAGAAGTTAACGCCATCTGTGGCCATCATGGTACACAAGCTATGCACATCAGCAGAAAGAATCAAAGAGGCTGAAGCAATTGTCCATAAGTATGAGAGGATCTTCACTCTTTTGAAGATGTCACAACAACTACAACCTTGCTTGACATGTTATTGTTGATTTTAAGTTTGAGAGGGGAGGTGGCAATTTGTCCTCAATTTTGTTGAAATATCTGTAATATTTTAAACGGCATTTAAGATTTATCAGATCAAGTCAAACAAAATGGCATCAAAGAGAATCCTTGCTTCATTTCAAGGCCTAAAATCAAATTGACAAAATTTAGCCAACAATTAGTAACATCATAAAGGGTGAATGCTGTATTTTTTCTTAAGCTTTGGCCAGGTTTTAAATTGTGATTCCAGGCCCTAAAACACGTTTTGCCCTTGTCTTCGGACACTGTTGCTCTGGTCTTGGGACATTTTTGTCCTGGTCATGGGACTGTGTTGCTCTTGGACGCTGTTGCCGTGGTCTTTTGTACGTTAATTATAATAATAATAACTAGTTCTTGTAAAGCGCACTTTACAATAATGTATCAATACGCCTTACGTTAGTGCCCTGGTCATTTGTTCAAAATATTTCTGTTATTTTTCTCAGCTGCCTCAGAAGTAAACAGTCAGGGGCTGCTGTGGCACTCTAAAACAATGCAGTAGATACTTTTGATGTCTTTTTATGTAACTTGAACCTGGATATTTGCTACATTTTGGGTAGTATTAATAATTTAGAGTCTTTGGTCACTATCGCATGACAATTCACCAAGATTTAACGAGCATGCACGAGGCTTCAGAGGTATGTTGGGTCAAGTCACTGTGATGTAACAAGCATAGAGGAGGTGTAAGTCCAGCATTTTAATTAATTGGTCCAAACTTTGAGATTCTGTTTTGGGGGCTCAAAAATGATGCTGTAGATGGTACATTTGAAGCCACAAGCATACACTGCCAAGTCAATGTGAAGTAATAAGCATAAATCAGGCTTCACACGTATGAAGCCTCAGGCATACACAGCCAAGTCAATTTGATTCAACAAGCATTATTATTATTATTGGTTTATTTAAAACATTCAAACTTCGCAGCCAAAGGCTGAATTGTGTTTAAAATACAGAGTTTTATAAAATTACAGAAAAACATTAAGAATTACAAGATGAATTTAGAAATACAAATTATAAGTATATTGGCTTGGGCCAATGACTGTAATAAAACAGATAATAGAATACTGAGGCTTCATACAGGAGGCTTCATACGTGTGTGATAAGGTGTAAGTTTAGCATATTTATATTGCGTTGTAGGCTCAAAAATGATGCTGTAGGCTCTCCTGCTTATGCTTATATTAACTGATATTGAGTTTGGATATAAGAAAACAGGGATTTTTTAAAACTGAGTAAGAAATTTGTTTTAAGGTTACAACTGGCAAGACCAGCATTTTTCTTTAAATTGGACCACTTTTGGGGAGTATTTTAGGCTCTAAAACAATGCAGTATGTACTGCTGAGGTTTTTAAAGGAACTTGAACCTAGATAGTTGCTATACTTAGGGTAGTTTTAATAATTTTCATGCTTCACCAGAGTCCTTGGTCACCTATGCATGAACACTTAATATGATTCAACAAGCATACATCAGTTTAAAAACTGAGTAAGAAATTTGTTTTAAAGTTACAACTGGTAAGACCAGCATTTTTCTTTAAATTTGACCACTTTTTGGGAGTATTTTAGGCTCTAAAACAATGCAGTATGTACTGCTGAGGTTTTTTAAGTAACTTGAACCTAGATAGTTGCTATTTTTGTAGTTTTAATAATTTTAATGCTTCACCAGAGTCCTTGGTCACCTATGCATGAACACTTAATATGATTCAACAAGCATACAGCAGGCTTCATACGTATGAAGCCTCAAGCAGGCCAATGTGATTTAAAAAGAATACAGGAGGCTTCACACGTAAGAAGCCTCTAGGGTACACATGATAAGGTGTAAGTCAAGCATTTTTTTGTTGCAATTTAGGCTAAAATTTTGTAATGTAGGCTCTCCTGATGCTTATTAACTGATATTGTCCTTGGATTTAAGCTGTATTTAAGGAAACATAGATTGTTGAAAACTAAGAAATAAATTGAAAACTCCCAAACCACTTAAAAAAAATGAATAACAACATAGTTGCCCCCCTTCAAACCCCATCTTCTTCACTGGGTTCACCACCGGTATGTTAGTTTTTAAAAATCTAGCTCAAGATATGGAACAATATATATTTAAATTGGTTCAGTACTTGCAATAGCTTAACCTCTCCTATTTTTTTAAAATAAATCTTATGATTGAAAATAGTTTTTTGTTCCATTTTTCAATGGGAGTGATTAGGAAGGGGCGCGGGCAAAGCTGTATGCTATTTCTTGCCATCTTTCCAAAAGTTTTCAAGACTAATCGGAATGCTACCGGTTTTTTTAAATCGAAAAACCCATGTTTATATAATTAAATTGTGCAATGTTTAATTTGCATTATTCACTTCCCATCTATTTCCCCTGAATCCCTTGGCGAGAAGTTTCTTTCCATTGTCTGATACCCAAAGGTAACGCTTTGATATGCAAATTTATCACAGTGGTGTGACGTAATCTTGCCCGCTTTGAGAGACGCCATGATGGGCGACGTAGAAAGACTCCGTGTTTTCTCTGAAGATTTTCAACATTTTATAGCGAATTCTGTCGACGAAACCACAGCAAAAGGATTGAGGTAGGTTGAATAATATTTATAGAATCCCTTGAATGAGTTCTTGCGATTAATATGAGTTTTCAAAACAGTAAATATGAAGCAAACATAAGGCTTCACCGTTCGTAGCGGCAATCTTAAAAATATACTTGGCATTAGCCCCGTTACGTACAACGCAGATTGCAATGGACACTGCCGTCTTACCAGAAGTAGCTAGTGCAGTCGCTTTAGACAAAGTATTTACCAAATTATACCAGCAGGAGTAAGATAGTTATGTCTGCAGATAATACTGCAATAATGTTCAGCGCTAAAACAAATCTGACATCAGATGTGTTTTAAATAAAGAATTGCAAATTGTCTCTCATTAGTTGTATGACACCAGATTTCTGCCAATGCTTCCAAAACCAAAGTTATGACTTTTGGCACATCTCAAAAAATAAGAAGAGATAACAATCTGACTTAAAATAAAGGTAGATGTATTGGAGAATGTGACCGAATTCAAATAGCTTGGTATATGGTTTGACCAGTATCTCAGATGGGATACTCATATTGATAAGACTGCTGCCAACGCAGTCCCAGATGAATATCCACTCTTATAATACTAGATCCAATACCAGTAATAATATTGGTCACTTGGCCATAAGAACGGAAATTGCCAAACGTTCCTTCAAGTTCTCTGGAGCCAGGACATGGAAATGATCTTCCACTTTTAAAAAGCATGTTAAGGAGCACATTTCAAGTTCAAATTAGTAATTTGCATATTAAAGTCTTAGGGCCTATTGTTCAACATATCCTGGTTCCTTTTGATTTATATTTTATCTGTGTCTTTTAGTCTCCAATTATTTGTACAAGTTTGCTATTTAAGCAGGAGACCATTGAGTCTTTCATGTTTTACAATTTTGATGGTGTAATATGTAATATATTTTTTCACTAATTCAGTTTTTGTACTGAGGGCCTCCATGGAAAGCAGTGCTGGGCGCTGATCAGAGTTTACCCTCAATAAATAAATTTATCTGAAAGGCCGAAATTGTTTTACAATGTAGTCTCATGTTTTCATGACTTGGAAATTGACAACTTACATGACTTGACAACCTGCAGTATCAACAAATAATTATATTATCCAGGGTATTAATAAATTTTCATTTGTACTTGTATCTTTATGCAGTAACAATTAAGGAGAGATGTACACCAAGAACAACTGAGTAAGATGAGTCAGACAACTGCAAGGGTCCTCAATGAACCAGTTCATCATGAAAAGTACAGAACAAGAAAGACCTCGTTTTTAAGGTAAACACCAGTGAAGACAGTAAGGAGATTGGATGGGTGGGGGTGTGGCTGGTGACATGTATACATTAGCATGGCAGATGCCTCAAAGGAGTATACCATTTTTAGTTTGCTTGGGAGGAGAAGTGGAGTTCAGTATTCAATGATCCAAGCCAGTTCAGGTGTTAGTCTTGCTCCAAGCCGTTACCGTTAAACACTCCTTGGAAGTGAAGTACAGTGGTCCAACATAAACTTTGGGTCGGTGGTTGAGTGGGTGGGGGAGGGGTAGATACTAGCATGGCAGTTGAATTGAGGTGGCGAAACAAGGGATGCAAGGAGTTCTAGCCCCCTCCCCCACTAACAACCCATGCCCCCAAATGATTGTAAATAAATGAATGGTTTGATACATGAAATAGCTTGATTTATCGAAATTTGGGGTACCAAAATGTATCAAAATCATTAATTTTAGTATAAATCTTGAAAATATAGACTGGTAGCTATCATTTGAAACCTAATCTATTGTTGTGACATGCATTTCAATTTTCTGATGTCATGGCCACTTTGGTGTGGAATTGCCCTTTTACTAACGTCTGTCATTTAATTCCACTCAGGTTTGTACCTTGTGCTGGCACTTCCAATTTAACCAGCAGATTGGTTGCATCTACAACTCAGCATGTCAAGCTCACGCTCTAATACTTCAAGGTAAGTTTATAATAAGCCCTACCTCATTATGTATATAGGGAAGGTTTAAGCATGAGTTTCTTTGACACTGAATGATCTACAGGCTCCTTTGCCACTGTACCAAAAAACACTGTTAAAAAAAAACCCCAAAAACATGAAACGTAAAGCAAAATCAGTTTACCTTGGTGCAGTACTCGTTCAAACAGAATAACAATTTGGGATAGTTATAGTTCAGTGTAAGAAGATACATCGAAGGAAATCAGTTTTGTAAAGAGTACATCATACATTTTCATCCTCTTGTTTTCAATAGACACTTCGGCCAACTTATAAACTTAATAAAAGTAGACTTAATTGTTGTCAAAACAAGGAAATACCGTCATACGTTGAAGGGATTTTGTTGGTCATTATTTCTTTATCTCAATTGTGACAGTACTTCAGACAAAAGTGCCCCCATATTTGAAATATGAATCTTTGAGAAAACAAAATTGCCAGAAAAAAATGTTACAATTTATGGCTTGATATATGTATTTACAACATTTTAAAACTATTTTTCTAATTGACATGCAAAGAATATATTTAACTTTTTGTCCCACAGATAATCTTACAAAAAGTAGTACATGTACATTACAGTTTAAAATGACCCAAATTAAAGAAAACCAAATAACTGCCCTGGAAGTGTAATAATAAATTCTAGTTGAGTTGCTGTCCGTACCAAAACAATGATTAATGAGATTTCATCTTTGTTGATTACAGGTTGGGAGAAACGTTAAGCAGAGTGCAGAAAAAACCTGATGCAGTGGCCTCCTACTCTGAAACGCTTTGATCCTCAACAAGACAAAGAATCTGTGACAGCCTCGGAACAATTAACATGTGATGGAAACAAGCAGATGATTTAAAGAACCTTGGACAAATGTAATTATTTCTACTTTGAACCATGGTAACTTTGATTTAGGTAAACAGTTAAGAGCTAATATTTTGCTGAAACTTTCCATGTCTATGATGAAGTTACTTTCATCAAGACTGATGAACGATATGAAACAAACTCTTTGAAAAAGACATTTTCTTATAGGTGTAAAGTGAAGAAACCCTTTTTTGGGCCCATCACTCTGGAATAGACTCCCTACTGAACTCAGATAAGAAACCTTATAAGCCAAACTAAAAGTTCAATTAAAAACCCACCTTTCCCATAGTTTGATGTTTTGGTTCATACTATTTTTGGCTTTCTCTCAGTCGCACCAGGAGTGTCAAGTCTGATGGACGCGTTATTAATGTTCATTATTATTATTATTATTATTATAGTGCTCAACCAAAGAGGTCATAGAGAAGGTCATAACCTGAACTGACATTTTCTTATGTTTTCCATGTGAACATCTTATCTATGTTTCAAAAACAAACCAAATATCTGTTTGATATTATTTTTTGGACACATATTTGTTGATGGAGCCAATTATACACAATCTTACTTATTTTTTTCTGCAAAATTTCTGCCGTGTTAACTACAAAAAGCTATAGTCTTTAAATGAAATATTTCACTTGGCTATGTTAAAATGTTAGATGTACATTTTTAAACAATTTATATTGCAGCAATTAGATATTTGTTTTTTACCCTTCTGTCTTCTAACCACACTATCCTTTTACCACTGCGACCTTGTTCCTGTATTTACTATAATCTTACATCCCTCCTCTTCCTTCTCTCCTAACTCTGAATTAGAACCATCACATACAAATGTTAGGATACTTCTTAACACCCTGCAATTATCATCATCCAGACAACCTCTCCACTGCCTCCACCTCTGAGTTCTTCAACTGTTAATAAATCCTTCCTTACCCAGCCTCATACTTTACTGCAAAGTCTCCCGATCCTTACTCTTGCTTTAAATCCCCTTTAACGTATCCCCTTTTTAAATTTGATAGTTTTTTTTAACACATTCTTTCCCTGCATCATTGTATTCTTACACATTTACCCTTCGCTTCCCCAAAAGCTCTAGTTCAGTGTCCAATTAACGCTTCTCAATTCGCAAACATTCTCTCCTAACTCAGCACCCATAATCGTTTAACATTCATCTACCACTTCCAACCTGGTGTTGATTTATGGATCCATTCTTGCGTTTCTTTACCACTTCCCTCCTTGTGTTTGTTTACCACTTTCCTCATGTTTATTAATCACAATCCATCTTTGCGTTTGTTTTACCACTTTCATCCTTGCGTTTGTTTACCACTTTCCTCATGTTTATTAATCACAATCCATCTTTGCGTTTGTTTTACCACTTTCATCCTTGCGTTTGTTTACCACTTTCTTCAATCCATCCTCGCATTTGTTTACAACTTTCCTCCTCATGTTTATTTATCCCAATCCATCCTTGCTTTTGTTTACAATTACCACTTTCTTCAATCCATCCTCGCATTTGTTTACAACTTTCCTCCTCATGTTTATTCATCACAATCCATCTTTGCATTTGTTTTACCACTTTTATCCTCGCGCTTGTTTACCACTTTCTTCAAGTTTATTTATCCCAATCCATCCTTGCATTTGTAAACAACTTTCCTCCTCATGTTTATTTATCACAATCCATCTTTGCGTTTGTTTGCCACTTTCTTAAAGTTTATTTATCCCAATCCATTCTTGCTTTTGTTTACAATTTCCCTCCTCATGTTTATTTACCACTTCTATCCTTGCAATTATTTACCACTTCAAGCCCTGCTCTTGTACCTGGTTCCTCTTTGCAATACATCCATCATTGCGTTTTAATCAGATTCTCTCTGCGTTTGTTTATCACTTTGCGTTTATCACCTTTGTGTTTATTTAACCCTGCAGTTATTCACTATTTCAAGCCTTGCACTTATTTACTCTCTCCCTCCTTATCAATTAAATGACTATTTTTTGAATTGTGTTAAAAAATATATTTATTTTAATGTTAATCTACACAGTTAGAAGTTTGCATTAAAATTTAAAGTTATCTAAACATAAAAATTGTATCTAAATATTTAGAAGTTTACGTTGAAGACTGAGTTTATTTTCAAGGTTCAACTTGTATCTACGAAGCTTACTTTGTTAGATAAAGATTTAACGATCTAATGAACTTATTAATGAATGTTAAACTTTATGTAAACAGTTGTAATGATGTACTATCTTGTTATGTTGTGTCAGAAATAAAGAAATGTATGAAAAAACATGTAGTAATGAAGAGTCCTTCTTATGAGTCTATAAATTAAATAAAATAAACAAAACCTATACAGACTGTACAGAACGTAGCATTAACGTTTTAAAGGGTCAAAGTTCAAGGGGTAAAGGTCAAAGTTCAAGGGGTAAAGGTCAAAGTTCAAGGGGTAAAGGTCAAAGTTCAAGGGGTAAAGGTCAAAGTTCAAGGGGTAAAGGTCAAAGTTCAAGGGGTAAAGGTCAGGTCAAAGGTACATATGACAGTTTCCAAAATAGTTGGCCACTAATCGCCGCCCCAGTTGGCCACTAATCGCCGCCCCAGTTGGCCACTAATCGCCGCCCCAGTTGGCCACTAATCGCCGCCCCAGTTGGCCACTAATCGCCGCCCCAGTTGGCCACTAATCGCCGCCCCAGTTGGCCACTAATCGCCGCCCCAGTTGGCCACTAATCGCCGCCCCAGTTGGCCACTAATCGCCGCCCCAGTTGGCCACTAATCGCCGCCCCAGTTGGCCACTAATCGCCGCCCCAGTTGGCCACTAATCGCCGCCCCAGTTGGCCACTAATCGCCGCCCCAGTTGGCCACTAATCGCCGCCCCAGTTGGCCACTAATCGCCGCCCCAGTTGGCCACTAATCGCCGCCCCAGTTGGCCACTAATCGCCGCCCCAGTTGGCCACTAATCGCCGCCCCAGTTGGCCACTAATCGCCGCCCCAGTTGGCCACTAATCGCCGCCCCAGTTGGCCACTAATCGCCGCCCCAGTTGGCCACTAATCGCCGCCCCAGTTGGCCACTAATCGCCGCCCCAGTTGGCCACTAATCGCCGCCCCAGTTGGCCACTAATCGCCGCCCCAGTTGGCCACTAATCGCCGCCCCAGTTGGCCACTAATCGCCGCCCCAGTTGGCCACTAATCGCCGCCCCAGTTGGCCACTAATCGCCGCCCCAGTTGGCCACTAATCGCCGCCCCAGTTGGCCACTAATCGCCGCCCCAGTTGGCCACTAATCGCCGCCCCAGTTGGCCACTAATCGCCGCCCCAGTTGGCCACTAATCGCCGCCCCAGTTGGCCACTAATCGCCGCCCCAGTTGGCCACTAATCGCCGCCCCAGTTGGCCACTAATCGCCGCCCCAGTTGGCCACTAATCGCCGCCCCAGTTGGCCACTAATCGCCGCCCCAGTTGGCCACTAATCGCCGCCCCAGTTGGCCACTAATCGCCGCCCCAGTTGGCCACTAATCGCCGCCCCAGTTGGCCACTAATCGCCGCCCCAGTTGGCCACTAATCGCCGCCCCAGTTGGCCACTAATCGCCGCCCCAGTTGGCCACTAATCGCCGCCCCAGTTGGCCACTAATCGCCGCCCCAGTTGGCCACTAATCGCCGCCCCAGTTGGCCACTAATCGCCGCCCCAGTTGGCCACTAATCGCCGCCCCAGTTGGCCACTAATCGCCGCCCCAGTTGGCCACTAATCGCCGCCCCAGTTGGCCACTAATCGCCGCCCCAGTTGGCCACTAATCGCCGCCCCAGTTGGCCACTAATCGCCGCCCCAGTTGGCCACTAATCGCCGCCCCAGTTGGCCACTAATCGCCGCCCCAGTTGGCCACTAATCGCCGCCCCAGTTGGCCACTAATCGCCGCCCCAGTTGGCCACTAATCGCCGCCCCAGTTGGCCACTAATCGCCGCCCCAGTTGGCCACTAATCGCCGCCCCAGTTGGCCACTAATCGCCGCCCCAGTTGGCCACTAATCGCCGCCCCAGTTGGCCACTAATCGCCGCCCCAGTTGGCCACTAATCGCCGCCCCAGTTGGCCACTAATCGCCGCCCCAGTTGGCCACTAATCGCCGCCCCAGTTGGCCACTAATCGCCGCCCCAGTTGGCCACTAATCGCCGCCCCAGTTGGCCACTAATCGCCGCCCCAGTTGGCCACTAATCGCCGCCCCAGTTGGCCACTAATCGCCGCCCCAGTTGGCCACTAATCGCCGCCCCAGTTGGCCACTAATCGCCGCCCCAGTTGGCCACTAATCGCCGCCCCAGTTGGCCACTAATCGCCGCCCCAGTTGGCCACTAATCGCCGCCCCAGTTGGCCACTAATCGCCGCCCCAGTTGGCCACTAATCGCCGCCCCAGTTGGCCACTAATCGCCGCCCCAGTTGGCCACTAATCGCCGCCCCAGTTGGCCACTAATCGCCGCCCCAGTTGGCCACTAATCGCCGCCCCAGTTGGCCACTAATCGCCGCCCCAGTTGGCCACTAATCGCCGCCCCAGTTGGCCACTAATCGCCGCCCCAGTTGGCCACTAATCGCCGCCCCAGTTGGCCACTAATCGCCGCCCCAGTTGGCCACTAATCGCCGCCCCAGTTGGCCACTAATCGCCGCCCCAGTTGGCCACTAATCGCCGCCCCAGTTGGCCACTAATCGCCGCCCCAGTTGGCCACTAATCGCCGCCCCAGTTGGCCACTAATCGCCGCCCCAGTTGGCCACTAATCGCCGCCCCAGTTGGCCACTAATCGCCGCCCCAGTTGGCCACTAATCGCCGCCCCAGTTGGCCACTAATCGCCGCCCCAGTTGGCCACTAATCGCCGCCCCAGTTGGCCACTAATCGCCGCCCCAGTTGGCCACTAATCGCCGCCCCAGTTGGCCACTAATCGCCGCCCCAGTTGGCCACTAATCGCCGCCCCAGTTGGCCACTAATCGCCGCCCCAGTTGGCCACTAATCGCCGCCCCAGTTGGCCACTAATCGCCGCCCCAGTTGGCCACTAATCGCCGCCCCAGTTGGCCACTAATCGCCGCCCCAGTTGGCCACTAATCGCCGCCCCAGTTGGCCACTAATCGCCGCCCCAGTTGGCCACTAATCGCCGCCCCAGTTGGCCACTAATCGCCGCCCCAGTTGGCCACTAATCGCCGCCCCAGTTGGCCACTAATCGCCGCCCCAGTTGGCCACTAATCGCCGCCCCAGTTGGCCACTAATCGCCGCCCCAGTTGGCCACTAATCGCCGCCCCAGTTGGCCACTAATCGCCGCCCCAGTTGGCCACTAATCGCCGCCCCAGTTGGCCACTAATCGCCGCCCCAGTTGGCCACTAATCGCCGCCCCAGTTGGCCACTAATCGCCGCCCCAGTTGGCCACTAATCGCCGCCCCAGTTGGCCACTAATCGCCGCCCCAGTTGGCCACTAATCGCCGCCCCAGTTGGCCACTAATCGCCGCCCCAGTTGGCCACTAATCGCCGCCCCAGTTGGCCACTAATCGCCGCCCCAGTTGGCCACTAATCGCCGCCCCAGTTGGCCACTAATCGCCGCCCCAGTTGGCCACTAATCGCCGCCCCAGTTGGCCACTAATCGCCGCCCCAGTTGGCCACTAATCGCCGCCCCAGTTGGCCACTAATCGCCGCCCCAGTTGGCCACTAATCGCCGCCCCAGTTGGCCACTAATCGCCGCCCCAGTTGGCCACTAATCGCCGCCCCAGTTGGCCACTAATCGCCGCCCCAGTTGGCCACTAATCGCCGCCCCAGTTGGCCACTAATCGCCGCCCCAGTTGGCCACTAATCGCCGCCCCAGTTGGCCACTAATCGCCGCCCCAGTTGGCCACTAATCGCCGCCCCAGTTGGCCACTAATCGCCGCCCCAGTTGGCCACTAATCGCCGCCCCAGTTGGCCACTAATCGCCGCCCCAGTTGGCCACTAATCGCCGCCCCAGTTGGCCACTAATCGCCGCCCCAGTTGGCCACTAATCGCCGCCCCAGTTGGCCACTAATCGCCGCCCCAGTTGGCCACTAATCGCCGCCCCAGTTGGCCACTAATCGCCGCCCCAGTTGGCCACTAATCGCCGCCCCAGTTGGCCACTAATCGCCGCCCCAGTTGGCCACTAATCGCCGCCCCAGTTGGCCACTAATCGCCGCCCCAGTTGGCCACTAATCGCCGCCCCAGTTGGCCACTAATCGCCGCCCCAGTTGGCCACTAATCGCCGCCCCAGTTGGCCACTAATCGCCGCCCCAGTTGGCCACTAATCGCCGCCCCAGTTGGCCACTAATCGCCGCCCCAGTTGGCCACTAATCGCCGCCCCAGTTGGCCACTAATCGCCGCCCCAGTTGGCCACTAATCGCCGCCCCAGTTGGCCACTAATCGCCGCCCCAGTTGGCCACTAATCGCCGCCCCAGTTGGCCACTAATCGCCGCCCCAGTTGGCCACTAATCGCCGCCCCAGTTGGCCACTAATCGCCGCCCCAGTTGGCCACTAATCGCCGCCCCAGTTGGCCACTAATCGCCGCCCCAGTTGGCCACTAATCGCCGCCCCAGTTGGCCACTAATCGCCGCCCCAGTTGGCCACTAATCGCCGCCCCAGTTGGCCACTAATCGCCGCCCCAGTTGGCCACTAATCGCCGCCCCAGTTGGCCACTAATCGCCGCCCCAGTTGGCCACTAATCGCCGCCCCAGTTGGCCACTAATCGCCGCCCCAGTTGGCCACTAATCGCCGCCCCAGTTGGCCACTAATCGCCGCCCCAGTTGGCCACTAATCGCCGCCCCAGTTGGCCACTAATCGCCGCCCCAGTTGGCCACTAATCGCCGCCCCAGTTGGCCACTAATCGCCGCCCCAGTTGGCCACTAATCGCCGCCCCAGTTGGCCACTAATCGCCGCCCCAGTTGGCCACTAATCGCCGCCCCAGTTGGCCACTAATCGCCGCCCCAGTTGGCCACTAATCGCCGCCCCAGTTGGCCACTAATCGCCGCCCCAGTTGGCCACTAATCGCCGCCCCAGTTGGCCACTAATCGCCGCCCCAGTTGGCCACTAATCGCCGCCCCAGTTGGCCACTAATCGCCGCCCCAGTTGGCCACTAATCGCCGCCCCAGTTGGCCACTAATCGCCGCCCCAGTTGGCCACTAATCGCCGCCCCAGTTGGCCACTAATCGCCGCCCCAGTTGGCCACTAATCGCCGCCCCAGTTGGCCACTAATCGCCGCCCCAGTTGGCCACTAATCGCCGCCCCAGTTGGCCACTAATCGCCGCCCCAGTTGGCCACTAATCGCCGCCCCAGTTGGCCACTAATCGCCGCCCCAGTTGGCCACTAATCGCCGCCCCAGTTGGCCACTAATCGCCGCCCCAGTTGGCCACTAATCGCCGCCCCAGTTGGCCACTAATCGCCGCCCCAGTTGGCCACTAATCGCCGCCCCAGTTGGCCACTAATCGCCGCCCCAGTTGGCCACTAATCGCCGCCCCAGTTGGCCACTAATCGCCGCCCCAGTTGGCCACTAATCGCCGCCCCAGTTGGCCACTAATCGCCGCCCCAGTTGGCCACTAATCGCCGCCCCAGTTGGCCACTAATCGCCGCCCCAGTTGGCCACTAATCGCCGCCCCAGTTGGCCACTAATCGCCGCCCCAGTTGGCCACTAATCGCCGCCCCAGTTGGCCACTAATCGCCGCCCCAGTTGGCCACTAATCGCCGCCCCAGTTGGCCACTAATCGCCGCCCCAGTTGGCCACTAATCGCCGCCCCAGTTGGCCACTAATCGCCGCCCCAGTTGGCCACTAATCGCCGCCCCAGTTGGCCACTAATCGCCGCCCCAGTTGGCCACTAATCGCCGCCCCAGTTGGCCACTAATCGCCGCCCCAGTTGGCCACTAATCGCCGCCCCAGTTGGCCACTAATCGCCGCCCCAGTTGGCCACTAATCGCCGCCCCAGTTGGCCACTAATCGCCGCCCCAGTTGGCCACTAATCGCCGCCCCAGTTGGCCACTAATCGCCGCCCCAGTTGGCCACTAATCGCCGCCCCAGTTGGCCACTAATCGCCGCCCCAGTTGGCCACTAATCGCCGCCCCAGTTGGCCACTAATCGCCGCCCCAGTTGGCCACTAATCGCCGCCCCAGTTGGCCACTAATCGCCGCCCCAGTTGGCCACTAATCGCCGCCCCAGTTGGCCACTAATCGCCGCCCCAGTTGGCCACTAATCGCCGCCCCAGTTGGCCACTAATCGCCGCCCCAGTTGGCCACTAATCGCCGCCCCAGTTGGCCACTAATCGCCGCCCCAGTTGGCCACTAATCGCCGCCCCAGTTGGCCACTAATCGCCGCCCCAGTTGGCCACTAATCGCCGCCCCAGTTGGCCACTAATCGCCGCCCCAGTTGGCCACTAATCGCCGCCCCAGTTGGCCACTAATCGCCGCCCCAGTTGGCCACTAATCGCCGCCCCAGTTGGCCACTAATCGCCGCCCCAGTTGGCCACTAATCGCCGCCCCAGTTGGCCACTAATCGCCGCCCCAGTTGGCCACTAATCGCCGCCCCAGTTGGCCACTAATCGCCGCCCCAGTTGGCCACTAATCGCCGCCCCAGTTGGCCACTAATCGCCGCCCCAGTTGGCCACTAATCGCCGCCCCAGTTGGCCACTAATCGCCGCCCCAGTTGGCCACTAATCGCCGCCCCAGTTGGCCACTAATCGCCGCCCCAGTTGGCCACTAATCGCCGCCCCAGTTGGCCACTAATCGCCGCCCCAGTTGGCCACTAATCGCCGCCCCAGTTGGCCACTAATCGCCGCCCCAGTTGGCCACTAATCGCCGCCCCAGTTGGCCACTAATCGCCGCCCCAGTTGGCCACTAATCGCCGCCCCAGTTGGCCACTAATCGCCGCCCCAGTTGGCCACTAATCGCCGCCCCAGTTGGCCACTAATCGCCGCCCCAGTTGGCCACTAATCGCCGCCCCAGTTGGCCACTAATCGCCGCCCCAGTTGGCCACTAATCGCCGCCCCAGTTGGCCACTAATCGCCGCCCCAGTTGGCCACTAATCGCCGCCCCAGTTGGCCACTAATCGCCGCCCCAGTTGGCCACTAATCGCCGCCCCAGTTGGCCACTAATCGCCGCCCCAGTTGGCCACTAATCGCCGCCCCAGTTGGCCACTAATCGCCGCCCCAGTTGGCCACTAATCGCCGCCCCAGTTGGCCACTAATCGCCGCCCCAGTTGGCCACTAATCGCCGCCCCAGTTGGCCACTAATCGCCGCCCCAGTTGGCCACTAATCGCCGCCCCAGTTGGCCACTAATCGCCGCCCCAGTTGGCCACTAATCGCCGCCCCAGTTGGCCACTAATCGCCGCCCCAGTTGGCCACTAATCGCCGCCCCAGTTGGCCACTAATCGCCGCCCCAGTTGGCCACTAATCGCCGCCCCAGTTGGCCACTAATCGCCGCCCCAGTTGGCCACTAATCGCCGCCCCAGTTGGCCACTAATCGCCGCCCCAGTTGGCCACTAATCGCCGCCCCAGTTGGCCACTAATCGCCGCCCCAGTTGGCCACTAATCGCCGCCCCAGTTGGCCACTAATCGCCGCCCCAGTTGGCCACTAATCGCCGCCCCAGTTGGCCACTAATCGCCGCCCCAGTTGGCCACTAATCGCCGCCCCAGTTGGCCACTAATCGCCGCCCCAGTTGGCCACTAATCGCCGCCCCAGTTGGCCACTAATCGCCGCCCCAGTTGGCCACTAATCGCCGCCCCAGTTGGCCACTAATCGCCGCCCCAGTTGGCCACTAATCGCCGCCCCAGTTGGCCACTAATCGCCGCCCCAGTTGGCCACTAATCGCCGCCCCAGTTGGCCACTAATCGCCGCCCCAGTTGGCCACTAATCGCCGCCCCAGTTGGCCACTAATCGCCGCCCCAGTTGGCCACTAATCGCCGCCCAGTTGGCCACTAATCGCCGCCCCAGCACTTTGCCACTTTGCACTTTGCACTTTGCACTTTGCACTTTGCACTTTGCACTTTGCACTTTGCACTTTGCACTTTGCACTTTGCACTTTGCACTTTGCACTTTGCACTTTGCACTTTGCACTTTGCACTTTGCACTTTGCACTTTGCACTTTGCACTTTGCACTTTGCACTTTGCACTTTGCACTTTGCACTTTGCACTTTGCACTTTGCACTTTGCACTTTGCACTTTGCACTTTGCACTTTGCACTTTGCACTTTGCACTTTGCACTTTGCACTTTGCACTTTGCACTTTGCACTTTGCACTTTGCACTTTGCACTTTGCACTTTGCACTTTGCACTTTGCACTTTGCACTTTGCACTTTGCACTTTGCACTTTGCACTTTGCACTTTGCACTTTGCACTTTGCACTTTGCACTTTGCACTTTGCACTTTGCACTTTGCACTTTGCACTTTGCACTTTGCACTTTGCACTTTGCACTTTGCACTTTGCACTTTGCACTTTGCACTTTGCACTTTGCACTTTGCACTTTGCACTTTGCACTTTGCACTTTGCACTTTGCACTTTGCACTTTGCACTTTGCACTTTGCACTTTGCACTTTGCACTTTGCACTTTGCACTTTGCACTTTGCACTTTGCACTTTGCACTTTGCACTTTGCACTTTGCACTTTGCACTTTGCACTTTGCACTTTGCACTTTGCACTTTGCACTTTGCACTTTGCACTTTGCACTTTGCACTTTGCACTTTGCACTTTGCACTTTGCACTTTGCACTTTGCACTTTGCACTTTGCACTTTGCACTTTGCACTTTGCACTTTGCACTTTGCACTTTGCACTTTGCACTTTGCACTTTGCACTTTGCACTTTGCACTTTGCACTTTGCACTTTGCACTTTGCACTTTGCACTTTGCACTTTGCACTTTGCACTTTGCACTTTGCACTTTGCACTTTGCACTTTGCACTTTGCACTTTGCACTTTGCACTTTGCACTTTGCACTTTGCACTTTGCACTTTGCACTTTGCACTTTGCACTTTGCACTTTGCACTTTGCACTTTGCACTTTGCACTTTGCACTTTGCACTTTGCACTTTGCACTTTGCACTTTGCACTTTGCACTTTGCACTTTGCACTTTGCACTTTGCACTTTGCACTTTGCACTTTGCACTTTGCACTTTGCACTTTGCACTTTGCACTTTGCACTTTGCACTTTGCACTTTGCACTTTGCACTTTGCACTTTGCACTTTGCACTTTGCACTTTGCACTTTGCACTTTGCACTTTGCACTTTGCACTTTGCACTTTGCACTTTGCACTTTGCACTTTGCACTTTGCACTTTGCACTTTGCACTTTGCACTTTGCACTTTGCACTTTGCACTTTGCACTTTGCACTTTGCACTTTGCACTTTGCACTTTGCACTTTGCACTTTGCACTTTGCACTTTGCACTTTGCACTTTGCACTTTGCACTTTGCACTTTGCACTTTGCACTTTGCACTTTGCACTTTGCACTTTGCACTTTGCACTTTGCACTTTGCACTTTGCACTTTGCACTTTGCACTTTGCACTTTGCACTTTGCACTTTGCACTTTGCACTTTGCACTTTGCACTTTGCACTTTGCACTTTGCACTTTGCACTTTGCACTTTGCACTTTGCACTTTGCACTTTGCACTTTGCACTTTGCACTTTGCACTTTGCACTTTGCACTTTGCACTTTGCACTTTGCACTTTGCACTTTGCACTTTGCACTTTGCACTTTGCACTTTGCACTTTGCACTTTGCACTTTGCACTTTGCACTTTGCACTTTGCACTTTGCACTTTGCACTTTGCACTTTGCACTTTGCACTTTGCACTTTGCACTTTGCACTTTGCACTTTGCACTTTGCACTTTGCACTTTGCACTTTGCACTTTGCACTTTGCACTTTGCACTTTGCACTTTGCACTTTGCACTTTGCACTTTGCACTTTGCACTTTGCACTTTGCACTTTGCACTTTGCACTTTGCACTTTGCACTTTGCACTTTGCACTTTGCACTTTGCACTTTGCACTTTGCACTTTGCACTTTGCACTTTGCACTTTGCACTTTGCACTTTGCACTTTGCACTTTGCACTTTGCACTTTGCACTTTGCACTTTGCACTTTGCACTTTGCACTTTGCACTTTGCACTTTGCACTTTGCACTTTGCACTTTGCACTTTGCACTTTGCACTTTGCACTTTGCACTTTGCACTTTGCACTTTGCACTTTGCACTTTGCACTTTGCACTTTGCACTTTGCACTTTGCACTTTGCACTTTGCACTTTGCACTTTGCACTTTGCACTTTGCACTTTGCACTTTGCACTTTGCACTTTGCACTTTGCACTTTGCACTTTGCACTTTGCACTTTGCACTTTGCACTTTGCACTTTGCACTTTGCACTTTGCACTTTGCACTTTGCACTTTGCACTTTGCACTTTGCACTTTGCACTTTGCACTTTGCACTTTGCACTTTGCACTTTGCACTTTGCACTTTGCACTTTGCACTTTGCACTTTGCACTTTGCACTTTGCACTTTGCACTTTGCACTTTGCACTTTGCACTTTGCACTTTGCACTTTGCACTTTGCACTTTGCACTTTGCACTTTGCACTTTGCACTTTGCACTTTGCACTTTGCACTTTGCACTTTGCACTTTGCACTTTGCACTTTGCACTTTGCACTTTGCACTTTGCACTTTGCACTTTGCACTTTGCACTTTGCACTTTGCACTTTGCACTTTGCACTTTGCACTTTGCACTTTGCACTTTGCACTTTGCACTTTGCACTTTGCACTTTGCACTTTGCACTTTGCACTTTGCACTTCGCACTTCGCACTTCGCACTTCGCACTTCGCACTTCGCACTTCGCACTTCGCACTTCGCACTTCGCACTTCGCACTTCGCACTTCGCACTTCGCACTTCGCACTTCGCACTTCGCACTTCGCACTTCGCACTTCGCACTTCGCACTTCGCACTTCGCACTTCGCACTTCGCACTTCGCACTTCGCACTTCGCACTTCGCACTTCGCACTTCGCACTTCGCACTTCGCACTTCGCACTTCGCACTTCGCACTTCGCACTTCGCACTTCGCACTTCGCACTTCGCACTTCGCACTTCGCACTTCGCACTTCGCACTTCGCACTTCGCACTTCGCACTTCGCACTTCGCACTTCGCACTTCGCACTTCGCACTTCGCACTTCGCACTTCGCACTTCGCACTTCGCACTTCGCACTTCGCACTTCGCACTTCGCACTTCGCACTTCGCACTTCGCACTTCGCACTTCGCACTTCGCACTTCGCACTTCGCACTTCGCACTTCGCACTTCGCACTTCGCACTTCGCACTTCGCACTTCGCACTTCGCACTTCGCACTTCGCACTTCGCACTTCGCACTTCGCACTTCGCACTTCGCACTTCGCACTTCGCACTTCGCACTTCGCACTTCGCACTTCGCACTTCGCACTTCGCACTTCGCACTTCGCACTTCGCACTTCGCACTTCGCACTTCGCACTTCGCACTTCGCACTTCGCACTTCGCACTTCGCACTTCGCACTTCGCACTTCGCACTTCGCACTTCGCACTTCGCACTTCGCACTTCGCACTTCGCACTTCGCACTTCGCACTTCGCACTTCGCACTTCGCACTTCGCACTTCGCACTTCGCACTTCGCACTTCGCACTTCGCACTTCGCACTTCGCACTTCGCACTTCGCACTTCGCACTTCGCACTTCGCACTTCGCACTTCGCACTTCGCACTTCGCACTTCGCACTTCGCACTTCGCACTTCGCACTTCGCACTTCGCACTTCGCACTTCGCACTTCGCACTTCGCACTTCGCACTTCGCACTTCGCACTTCGCACTTCGCACTTCGCACTTCGCACTTCGCACTTCGCACTTCGCACTTCGCACTTCGCACTTCGCACTTCGCACTTCGCACTTCGCACTTCGCACTTCGCACTTCGCACTTCGCACTTCGCACTTCGCACTTCGCACTTCGCACTTCGCACTTCGCACTTCGCACTTCGCACTTCGCACTTCGCACTTCGCACTTCGCACTTCGCACTTCGCACTTCGCACTTCGCACTTCGCACTTCGCACTTCGCACTTCGCACTTCGCACTTCGCACTTCGCACTTCGCACTTCGCACTTCGCACTTCGCACTTCGCACTTCGCACTTCGCACTTCGCACTTCGCACTTCGCACTTCGCACTTCGCACTTCGCACTTCGCACTTCGCACTTCGCACTTCGCACTTCGCACTTCGCACTTCGCACTTCGCACTTCGCACTTCGCACTTCGCACTTCGCACTTCGCACTTCGCACTTCGCACTTCGCACTTCGCACTTCGCACTTCGCACTTCGCACTTCGCACTTCGCACTTCGCACTTCGCACTTCGCACTTCGCACTTCGCACTTCGCACTTCGCACTTCGCACTTCGCACTTCGCACTTCGCACTTCGCACTTCGCACTTCGCACTTCGCACTTCGCACTTCGCACTTCGCACTTCGCACTTCGCACTTCGCACTTCGCACTTCGCACTTCGCACTTCGCACTTCGCACTTCGCACTTCGCACTTCGCACTTCGCACTTCGCACTTCGCACTTCGCACTTCGCACTTCGCACTTCGCACTTCGCACTTCGCACTTCGCACTTCGCACTTCGCACTTCGCACTTCGCACTTCGCACTTCGCACTTCGCACTTCGCACTTCGCACTTCGCACTTCGCACTTCGCACTTCGCACTTCGCACTTCGCACTTCGCACTTCGCACTTCGCACTTCGCACTTCGCACTTCGCACTTCGCACTTCGCACTTCGCACTTCGCACTTCGCACTTCGCACTTCGCACTTCGCACTTCGCACTTCGCACTTCGCACTTCGCACTTCGCACTTCGCACTTCGCACTTCGCACTTCGCACTTCGCACTTCGCACTTCGCACTTCGCACTTCGCACTTCGCACTTCGCACTTCGCACTTCGCACTTCGCACTTCGCACTTCGCACTTCGCACTTCGCACTTCGCACTTCGCACTTCGCACTTCGCACTTCGCACTTCGCACTTCGCACTTCGCACTTCGCACTTCGCACTTCGCACTTCGCACTTCGCACTTCGCACTTCGCACTTCGCACTTCGCACTTCGCACTTCGCACTTCGCACTTCGCACTTCGCACTTCGCACTTCGCACTTCGCACTTCGCACTTCGCACTTCGCACTTCGGTACTGTTTGAAAAAAATTTACATAACAATAGGACAAAGGCATCTCGCAGATTTTGATTACAATGGCAATTTGCATTACAATAGGACAAAGACATTTTGCGCTGTTTGGAATATAATGAAAATGAATATCACAATAGGACAAAGGCCTGTGGGGTAGTTTTTGAATACAATTGAAATTTACATCACAATAGGACAAAGGACATCGATTTTTACATCTTGCATCGTTTTGGAATACAATGGAAATTAACATCACAATAGGACAATTGCCAGTGGGTAGTTTTTTAATACAATGGAAATTAACATCACAATAGGACAAAGGACAAAGATTTTTAAATAGTGAACATTCCACCTCAGTTGTTTCACATTAACAGTTTGTGTATTTATTTGAACCTTTGAAATTACTGTACATACTAGTTAATGAGCATTGATAGCAAATAAAATACATACATGTTTGATGACATTAGTCGAAAACAGGGTGGACCACGTGAAGGTTGTCATCTCCCACCCCACAACAGATACTTGTATATAATTTCAACAAGAATCAATGATCTCAATATGTACACAAAATATTTACCAAACATAAAGTATATAATCCAACACCAGGTACGTGTCATAATCATTTGTATTAAAACAAAAATTTTTAATGAGTACTCAAACACCCTCAACTACTATTACATGCTAGTTACATAAAACAGTTGCATGTTTGTTATAAAACCTTGTAAAACACTTACTGAAGCCGATGTGTGACACTCAAAGTATTTATATGTACCCAATATAATAAAAACTAATTCAAAACCAGGTTCGTATCATGAACTCACTGAACCAAATTACAAATCAGTAAGGTGATTCATACTAAAAAGATAATACTAAGAAAAACAGACAACTATGAAAGCAGTGTTGCTACATACATCAGTTTGACAACAAATTGTTCCGATCATAATTGAATCATGATTCGAAGTCAGTAATAAACATGGTACTTTATTAGTTATAACCAGCGCTCAAACACAATCCCTAACAAGCTTGTTGTATTCATACTTGTAATGAGTTTACTTCATTACAAATAACCTTATATTGTTTCATATTTTGTAATGAGCCAATGCATTACAAACTAACTTAACATTTTTCATGTTTGTAATGAGGTACTTCATTACACGCATGAAACTTAAACATACTTGCAATGAGGTACTTCATTGCAAGCATGTTAATATTGCACGATTGTAATGCAGTACCTCATTACAAACATGCAATCTTTCATGTGAATACATGTACTTGTAAGGAAGTACCTCGTTACAAGTTGTACATGTATTCTGTCTACATACTTGTAATGAAGTACCTCATTACAAGTAAGTTGACAATTGTGAATGAGTTATGACTTCATTCCGAGTTGAAAATTTCCGCCATGAGGACAAACATAGTTCCCGACTTGGTGTGATGCATGACGTCGCTTTCCTGAACAAATCACACTCATGTGGTATAATGTTGCTGCTGTGACATGAAGATCATCACTGATGAATCACCATTGGACAAAGTTTTAGACGAGGGTAGTCGTCATGAAGAAACAGTCCTTCAGAAAACGTTGGTAAAGCAGTAGTTGCCCTGGCACTGCATAAGGTAACTCAGAATCTTGACGTGTACTCAAGTATCAAAGAATACACTGTTAAGTTTCATACCTTGAAACACTTACGCTGATGTTTTTATAGTCTAGGTTTACAAGAGAGTGCTGAAATAGTGTGGTTCCATCTTCATGGTCCATGTTGACTGGTAACAGTAAAACAAATCCCAGCGGCTCATCATAACCTGCGAATTGAGCAATAGTTGAAAGAAAAAATTGAAGAAAATAATGATACCGAACAACAGTGGAGTGATCATTCTGCAAGTTTAAAATCACTTGATGAAATCTTCTTATTACAACAAATCTTTCACTTTATTTTGAACCTTCCAGCATCACTGTGGTTGAAAAATTATTTATGTAAAACTTCACTGAAAACGGCCTCAGTGTGACAGAACTGTTAAGTTGTGAACAATGATCAAAGGTTGTCAAGGCTTGCAAGATATCTTGCCTCATACTTGGTCAATGCTGGTGATGAGTAGTTGCAAGTGCTCTTCATGTCCTGAAATTTCCATCTTCAAGGTTTGTGGCGACATAAGAATTCCGGGCAATTCATCAACTCACTCCCTACCCATTCATCACACGAGCATCTGAATTGTTGAGACAGCAGAACACTGCATCAATGAAAATATTAATTAATTAATGATCAACTTAATAAGAACAATGTGTTTCTGGGTTCAACTCCAAAGAATGAATCTCACCAAATTCCATAAGTGAAACTGGTTTCATGCAGATGCAGATACCAATTGATTGTCTTTACAGTCTGTTTTATATTACACTGGACCATTGTGGACTACTTTTACAATGTTTTAAAGATTGGTTTCGAATTGTCAACTCATGCAAAACATTTCACTTGTAAATGAAGATAAACCTTTCAAAGTTATGTGCAACTCCAAAGAATAAATCTCACCTTCAAATTCCATAAGTGAACCTGCTAGTCGGCGGATGTAAGAACCTGCATGTCGGTCTCCTCATGCGATGATGTCCCTCTCCTTGTACCGTGATGCCACTTCAATCTTCATGGTCCATGTTGACAGCAGAATACTACATCAAATCAGTCGTCACAATCACCTGAAAGACAGTTACATTGTAATCACATCAGTACAAATCGTTTAAAGACAAATATAATGTGATCGTCTGATGATCAGCACTGAAATACTGCTTAAAAACCAATTCTTCCGACATGACATAACACTACTCATGTCGAAAAAAAGACTTCTATAAAACGAGTCGGACAAAATACATTTAAAAACATTAAAAACAAATGGGACTTCGTAGAGAGATAACAGAAACAAAATATACCTATGAGTGGGGCATCTGGCTATAGGGACAGGTCGATCCGAGCAACTCGGTTGGGTGGTTCAGTCAATGTCAGTCAGTCATTAAACAGCCAACCTGGATAACATCAAATACAACTAACAACAGAAAGATTCTGAATTAAAAATGGCTTTGTAAGATTTGAAATGTTAGTCTTCTCTATCTGAACTGCCTTTGATGTTTTCAACAAACTAAGAAATCTACAAGGTATACATGTGCTACAATTGTCACCACATGATCATTTTGAATTGGTAAATTGAATTAAGAACCGAGTATTGGAGGATAAATTGTATGCATGTTGTGGATCAGATCAACACTTTTCTCAGGATATTTGGTACTGGTATCGAGTGTATACAGAAGTAGGAATGTCATTTCTATTCCTCAGATCACTACCAATTGATGTTACAAGACTTAAGGATAAACATGTTTCCACCCCCGAGTATTCATCAAGACCTGGCCTATAACATAAACAATTAAGAAAACAAAATTTGATACTCCTTTCCTTGATTCAGTGATGCATTCATCTCCATGACGTTATTCGTCAACACCAGATCTCTCTTGATGTCTTCATGATCGTTAGCAGTACTCTGTTTCAATTCGAATCACCAAGATACCCTGGCGAAACAAAAATCAAAGTGTTAACAGTTGGATGAGCAGGACTCCATCCCAGGTTCCAACATTCAGTTACAGCAACTATGTAAAAAAGGTGACACTTTCACATTTATCAAACACATTTTACAAACAAGCAAAATAACTTTGTCAAGATGGATTAGTATATGGCAGTCACAGTCATCAAACAGCCAAACTTAATTACATAAAATACATTGACGAACAGGAAGATTCTAAACTAAACATGGCATTTGGAAGATTGAAGACAATTTTCATGTAAAAAATCAACACAGTTTCAAACTGATAGCAAGAATCTGTATTCAAAATGCTGATCCGAAAAGTGACTCACTTACAGTGACTGGGCAACTTATTCTAACAATTCAATATTTGCTGATTTTTGGAGACTTCGAGAGATATTTCAAGAATGGTTCAAATTCAACGGCATACAGAATCTGTTTGATGTGAATCAAGAAGTGTATCCCTAACATTTCAAGAATGTTGTAAAAACCTATAATGCTAAAGTTAATAACAGCATGGGTAATTCTTATGGCACAAAGACCACAGCAACTCACAATCAACAACACTGATAAAGAAAAATAAATAAATAAATAGTTTTGAGTTGGTGCTTGTTGGTGGCAGTGGATGCCACTTCCCTAATAGCACCCAGAAACTAGTTCCACAATTTAGGGGGAACAAAAAAGGGATGTTGATTCTATAACAAAAACATATTTCAAAAAATGGCTTCCTGTTACAGAAAAACTTAAGTCATACAGGGAACCTAACATTAAGGCCAATGTTGGTGTTTTCAAGGATAAAGAATGGTTTGGGTGTGAAAGTTCACGCCCACAATTTCAACTGTAAAGAAGAAATCTCACCTTCAAATTCCATAAGTGAACCTGGTGATATGTAGATGTACATACTGGGATGGCTGTCTCCCTGTGCCATGATGTCATTTCAACTTCGTGGTCCATGTTGACAGTGGAAAACTACATCAAATCAGTCGTCACAATCACCTGAACAGCAGTTACGTTGTAATCACATAAATACAAATCATTTACAGACAAATATTATTTGATCATCTGATAATAAGAACTGGAATACTGCTTTAAAAAATAATTCCAATATGACATAACACTCCTCATTGGTTGAAAAAGACTTCTATAAAACGAGTCGGATAAAATACATTTAAAAACATTAAAAACAAATGGGACTTTGTAGAGAGATAACAGAAAGAAAATATACCTATGAGTGGGGCATCTGGCTAAAGTGACAGGTCGATCCAAGCAACTCGGTTGGGTGGTTCAGTCAATGTCACAGTCAGTCATCAAACAGCCAACCTGGATAACATCAAATACAACTAAGAACAGAAAGATTCTGAATTAAAAAAGGCTTTGTAAGATTTGAAATGTTAGTCTTCTCTATCTGAACTGCCTTTGATGTTTTCAACAAACTAAGAAATCTACAAGGTATACATGTGCTACAATTGTCACCACATGTTCATTTTGAATTGGTAAATTGAATTAAGAACCGAGTATTGGAGGATAAATTGTATGCATGTTGTGAATCAGATCAACACTTTTCTCAGGATATTTGGTACTGGTATCGAGTGTATACAGAAGTAGGAATGTCATTTCTATTCCTCAGATCACTACCAATTGATGTTACAAGACTTAAGGATAAACATGTTTCCACCCCTGAGTATTCATCAAGACCTGGCCTATAACATAAACAATTAAGAAAACAAAATTTGATACTCCTTTCCTTGATTCAGTGATGCATTCATCTCCATGACGTTATTCGTCAACGCCAGATCTCTCTTGATGTCTTCATGATCGTTAGCAGTACACCGGTCAATTCCAGTCACCAAGATACCCTGGCGAAACAAAAATCAAAGTGTTAACAGTTGGATGAGCAGGACTCCATCCCAGGTTCCAACATTCAGTTACAGCAACTATGTAAAAAAGGTGACACTTTCACATTTATCAAACATGTTTTACAAACAAGCAAAATAACTTTGTCAAGATGGATTAGTATATGGCAGTCACAGTCATCAAACAGCCAAACTTAATTACATAAAATACATTGACGAACAGGAAGATTCTAAACTAAACATGGCATTTGGAATGTTGACAATTTTCATGTAAAAAATCAACACAGTTTCAAACTGATAGCAAGAATCTGTATTCAAAATGCTGATCCGAAAAGTGACTCACTTACAGTGACTGGGCAACTTATTCTAACAATTCAACATTTGCTGATTTTTGGAGACTTCGAGAGATATTTCAAGAATGGCTCAAGTTCAACGGCATACAGAATCTGTTTGATGTGAATCAAGACTAGACTCACTATGTTTCAGTTTTACACCAACAGAAAAGTTCTTATCTAAAAATAAGATTTTTGTCACACCTTGACACACCTCCATTGATAGTTTTATGGTCCAGGTTGACATCAGAACACAGCACGAGAGTGGAATCTTCACGGTTCGCATCACTTGCAACAATTTGTAATTCCTCATGATGTCACCTAGAATTAAATCAAAGTCATAACTTAGCTCCAAAGTATAAGTGTATCCCTAACATTTCAAGAATGTTGTAAAAACCTATAATGCTAAAATTAATAACAGCATGGGTAATTCTTATGGCACAAAGACCACAGCAACTCACAATCAACAACACTGATAAAGAAAAATAAATAAATAAATAGTTTTGAATTGGTGCTTGTTGGTGGCAGTGGATGCCACTTCCCTAATAGCACCCAGAAACTTGTTCCACAATTTAGGGGGAACAAAAAAGGGATGTTGATTCTATGTTGGTGTTTTCAAGGATAAAGAATGGTTTGGGTGTGAAAGTTCACGCCCACAATTTCACCAAGATACCCTGGCGAAACAAAAAACAAAGTGTTAACAGTTGGATGAGCAGGACTCCATCCCAGGTTCCAACATTCAGTTACAGCAACTATGTAAAAAAGGTGACACTTTCACAGTTGTGAAACATGTTTTACAAACAAACAAAATCACTTTGTCAAGATGGATTAGTATATGGCAGTCACAGTCATCAAACAGCCAAACTTAAAAACATAAAATACGACAAACACGAAGATTCTAAATTAAACATGGCACTTGGAATGCTGAAAACAAATTTCATATCAAAAATCAACACAGTTTCCATCTGATAGCAAGAATCTGTATCCAAAATGCAGATCAGAAAAGTGACTTAATTACAGTGACTGGGATATTTCAAGAATGGCCTAAGTTCAACGGCATACAGAATTTATTTGATTTGAATCAAGACTAGACTCACTAGGTTTTAATTCCACACCAACAGAAAAGATCTTAGCTTTGGTGATGAGATGTTAATAATCAGACTCTAATCATACCTTGACACACCTCTACTGATGGCTTTATGGTCCAGGTTGACAACAGAACACAGCAAGAAAGAATCCTCACAGTTCCCATCAATCGCAGCAATCTGTATACCAATTCATTCCTTATGATGTCACCTGAAAATAAATCAAACACATAATTTGACTACAAAGTTTACGTATATCCCTAATATTTCAAGAATATTGTAAACAACATAATGCTAAAATTAACAACAAAGGACATAAATATTGGACTCTACAAAGAGCACGGCACCTCACAATCAACCACAAAGATAAAAAAAAAACATGAAAGAGGACGAGATGAAAACAAATTAGTTTTTAGCTGGTGCTCGTTGGTGGTAGTGGATGCAGCTTCCCTAATAGCACCCAGCAACTTGTTCCACATTTTAAGGAGAAAACAGTTATGTATGAAGATTCATAAACAAAACAAAACAATTTACATAGCATCAAAGTCAACGTCATACAGGCTATCTAACATAAGGCCAAAGTTAATTTTTTCAAAGATATGATTAAGAATGGTTTGGGTGTGACAGTTCATGCACACAATTTCAACTGAAAGAAGAAATCTCCCCTTCAAATTCCATAAGTGAATCTGATGATATGAAGATGTAGATACCTGGATGTCAGCCTCCTTATGCCATGATGCAAATCTCCTTGTACCATAGACATCACTTCAATCTTCATGGTCCATGTTGACAGCGGAATACTACATCAAAGCAGTTGTCACTATCACCTGAAAGACATTTAAGTTGTTATGACATAAGTACAAATCATTTACCTCCAAGATGTCATTCGTCAACGCCAGATCTCTCTTGATGTCTTCATGATCATTAGCAGTACACTGTGTCAATTCCAGTCATCGAGATACCCTGGAGAAACAAAAATCAAACTTGCTACAGTCAGTTGTAAACAATTTGTTTTGGATGAGCAGGACTCCATCCCAGATTCCAACACTCAGTAACTGCATGTACGTAATAAAAGGTGACATTTTCAAAGTTGTGAATTATGTTTTAGAAACAAACAAAATCAGAGTACATGTAGGTAGATCCAGTAGTATTGAAGCAATGATTAGTTTCAACATAAATGTTGCAAAAGATTTTCACTAACATAGTCTACATGTAAGAGTAACTATAAATATAAATATAAATAGTAAACTTGCGGGTACAACCATGTGTAAAAACTCTTTGAGGGAGTGTTGGCTCTGAAAGTTGTACCCGCAAGTTTACTATTTATATTTATATTTATAGTTACTCTTATCCTCCACACCATGCAAAGCTTCAAACACCATTTAGTCTACATGTATTTAAAAGAGCATCACAAAAGTGGGTGGGTGAGTTTTACATAATTTCTTATGGTTTCTTTCTCCAAGATATTTTGAAAGAGTCAAATAATTCTCATCATCTAGTTCAAGTGTTTCCATGAAAAAAAAAACCCATCAAGAACTGATGAATTTTTCATCGGATTTTGGTGATCACGTTTCAGAGAAAACAACAGAAAATAGTTTGTGCTTTGTCAGGGATTGAGTGCATGATTATATTGTGCTACTTTTGATTGTGGCAATCAAAATAAGCAACATGAGATCATCAAAAGCACTTTCCTTGACTGAGTATTATAGACAGAAAATATTTCTCTGGAGGACTGCTGCTAATGAACCTTTTAATCAGTCAGCTTTCACATTTACTCAAACGTATTTTTGGGGGGTCAATAATAATCCAGTACTTCAATGTCTTGAAGTCATCTTACCTTGAAACTTGCATCCTGATACCATAACACTCATCCATCCGAGGTCGTCCATGCATCCCTTTGATAGCAAGTTTTACCAAAATAACTCCTTGTGACATCACCTGTACATGAAGAGTCATATAATAACTGCATTCAAATTACAAAATTAACTTCAAAATGATTTCAATCGCTACTTTTCATAAACAGATATAATATAGAGCAATACAAGTCGTACATTCAATATTACACAAGTTGCTCTTGAAAGCGAAATCGCAACATTGACTCCAAAGTTGACTTCAACCCTCTTTCAAAATATTGTAGCCAGTTAAATACCATAGGAAGAAGTACAAGCGAACCACTGATTTCACAATGGCTAGATAAGTATTGTTGTCTAGTTACTGAATCACAATTTATTGATTTGAGCAGTTTACAATCATAGACATTAAACCAGTATTTATATCCCCTTAAATGGGAGTTTGCCGAGTCACTCTACAGGAAGATCATCTAAACAAACAGTACATGTACAAAACCGTCATCCATACATTCAACAAGTGTTAGATGGATAAAAGTATTTTTCCCCTAGTTTCATAAACTGCACAGTAACAAATCTGATCTAAAGAGATCTTACCTTCAACTGTAATCCTTAACTTTGATCATGTCACTCATCGGACGATAGCATACTTCCATTGGTGTCTTCACAGTCTGTTTATTACATCGAAGAGGATCCCTGTAATTCATCATCCTGCAAAGTACTGTTCAAATTGAAAAATTACTTGATGGTGAGCATAAAAGGTGATACAGATTAACTTTTTACTCAATGTACTCACAAGTAAACATTGAGTCATGTATTTCTTGAGCATGGCAAGGAAAGAGACAAGATTTTTTACTATACCTAGAAATCGTTAGACAACTTATGTTTTGAACAGGTTCGATTTATTTTGTAAGGGATTATATTACCTTTCAATTGATTTGCACACTTGTTTTGTTTGCTTTACCATATTGAAGGTTTGAGGTTGAAAACAAAGGGACTAAAATTAGGAAAGATCGATTGCGAATGAAGTGAACATTTGCTACATTGGAAAGTTGTGCATCGAAGTTTGCTCAACTGTACCGTCATCTCAAAGACACAGATTGTTTAAAGAAATGGGTCTGTACATTTGATTGAATGTCATCAGAATTTAGGAATGAACTGAAAAATCTCTGGACAAAGATGTACCGAACATATATATTTGAAATGTGATGTCATCAAACGTTTTTGAATTTTGACAAAAATTGCACTTGCAGGGTATCAAACATGGTGCCATTTTACACCATGTTAAGCCCAGGTTAGAGACTTGTAATTCCCCCCTACTTTCATAAGGACTGTATTGGAAAATGAGTGGATCACAAAACTCAATGAAAACCCTTTATTTTATGAAAAATCTCAACAAATAACGGTCCTGTAAGAATATCTGAATTATAAAGCAAACTGAAAGGAAACTTGCCTTTAGATTCTATTCCTCAATAGCGTAACACACCTCCATTGATGTCTTCATGGTCCTAGGATGGCATGTGTAGTTTGCACTGGACTCCGTATTTTCAAGGAAAACTTGCTCATAGGCAGATGGGTTCAGCATTTCACCATTGCAGTTAATAAAAGAAAATAAATACAATTAGAAATTGCCATTCCAAAACAGAACTCCATTTAGTTTGGCGTTATTTGAGGTGCATGAAAATGGTGTGAAGTGGTTGTTACATGACCCAGTGACTGATGACAGATGATGGTGCAAAGTTATTGATGATAGGTTACAATGTGACATGAAGATGAAAACTACAAACATGAAGTGAGTTTAATAGATGTTAAGTGATGGTTAAGATGGAAGTGAGCTTGTTAATAAAATGCAGTTTGGTGCTAGTTTGGTATAAAGTTACAGAAATAACCTTACCTTGCCTACAATGATGCTCCATGCTGACCAGTTAGAGGCTATTCAACACAGGAGTCCAGTGGTTGCAGGGTCTGTCCTGATGAGGGGGCATGTGTAGATGAGCAGGATTCCATCCCAAGTTCCCACACTAAGTCAGTGCCATGTATGCAAAAGGTCAAATTTTTTTGTGAAACATTGTGAAACATGTTCAACAACAAAATTCAGAGTGAAAGTAGCTCTAGTGGTATGGAAACAATATTATAAGTTTTGCAACATTGAGCACCCCTGGATGAGCCAGCCCAAGGTGCTTCAGTGTCGTTAATTAACATATCCGAAATGATTGAAAGGGCGGTAAGTAAAACATTCATCTTCATTTGAACAAACAAATCAAAATCCACAAATGAATGATATTCTTTGAAACTGAATGTTACTTTCTGCAAAACAATGACTTTGGAGACCACTCTTGACCAATTAACTCCATTTACCAGGAGCTCTAAATTATGCATTTTCAACCGTTTTTGTGAAATCCATACAAACTGCACCAACTACCGTTTAACCTGAGCAGACCACATGATGTTGATTTGCGTTTGCCACTAAGGGGCCATTCAGTCCTGGATGTTCACAAAAGAAACATTCTAAAACACTGCTTTACTAAATTGGATAGCTGTTGGATTGACTTACCAAGTACTTGTCAGATGGAATTCAACTCTTGGTGAATGCAAACAGAGACTAGGCTAAGCGAACATCACAGGATTCTGACTGGTTGTATCCATCGAGTACACTCAGGGTAAAGGAGCATATGAAAGAAAAGCAAACACAAACGTTTTTTAGTACAAATGTCTTCATTACAATTAATTAATTATGATTTGAAAAAGTCAAACATCTGTTTACAAGACAGTGCTGCCAACATTTGCATCTCGCAATCACGGAGTTTTTGTATAAAAATCAGGGAGATAACTAGAATTACATTCAACAAAATTGCGAAAATGATTCCATAATGAGAGAGATTTTCATGTTAGTTCATCATAGAATCAGGGAAATCAGCAAATATTTTTGACTCTGACCCAATAAGTAAATGTTGTGTTATGCAGCAAGGCAATCACAGTGGACAGGTTTACTGGACTTAAGTTGAAGGAGCTACTAAAATTGTGTCAGTTAAAAAAACAATATATTTATTTGTTCATTTATTCATTTATTTCAAATCAACTCAATACAAAGCATGGGAACATAGCCCCTCATGAATGTTGGTTGTAAATTGTTAAATTAAAAGGAGAATACTAAATAGTATTTAGAAATTTTGTTTACAAAATGAGAGTTAATAACTTTAGCAACATGTTTTTTTTGCCAAGTTTCTTAATATCCAAACAGTTCCAATTCTTGAAAATATAAACAAGAATAATTTATGGAGTTTGAAAAAATGTTTTGTTCCGTCCCAACTTGACAATTGTCCCAACTATAGTTGGGACTGGTCCCAACTTGAGTGTTAAAGTTGGGACATCCCAACTGTAGTTGGGGCCGCCCATAGAGTTCAACAGGACATCGTGATCGATCATGCATGGATTACTGTGTGACACTACTGCAAAGCCGAGACCCGGGTCTGATGAGATCGACGTTTTAATTAACAACATTTCTTTATTTCAAACCCGGGTCTCGGCCAAAAAGACCATGGAGGTAGAAACTAACTCTGTGTAAATAGTGTTTTTAGATCGAGAGGGTTCCGACAGCAGCCTCGAGATACTCATGCCGGGTGACGCTTTCAGTCTCAAGTAGGCCTATGCATTTAGTTTCTCTTCTCTCGGAAAACCAAAATTCTAATTAATCTATATTCTCAAGGGAAAGTGGTCTTAGAAACTTCATACTATGATACATGTTTTTAGTTTATTCATGGAGTGCTTTGCGTCTACTGCGATCCCCACTATAGTTGGGATGCCCCAACTTTAACACTCAAGTTGGGACCAGTCCCAACTATAGTTGGGACGAGTGTCAAGTTGGGACGGAAGATTTTCATTGGAAGAAAGATCTGAAAAATACAGGCCCGATCAGAAACAAATTTAAAGATGGACAAACTTTAATATAGGCCTATGTGTCATCTGTAGAGTGAGAATGCTCCTTCCTAAAACCAATACAGACCATTCCATTTATTTCTTGCAGTGAATCTTTTTAGGGAACTTGGAGACCATGCAAAACCATAATTATGTGGTAGGCCTATTTGTAAACATTTTCAATAAAATATGTAAATAGGACACTTCATTCATGTCATGGATTAATCACAACCCAAAACAATGCCAAACAATAGACTGTGCAGGTCTCGCACGCATTCAAACTTCCAGGACCATTGTGGTCCCAACCATATGGAGTTTAACGTGGGGTAGATTTTGTTTTGTCAAACATTTTAGTGGAAAGTAGTTTGTGACCACGAAAATTATATGTGTTGTTGGGAATGTAATGCTTAGTGATAAAAAATATGTTAAAGTAAAATCAATTCAACAATATAACAAAGAAAACCCGAGGATTAAACTTAACATCAATTTCCAGTTACTGCAAAAAATTTAGAATTTTGTGCTCACCTCCGACCACAGAAATGATGTAAATGCTTGTTTTCGATGAGTGATGATAATTGCCAGGTTGTGTAATTGCAAGGCTAAGCCTTTTTTTGCAGTCAATGGATGTTGAGGATTCAGCGTCCTCTATAAAATGCGTCACGCATCAATTTTAGGCTCGTTTGACGAT
The DNA here is from genome assembly GCA_023634235.1 of Pisaster brevispinus. Taxonomy (NCBI): domain Eukaryota; kingdom Metazoa; phylum Echinodermata; class Asteroidea; order Forcipulatida; family Asteriidae; genus Pisaster; species Pisaster brevispinus. Next base: position 806,766 of record JAMKCF010000022.1, read on the forward strand.
TAGAAATCCGCATAAGGGGTTTCTAAAAGGTTAATATCAAATAAGCATCCTTGTCCCAGAGTTTTAATTTAATTTCAATAAACATAAAAAAAGAATTAAAAAATACTAATGTTGTAAAAATTGTAATGGGTATTTTTGTTGGTCAGATTTTGTCATTAGATATAATTTAAAACAAAGATTTGATTTTAGAAAAAAAAAAAAAATTGTTCGCTTGACTCGCTTTCTCATTCCGATACACACGTGACTTGCACAGTCTGTTGCAATGGCTGCACTTCCTTCATCAAAGGTGCCAACAAGATCATACAAAAGATTCTTACTATGCAGTTATTGATTTGATTGATTTAATTCAAAATGGACAAGTGGGCCAATAACAATAATATCATGTCATTCAGGGCTCAAATATGGGGGGAAATTTAGAAGACCTCATCAGGACCTCAGGACTTGTAGAGCTTCAAATATTTATTAGATAGGAAAATTTGTTTCAATGCATGAACTAAAATGAGTATTCAAAAAACCCTATTTACACATGTAGTTTCAAATTTAAAACTGTTTTAATTTGAAGAAGCACTACCTAAGAAGATTGATGTCATTTGTCCTAAATGGCATTACTTCAATATTCAACAGAATTGAAAGATATTTATCAGGCTCAAAGCCGATATTTGAAAACATAATAAAAAATGTATTTAAAAAAAGAGTGAGGTTTTATTATTCAAAAACACCAAGACCCCCGGACTTGGCCATTCTTAAGCTTACTGGCCCGACGCTAAAATCACTGGCCTCGGACCAATGGTGTAATGTTAACTTCGAGCACTGTCATCCCACACAAATAACCTTGCACCAACCTAGTCTGAACCTAAACCAATACAAGTAACTTGGACATGAGGTGGACACCAGAAAAAAATGAGTCCAAACCTATGATGTATGCCTTAGGCAGTGTTGGAAGTATCATGCCTGCTAGAGATTGCAATAAAAATAATTCAGTTATTGATTTGGTTGAATTAATGGAAAAATGGGACATGAAGCTGAACAATCCAATTGCCATGTGGATAGTAGGTTTCTGACTTAAAATGAAATAACTTATTTAGTACCAACAAAAATGAAAATATCAAACGGAAGCATGCTTGAAGTCCCAGTCAGGCTACAACTTTCAACTTAGATAAAACTGAGTTACTAATTATAAGGTTGATTTAATTTAAAATGTGACATGTTGGCCAGTTTTAAAGAATTCATATCTTATTCATTTACAAACTAATGATCTTGCACTACAAGTGACCTAGTCTGAACCCAAACTAATACAAAAATGAAGAAAATACAAAAATGAAATAAATAACTAGACATTCAGTTTTTGTTTACTACTAAAACAAGGTGTTCGTGATCGATGTCATCAAATTCTGATTTTTATCAACCCGATTTGTGGTTCAGGAGTAAGATTTTGTTCCAATATACATCTTCAAGTTCCGGTTTGAACCAAAAGTTAGGTCAAATGAGGTCATACTGTGTAGCGCTAGGTAAGTCCTTGGAGCCCTTTGTAATGCTGTGTAATTGATAAAAAACCAATGTGTGGTTAGGGAATTATGAATTTGATCATCCGGTTTGAACCGGAAGTCAAGGTCAAATTGGGTCGCATTCTGTGTGTCAATTCTTAAGATGATAAATACTTTGCCAATAATGTAAAGATTGCACAAAACAACCAAAGTGTGCTTTAGAAGCTTGATTTTTGAAACATTATTTTTTAACTTCCGGAAGTCAGTGTTAAATGAGGTCACACTGTGTATCGTTTGTTAAGTCTAAAGAGCTCTTTCTGATGATGTTTACTTGATAAAAATACAATGAGTGGTTGAGGAGTTATAATTTTTTTAATTATTAAATTCATCTTCCGGTATGAACCGGAAGTCAAGGTCAAATGCATAACATTTTGTGTATTGTTTCATACCTTCCAAATGATGCATAGATTGTAAAAATCCAATGTGTGGTTCAGAAGTTATGATTTTTTGAAACATGAAATTTTAACTTCCGGCTTGAACCGGAAGTTAAGGTCAAACGGGTCATATTTTGTGTAGCGCGTGTTTAATTTACCAAGACCGTTCAGACGACGTTTGGATTATGAAAATCCAACGTGTGGTTAAGGAGTTATGAATTTGTCAATTATTACACGGACTATCACTAATTGAATTATTTTGTCACAGAGCTCTGTAAATAATGACCATTCATGTGATATAGCGCCCTCATGTGACATGTACATGTACTGGTAAGGCTGCGTGGACTTTGAACCTTATAAACAATGGAGCGGAACAGCCAGCTACAGTGAAATATTACACGGACTATCATTGTTTGGGTTTGCAATGTACATGTACAATGATAGCGAGCGACGCTACATGTATTCGCACATGTAGTACTGTACATGTCAACTTAACTACACGTGCGTTGTACACGTACGTGGCTGTGTACAGTGTCGGCGTATGTTTGTGTTGGCCTACACTATCGTGCGTTGTCATACAATGAAAGTCAACAGACACGGGCGCTTTGACGCCCGGTTTTGACCAGATGCAAATATTAAAATGCTATAATATCTGTGCAAAAGTTTCGGCAGGATAACTCATCTATAGCCTCATGCAAAATTCATGTTAAAATATTACGTAGTTTTTGGGATATGAATTTTTTAAATTTTCAACTTCCGGTTTGAACCGGAAGTCAAGGTCAAATGGGGTCATATTGTGTGTAGCGTTTGTTGAACTTTTAACGACCAATCCGATGATGTGTAGATTGTGAAAATCCAACATGTGGTTCATGAGTTATGATTTTTTACAAATATTAAACTTTGATTAAATGTAATTCGATACCCAATGACGTCATCATGACATCTTCAAGTTTGTGTGGTCTTGATAATAGTGTTCAGATGTCTGATGAGTTTCAATGTTTAATTCAATTTCAATCTTGAGTTATGCTGTAGAAAAGCCCAAAGCCAGTGATTTTAGCGTCGGGCCAGTAAGCTTAAGAATGGCCAAGTCCGGGGGTCTTGGTGTTTTTGAATAATAAAACCTCACTCTTTTTTTAAATACATTTTTTATTATGTTTTCAAATATCGGCTTTGACGCCCGGTTTTGACCAGATGCAAATATTAAAATGCTATAATATCTGTGCAAAAGTTTCGGCAGGATAACTCATCTATAGCCTCATGCAAAATTCATGTTAAAATATTACGTAGTTTTTGGGATATGAATTTTTTAAATTTTCAACTTCCGGTTTGAACCGGAAGTCAAGGTCAAATGGGGTCATATTGTGTGTAGCGTTTGTTGAACTTTTAACGACCAATCCGATGATGTGTAGATTGTGAAAATCCAACATGTGGTTCATGAGTTATGATTTTTTACAAATATTAAACTTTGATTAAATGTAATTCGATACCCAATGACGTCATCATGACATCTTCAAGTTTGTGTGGTCTTGATAATAGTGTTCAGATGTCTGATGAGTTTCAATGTTTAATTCAATTTCAATCTTGAGTTATGCTGTAGAAAAGCCCAAAACATGACTTTTTTAAGAAAAAAAATAGAAGGCAAACTTCGACCTAGGGTAACGACCCAGAAGTAAAGGTCATACGATTTTGGCGTTAACTTTTCAAATATTGCCTCAGTCTTCATCTATCCGATGCCCAATTATGAGCATCATATCTTGCAAATTCACGAAGATACAGCGAATAGCAAATGGTCAGTTTTCAACTTTGAAAACCTTGTAATTCGACACCTGATAACGTCATAATGACGTCATCAATTCTGTGCCGTCTTCGTATTAAGGTTCAATTGTCTGATAAGTTTCAAGGTTCAATTCAGTTTCAATCTTGAGTTATGCTGTAGAGAAGAGTTCTCCGGAAGAAGAAGAAGATGGAGAAGAAACTAGACATTGAGAGTTTGTGTACAAACTCACGGTGTTCGGAATTAAGTGACTGCGTAATTGAAAATAAGGTCAATATTGTTTGCATGTACCTTTTGTTGATCTTTATGCAAGATCATAGCATGAAGGTTTTGACAGGAACTAAAGGTCAACTGGGGTCACACTTCGTACAAGATGTCTAGAATTGCCCAAAAGCTTTAAATTGGTGTAATGATTATTCATGTACTACGTTTCATTAATAAAATACACATTTTTGTATGTGCAAACTTATACTTCCAGTTTGGACCGGAAGTGAAGGTCAAATGGGGTTACACAATGTAAAAAGTTGTAGAATCGTGTAAGGGTTTTAAAATCACGTAATTATATTAACAATAAACAAATTTAAGTAAATGAGATATGAATTGTTATTTACAAAATTTCAACATCCGGTTTCGACCAGAAGTAAAGGTCTTATGGGGTCACCCTCTAAATGTGATTTGTATAACTCGGCCGGAGCTTTTGTATGGTGCAAGTACCTTACATGTAGCATTTATGGTTCTCCGATTATGATTTTTTAAAATATCAAACGTTTATTTATTGTTATGACGTCATCGGACCGAAACAATTTGGTTGTCATAAACATACTACGATCTATATACAAAGTAAGTTTCAAGACAAAACCCTTCTTGGTTTATGAGAAATGAACGTTTGAAATCTGAATTTTGAACTTCCGGTTTCAACCGGAAGCAAAGTTCATATGGTGTCACATTGTGTATGTGACTTGCATAATTTTGCAAGAGCTTTTTTATTGTGCAAGTATCTTACATGTAGCATTTGTGATTCTCAAATTATGATTTTTTTAAATATTAAACATTTTTTATTGTTATGACGTCATCGATGACATCATCAAACCAAAATTCACATATTTATATTTAAACACAAAGATCTAAATACGTAGTAAGTTTTAAGTCTCAAACATTTATAGATTATGAGATATGACGAGTTTTCTTTACGTAAGAAAATTTAACTTTTGACCGGAAGTAAAGGTCACATGGGGTTACACCTAATGAAAGATTTGTAGAACTGTTCAAAGACTTCAGATGATATAATGATTAAAGGTGTGGCATCTTTTGTTTATAAGATATAACGTTTCCCCAAAAAAAACCTTCAGCGTCCGGTTTCGACCGGAAGTAAAGGTCACATGGGGTCACATTCTGTGTAAGAGTTGTAAAAGGAATGTTAAACTTTCATATGAAGCAAAGTTCTTGTATTTATCATTTATGGTTCTCTTGATATAACGATTTACAATATTTCTCGTTATTTTTTATTTTTGATGTTATGATGTCATCGATGACGTCATCATCCCGAAAATGTTCCTGTTTCGTCTATACACTAAGGTCTAAATACATGACAAGTTTCAAGTCTCTACGAGTTATACTTTTTCCGAAATCCTGCCGAGAAAGTACGTTAGCCGAAAGTACGTTAGCCGAACACCTAAAAAAAACCAGAACAAATTTACCAAAAGATGGCAATTTTGCATTTTGAGTTATTTCACTACATAACCCAGGGCAATTAGGTTTGGATTGCCCATGCAGGTAGACCTATCATTACTTACAACTATGGATTGTCACATTTATAAAAACACTTCACTTTAATCCCAGTAAACATGTCATGTCCAAATGAACATATTTTTTGTTTCATTAGTACTTGGTCTGCATGCCTCAGCCAGTGTTTGAAATGAAAGTCCTGTTCAAGTGCGGCTCTAAATATTTTCTCTATTTACAAGTTTGACAAAAAGTTTTGCAAAGTATTACTTTGAGTAAAAACACAATTTATACAATATCATTGTGTTTGAATTTCTATAAAATTAATGAAAAACTTTCAAACTGACCTAGTTATCAATGAAACAAATAAATAAATAAAAACACAAAAAAGAGAGCTACTGTGTTTGTTAGCAAACAAATACTAGCCTAGGCTGTATGAACAGGTAAATACAATACTTGTAAACATCAAATAGTTAACACAAGTTTCGTCAAAAGCGCTTCCAATTATAGGCCTATTTAAAGAGGCGAGATGGGGGGGGGGGGCATTGTCATTTCAAACACTAAATTATGTCCCAATTCCCTTCCACTTTAACAAGTATGCAGTAAAAGTAAACATTTAAATTCAGTGTCGGCCGGAGGCTTGACAAAAACTATTCTTGCAGTAAAACTAAGCACTTGTCTCAAGACCTTAATAATCTACCCCAACGCGACCCCTTATCAACTTCATTAACGACTCAACCTTCCCTTGTGAAACGTAACATGGGACATGTGGCCAAGAATGCACACAAACAAAATCATGTAGGCTACATAGTACAAAACAAACTGATGACCTAGCACTACATGTAGCCTACTAGTGTGAATCTAAAACCAATACAAGTGTCATGGGCAAAGCAGAATTCCCAACTTTAAATAGACTTTGAAAAGCAACAAAGATTTCACTGCACAAATAAAAAATATTCATCCATGTAAGCCTAAGACAGTGTTTAATATTGAACTTTAAACCATACAGGTATAAAAGCATGCATTGTAACAAATTCCATTCCTCTTTATACGACCTTCTTTCTCTGAACCAAAAGTGTTAAAGTAAAGGCATTTTTTTTTTACATAAAAAATGTGGGGTTTTTTTTTGGGGGGGGGGGGTATATTTCAATATTGACATTTGTCCCGAACATTTAAGTCACATAAAAAATAAATAAATAAAATAAAAAATAAAAAATTACTGTATTAAAGTAAATTTTAATTTTTAAATTCATTAAAAAAGTTAAGACCAGACCCCCCATAACTTGTAACACTGACACTTGTTTAGGAAAGAAAGAAACAAATAAACAAGAGGTGCTCGTGCAACTGCGCAACACCTTAATAAAAATCTCTCTGCGATGGACTATTTTGCAAAAACATTTTACACACACTTTAGGCATAAAATGAGAGTTTAACGCCTTAGAAAAGCACCTTAGCTATGTGATTGTTCAGCTAGTCAAAATAACAACATTGGGTTAATGGAATCTGCCACTGGAGAATTTGTAAAAATTTTAAATTTTAAATTTTAAATTTTTAGTTATTTTACTACATACACTGGGCAATAATTGAAAACTAAAGATACAAAATCATAACAAACTAGACATGTAGTGTTTGTATAATTACAAACGCTAGGTGTTCGGATTGAGTGAATAGCAGCTAAGTATTAAGTTAAATAATAAAAAGATTTACAAATATGGACAGAAACCTATTTCAAATAAAGCTTTATATTATCTGATCTTGTTCAAACTTTCGGTTTGGACGGGAAGTCAGGTCAAATCACATCGCTATCAAACTTTCACAGGCAAAGCAAAGATTCAAATCAAAACAGCTGTGGTTCTCAAGATGTGAATTTATAAAGATTGATGAGTCATTTTTCATGGAAAATACATTTTTAAACATATCTCAGTACATCCAAACATGCCAAAAGTTCAGCTCAATTGAAAATCCTTGATTTGAGATGAATTCATCTCTGAGCAAAAGTTTGAGCAGGATCACAGACCTACAATCTGATGTAAAAATTTTGATAAAAGGATTAGTAAATATTGAGTCGAAGTCAAAGTCAAATGATGTGTAGCGTTTGTAGTCATAACAGGCCTATCCGATGAGTTATAGATTGTGAAAATCCATTTTGTAGTTTTGGAGTTGTGTTTTTAAAAATTACACTTTGATTTACTGTATTTCAACACCTGATGACGTCACCATGACGTCACAACTAACTGATTGAGGTTTTATCAAGGTCCTAACATGGTGTAAATTTGAAGTTGATCTAATATACAGAAGTTTAGATTTTTGCCGGGAAATGTTTTTTTGGCAAGAAACTCACAAAGGTAAACTTTGACCTTTCGGTACGACCAGAAGTAAAAGTCATATGAATTTGGCGATAACTTTTCAAATGTTGCCCTTGTCTTGATCTATAATATGCCCCAATATGTATACCATAGTTTAATATTAAGAGACATACAAGCATTGGCATATGGTCACTTTTTGAACTTAAATGGCTTGTAATTTGACACCTGATGACGTCATCACGACGTCACATCTTACTCAGCATGTGCTGACTGTACATGAAGTTTCAAGTTGATCCAAGGTTCCCAGGTATGCATTTGCTTGCAGACAAAGCTCAGGGAGAAGAATAAGCAAAAAAAAAAAAAGGAAAAAACCACCCCCAAAAATGAACAATAACCAAGAGTTGTTCGGGCGTATTGCCCGAACACCTAATTAGGTCTCGATTACCCATACAGATAGGCCTACCATTATATCCAACTATGGATTCTCACATTTATAAAAAACATTTCACTTCAGTGCAATTACAATTGGTCTGCGTGCCTCAGCCAGTGTTTCAGTGCGGCTCTAAATGTTTTCACTTTTTTCAAGTTTGAATTTTTTTGTAGTACTTGGCTTTTTAAAAAAAAGTATGCATTATTTGTCATTTGTATAACAATTATGCAAAAATGTTGGTATTGACCTGGTGATCAATGAGACAAATAAAGATAATAATAATATTAAAACAAAATAAATAACAAGAGCTAACGTACGGTATTTGTTCACAAACACACACTAGCCTAGGTTTTTTTATGAACAAGTGAACAAAATGCTTGTAAATATCAAAGAGTTTACACAAGTTTATGTAAAATGCGCTTGCAATGTGATTATAGCAACATTATTTCAAACATGTTTTACATTTTTAAGATGACATTGTTATATCTGAAGAAGCGGGAGGGGCGGGAGGGGCATCGTCATTTCAAACACTAACACCATGTCTAAATTCCCTTCCACTTCAATGTATGTAGCACAAGAAAAAAAAAATATAGTGTTGGACGAGGACTTAACGAAAACTATTCCTGCAGTAAAATTAAAGCAGTATCTCAACACCCTGGTCTTTACATTCTACATTTTATATCCCTAAAGTTACATACGCTGTCCAGTGATCTCATCCCCTACCCCCAATCTCAACATCATTTGTTAAATGTGAAAGGGGACTCAAAACATGTGTGAGTGAAAAACTGATAGCTCATTATTATTTTTTACCTGGATATCAATGGAACAAAAACCTTTTAAATATCACTAATTTTTTATAAAAACACTACAAAATAATTCATTCTGTATCACCACAGGTCATCACTGAATCAAGTAAAAAACTTGAATGACACTAAATAATGATGTTAACACGAACAAGGAACGATTCATATGAAGTTTCTTCTTCCCTTTCGTCTGACCGAAATGACCGAGGCCGAGAGAAAAAACGAAATCCATTTAAGTGTTTAACAAAATGGGGGCCTATTTATTTCACCTTAGTCCAACAACATACATCACCTACAGTAAAGGTTTTGACACAGATTATTCCTAAAATGAATATCATACGTACATTTCCCTTTACGAAGAATATGGAAGCTTCTTTTGCTAGATAAACCCACGAATTCTCAACACCAAAACATGTGGGGAGGGCGGCCATGTTGTCTTCTTGTGGTCGTTCGTTCTTAATACTTAAACCTAGCGCGCACGACGTCTTATATAGAATATCGCCACACAATGGGACAAAAGACCATTCACTCGCTCAAACCGAAAACGCACGTTCCTTGCGAGCCACTCCATACAATCGTACAGATGGGATTAGTGCAAATGGGCAGATTTCCAAAAATGGGATCAGTCTTAAAGAAAATACTTGGGAATATTAAGTGAAGTTCCCCCACGAGATGTTTGTAATTCAAAAGATACCATAACAGAATTCCCACAAGGTAGGCCTAAAGGGCGCACTTCAAAATTTGGTTTCATTCAAATAAACCGAATAACCGATACTCGGTATTTCGAATACTCTCAAAATAAGGCAACCATCTATAAACAGATTTCAAAACCTGCGAAAAACTAACAGAAAAAAAGAAAGGTTTTTCTATGTTGGACAATCAAGTCATGGCGAGTACATATTTGATGCCGCTCTGTTTCTCCAAACTTCAGCCCACTTTTCTGTATGATTGTATTGGAAATAGTATGGTGAAAGGCTGACATTTTTATGCATCCAATATGAGCACTAATTTGTTTTTTCATGAAGAAAACCACAAGTGGAAAATGTGAGCCAAAGTTTTCTTATCTGAAATACCCCCACAACAACACACAGATTTATGTTTGTCGACCAGGTCAATCCAGGACTTTTCTTAGTTGATCTCCCATTTGTCATTTGCTCTTATTTTAGCGAAACCCCTCTTTGTTGTTTTTTAAATATCAGTAAAACAAGGACACCAAGATCATTGGTATCAACATGTAGACAGGCTTGAACACACACAGAAAAAATAAACCCAAAACAAAACTGCAAAAATAGCTTGAAAAGTTGGATTAAAAGTTGATGTGCGGTTCCAAAACAAAACCAACAGTCTTCAAAATTTCTGTAAGATTTTGAGTAAAAAATCATCACTTGAAAAAAAGGACATGAAATGCAACATTTCAGTAAAAGTTTGCCAGAATATGTCACTAAATTTTCTGTAAAATGACCAGTAACCTTGCATTTTTATGTTCTCAATCTGTGTAATTCATATCTTCTCATTTGACCTGTAGTGGTTTAAGTGAGGTAGGGTGTTTACTAGTCAGCACAACCTGTGCCGTCACATCTATGACCTGCAGTAGTTTAAGCATAGCAGGGAGTTTACTAATCAGCACAACCTGTGCCATCCCAAATGGACCTGCAGTAGTTTAAGCGTAGCAGAGAGTTTACTAGTCAGAACAACCTGTGCCGTCACAACTATGACCAGAAGTAGTTTAAGCGTAGCAGGAAGTTTACTAGTCAGCACAATCTGTGCCATCCCAAATGGACCTGCAGTGGTTTAAGCTTAGCAGGGAAACTAGTCAGCACAACCTAGTATGCTGTCACATCCATGACCTGCAGACGTTTGAGTGTAGGAGGGTTTACTAATCAGCACAACTTGTGCCGTCATATCTATGACCTGTAGTGGTTTAAGTGTAGCAGGGGGGTTACTAGTCAGCACAACTTGTGCCTTCACATCTATGACCTGCAGTAGTTTAAGTGTAAAAGGGAGCTGACTAATCAGCACAACCTGTGTCGTCACATCTGCAGTGGTTTAAGTAAACCACAGGAGTTTACCAGTCAGCACAATCTGTGCCATCACATCTATAACCTGCAGTGGTTTAAGTGAAGCAGGGAGTTTACTAGTCAGCACAATCTGTGCCATCCCAAATGGACCTGCAGTAGTTTAAGCATAGCAGAGATTTTACTAGTCAGCACAACCTGTGCCGTCACATCTTTAACCTCCAGTAGTTTAAGTGTAGCAGGGAGTTTACTAGTCAGCACAATCTGTGCCGTCACATCTTTAACCTCCAGTAGTTTAAGTGTAGCAGGGAGTTTACTAGTCAGCACAATCTGTGCCGTCACATCTTTAACCTCCAGTAGTTTAAGTGTAGCAGGGAGTTTACTAGTCAGCAAAACCTGTGCCGTCACATCTATGATTTGCAGTAGTTTAAGTGTAGCAGGGGGGTTACTAGTCAGCAAAACCTGTGCCGTCACATCTATGATTTGCAGTAGTTTAAGTGTAGCAGGGAGTTTACTAGTCAGCACAACTTGTGCCTTCACATCTATGACCTGCAGTAGTTAAAGTGTAAAAGGGAGCTGACTAATCAGCACAACCTGTGTCGTCACATCTGCAGTGGTTTAAGTAAACCACAGGAGTTTACCAGTCAGCACAATCTGTGCCATCACATCTATAACCTGCAGTGGTTTAAGTGAAGCAGGGAGTTTACTAGTCAGCACAATCTGTGCCATCCCAAATGGACCTGCAGTAGTTTAAGCATAGCAGAGATTTTACTAGTCAGCACAACCTGTGCCGTCACAACTATGACCAGAAGTAGTTTAAGCGTAGCAGGGAGTTTACTAGTCAGCACAATCTGTGCCGTCACATCTTTAACCTCCAGTAGTTTAAGTGTAGCAGGGAGTTTACTAGTCAGCAAAACCTGTGCCGTCACATCTATGATTTGCAGTAGTTTAAGTGTAGCAGGGGGGTTACTAGTCAGCACAACTTGTGCCTTCACATCTATGACCTGCAGTAGTTAAAGTGTAAAAGGGAGCTGACTAATCAGCACAACCTGTGTCGTCACATCTGCAGTGGTTTAAGTAAACCACAGGAGTTTACCAGTCAGCACAATCTGTGCCATCACATCTATAACCTGCAGTGGTTTAAGTGAAGCAGGGAGTTTATTAGTCAGCACAACCTGTGTCGTCAAATTCAATATTGTGATGTACTTATTTTCCCAATAGATAGGGTCATCATGTGAGTGGGTAAGGTTATGGAATACATTGGCAATTTATACCAAGTTAACGTGAGGTTAGAGACTCATTTCAGGACTCTATCTATTGGAAAATGAGTACATCACAAAATTAAATTTGACATTCCCTTGCTCTTTAATAACATGTGCCTTTGTAATTACATTTTGAATAAATTTTACCATCAATTTATACCAAAAAAAAGTACCATGTTGTACAGTGTAACTCAATTTGACCACAAATGTGACACACAACCTTGTTGCAGTGACTCATGAATTGCACAACATCCACAAACAAAGTCCTTCTTGTTTTTTAAAGATGGCACCCACACAATATTGAGCAGATAAGTTTAATTTGTTTAATTATGTGATGCAGAATGAAGTTCAAGTTCAGTTTAGAGTTCTTGTCTCCCAAGAGCACAGCCCAATACCCCCATACAAAGTCCAATATTTATCCATTAGGGAAGTACCAAACTTATTTGCTGATATTTGGTTATAGTTTTACAGAAAGAAAAGTCAGTTAAAATACCCTGAAGTCAGTACAGTTTCTTGCTTATCACAGATCTATGACCAATGCCTTTGGTGCATATTTTGTGGTAGTAAAACACAGGTTTTGCTTCTGTTTAGTCATTACCACTATTTTGTTATAACCTTGTTTTCTCCAGTTTGCTGCCTTAGCCTTGAAACAGAATCTTGGGTTACGTAGTTCCAAGGTTGAATGTTTCTTATCTCTAGATATTTAGAGTAGGGAGTGTGTTTGCCTGGCAAAACCTTTTACATGTAGGCCATGTTCAGACAGCGTACTAAAGTTAGACCCCAACCGGTTTAACTTTACCAGCAGCCGGGGTGGGTCATAAAAATAAAACTACCTTGTGTTCAGACAGCTCAAAGTTAAACCCGACATGGTTTATCTTCGGTTTTAAGAGGACCGTGACCCAACACAAGAACATCCGGTTTATTCACAAAAGCACGCGCACGGCCCTGTTGAGGCACACATTGAGGCGTACGCAGGCATATTTACTTAGCACAGGTTAGCGGTCATCTTTTGTGAGTTAAACCGGATGTTGTCATTTTTATTCTGTCCACACACCATGCTAAAAGATAATCCCAAAGTGGTTTAGTGTTAAACCATCCTCGCCGACTGATTAAACTCATTCGGGTTCAACCCGATTCGATTAAGTTTTAAGAGCATTCAGACACACAAAGTTAAACCCGAATGAGTTAAAACTGCCTGAAAACTGACTTTAGTACTGTGTCTGAACGACCTTGTATTGACCCAATTCACCTGGCATCATCATCCCAATAAATCATGATGCACCATGTTGGGAGTCAGTCTCCCTATGTGTTATATAGTGGACTGCACATTTTAGGTGACGTTCATCGTATATATTTATGCAATCTGACTCTCAAAATGACAGACCATTGGCAGACAGTAAGTAGCCTTGTGTGACATTGGTGTAAGGAGTCAATAATGTTACACCTGGTTCAGACAGGCGCTTTAGAGTCGCGCCGATCCAAGTTATTGAAATAAGTACATGAAAAGTTTGACGCCTGAAACAGTTAGGAGCAACTGGATACGCTGGAAGTCAAAAGATCAACTGTTGCAGTCGTTCGGAATGACTCTGGAGAGTCTTGGTTTCAGACGTTGATCTTGTCATGAGCTGAACTTAATGTAAATGTTAAGTTTGCCTGTCTGAAACCAAAATGCAATGGGTCAACCTAGAGTTGCTTCTATTGGTTCGGCACGACTCTGGAGCACCTGTCTGAACTGGGCGTTAGATTTGAAGCTTTGTATGGTATTGAAAGTGAATAATAAACTAACTTGCAGAAGACAACTATGTAATAAGCTCTTCTTGAAAGAAGTGGTGGTTCTGATAAGATTAGATAAGTCTTGACATTTCAAACACTGTGCTCTTTGGGTCTTCAGCACTGGTTCTTCTCAGGACCACCAGTTCTTTCCAGATACATGTTAATTGACAGGACTGAAATATGACAAGTAGTTAGCAATTTACTGAAAATTTAATAACAACATAAAAATATATAAATTTGTACTCCCCAGCAGTAGAATAAATGGCAAGACAGGTCCTCAAAGAAGAAATCTACACAGCCAAGTAGATATATACATGTACATATATACACATGGTGGGAATATTATACATACCTCACCTTGAAATGACTCAAACCCATTATACCAATTTCATTGTAAAATAAATACTATATATCAGTTTCTCTGAGAAGAACATAAAAGCTGCACAGTTTAAAAAAGTAAAAAAAAAAAAAAAAAATGTTGGGTTAAAACTTAATTGTGGATGTAAGATCTCTACTTCTCCATGATTTTATGATTGATTACAAGTGCTTGATTTTATATAATGTACATCATCTCTATTTGAATTTCTTCAAGTAATTTGTACATACATACACATTATTGCCTAATACTTGAGACAAATTTCATGGAAAAATGTGTACTGCAGATCAGTCACTTGTCAAAATTAGTCCAGGACACCCAGCAGATAAGTACCGTTCAACACAAAGTTTTTTACCCGCCGTTAATTCACCTTGTTTGAAACTGGGTGTCCGAAAAAAACCACAGGATAAGTTTAAAATGCCTGGGGTTACATTTGTTTACGAACCCAAAAACTTGTATACTGGAAAACAAGCAGGGATCTCTTTGCACATCTCACTACGCTACACTTCACTACACATCTTAGTTAAATACAACGACCTCCAAAGCTTCCAGGGGTGGATTTCACAAAGAGCTAAGATTAGTCTTATCTCGAGTTAGGACGAGTTACTCGTCCTAACTTAGGACTAGCCTTAAGCGTTTAACAACTCCTAGGACTAGTCCTAAGTTAGGACTAGTCCTAAGTTAGGACTAGTCCTAAGTTAGGACTAGTCCTAAGTAAGGACTATCTTTGTGAAATCGACCCAAGATCAGCTTCCAAAACCACAAGTTTGTTTTCTCTACATTTAATCAGCCAGTGAAACCCACAGCGCTCAGTGAGGTGCATTGCATAGGGCATGTCTTTAAGTGCATGAGAAAACTGAGTGCCTTTCAGCGAGTAAAACAATGTCTCTCATAGAAATACAGTCCGATGAAAATCCAACAAAAATCTGACATCGGAGAGTTGTTATCTGACTACCTGTCCTCGATTAATTTTGACAAGACCCCTCAGAAGAACATTACATGGTAAAAAAACAAGGCAATAAAAATGTTGTTTAATACATAAATGTAGGTCTAAGACCTCGATCAATACTTCCACATGATTTTATGATTGATCAGCTCAATTTAAATTACCTGAGGTGATCTGCATTTAGCTGTAAATAACATTGCTTAGTATCAAATTAAGATAAATTTACTTGCTTACTCATCTTAATTTTCAAAAAATTCATTACAAATTCAACAGTGCAAGGGCCAATAATAGGATTAATAGAAAATGAAGAATTGTTCAGTTTTAGATGTGGTAGGAAAACCCCAATGGGAAAACCCATGCAGTCAGGTACGGACTGAAAACCCAATCCACATACAAGCATTCGTGGGGGGAAAATACAAGACTATACCTAACTTTAAAATGGTGTAAAATATCATTAGGGGTTTTGGCATGTTAGCCGAAACGCCTATTGTTTTCATCAATATATATTTTGTTTAGCTGTTCCGACATAGTTTTTGGAACAGCTATTGTTTTGGTTAAGATATTTTTTAATTTTTTTTTATTATTATTTTTTTGCTCTGTCAAAACCCCGTAGGTTTTGTACACGCATTTTGTGACTTCCAAAAGTCAAACTTGGCTTTGTATAAAAGAGTCAGATCCTACATCATATTAAAGCTTAGGTCATGAAGTTATGACAAAATGTAATTAGTTCAACTTAATTAATTAGTTTACTTAGTTATAATGACATGGATATTTGTCTAGCCAATCTTGAGACCACCATATCTCAAAAAGTATACATCTGATCGTCAAACTTTTTTCGATTATATACATGTACTTGTGGGATAGTTTATAACTGTTTGCTGGCCTAAAATGCCGGACGACATCACCATGACATCATTATATTGCGCGTTTTGTATCTGTGTACAAAACCAATGGCTCTGAAAAGTATTTTGGTTGGTCAAAAACCAGAAATTTTCAAAATAAGCTCAATTAGTTACCCATAATACACAAATCATTTTAAAAACACAAATGTTTCTACTAAGTGTTATTTCAGGCCATTTAAACTATTCAAAGTACAATGTATTCCCACAATAATTAACGATTAAGTAACAAATCGGACACCATGGCTAGTGTGCTGATTGCGCCATGATTGCACAACCACGGCAAGGCGACGGAGATTGCCTTGATATTCGAATCCTAACCGATAGAGGACCAATTGCTTTGTGCACAGCCCATTCGATTTGTGCATGAGCAACACATGTAATTCCTACATATGTTTAGGGTTTCTGGTAAAATGCATTAGATGGAAATAAGTTTTATACCATCGTGTTCCTTTTAAAATTTGTAAGTATGAAAAACACAATTTTTTTACTGTGACGTCATCAGGTGTCAAATTACGGTAATTCAAAGCTTATTCTTTTAAAAATTCACATCTCCTGAACCACATGCCGTAAAGTCACATTGTTTGTGTTGTTTTGTAGTTTACAATAATTGCAACAATTTATTCAGAACGATGACCTCACTTTGACCTTTACTTCTGGTCCAAACAGGAAGCTCAAAACTTTAACAAATCATATCTCCTGAACCACATGTCATAAAGTCGTAACAATTGTGTTTTATTGTAGCTTACAACACTTTCAACATTTTATGTACAATAATGACCTCACTTTGACCTTTACTTCCAGTCCAAACAGGAAGCTCAAAACTGTAACAAATCATATCTCCTGAACCACATGCCCTAAAGTCATAACGTTTGTGTTGTGTTGTAGCTTACACCAATTTCAACAGTTTAATAAAAACAATGACCCACTTTGACCTCTACTTCCAGTCCAAACAGGAAGCTCAAAACTCTAAAAAACATATCTCCTGAAAAAAAATGCCATAAAGTCGTAATGTTTGTGTTGTTTTTTTGTAGCTTACAGCAATTGCAACATTTTATTTATAACAATCACCTCACTTTTACCTTACTTCAGGTCAAAACAGGAAGCTCAAAAATTACAAAAATCATACCTCCAGAACCAGATGTCATAAAGTTGTAATGTTTAAACTGTAGTGTAGCTTACAGCATTTGGGATATTTTCTTTTGAATAATGACCCCATTTTTACCGTTGCTTCCAGTACAAACAAGTGCAAATTTTGTTAAATCACATTTAACTCGCTACAAGTACTGGGTAGCCAAGGAGGGGGGGGGGGCCTCATTCACCACATAACTGAAAATAAGGGTAGATCACCACCACACTAAAGGAACTTTGGGTAATTCACTACACGACGGGGAGGTCTGGAAAATTTGCCAAACATAGAAAAGTGTGATTCACCAAACAAGAGGAAAAAGTGGGTAAATTGCCACACAAGAGGAAGTGTGAGAATTTAAACCAAACAAGGGAAGGAGAAGGTATATTAACCATTTAACTTAGACCTTTAACTCGCTACAAGTACTGGGTAGCCAAGAGTGGGGGCCCTTCATTCACTACATGACTGGAAATAAGGGTAGATCACCACCACACTAAAGGAACTTTGGGTAATTCACTACACAACGGGGAAGTCTGGGAAATTTGCCACAAAAGGGAAAGTATGAGAATTTAAACCAAACAAGGGCAAGGTAACATAGAAGTACCAACAAATCATTGACCCAAGACTTGACCTCTACTGAAAAAATTAGTTAAAAAAACAATACAAATCCAATGTTATCTTTGGTATCAAAAGGCAATGAAATGAGTGGTTCTTACAAGAGGTTTTTGATGCTGAGTGGCACAACCAATCAAAACATGTTTCTCCAGCCCTCATACCATCAACTGCATAAAGTCTTCATCATCCATTGGGTCCAGATTCCATTGGCTCAAAAGAAGACATCTCATGGCACCGCTCTTGAAGGTCTCAAATGAACCCCAGTACATGCCTGTTATACTATACAATAACAAATTATGTGACCAACATATGGATAAATAATAAGGGGCCCTCATCTCGACGTCTTGGGAGATTGGTCATTACGTTTTAGGGACCAACGACTCGCTTCTAGCTCACACTAGTATGTATACGCATACTTCCAAAAATGCTCGCTCTAGCTCTTCAAGTCTTGTAAGGCATTCCACCATTGAGTAGAACAACAATGGTGCATCTAAGTGAACTTCACTGAACAGAGAACATACCTTCCATTACATCGGGCCAGCAGTTTCACTACTTGTTCCACGCAGCCGAGGGGGGGGGGGGGGAGGGTCCATCGACAGGCACAGGTGTTTGCACAACTCTGCAGATGGGTTTTTCGAAAGGTTTTTATACATGCATATAATAAACTCATCAAAATGAGCTGCCCATACACAATGAAGCCATATGTTTCATAACAATTTTTAAAAACAATAGAAAAAACAAAACAAAATTGAAACACTTAAGAAAATACAGATATTTTGTAGTTTTGCCTGCAAGCTCT
Organism: Pisaster brevispinus; assembly: GCA_023634235.1. NCBI lineage: Eukaryota > Metazoa > Echinodermata > Asteroidea > Forcipulatida > Asteriidae > Pisaster > Pisaster brevispinus. Next base: position 825,533 of record JAMKCF010000022.1, read on the forward strand.
GAATGATATTCTCAATATCATGAAGAGCCTAAACATTTTAAATACAAAGTTTTCTAAATCCAAGCCTCAAGAAAAACAAGCTTTTCATTGTAAGATGCCAAATAAATATTCTTTAAATTTCTTTCAAGAGTTTTGTAAAATTTCACAACAAAAATAATGACTCAACTTGCAAGCAAAGTCATTATGTTATGAGAATGTAATTTGTAAATGGCTTCATATTTTGATAGGAGCAACTCGCCATGTTTACATTTATGCAAACTCATTAACTTACGATATGTGACACAGAATTAATTAGATGTAAGTCTGATTTAAAAAGCAATAAGATAAAAACAAAAAAAATTCTTTTAAGAATGTTAATTCTCAGAATGTTGTGAATTTAAAAATTAATTCTACTTCTATTCTGACTAATTAAGCCACTCCACAAGAAGACGATCAGAGTGCCCTGCTTATCTGCACAGCAACTTGGGTTAAAATTTCCAACATCTTTTGTGTGTTTTTTGCAGTAGTCAGACTTTATCTAAATCTGAATCATGTAGCTTTAGACAGAGTAAACTGGATGAACCTTTTGTTTTATCAACACAGAGGGAAGGATTGGTTTCACCACACAAGGAGAAGCATGGTTAAAACACAACACCCAATAGAAGTTTGGATCGATCACCATAAAATGAAAGTATAGATAATCCATCACACATGTATAAAGTTTTTACCACCTAAAGTGAATTACGCCAATTGTCATAACATAAGGGGAAGTATGGACAATTCACCACACAAAGTGTGGCTAATATAAAGAAATGTTTGAAAATAATGTTTGTATCAAGTAATAAACAACAAGGGAAACTGACTGGGTAAAATTTTAAATGGGTAAAATAATGTCTGATAAATTAACTGATGTTGCCAACAAAATACTGGATATATAATGCACACTGCCTTTAACGTCAAGAATGTATGTCATAGGCCAGTAAATTCACACTAGGTTTTTTAATTTTATGAGCAAACACAGTTCATGACGTCATTAGGGGTGGTCGAACAAAAATGAAGAGATCCTGACAGTATAGTGTCCAGATCTTCTTTTGATCTAGAGTTGGCTTTAAGGGGTGTTACATTTTAAAGGGTTTACAGATTCTCTACATTGCCACAAATAGAAAACCTACAACTGACAACTGAGGTTTGGACACCATAAGATATGAGCATCAACTGCAGTTTAAAAAAAGGCACAATAATGGCACAGTTCACTGACAGCAGTTTGCAGTCTGTGTTGTTTGTTACTTCGAGGCCTACATGTAGTATACACAAAACAAAGCTCCCAACATTTGAATTTTGCAAAAATTCCTGTAATTCCTTTTACTTTGAAGAACGACAAAAAACCTTGACATGAATGATTTTCCCGTTTCTTGGCTCAACTAAAATGGAAAACATGCAGATATTGCACAAAAGTGCTTGTAACCTACACTGATAGCACAATGGGGTCCTCATTGTTGCAGGTGTTTGCTGCTCATCAGGTCTGCAGTGACACCAATGGTTCTCTACCACAGAGTGGAATGATTGGATGAGTTTGCTTGGATGTCATCAAGGTGCTTCTGTATGTTCATGTGGTTGGAAGCTGCAGTAGGGTTGACATCAACTACATAGAGGTGTCTCAAGCAGAGGATAACCAAGTTTCATGAGTTAACTGCACATGGAGGGTGAACATCTAGGGATCTTGTGTTGTTACTGATGAATTCATCTGCAGGAAAGGGAAAAGCAGGACAAAATGAAATACCTGTACGTAGGCTTACAACGTGTGACTTTGGTGCAATAACTCAGTGTCTGTTAGGCTCCAACCACTTTTACTGGCATTTTGCATCAGATTTAAAATCAAATTTGAACGACTTTACTTTAATATGCAATCATGTCCATTCCTAAGTATTTGTAAACTCCGACTCTGTATGAGTTCAACTTTGTGTATGTTGGTCTGCCAAGCAACATTGTGAAGAGAGCAGTTTCTGTATATTCTTGTCCTACAACAGCAGATATCGCTGTTGGAGCAGTCTTTTGTTTCGAGGACCGGTACATATGCAATGGAAAACTCTAAAAGTCATTGCTGGGTTAAAGAGGAACACTCATGTCATTTCTTCCACTTTTAAAGAATTAAAACAAAACCATGATTGAAACAAGAATGATTTATTGGCTTAACTAAAACAAAAACAATAACCTGCAGATGTTTAGCAGTTTTTAGCACCTGTACCCTTGCTTGAATTGCACCAAAGGTCCTTGTTGTTTTTGGTGTTCTGCTCACAAGGCCTGTAGTGACATCAATGGTTCTCTACCACAGACTGAGACGATTCTGTGGGTCTGCTTGGGTGTCATCATCAAGGTGTTTCTGTTTGAATTTCCAAAGTTTAAGTTAACATGACGGGTGAAAACCTTGGGATATTGAGTTGTCACTAATGATTTCATCTAGGGGAAGGAGCGGCATGACAAGATTAAATAGCTGTAGGCTTACAGCAGGTGTCATTGAAAGTACAATTAGTTCAATGCTGAAGCTAGTGCAAAATTTAACCACTGATTATGCTGATAATTGTGTTTTTTTGTGTGTGAAAAGAAACATCAAATAAAAGATTGCTCAACCTTAAGTCATTTTTTCTAAAACATCACTTTAGACCAAGGATGCAAGCATCAAATTCGCATGTAACATTATAAGGCTTTACTTAATTCCGTTAAGTCTTTATTTAATTGCTTTAACCATGAAAATCTGGGGGAACCATGATAACAGCAAAATTAAATGTGGACAATTGACATTAAGAAAAACCTTTCCTGTGATTTAATGAGTGTTTTTCCATACCTTTATTGGAATGCAGAGAGTTTGAGCAGTGGGCGAGCGGATCCAGTGGGTTCGCCTTTCTCTGTTTGAAGGGTGATTCAACTGGTTCACACAGATGCCGAGGCCAGGGTGATGTCAACTATGGGTTCTCAAGCAGGGGAGGACGACCAAGCTCCTTGAGGAACATCTCGGGAAAGATTGGTTTAACCACACAAGGAGAAGCATGGTTTAAACACAACACCCAATAGAAGTTTGGATCGATCACCATAAAATGAAAGTATATATAATCCATCACACATGTATAAAGTTTTTACCGCCCAAAGTGAAGTACGCCAAGTGTCATAACACAAGGGGAAGTATGGCCTATTCACCACACAATGTGTGGCTATAATATAAAGAAATGTTTGACAATAATGTTTGATAAATTAACTGATGCTGCCAAAAAATTACTGGATATATAATGCCCACTGCCTTTAATGTCAAGAGTGTATGTAATAGACCAGTAAATTCACATTAGGTTTTTAAATTTTGTGAGCAAACACAGTTCATGACGTCATTAGGGGTGGTCGAACAAAAAAGAAGAGATCCTAACAGTATAGTGTCCAGATCTTCTTTTGATCTAGAGTTGGCTTAAGGGGTGTTACATTTTATAGGGTTTACAGATTCTCCACATCGCCACAAATGGAAACCTACAACTGACAACTGAGGTTTGGACACCAAGTCATGAGCATCAACTGCAGTAAAAAAAAAGCACGATAATGGCACAGTTCACTGACAGCAGTTTGCCGTCTGTTTTGTCTGTTACTTCGAGGCCTACATGTAGTATACATAAAACAAAGCTCCCAACATTAGATTTTTGCCAAAATTCCTGTAATTCCTTTCACTTTGAAGAACAACAGAAAAAACCTTGACATGAATGATTTTCCCATTTCTTGGCTCACCTAAAATAGAAAACATGCAGATATTGCACAAAAGTGCATGTAACCTACCATGATAGCACCAGGGGTCCTCATTGTTGCAGGTGTTCTCTGTTCATCAGGTCTGCAGTGACACCAATGGTTCTCTACCACAGAGTGGAATGATTTGATGAGTTTGCTTGGATGTCATCAAGGTGCTTCTGTATGTTCATGTGGTGGAAATGTACATAGTAAAAAGACAGTTGTTACAATGCCTGTAAACATACCCTTCATGCACCAAGGGTCCATGTGTTCTGTTCATGAGGACTGTAGATGTAACGGTAACATCGGGTCATCAGGGCAGTTGGTAAAAGTCAGAGGCCAGAGCTACCTGGAGGTTGCGTTTATAACGTGAAATATAATTACAAAGGACTACTCACATAGGGCACGTACTGAGGCAGGTATGGGGAATGGAATTCAATTCTGTCTCCATGGATTGTTTGCTAATTTTCCTACCCATTTGGAACAAAGGTGAATCTTAACCCTAGTCTGCCTGAGATGACAGAAAGAACCTTCCCGAAAACATTGGTGTGTGTGAGTAGCTACTTTTAATGATATTTCACGTAATAAATGCAACCTCCGGGTAGCTCTGGCTAGCTCCGACCTCCGACTTTTACCAATACCCCATCAGCCGTAACATCAATGGTTCTCTACTGCAGAATGACTTTGCTTGGATGCCATGAAGGTGTAGTTTAAAGGTGCCGTGAGGTTGATATCAATTTCATGGAGGTGTCTCAGTCTAAGATGACATGACCGAGATTCAGATAGAGGGCGCACATCTTAGAATCTTATGTTTGATACTGATGGTTTCATCTGAATGGAAAGGCATACAAGATAACCAGTAACTGCTGGAAGACAATCTAAATGAAAGATTTTATGGACACGCAAACTGAAGTCTTGTTTAGACATCTTTTGAAAATTATTAAGGGATGCCCCTGCGTTACGTTTTGCGTACGAGGTTGATGACAAGGTTTCAAAATTGTTGTCCCAAAAAAGTATTCTTATTTTGTCATAATTATTCCAAAAATGTAAACACAAAGGGATGCCCCTGCGTTACGTTTTGTGTAGCCTATGAGGTTGATGACAAGGTTTCAAAACTGTTGCCCCAACAAAGTATTCTTATTTTGTCATAATTATTCCAAACAATTTAAACACAATAAACTTACCAAAATGACCTTTAGTTCTTGCTGAATAAGCTAACGTGTCCACGTTATTCCAAAACGTCTGAAACTGGGGAAATTTCCCCACGTGTGTTCAAGAACAGGCGCCATATTTAATGACCGCATTTCACCACAGGTAATTCATAAGTCAGATACATACGCCGTTCATCATTAAGTTCCTCGCTTTTGCTGTGTAATTTGTTAACATTATTAGTCTTTATTTTATTTTTATAATCTCGTTTAAATGTAAGCATTTTGCATTATCTAGTTAGAAGTTGTTGCCTGTTTTGATTGTTTATATCCATGGGGGGGGGGGGGGCGGGGAACACGGGCGAAGCCTCGAAGCCTACGCGGGGTGGGCGTGATTATTTGGGAAAAGTCGGAAATTATTTGTATCATTGTGAAATTACAGGTTGTAGCCCAAAGGTCGACTAATCAATATTCTTTAAGAAAAACTATTTAATCTCAAATTACAAAAGGTCCTGCGGGGGACATTCCTCTTTTCTCAAAAATAAAAAGATTAGGCCTGGTACATTGCAAACATAGGACGTAACGTTGACGAGTTTAGGTCTATTTAAAATTAAAGCAAATAGTATGTGGGCCTACTTCAATTCGAGGGGAAAGCTAGCTGGTATTTTTTTGGTAATTTTTATTAAAATAATCAAGTACACTTGGCTTTAGAAATAATAACAATTTGTACTTCGAAGGCAGGGAAAGAAAAAAATACAATCGTTTTTTAAAACCGGGGATGACGTCAAAGGGGTGGCATTTAACCCCAGGTCAGGATATGAAAACTGACCTGGGGTTAAATGTCACCCCAACTGCACATGCGTGTATTATTGGGTTAACAGCCATAACATTTAGAATAATTATAAGCCTAATTTTGGGAAGTATTGACAGTTGCAGACAGGCCAAAACTTAAAAAATCATAAGGGGCGAGCGAGTCCAGCATCTTTATCAAATTTGGGCCAATTTTAAAGATGCAATTTTAAGCTCTAAAACGATGCAGTAGGCTCTGCTGATGCCATTTTATGTAACTTAACCAAGGAGGGATACGCTATAATTTGGAAAATATTGATACTTAGAAAAAAGGCAAAAAGTTAAAAGAAAAAAGACAAAAATGGGTTACGTCCAGCATTTTTTTATTAAATTTGGGCCAATTTTTAAGATGCGACTTTATGCTCCCATGATGCAGTAGGTTCCATTGATGCCAATTTATGTCATTTGACACATCATTTTAGCTATATTACTGCAAATACTGATACTTCTGGAGAAAATATGACGTATTTTGAAGTCACTATGAATCTACAAAAGCGTACCCTACAAGACACTTCACATGTGTGTAGGGTCAAGCATACACATTTTAACTAACACAAAATCTACAAGCACACAGGAGGCTTCATTATGTGTGTAGTGTCAAGCATAAACATTTTTTATTCACTATGAATCTACAAGAGTACATGAGGCTTCACGTGTGTGTAGGATCAAGCTTACACACATTTTTATCAAGTTTTTGTCACTTTTTTAAGTTGCAAATTTAAGTTCTAAAACGAAGCAGTAGGCTCTAGATGCCTTTTTATGTAACTTGACCGAGGACATAAGATATATTTTGGGAAATATTGATACTTGGAAAAAAGGCCAAAAGTTGAAGGGAAAAAACCCCAAAAGGGTCAAGTCCGGCATTTTTAGCAAATTTGGGCCATTTATTAATTTGCGATTTTCAGCTGTAAAAAAATGCAGAAAGCTCAACCGATACCCTGTTGATAACTTGACCCAGGATATAAGCTACATTTGGGGAAAAATTGATACTTCAAAAATAGGCAAAACATTTGCAAAAATCTTAAGGGGCATAAGTCCAGCACGTTTATATAATTTTTGAACTTTTTTTCACCTGCCTTTTTAGGTTACAAATTGATGCAGTAGGCTCTACTGATGCCTTTTACACACAACTTGACCCACGATACGAGATATATTTTTGGAAATAATGATACTTGAAAAATAGGCAAAAATTAGAAAAAATCATAAGGGATATAAAACAAGCATTTTTCCTTTTATCCAATTTTGGCCAAGTTTTAAGTTGCAGTTTTAGTTTCTTAAACGATGCAGCAGACTGTACTAATGCCTTTATATGTAACTTGACCAAGGATATATTGTTTTGGGAAATATTGATATTGAAAAAAAAGGCCAAAAGTTGAAAAAAATAATCAGGGGTAATAAGTCCAGCATTTTTATCAAATGGGGGACATTATTAAGTTGCGATTTTAAGCCCTAAAACGATGCAGTAGGCTCTACCAATGTAACTTGACCCAGGATATATGAGGAAATATTGATACTTGAAAAAACAAATCCGGTTTTCTGAAGGCACATCTTTGGTAAAAAAAATAAAAAATAAAAAAAAAATAAAAAAAATAAAAAAAAAATTAATACATGTAACCATGGCCCAATTTCATAAAGCTGCTCATGTAGATCATATTGCTTACCAATTGTCTGCTAAGCAGAAATGAACAGAAAATCAGTCACAAATTGTACACAAGACATGGTATTTCGACTGGTAACCTCATTATTCTGGTATGCACACTTTGGTTGTGCTTCGCTACTTTTTGTGCTTAAGCAGCTCTATGAAATTGAGCCCAGATGTCGGGTCCCCATCAGCCCGCCATCTAACAAACTATGAAAGCACTGGTTCCAAAGTGCAACAAATATTCACAATATCATATCATATTAAATAATAAAGTGAATCCAACATACATTCTAAACAAACACAAACAAGTACTGTTCAAATCAACATTGTAAGTACTAGCAATCAAGTCAAACTCAAATTAAATTTACATTCTTATATACTATATACAAATAAATATACCATAAATATTATAGCAAATGCTTTTAATACTCTTAATTAAATTCCAAACTTATTCATGCAAACGACTAATTACTTTTTTATTGGAACAAATTTCAAATAGTAGAGTGAATGAATTCACCATTGATTCATTGATTCACCAATTTGGTGAAGAGTTTCAAGCTAGCGTCCTATTTCCATAATCATATAGTTTGTTTCTTCATAAAGTCATGGTTTTACATTGAGGAGTTACAGGGGAGTTATCCTATGGGCATTTTCCAGTGAGTTGACCAACCATTTGAAATGTTTAACTGCACGGGTTGTGTATGGTGGCACAACTGCACAGAACTAACTGTAATGTGTAGATGCATTCACAGCATGATATCATATAGCAGGCTGGCATAGTTTATCCATCATTCAAAACCATAGTAGATGACATTGATTGGTCAAATAGTAGGAGGGTTGACTGTGCACTGAGTAGATCTGCATTCACCACATGATACCATATTGCAGGCTGGCATAGTTATCATTCAAAACCACAGTGGATGATATTTCATAGTCAAACAGTAGGAGGGTTGACTATATACTGTGTAGACGCATTAACCACACGCTGCCATGGTACCATATTGAAGGCTGCCATAGTTTCTCCATCATTCGAAACCACAGTGGATGATATTGAATGGTCAAACAGTAGGAGGATTAAAGTGAAGACCTAGCAGTCATTGTCCAGGTCTGTGCCAGAACAAGTGATGCGCAACAGTGGCAATACCTCCACTCAGTATCTAATCACTGCTACCTGCGTCGTGTTGGTATGCCCCCATGGCTGGGTACACTGGTTTTGGGCCGCATTGCTGAAAATTAAGAACAAAATACCATTCAATATACGTGAAAGTGTTATGGAACGTCGTCATAATTTTGAACGGTACACAATACTCAAGTTCTCACGCGATGATCCATTATGACATAACTCAGTTATCACATGACATTTTCTTATAGAATCTAGATACATTTTTTTTGTGTATGCAAAATGGAGCTATGAAGATCTCTAGCTAATACAGCTGTGCAGGGAAAAGAAAACGATCAAGAGCTGGACTGGGGTGCGTTTTTTTGCAGCTGTAATTTTTGCAGCGGTCATTGGCCAGTGGTTAACCAATGGCCGATTCAACTGAACCGGTTATTGGTTACGACCGAGAAAATGAACCCCTATATTGACCCAATTCACCCAATGTCATCCCCCCCAATCCCCTCCCCCTCCCATTTTGGGAGTCAGAATCTCTATGTGTTACTGTGCCATGCACATTTTAATTTTAGGAGGTGTGTGCGTGTGGTTAGATTTGCACTTTATCAAATTACATGCAATTTGACTCCCAACAGGCAGAACATCGGCAGACTGTAGCCGAGTGTAAATAGTGCTGCCATATTGTGATATCCCCCAATCAAAACAATGTAACCAAATTAAGGCTGGAAGGGGACAATAGTCAGGTCTCCTTTTGGTTTGGTCAAAATCAGTTTTATTAACGAACCATTCACTGAGGGAACAAGACAAAGATACTGACTGCATGATAAAGGTTTGTACAGTATCATATCACATTTATGCATAAATTCTATTTTTTGATTGGTTGTGAACACATCACATGATGTGCATGATGTGGGTTTTTTCCAAATCTCGGCATGGGTTTGGGCTCAGTAATAAATTTCGGAGCAGTGTACACTTTACATGGTGTTTTAACATCAAGCAGAGCTGGAGCTGGAACCTAAGCCGATGTTTGGAAACAGCCTCTGGTCCTTGAAAAGCTCATTTCCCAGGAAGTCAATTTTATTTCCCATGAAACTATTCCCTCCAAATCTGCATAATCACCCAGGTATCTTCTGGTAGATGTGCAAAAGAATCTATGCATGGTGTGTTAGAAACCAAATATTGACTGTCCACCACTCACAGAAAAGTCTGATTTACTTTGATGATCTTTTAGTCAAAGCTCCACAGATCAATTTGGAACTTGGGATTACTGTTTAGTACTATGCCGGTCATTGGAGTCAACATCTGTAAAGACTGTGCAAGTCTCCCGCATGTTTGAATACTGGGCCATGTCAAATTGTCTATTTTTGTTCCGTTCACATGTTAAAGCAAATTACGTGGGAAACTCGTGTTAATACCAATAATAAGTTGATATGTAGGAGACTTGCAAGGGTCTCTTTGAGAAAGCATACCTTGGTCGGCTGGTTTGTTTGTTTGTTTCTTTGGATTGCTATAGTTTGCCATCACATGGTAATCATTGGTCATCTTGACATCCTGATCATGTGGACTGTTACTGTATCACATAGAAAGAGATATAGGGCCAGGGTTGTATCAGGGGCCGATCGGGAGGGGTGAAGGAAGATGGGTGTCCCCCGGGTGGAGATGAAGAGGGATGGACGGGGCATGGTGAGTAAAGACAGAGATTGGGAAGAGGATGGCCGGGGAGGGATTATTTGGGAATGAGACAGGGGGAGGGGTGTGTGGTGAGAGCAGACAGAAATTAGAGAGGGGATGACCGGTATAGGGATGGTTACAGAGGCGAGGATGGAGAGGGTGTGGTGAGAGAAGACAGAGATAGGGGAGGAGATGATCAGAAAGGGATGGTTAGGGAAACAAGGATGGAGAGGGTGTGGTGAGAGAAGACAGAGATGGGGGAGGAGATGATCGGGAAGGGATGGTAAAGGGAGATAAGGATGGAGAGGGTGTGAAGAGAAAAGACAGATGTTGGAGATGGATGTCAAAGTAGGAGATGAAGAGGGCATTTTGAAAGAAGGGATGATTGGAGGACGAGTCAAAAGAAGTGGTTGAGGTAAACCAAGAAAATGTTTTGGGGGTGGCATGACCGGGTAAGGACGATTCAGGTCAAGGGGAAAGAAGGAGGTGGGACAAGGTAGTGTGTTTGGTTTGATTTGGGGACAACATTGGAGGAGGCACGGTGATAAAGAAAGAGTGGTAAAAAAGGAAATGGGTATGGGTAAGGAATGAGTGTGTAGGAATTATTGGGAGATGTGTCGAGGATAGGAAGAGGGCATGAAGGGGTTAGTAAAGAAAGGAGAATCACAATGAAGACAAGTTAGAAATGATGACCGATGAAGTGTGGAAAGATCCACGATGAAAATTAGAGACAGATAAATTAGAAATGGAATGATGGATAAAAGTTATGTTTTATTAAATGAACAGAGGTTGGTGTTGAAGGGATCAAACCATGGGATAGAGGGAAACATTGAGATTAGAAAAATGGGGGAGGAAGACAAGCATTTTTCGAACATTTAGCGCAATCATGGCAAGAGACAATAATGGTGAGGAAGGGTGTAAAACCAGATCAAAGGGCAAAAGGGTGGACAAGGGAGGCAGTGTAGGTAAGGTGCATCAGCCATTTGCAGAAAGGGTGGTCATTTGGTGAAAACAAAAAACAGGGTGGGAAAATCAAGTGGGTACAGACAGAGACAAGAGGGAGAAAGAAAGAGGAAAAAAACCAAATCAGTTTATCATGCACGCAACTTGCAGACATAGCAACTATATCAAATCTTAAATTAACACAGAAGATTTTATATCAAGCAATAGGAGTACAGTCAATAGTCTCCCTTGGTTCGCTGGCTAAATACCAATTAAAACACCCAAGGACCAGTCAAACTTCACTTTAAGTAGTCTGGCTGGCTAGTTCAGTGTTGAAAAGCATCTATAGTATCAAGTATGGACCAGTGAAAAAGCTGACGGACCAGTGAAATGACAAGCTAACTGGTCCTGCCGGCTAGTCACTAACAAAATTCAGGGCAAACCCTGCAACATGACATTCACTTTCTCACAATGCAAGGTGCAGTATTAAATTTCTGCTGTATAATTAGCAAGAAAGACGTTAATAAAATGTCCACAAGATAATTTCAAAAAATTATTGAAAGTGACAACCTTCTTGACTATTAAAAATAGAATAATACAGCCATAATAATACAATTAAAGAAGGAATGGAACTCACTGAATGATGGTGTGCCTTTCTTTACGTCTGAGTTGCTCATTCTCAGTGAAGATAATGGTATGGTAAGGAGTTGGGATATCCAAAGAGGGTAAGATGCCTCGAGCTGCATTGATGACTTGACCCAAGATGCCGTTATAGACCAAGAGGTCATCCACAAGAAGCTGTAATGAAACCAGAAGATGGAGATAATACCAATAGTAAAAGTAACTAAGCACAACAAAATTATGCCCACCAGAATAGGGTTACCAGCTTAACTACCATGTCACAAGTACAATTAGTAACTGGTATACTGCTCATTTCTGCTAAGCACAAAATTGTTAAGCAATATTTTCTGCTGAAGCAGCTCTATGAAATTGGGCCCAGGACTGGTGTTTGGTGTTTCTGATGCTCTGGTGTTTCTGATCAGTAGACTGTGGGTTCGAGTCCTGGTCTTGACGCTTGTGCCCATAAGCGGGACAGTTTACCATTATTGCTTCGTCCTTTGGATGGGACTTAAAGCCGTAGGTGTTGTGAGATGCATGTGAAAGAACCCAGTGCATTTATCGTAAAGAGAAGGGGCTTGCCCTGGTTGTTTTTGGCATGGTCTGGCAGTAATATGCACCACCTCACCTTGTATGCCTTACAAGGTGTTGTATTATGTTTGCTTCATCTCATAAAATAATTCTTAACAATCTCCACCAGATTTGATAATTCAGCGACATAATTGGCTATAATTTTCCCGCTTTTTTCTGGATGCCTTCCCATAATTCTTTGCTCCTCTTTTTGCTATAAATGGATATGTTTGTGTTTGTGCTTGTTTATACCCCCTGACGAAGTTCCGGTTTGGATCGAGAGCTATGGCCATCTCCCCAACTAGTTTTATGTACATGACAATAATAGTGGACATGTATAATATGCCATGTCAGTCAAAATGACACCCTGACTCATGAATAGAACGCTGGTCCCTATCGGGATGAACCTACATTGTAACAGCCAAATCCTAATCCCTCTCTCAACTCTTCAACCAGCAAGAGCCTTAGAATGATGTTCAACGCATAACGGCGCAGAAATCTAGCCATACCCGTGACAAAAGCCACTAATTCGTACATGGCTTGAGTACGTGCTCAGTTCAACTGCTGTGTGTGTGCGTGTGAGCGTCTCTACCTGTTGACACCGAAAACTTTAACAGGGACATGGCTAAAAAATCAATTACAAACAATGGGAGAAGACAAATTTATATCTATGTTTACATTGTGTGTGTAAGAGGGGGGGTTGGCTGGGGTAGGGGGTGTTGAAGGGTTTTGTAGCATTGAGTAGCTTTAGTCTTATTTTGAAGAAATTAGGAAGGGACGAAAATTCAACAAAAACAAGCAAAAATAGCAAAACAATTAACATCTTGAGAGTATGCTCTCTTTCATTGAACCATCAATTCTTTTGGTTTTGATCTGAGGAGCGGGGAAAGGGTTCACTTCCTCAAATTAAAAAAGTTGAGCAAACAAATTTCCCAGACACAAAGGCTGTCTGCATAGGCAGCTACGGCTACGACTGCAGCTGTTGCTAAGGGTATTGCCATGGGCATCCTATGCTTCAACAAATGTTCATGTAATGATCAAGCCACTATTCCGACAAGGCCAAAGATTTGACTTTAATAATGTCTAGGCTTACCCCAAACTCCTTGACACCCCTGTGTGGCGTTTTACTGTAGTTCCAAAGTTTGATCATGGAGATCACCAGAGGCTGATCAAAGATTATGTACACTCGATTTATCTGTATTGATGCAAAGAGAGCAAACAAGAAAAAAAATTAAGCAAGAATTCATTTATTTCATTTTATATACTTGTTATTTTAACTGGGTGGGCTAATCAGTGGTAACCAGTGGGGCATGTTTTTGAAGACCATTGGTTAAGCTTTATTGCGAGTTCAGTTTTGCAGTGTTCATGTAGCTATACTGACCAAACCCTAACTAAGTCAATTACTACAATTTGTTTAATAAATAAATACAAAAAATTACCAACGCTAAAGCACTTGAATCCCATCAAGTTAACAAAATTCTTAAGGCAAAGTTCAGTTAGTAGAAAATTAAATAAAGTCTGTATATTTTGAGAGATGTAACCCATATCACAAACTGTTTCTGGCTACTAAACAGTTTTTGTGTAGCTCTCGGAAATTGTAAGTGTCAGTGAGTTGACAGTCAAACAGTTGTTTTTGGTCTGGGTCACCAAAACATGCCTCTAGCCTCTCATAGGTCCCAGTAAAAGACCACCATTTGCCACCATCGTGGTCATGTACCCTGTATACCTCAACATTCATGACAATGGGTTTCATTATAAATCAATGCACCTAACTATTTTCCCTTCAGACCTTGGTTTGGTTTTGAATGCTAAAAAAAACCCCAAAAAACAAAAACAGACGGTAGAGGCATATGAAAAAAAACCCTTATAAAGTCATGCTCCAGATTGTGATTCACTTGCTTACCACATGAGGAAGTATAGGTGCCAGCCACATGTGACTCCCATCAGACGTATCATTGATACCATCAATGAGTTTATCTGGAGTGCGAACGTCATCCATGACGTCTTCTAAGACGTTCACACTGCACGGGTAAGCTGCTATGTCTGGTGTCAGATTAAGTCGCAATAACTTCTTAAATACAGGTTGAAAAAATGAAGTAATTACATAGCATGAAAATCCATCTGTGTAAGTAGCCTGATACAATTTAATGTTAAACTTTTGATCACATCACTGGAAATTTTTTTGTCACTGTAACTTCTGACAGAAAGTCTTGTCGTCATCAGCACCATGACTCGAATGCAGCCTCCGTGACCTTGCGGACACGTGATCCCAACACCAGGTCAGAGACTCCTGGGAGTTTGTACTGCCCCCCGTCCTGGTTCAGGGAAGGTTTGTTGGCTCTGATGTAAGCTGCCTCCTTCACCCCCTTTTCAAGTATCAAGCGTCTCTGTCTAGAGCATACAAACTCCCAGAGTTTATGATGTCGGGATCACCTGTCCGCAAGGACATGAATTCTACATCCAGGTGATCCTGCTGATAAAGTACAGAGTTTTGGTCGAAAAATTTACAAGAATGGAAAAATGTCCAGTGTTGTGATCAGTGTTATTATAAAGACTGGGGTAAAGGGAAGCAAAGGATACTTGTCTCAGTGAGAGGGATCTTGTCTCCGTTGGCATCGTAGAATTCTAGACCGTTGAGCCCGATGTAGTACGGATCTCCCCAGGTGGAGATCAGCTGCAGCTGGAATACAACTATCTCAAAGGTTAAGGAATAGTCCCAACTCAGAATAGAACCCCCCAAAACTATAAAACAAGTACAACTGGATTTACACCCCAAACAGCATAATGTGAAACAAAGCTGAATGATCCCCCCCCCCCACCTGGAAGGGCTGGGTGGATGTTTTGATTTCAGTCTTCATTTTAGTGTTATAGTTGGATTCATAATCACATTCATATGGAAGAACAAAAAAAGGGTCATAGATTGGTTTTTGTCAACGTAATGCTGATTTATTGGCAAAATTATAAAGATAGATACAATAAAAGACACATGTGAAAGTATCAGCTGAGCAGCGTGTCTACTTGCTGAGAAAACAGCAAAAGCCTGTCACAGTATTTACACAAGAACTATGAATCCATCCACTTTTAGCGAGCTGACAGTGGTAGGGTCATAGATTGCCCACAGCATTTGCAAACGGACACCACCCTTAGAAATCTGAGAAATGATTCATGCATGAATCAGTTCTCAGAGTTCTCAGTTCTCAGATTTATATGTTTTGGGGTAAAAAAATTATCAAAACCATAATACTTCGAAGAGAATCCTTTCTCAAAACTATCAACAGCTGCAGTGCTTCTCATCAAGTAGATTTTTTGGTCATAAAAATTTGGAGAACTTACTAATCTATGACCTTATCTTTAAGAATACAAGGTGCTGAAACAACAAAGCACGGCACAGAGACTTGAAAGGTCTTAGGGAGGAATGCAAAATTAAATGGGCCGTACCTTGACGTTAGCCTCAAAGTTTTTGGCAGTTTTCCTAGGTTATCTGGGGTTCAACCTCAAGTTACCTTGAGTTCACTAGTTGAATTTTGTATTTCTTTGTTACAAAACATCATGAACAAAAGCCCAGTGAAGTGTCATGCCCGAGTGGCCTTGCACACGGAACTCAAGTTCTGGTTTTGTCAGAGTGTGGGTTTCAGATCCCGGTAGTGGCACTTGCGTCCTTAAGCAACACACTTGAAACCATTATTGCTTTGTCCTTTGGATGGGACCCTGGGCCATAGGCCCTACGTGTTGCGTAAAATATACATTCAAGAAAATGGGACACTTCACGTAAAAGAGAAGGGGCTTGCCCTGGTGTTTCTTGAAGTGGAAGCAAATTGACTGGAGCGGGACTTGAACCAACGACCTCCGGATTAACATACCGGCGCTCTACCAACTGAGCTATCCAGACCTATGTTGGCGGTCTCCCTATTAGTCACTATTATTACTTGATGTTATTGAATAAGAACACTAATGCCCCTGTTTATCTTCAAAGTTTAAGTCAGGAGTATAAAACAGCTAGAAATCTGCGATCTTCACATAAATCCCTTCTGACTCCCCCAGTTATCAAAACCAAGTTGTATGATTCCCGCTCTTTCCAATATGCAGCAGTTCAGTTATGGAACAGTCTTCCTGAGTTTGTTAAACAGGCTGAAACATCAGAAACATTCAAAACCGGAGTGAAAACATATCTGTTTACTTTGTACAATTGTTGATTTCCCTTTGCAACGCATAGGGATCTCATGGTGATATGCGTTAAACAAGAATGGTTTGTGATTATTTTTTATTATTATAACTATTATTGACCCTAATAGTGTCCCAGGCTGATTAAATCAGCTCACTTTTCGTACTGTCTGACTAGATCAGCCTTTAAAAAAAAAACCACATTTATATTGGTTGCAACACACCATGGGACCTTAAAATCACCTTTGTGGAAATTAATGTTGTGACCAAAGTAGTGTTTTGAAAGTTTCATCTTGTGTATACTGTGACTGCAGTCATTGTTTCTAGAATGTTTATTTGCATTTCCTATAAAAAAAAGTTAGTAATTTACAGCTTTTAAAATTCATGGCACTACGAGTATTTCATACAAGGCACTGCTAAGATTCCCACCCCCCCCCCCAAAAAAGAAGAAAAACAAAGGTAGTAGAAAGGATACATCCGCATGGCATATGCATTGGTACATACTCCTGACTTGGCCGCTCCATTGCCACAAGACTTTGCCTGATAAGAGAGAAGAATAATGGATGAAAACAATTAACCATATACCAGGAGATTTCAATCATTTTCAGAGTCTCTTGTGGACCTCCCTACCCCCCCCTTCGGCATCCCTGAATAATTGTTCTTTCTATTTATTTCCTGTTTTGTCCCTATATTCTTCACAGCCCCCCCCCCTTCCTTCAATACCACAGGAAAGCTTAGTTTGTAGCTTGTCATGGCCGAGCGGTCCAGTGCACTGGACACAAGTTCTGGTAAAGTCATCGGGGTGTTGGTTCAAATCCTGGTTGTGACCCTTGTTTTTTGAGCAAAATACTTTACTACAAATGCTTATCTTTACCCAGGGGTACCCAGGGGGTACCTAGAGGTTGATCTTGTGTTTGCTTAAGCCTTTACAGTGCCATGGCAGCCCAGGGCTTTATACTTCCAAGGGAGCCGAGACAGATTACAGGAATGCTATTGGCCCAGTCAATGACCAGGGCACTTATGTAAAGCGCATTGATACGTTATTACAAAAACGCGCCATGTATGAAGTAGCTATTACTATTACCTTTTTTTACTAACTTGGAATTGAAACTTCATTTTAATGGTCAAAAGTTCATATACCTCAGCACATACAAATCGATACATTAGATGGCTGGATTTGTAATTCCTTTATAAATTAAAATTCCATCCACTTTATTACCACCCCAACCCTTCATAGCCCCACTGCTTGTATTGTTTGATTCTGTTGGACTTAGGAATGCACTAGTAAACTGATCATGCCTCAAACGGGACCAGGCATACCACTACAATGTTCAACAGTTTGGGTGTTGAGTTACCATTTGGTGTTGGATTTTGTTAGAGTGAGGAAAGATTTCTGAAAATTGCTCGAAGTTGTTGGGGTGAACTTCTCAAACTTGATCGACATGATTAGCCTACCTCAATGCATCAGGCACAACCTTAGCCTGACTGGGTTGGGTGAGCATAGGTGAGGATTTATAACCACTGAAGCTGATCTCCTGGGCAGAGTCAAAATAACAGAAGCCGGAACCCTTCCTGATCAAGTAGCCCTCGCTTGGTGAGATCTGTCTATTGTCCATGAAGACGTGGACTATCTTAGCCTGCGAACAGATGCGACGAATCAAATTAAACAACAGGATTAGTAGTTGTTAGAAAAACTAATGGGATACTTTGGAATGCTAGGTGGATGCAGATTTTAAAAGGTACTTTCCATTGTTGTATAGCAGTGATGTAGTACTCGTTCTCGACGCTCATACTTGGTACTAGTTTTCCAGTACTACTCAAGTACCATTTTGATGGTACTTGTACCTGATGATGACTCGGCTGTCGGAACTCGGTACTCAAATATCAGAATACTCAGTACTCGGACATTTATACTCATACTCGATGGCACAAGTACTCAAACTCAAGTACTACTCGGCCACCCAAGTACTTGGCTGTACTTGATACTCGACTGAAAAGTAATGAACTACAACACTATCCAGGAACAATGGATCTGCCTGGTAAGTTTGCTGCCACCTAGTGTCCTCAAAAGTCTCCCATTGTTTTTCTTCTATAATTTTGTAATGCAAATTTGCCCCAAACAAGGCTAAACACAGGCTAAACACCTTATCTTGGTAAGGGGCTACAAAAAGAAAACACTTAAGACAAAAATAACTCAGGGGAGCTGAAGGTAGGAATTGATATTCCTCTTAAAACAGTCTAGATCACAGGATGGAGGGAAACATGCACCAGGCAAGGAGTTCCAAAAAGATGCAGTACATGGGATAAAGCTGTTGGAATGGCTCTTTGTTCTACGTCTCAGCAAAGCGAGAGTGTGTGGGTTGAGAACAAGCAGAAAGCCTGGTTTCTTGCTCAAACACCCTGATTGGAGGAACCACGTTGGATACACTGGTGGCACATTTACCTTGAAAATATCTGCAGAAAAGATAGATAATGACCAAGCCAGATAACGACCACAAAGCCAAAGTTGCATTTTAGAAACAAACCTGTGAAAGTGGGCCCCAATGCTTACCCCTCTGTAGGTGTCTTCCGGTGACTTATTGTAATTCCAAATCCTCAGTCCAGAGGTCTGCACCTCCCTCCCAAAGTCAATCGTTACAAGGTGATCCTCCCCTTCGTTAAATGGTATCAACCACATGTGCTCATCACTGGTTGTTACATTGGCACCATTGATTAACCTAAAAAGGGATGGAGAGACTCTAGTGTTAGAAGCTCTTGTCTCTTCTATATCATAACAGCGAAATTGTTAATTCCAAAACCCAACCATACAGTTCAACTAAGAGCATTCCATTAGTTTGTTTCTTTAAATTCAATACAATGAAGTTTTTAATAAAGGAAGACTTCAAAAGTTTTATGATAAGTAGGTTACACGACAATAATTCCACTTAGCGTTTTCAAATGCCAGTACTATTTCTCAACCCTAGCAGTGTTTCAGGCTGATTGTATCTGCCCAGTTTCTGACCGTTCAGTTACCGGCCCTATTTACATCACATTTGTATTGGTTACAACTCATCATGTAACCTTAAAATGACATTAGTGAAAGTTCAAGTTCAAGTGACCAAAATAAAGGTTCTGAAGTGGGTTTTGAGCTTGTGTTAGCCCTGTCTGCAGTCTTGTTTCTAGAATTTGTGTTTGGGATTTCTAAAAAAAGCAGTAACTTATGGCTGAAAATGCCTGTCACTGCACTTGATGAATACAGGGCACTAATAGGGTTAACCACATTGGGCTCAATTTCATGGCCTTGCTTTTCATAAGCATAGAATTGGCGCTTACATAAGCAGGGAATTGTGTGCTTGCATCAAGCGTATTTCGCGGGTTAGCAGGGAATTTTTGCTTGTCACATGCATACTCCATGTTAACTAGGCATACATAGCTACCACAGAAATTTGGCGCTTGCCCTGTAAGCGAAGAATAGTGATTGCAAGCACAGAATTCAACAGTAAGCAGAGCCATGAAATTGGGCAAAAATTAGGCCATGCCTGATTGACATGAAATTAATACTGACTTGTCTAATGTCCTGTCGTCCGTTCCATATCCAGGGAGGTGATTCAGATCCCTTGGTTTAGCATCAACCATGGTGACTGTTAGTGGGATAGCATCCCCCTCTGGATCAAGAACGTCCAATCCTGTCAGTCCCAGATAGTGCATATCTCCCCAGGTGGCAGTGAAGTTAAGCTTGAGATCTGTCAACCAAAAGCATATATTATTATACAAGTATAAGGTTTCAATGATAGCTAAACTAGCTGGATTTAGAATGTCATCTTCCCTAACACCCAATAGATGTAGGCAGTCTGTTTACTACCAGTAATATTTCAAAAAGTAGCCAAGCACAACAAATGTTGCTTAACAGAATAAGGTTACCAGCCAATCTACCGTGTCACAAGTACAATTTTTGATTGGCATCCCGCTCATTTCTGCTTAGCAGACAATTATTAAGTAATACTTTCTGCTTAAAGCAGCTCTATGAAATTGAGCCCAGAACTCACGTCTACAAGTAAAGACGGACTCATCCTGATCTCGTTTGTCTGCAGTTACTCTTGGTCCAGCCTGGATGGGTGTCGGTGTCTTCAATTCTCCTTCATCTTCATCTTCATCTGGGAAGAAGCCTCGGTGACGATGAGGATCCTCATCTATTAGCACTTTCTCCTCGGTTGACTTTTTCTCTCTGAACATCCGGGCCTGGGTCATGGGTCGTTCCTGATGAGAAATACCATCATTTTATACGAATTATCCTTGCGTTTATTATTATTTTTTTTTTCAAATTAAATTTCAGGCATGTTACTGATACCGATCCTTAAAAAAAAAGTAGGACAATTTAATTGAGTGCAGGGTTGATACACATAGTGTAGGCACTTAAAGACTTTGAATCGTTACTAAGAATTCTGAGGGTTGGTTCCCCGTTCGCGAATGCTGCAGCCAGAGATGTGGTTGGTACCCGCTGTCACCTTGCTAAATGTGGATGGATGCGATGCTCTTGTGAAAATACCGAGACAGTGTTTTGCTGTTTTCCCCACAAGTAGACACTGTATTTAGCTGAAACTTTCACTGGTGACTTTTATTGTATCTTTATTGATACTTTTGCCTATAAATCAGCTTGACAAAAACCAATCTATGGCCCCTACCTTTTAGTGTTCACAAAGCATGTTCAGTCTTTGCTGTGTAAAATTGCTGGATGACATCTCTCCCTGATATTTCAAATGATTGTTTTTATCTTTTAATTGGCTATGTCTTCTGTAGCAATTGTTGTCTACTCTTACTTTTTAGTGGTAAGAAACATTCTTCTTGTTGTAATACTCATGTGGTTTTATGTTTATTTATTATTAGTAGTATTTGTTAATCCTCTTGTGATGTGGCTTTTGGAACGTTTTTGTCTTTAACGGCATTTGGAAAACAACTTGACAGTAATTTAGTTTACTTTTTTTGTAATCCTTCAGGTGTGCCATTGTCCTGTCTTTGGAACGTATTGTGTAATCTGCTGTTGGTATTTTTTTTTACATCTCTTGCCTTTTATATTTAATGTATATTTTGATGATGTAATTGTGGTGTTTTACCTGTGAAATTAATAAGTGAAATGAAATGAAATGAAATGAAATGAAATGAAATGAATGAAATATGGATTCAATCGTTATGATGTGTTTTGGTGGAGTTTACCTCTCCTTGGTCAGCAGTCTTGGGTCTTGGTGTCGCCTCTTCATCTTGACTGGAGCTAAACCAATCCTCTTCAGCGACGTACGCCTCATCATGTCTTGAAATTAACTCCAGTATCTCCTCATCCTCAGTGAATAAGATGGTCTGTAGCAACACAAGTTCAAAGAAATTCCAGTTGAAACTTTATTTCTAAATCAATATTATTTGTAGAATTTTGAAACTTTGCATGGTGGGAGTACAATCAGGTGAGGTTTGCAGTACCACCATGTGTAATCTCTTTTCAATAGTTCTGAGAAGAACTGGTGGTTGATAACTCAACAACTTGATCAGTATGCTCTGATCGTCTTCAGTACTGTATACTCAGTACTTTCCCCAATTCCTTGGTGGGGTTCGAACCTGGTACCTTTGCCATTCCAGAGCAGATGTCTTTACCAATAGACCACCGAGCTTGCCTAGTAGCTAGAGGCCATTTTAAATCCTTTATTTTAGCAGTGGGTACTGCAACCATTTCATATATGTTAGATTTGCATCGGGGATAAAGAATATTGTTTGTGTTTACCCATACACCAATGTGTGTAAGGTACTTTATATTCAGTACTACCCACAGTCCTGTGAAAAAAAAAGTTTGATGAAAGTACTGAGTATATGATGCTTAACACACATCGGTGTATGGGTGAATACAAATAAAATTCTTTAGTACCAATGCAACCTTGACAAGAGCTTAGTTAAGTTAGGAGTGGTACAAAATTTTGGTCCAGAATGCCCACCAGTTTTGAAAAATCTTGGGGAGAACCGTGTAGGGAGTAAGAGTGTAGAAAGCTTTTACTTACATCACCAAAGCTGTCCGTTTCTCCCTCAGCTATTCCAGATGCTCTTCAGGAGAGAGAACAAAAAACATTCATTTAAAGGTATTGTACAGGAATGGTAAGAATAAAAAAACATTATTGTTTAATTTTAGTCTGAAAGCTTCTGAGTATGAAGCTCATACTTCGGTGAAATATTTCCCTCTGAAATAAAGTCATATTTGAGAAAAGTAAATCTGAAAAACAGCTGATTTTTTGTTAAGGACAATGTGTTTACATGCTGAAAATGTGCATGGCATTTCACTATTTTCTCCCGACTCACACAACGGATTAAGCCCAAATTTTCACAGGTTTGTTATTTCATGTAGGTGGTTGACCAGACAAAATATGAACAATGTCTGCGACTGTTTTGTCAACTCTACCAAACCTGTATTTAAATACCTTTAAGTTTTGGTAGGCTTTGGTGGCCAATGGTACCCACCTTTGTGGCCGCTCGTTTCCATTCAGTGGTATTTGACCACAGAATGGTCTATTTACAATTATAAAATTGCAAGAGAATTAAATCATGGATGCATTCTTATGATATGTTTTTTAAAGTAGGAATTGACTATATTATTTTCTGACTGCATGAGGGCGCTATCGACAGTAAATTTCCTTGCTTACAGTTTTATCTAGTTTTGACTGCATGTATGTTGTTTTTCTTTTATCAGTGGCCAAATCAATAGTAACAATATAACAACAATGAAAACGACAGTTTGTTTTATTTGTTTTGCATCACATACATTCTACGTGGTCACAAATATTGCGCATTGTTTCTCATTAACCCTCCTACTATGTGACCGTTCAGTCATTATCCACTGTGGTTTTAAATGATAGATATACTACGACAGCCTGCAATATTCATGTGGTAAATGCATCTACACCATACACAGTCAACCTTCCTACTGTCTGACCACTCAATATCATCCACTGTGGCTTTAAATGATATATATACTATGCCAGCCTACACAATACACACATGTACACAGTTCACAGTTGTGCCAGTATACAACTGCCAAGTGTTACCAAGAGTCGGTTGATGTTTCCTAACCTAATTCTTAAATTTGATGCTATAGTTTACCTCTCAATTTCTCCTTTGAAGATGGAGTTTCCGTCCAGCAAGATTTCAATGTCTCTGGCTCCTCGGAAGGAATGGATGCGAGATTTATTGTAATTCTACATCAAAAGACAACCAAGAAAAACAACATAAAGGCTAATATCTCAGTTTTTCCTTACCATAGGTGATTTAAATAGACTGCACTCATACCCCCCTCTTCCTTATCATAGGCGACTTCAGTCGACTGCACTCATACCCCCTCTTCCTTACTATTGGCGTCTTCAGTTAACTGAACTCATACCTCCTTTTCCTTACCATAGTAAGTATAGCTGACTTTAGTCAACCAAGCTTACACACAAAACAGCAAAAAGCACTCAAACCTGAGCACAAAGTCCATTGTAATAAGCTGTAATTTTGACCATGTTTACCCACCATACCCATGCTTACCACCTTTCCAAAGAAAATATCAAATTTTTCCAATAATAGTGAAATAAAATTAGGTTGCTATTAAGCAATCTCTTCAAATTGGAGTGGAAAGATCTGAAATGCCAAAAAACTTCGGAGCACCATATGGTTGTGTACAAAAAAGTGTTTGAGTTTACAAAGACATGTTCAAAAGAGGAAACAAAGACCAAGCATTTAAACATTTATTGGTTAATCTCAATGATTTTTTGGTCATATGAAAAGAAATTCAAAAGGAAAGACAATCTCTTTTACTTATCTTGCTGTAAAACATTATCTTCAAGGTGATTATAGAGTTTGCAAAAATGGCCTTTGAACAAAATCTTTCCGTTGTGTAAGAATGTGTGCTTCATGCTCGAGTGGTAACACAACTGGGTCACCAGTGGTTGCTTATGTTGAAACATTTTGGTAACAAGATGGTTAACAGTAACTTGATGTTAATCGTTTTTGCATGGTAATAAACGGCACTTATATAGCGCTTCACACAAAGGTCCCGAAGCAAAAAAAAAGAAAAGTTAATGATTAAACAGGTGAGTTTTCAGCAGATGTTTGAAAATGTTCTCGTTTGGAGCAGTTCTGATGTTGTGCGGCAAGTTGTTCCAGAGTGACAGTGAAGAATATGAAAACGAGCGATGGCCATATGATTTAGTGCGAGTGATGTATGGGACGAGTTGAGAGGTAGAGCTGGAACGGAGTGTACGATGAGGTACATATGGATGAAGGAGTTCTTGAAGATAATGGGGTGCGGATCGGTTGAGAAATTTGTATGTCAGTAGGAGGAGTTTGAATTCTATGCGTTTGGAGACGGGTAACCAATGAAGTGAACGAAGTACTGGGGTGATATGTTGTCGGGGTGATGAGCGGGTAACAAGTCTAGCAGCAGAATTTTGAATACGTTGGTGCCTCTTCTGTGCGAAACACACCTTTATAAAAAACAAAATATCACAACTCACCCATATTCTGATCATAGCGACTTTGGCCGGTGACTCAAAGGTAACATAGATGAGATGTTTAGCGCCCGGAGTGTAGGGAGCCAACCACATGTGTGTATCATCCCTCGTGCGGTTAGTTCCATTGATGAGGTTGGATACCACGCGAGGGTCCCGACCATAAGCTGGCAAGATGTTGATGTCTGAAGGATCGGCGAAAATCTACAGAGAAATGGTTCAAGAGTTTAACATCTCAGCCACGGACATGCCATGTTAGGGGTGTAAGCGAATGCAACATGAATTGACGAGACGCAAACAATCAGTATGCTTTCACAATTTGCATAAAGAATGAACCAGACTTAATGAGGAGGTAAAAAATCGTAATAATCACATTGGTGGTCCAGGATGCTGAGCTGTTATACAACAACTCACATGAGCTCAAGGACCCGCACACTAGACTGGTCCCCCATCTTTACCCGTAAGACTGGTCCTCCGTCTTTACCCCCTGGTTTCATTGGGCAGACATATATAAACAATTTTTGTGGCATGGGGCATGTTGTGGCCGAGTAGTAAGAGCACCAGACTCAAGCTCTGGCGGCTCTGATCAGCAGAGTGTGGGTTCAAGTCCCTGTTGTGGCACCACATGTCCTTAAGCAAGATACTTTACCATAATTGCTTTGTCCTTTAGATGGGACATTAAGCCATGGGTCCTGTGTACGAGGATTATAAGTAGCGCACATAAAAGTACCCAGAAAATTTATTGTGGAAGAGTAGGGGTAAACCCTGGTGTTTCTGGTTCACACAGCAAGCACCCTTGTTTACAGGTTTCCTCAGGCTTGTGAGCTACAGTGATTAAGTTCACTGATGAGGCATCCTTGGTGTTATTACCAGAAGTATATAATAATAATAATCATAATAGTAATATGAACGACACACTGTGTATTATAGTGCACACACAAGATAACTACCAGCCTGACATACATAGCATTATGGCATGCATAAATTAAGTGGGTCAAAGGTACATCTGGCAGGCAACCAGCAGGTTCTAGGTCGGTATCTGGCGTTATTCGTACGCCTCAAAATGTAATGTCAGATGTTTGGGCTACCGGTACACCTACCTCTACAACATTGACTGGTTCCCCATCACTCTTGTATATTTCGATCCCGTTGAGACCGACATAGTGTTTGTCGCCCCAAGTTGTGCGGATGTTGAGTGTTAGCTTCTGTCCCATTGGTAATAAGGGAATCTCAAATTCATCACTGCAAACGAAACAAAAAATGTATATATACATGCACTAAAATACACATTTCCACAAGACACACATACGGTCAACATGGAATGGCTGAAGACATAGGATTGGCAATGAACTATTTTTTAATTAAACTTTAAGAAGTCTTTCTCAGTGCCTTTCCCTGGGAGTTCTTGACAGAGTTAAAGTTTTTAGTTTCCTCTATGCTTACAGTAAAATGGGGGATCAGGTTGGCAATGGGGTTTCTTATCCTGCCTTCCACCTCTGTGCACCCTGATTCGAATCCCACCTCAGGACCAGAGCCTTGCAAGTGGATTGGGTTTTCAGTCCCTACCCGATTGCGTGGGTTTCCCAAGTTGAGATTTTTCTCCCACATCTAAAAACTAAGATTTCTTCTTTTCATATACAGGCCTAAGGGCCAACCCTTCAGCATGCATACCACCCGCAGCCAGCCTGCGTATTACTCAGTATACCGTCTGCAACCTCGCGTAAAGTTATATTTTGGCACATGATCCTTATAAGGAAAAAATGATATTCCCACCCCCAAAAATTCAAAGGTTAGAAGTCCTATCACCAACACATGTGCAACACAACAAGATGTTTTTTGTACAGACCATTTATTATGTACAAAGTAATTCATGTGCAATGTACACAGTGATGGTGACCGTCCGCTTGTTTCACAATAAACAGGTGTTTTTACACATGGAATACCATGATTTGAAAGGATTTTACAGAGAGTTTTAGGTAAAGAAGTTTTCTGTTGGTAACAGAGGCATTCGTTTTCATTTCCAAACTCAGTTGAGAAAAATTGTGTAAAAACTTTCCACGTAACATATGTTTACTTCGTACAAAAAAAAATGTTTCCAAGTTTTAGTTGTCTTATGTTTCCAACCTGAAAGCTTCAGTTTGGTAAAGCAATTAGAACAATCATTCAAAAGATAATTGCGTCTTCTACAAAATAAAACTCAACTTGTAACACAAGAAAATAATCACAACTATTAAGTTAACCGAGAATTTCTGGGTACAGCAGAAAATCTTGCGAATTTCCGTGGCCAGATAGGAGTAAATGACTCTATGTTTCATAGTTTGTGAGTGCTTAATAGTTAAAGCCTAGGCCTAGAATTACACTCTGTTGCCCCATGTCTTGGCACCCCATCAAAAGTTTCCCATCGACTATAAAATTTTCCCAATGAAAGTGCCCTTTGAAAATAAAAATGGCTCTGCTCTCTCAAAGATGAAATTCCAGGCCTGTAAAGTGCAACGCACTTTGGTGGTTCCTTGTTTCATTACCAGAATGATACGAAAAGAAACAACAAAAATCAGTTCACAATACAGTCGACTCTCGATATAACGAGGTCCGCCGGACTGACACGTTTTGCTCGTAATATCCGAAACTCGTAATAACCGAAGAGTGGTATTTGGCGCAAAATATGTGGTACGCACGTGTACAAGTACACGTCCGTGTATTGTGCGGTACACAAAGCCAAAGATGTAAGTGGTACACGGCTAAATAATGCCCAACGATCGCTGCTAATTTTTGTACATGTATATCTATGTAATATCTTTTCGGTGACATGAATTAATAAACGTTTGAATTTGTACAGAAGTCCGCCGTTTATTGTATCCTCACACGGTGCTTGCGGCAATCCCTCTTTTTTCGCTGGTATCCCATCACCCAGCGTGTAGCATATCAAAGCGGGAACCAACCAGACTTTGATTTCTTGCTTTCTTTTTCAGTTTTTTAATTTTTATTTCCAAGGGATTGCTTGATTTATGATTTTTACAAAAGTGAATATTCTATCGTGATATTTTATCGTATTATGAGTGGTGCATCTTCCCTTACATGTATTATTTTATTTACTTATTTAATTTTCTGTGCCGATTTTCAAAAATCTTTTTTTTTTCATGGCGTTAATTTTGACTGTTGTGTTCTCCTAGGCAAGAAAGCCCTCTATTGTTCACCTGCATGGATTACGTCACACGTGCACACACCACGCGCGCAATGCAAGCTCGCCCGGCTGGTCCCGCTCACCGCAAATAAACAGTCAAACACCACCTATTAATAAGCTCTTTATTAATCGTACTTGGCTATCAGAACACTGATTCCAATTGTGAGAAGGTGAAGCATGAATTGTTCGCTGAACAAGGGCAGTAATTCACGTATATTCCCTGCAAGGGGGTCAAAAATTACCTCGTAATAACCAGAAGCTCGCTACGACCGAGCTCGTAATATCAGTATATTTACACATAGTAATGCACACAGGTTATTCGGGACCGAGAAAAAAACTCGTTGTATCCGGGATCTCACAATACCGAGAGTCGACTGTACTGAGCTTTACTCAAATTTTGTTCAATGCTAGGAGCAGAACTCTCAATTAAGATTTTACCTGCTATCATCTTTGGGTTCTTCCGGTTGTTTTGATTTCAGTCCCGATACATAATCATCCAGAGAATCACCTAAAACAAGAAATCAAATCAAATCAAATAGTTTTCTTGGAAAATACTCATCTCTGCTGTAACTCAATATCCACATGCTTGGAGAAGTTTGGTAAGAGTGGGTGAATGAGGGTGTTGTACCAAATCCATCAACTTCAAGCAAAACCATACGATGGATTTTGGAAGCCTTGGGGTGGTTAGAGTTAACATGGCAATTTGAACACCCTTAATGGCCTGACAGTAGGTGATGACACATTAAGCAAGTGAATATGGACAATTTAATAGATGTTAATATTTGCATAGTGGACCGAGCTCTGTGAAAAAAAATCCACAGGCAATCAGTCGGGTGGGATTCGAATCCACGACCTTTGCACTGCTAGAGCAGTTGTCTTACCACTAGACCACCGAGCTAGAGGCGGGTTCGAATCCTTAGCAGCGGGTACTGCAACGATTTAATAGATGGATAAAGATATATGGACAATGTTACAAAGAATTTCCGAATGAAGCAACGTTAAGCAAAATCTACTGACTGAGGTACACAAAGTTTTTTCTCACCAACAATATCGGCATTAATATTAGCAGAGATGCGTCCCATCTGGGATTTATTGAAGAGATTCAAGGAGGACCAGGATTCTTCTAGACTTAGCTCCCGGTGTGACTGCCACTGTGCCCGCCTCCGCGCTCCATCCTCTTCCGGGTCACTCTCATCCACCGAGACCCCTCGCTGTCGCCATCGGGTGTCTTCAAGGTCGTCTGCCAAGAGATCTGGGATTCATGGATAAGACGATGAAAAGAAATGGAGCTATGGCGGGACAGTGATACTCATTTTGGTTTTCCTCTAAAGGCTAGGGCTCAATTTCTTAGAGCTGCTTTAAAGCAGAAAATATTGCTTGAAAAAATTCTGCTCAGCAACAATAAGCAGGATACCAGTCACAGATGCTACATGGAAAATGGTAGGGGGTGGGAGTGGGTAATCTCCCTATCACAGAGTGTAATCTTACCAGATATGGCTCTTAAAAGACAAGATATTTTGATTGCAACACCCTTACAAAGATTCTGCCTTTTGATTGGTTTAGAGCGCGTCGCATGATTTGT
This sequence comes from Pisaster brevispinus, assembly GCA_023634235.1. Classification (NCBI taxonomy): domain Eukaryota; kingdom Metazoa; phylum Echinodermata; class Asteroidea; order Forcipulatida; family Asteriidae; genus Pisaster; species Pisaster brevispinus. The sequence goes on from JAMKCF010000022.1 coordinate 855,244, forward strand.
CTTATTTTTATTAGAAAGCCGTGCGAACCCGACATGCTACACACACAGGAAATGATGTACTATACCTGTAGCAACCAATATACTATCACATAGCAACCAGTGTACTAAACTTATAGCCGCAGCAACTTCTTGGTACTTAGACGTCTACACACAATATATGTTTGGGGTGTTATAAAACAAATATTGACTGCTTTTACTGTGAATGTAGAATGCGCCGAGGATCGCCTCAGGAGTCGTAGTTTTAACCAGAGCACTCGAAGCAGTCAATATTTGTATCCTAGCCCATTCTTGTCTTCATAAGACAAAAAAACAAAAACAAACACTTATCTGTCCTTGCTGGTTAGTTACTCATCTCTCACTCTGGAACTGACAGACTTTATGACAGCATGTGGCAAAAAGTGGTACCAGTAATTTGCCAGGAGCTATCTTTGCAAAGAGGAAGTTTCACTTTTGTAAATAATCTATCCCAGAAGATATTTTGAGCTTCAGACGACTCTTTCAAAAATGCTCCAGATCACATCTCAAAGTCAATATTTAGCTAAATATGTCAAGATCTGGTTCTTGGAAATCTAAGTTTGACTACAAAAAAAGAAAAATTTGACATACTCAGGGTGTTGTCTTGTTTCTTGTCCTCGCTGATGAGCTCACTGCTTTGCTCAGGTTCTAAGGACTTGTCATCTTCTTGCCCAGCTAGAAACAAAAAGAAGTCTCTTCAGTAAGATGTTTGCTGAATGAAGAACAAACAAAGGCGCCCGTACATTTGACAGTGCAGTTCATGTCATATGATCATGACCCTGACCCATAGAGGAGAGGGGGATGGGCGGTTCACCTCCATTAGCACCTGACCTTTTTTCATGGCCGAGCCAGCTTGTATTTCACTCCTGCTACTGCAAGGCAGTGAGGCAAGTGTTTCTGATCAGTAGAGTGTGGGTTCAAGTCCTGGTCAGGGCACTTGTGCCCTTGAGTAAGGTATTTTACCATAATTGCTCCATCATACATGTAGGTCCAGTAGGTCCCATGTACTAGGATTGGTAGCACTTGTAAAAGAACCCAGAACACTTACCGTCAAAGAGTAGGAGTTAACCCTGTTGTTTCTGGTTCACATAGCAAGCACCCCTGCTTACAGGTTTCCTCAGGCTTGCGAGCTACAGTGATTAAGCTGACTTTTCAGGCATCCTTGTTTTCATTACCAGAACTTTATCATAATAGTATAATTTACTTATCTACTTACTAAAATTACTAAGCCATGGAGGTCTCTTGGATTTCTTCTTTGGTTTCGATCCACTGTAAAATAATAAGCAGAATTTACTAGTGTAATAATTGTTGGTTAATTAGATCTCTGAACAATCACAATGGACACTCTCTGCTGTAAAAAAACAAAATCACCACCAAACCCTGTTCATCTCAGCATGCAATGTTAATGAGAAAAGGGCCAGAATGCTACAAATACGACAAATGGAATATTGCGATTCTACCAATGGGATACTTTGGAACTCTAGGTGGCAGCAGACTTACCAGGTAAATTTCCATTGTTTACGTAGTTCTGGGTATATGCACACTACCGAGAACAATGGATTTACCCGGTAAGTCTGCTGCCACCTAGCGTCCCAACAGTCCCCCATTGAAAGGTTGGCACAAAATCGTTCCGGGAGAGTTCATTCATTCAAATTGTCTAGTTTTAGGAAGCATATGCAAGAAAGATGGTAGGCGCACCATTGAATTTAAAAACATTGCGTTCATTTCACTTCATTCAGTTTACAAGAAACTTCCAAAAATATTCAGTAACAAGAAAGACCTCCGAAAAAATGTTCTTTAAGATTGTAACACTTTTAAACACAATTATAAGAGTGAGTTATATATTTATTTTTATGACTGACTCTCAAAGCCTTGAGTTTTAAAAGAGGTGCAATGATTGAAATAAATTGGGGAGTGGAAGAAACTGCAATGTTAATAAGTTAATAACGACTGACTGGAAACATTGGCCCTTTTTGAAATCATAGCTTTGTCTTGTAGTTTTGAAAAAGGCCACAGTTAGAACAATCACAAAGACCAAGCACGACAGGTAGAGTTAAAGAAAAGAAAAGCATGACGACCAATACATGCCACATATGAATGGGCAAAATATTTGGGATGTTCAAACTCATTCTCATGTACGAACAGTTCATACAATAGACTGTGCAAGCCTCATGCGAATTCGACCATTTGGACCTGTTACAGTTAAAGCAATGTACTTGAGACCAAAGTGGTCCCCAAAAAGGTTTGAATACTCGCGAAACTTACTGAGTCTATACAGTTTTACTAACATCATGCATGACACTTCACAGAGGAAACAGAGGCAATTGCCTCCATGCCAATGGCCAGTGCCTTGGTGTCCTTGAAATGTTCTAGTAGAAACTTAAATTTACCTCATGATCAGTGCCCTTTGATTTTTTAAGAAAAAAACCTTGCCCTCACAAGAATGAAGTGTCAAGCCTGTAACATATGTTTAAACTATTTGTAGTCTCACCGATAGATCAAGTGAGCATAAGGACACTCCCCCCTGTTATTTTTCTTCTTACCGTATCATTATTGGATAAATTAATAGATGTTAAATTTGCATCAGGGTTGGAGAATATTGTTTTTCCTTACACTTACATCTATGTGCATAAATCACTGTATACTCGGTACTTTCCCGAGTCCTGTGAAAAATCCACAGGTATATTACTTGGGTGAGATTTGAACCCATGACCTTTGCCATTAGATGTCTTACCATGTGATGGTCTAGTGGCAAGACATCTGCTCTAGAATGGCAAAAGTCATGGGTTTGAATCCCACCCGAGTAATATACCTGTGGATTTTTGTCACAGGACTCAGGAAAGTACTGAGTATACAGTGCTTTACACACATTGGTGTATGGGTAAAACCAAATAATATTATTGGTTAAAGTTTGCAGCAAGATGGCGACAATAGCAACAACAAAAAAGCCGGGGAAGATGGAAGTCTTACATTTGAATGAGCAGGAGAAATTTTGCACGCTATTCTGCACTGATTATTTTTGAGCTATTTATATGAGTAAGCGGCACTTATGTCTGGTACCTTTAACCCTCCTACTCTTAGTACCATTTTCCAGCAAGTTGACCAACCGTTTGAATCCATTCAACTGACCGGGTTTTGTCAACTGTGCACAGAACTATTTGTGTACTGTGTAGATGTATTCACCATATGATATCTCTTGCTGACTGGCTGAATTTACCTGTTATTCAAAACACAGCGGATGATATTAAATGATCAAACAGTAGGAGGGTTAAACCAAGTATCGAAGTACCTTAATCAACCAATGGACCTCACTGCACAATTAGAGCAAGACATATTTACATGCAACTATCTGAATATACACAAACCACCAAAAGCTCTCTCCCTGTTTTCCCCAAGGCTGAGGACACGAGAATATTTTTTTATGGAAAGCAAGTATTAAGTTACAACACATAATCAGCAAAACTGCTTCCAATGTCTCCTGTGTTACAGACAGTAGCTACAGTAGGTTTTCTCAATCATGGACTGCTTAGCAGCTTGTCAGTACATTGCTTACTTATTTCGCTAAGTCAGTGCAAAAATGTTGTATCTCCCAAAATAGCCTTTATGGGATACACCAGTTTGAAAGTTCACAACTTCATACCTTGCAAAAACTATCGCGGATGTACACCGATGGTGCCTAGATACAATGTTGTTACAAACTTGTACGAATTATCGTGGTACAACGTTGTTTTTTGCACTGAGGTAACGATTTTGCTTAAGCTCTGGTTAGGACAGATCAGCATGATATAGTACATGTACATAGAGACTTACTTAGTGTGTTTATCACAAGATGGTCGTAGCCACTTTGGCCGCTGTGAAGGTCTACAACAAGAAGTAAGTAAGTACACAGTATAGACCATGTGCAACAATGTCACCGATTATCAACATGCTAACTTGATGATCACCTCTAAAGTAAACGAATGCCGTATCCGTACGTACGCACACTAAAAAACGTATACATACGGAAATGAATTCCGTATCCGCACGTATTACACGAATGCTGTGTAAACGACTTTGGCTATGGCTATGAAGAACATAATCTTTTCAGGTCTTTTCAGTGAGCCAGAGCTGTGAATTGAGTTGCAGCATGGAGGGATAGGTTTTCTTTGGTCACTTGGTTGCTGGACGCCATTGTCCAAATATAGCACAACCAAACACGCTCTGGCACCATGTGTGCACACATGCAGGGCTGTTTCTTGAATTGAAAATGGCTTCCAATCGCAAGTTGTTACACAGCTCTAGACTGTGCCAGTCTGGCATGTATATTGAATGCTGGGCTCTTTAACAGTGCCTGATTTCCTTTCCTTCACTGTCAGAGCAATGTATGTGAAACCCCAAGGTTCTCAAATATTTTTGAAATATGTAGGAGTGATGCACAATGTATTGTAAACTGAGTATAAGTTTCCCCTTTAGCATATGACTCAAATAGCGCAAGTGATCATCAAATTATTGCATGTGATCTGGGCTCGATTTCATGGCTCTGCTTACCACAGGCAAAGAATCCGCGCTTACGAAAGCAGGGAATTCCGCGCTTAGGTTCAAGCCTATTTCACAGGTTAACGGGGAATTTTTACTTGTGCACCTGCGTACTCCACATTACTAGGCATTCTTTGATAGCACAGAAATTTGGCGCTTGCCCTGTAAGTGAGGAATGTGGCGCAAGCCAAGGATTTGGCGGTAAGAGAAGTCATGCAATTGAGCCCCGATAACATCTGCTACACAAGAAAGAAAACATATAATAATGGCAAAGTACTTGTGAACAAACGCATCTACAGAAAATTGGGGAAAACTGAGAATCAGAAGAAATGATCAAAGTCCATACAAACTAGGAAAAGATTCACACAGTAGACATGGAGTACTGGGTCCTGTGGCTGAGGTACACAACTAAAGAACCTACACGAAAATGTCTTAGGCAAGAAGATGAAACATTTGTGATCACAACTTTGTGTTGTATATTTTGATGAAGGAACAACAAAACATCAGGAGCAATTACCTACCATGTAGGCTTTAACTTGCCTCAAGCTGGCCTTTTTTTAAGTACAGCTGTGTCAACATCAATGGTCAGAGGTGATTGTGACAAGTTTAACAAAAACCCAGTAGTATGGTCTATCTGCAATGGATTGGTCTGTACATGTATGCAGACGGATTCAAAAGTGGATAGAGCTTATGACCGAATCATAGCCAGGTGTCAAAAAAGTTGTAAAACCACCAAAATATTCATTATCTAAATTTGACGTCATTTGAGGACAGATATTTTATAAATACCTAGTAATGCTTTGCAACTGTTTCATCATAGATGGCTCTTCTGTGTTCTGATCCTCTCCCTCTGGTTCTGGAGGGCTGTTCTCATAATCGTCTGCTCGTTCCTTCAAGACTACAGTAGCACGGCCAGAGCTGAGGGCAGGTAAATAAAAAAACAAAAAACAAAATACAAACATTACTATCATCTGCATAATAGAGTTTCAAAGCACAGAAAAAAACTTGCTTAGCGGAAATCAGGTTACCAACAAAAAAATGTATGTAATTTATACTAGTTGTGACTGGTGCCCTGCTAATTGTTGCTATGATTATGGTGTGTACAGCAGTGGCACAACCACGGGGGAGGCTTGAGGGTGTTCAAGCCCCTTCCAAGGGCCTGTCATTTTTCTTTGGATTAAAAAAATTATAATAATTCAAAGAGAAAAATAAAAACGGAAAGGAAATCACTACCAAAAGGTGTTTATTGGCATTAAAAGAGGGTTTAGAACACCTCGAAAAGCTTGTATTGCATAGTGTTTTCATTTTGTGTTTCACCAAACGCCCCCCCCCCCCAATCACCCACACCCACTGAAGGCAGACTTCAAAAGATATATTCTGGGTGTGCTGCTGGTGTCTTAGAACTAGCTGGGGCCATAACGCCTTGTTCCTCCACAGTATTGGAGCTACCAGCTCCAATCTGTGTCAGTGCAGCAGACCACAAACCATCAACCACATCATTCATGACTGCCCTGACTTCAGACCACCACAAGGCAAGCAGGGACTCCTAGACCTCGAGGAGGACACCATCAAGTGGCTTGAAGTCACTAAATTACCAGTCTGGTTACATTCAATGTTCCAGAGATCAAACGAAAGAAGAAGAAGCTGGTTTGGCAAAGCAGCTCTATGAGACTGGATCCTCTGGACCCTTGTTAGAACCAACTTCCCGGGAATAACACTTGATCCATCGATCACTTACATGACATGTTTTCCAGATGGTCCCTCTGGAGGCTTCCTCGTAGGAGACTTTGAAGACGCCCTCGGGGTTGCGTAGATCTCCACGCTCTCATCCACGACTGGGATCTTGATGTTATCGCTAGAGCACTTCAGGATCTTCGTCTTACTCCGAGTGAACTCCGGCCGACCTGCCTCCACCTCTCTGTCCGTCTTGGCAGAGGGTCGAGGAACATTAGCAGCTGCTGATACTTTAGGAGGAGGGACCCCCTCCTTGGAGAAGAGCTCGCGATCGATTTGATCACTCAGTTGTTGAGTATTATCGTGGGAACCGTTATTGTTCTTTTGCAACTGCTGTTGCGTGTCCTGTTGTTCAGCTAAAGCTTGTTCATGTTTGTTATAATCCTGGCTAGAGGTAACTGTGCCCTGATCAGAGTTGTTGATGTTGATTGTTGTGTTGTAATCAAACACTTGGTTCCCACATCCTTTGTCGATTTCTCCCTCCCACGCTGTTCTTCCCTCAATGAAAATCTTTAGATCTTTCAAACCGATACTGAGCTCCTGTAAAAAAATATCCAAATAAAATAAAATAATAAAGTTTGCTTTTAAGTGTTGATCATGCGACTGCCAGTGGAGTACAGACGCCTTGCAGGGTGGAACATGGCTACTTGTTATACCGAGGAAACAGATTGTGAATTTTTATTGTTCGACAACCAATCACGTGATGTGCTACAAAGAGGCATGTACGTGGCTGGCTCAGAAGAACATGAGCGGTGTATCCCACAGGGTACATTACCATGCTCCTGCCCACTGTTGGTCATTAACAGTGCCTTGTGCAATATTATTAGAAATAGCCCTGAGTTTGAGGTTGTAACTACACTAGTACTATGCAAAATGATTTACAGTCCTTAGTTTGTGTAACAGCTTTATCAGATTTAGTCTTGGGCTGTGTCTAAATTAATGGCTTTGACAGTGGCTATGGCTAGCTGCTGAGAAGGTGGATTCTTCAATGTAATCACTCCAGCCAACAGCCATAGCCATAGTGGATGTCACTTTATTCGGATACGACATTCAGCTGCATTGGATATGGGATGCGATTGAGTGATATCTAACAGTATGTAGATGAAGTGCATCACTCACTTTCAGACTTTTGTTGTAGTTCCAAACGTCAATCCTTGATATATCTGCCCTTGTGGTAGGAACACTAAATACTAACTCTAAACTTTGGCCTCGTTGATAGCAACAACTCCACATGTTTCTCTCCTTGGTTGTCTAAATTCAATAAGAAGCATATCATGAATTATTTGTATTAGTCATCAACAACACAGGAACGAGGGAATAACAACAACTTAGCGAAGGGGCTGTTAATAGTTGTGAACATTCCCGAAGTGAGAAAATAGAATCAGCTCTTGCAAACTGCTCACAGACCCAAATGAAATATGGTATCAGAGCTTCCAACATTTGCATTTTGCAATGAGGGCGATTTTGTGCAACAATCAGGGAGATATTTAGAAATGCATTCATAGGGAAAAAAGTTTCCACAATCAGGGAGATTTTCAATCTTGTTCATCAGGACACGGCAAGATTGGTTTATTTTCAGGAAATTTTCTGCAAAATCAGAGAGAGAGAGTTGGTAGCTCGGAGGGTATTGACCCAATTTACCTGACGTGATCATCACAATAATCTTGCTTGCACCATTATGGGAGTCAACGCTCTGTGTGAATTTTAGGTAACACATCATTAACACACAAGTTGACCCAATTAAAACTGACGCTTGAGCAAAATTGTATTTTTTCCTACCTTAGCTTTTCCATTGACGACACAACCAATGTCACCTTTGACCTCACTGTATGACCCAACCACCTTGACCTGTTCAGCGTTTAAGCCAATTCTCTTCCCATTGAGGTCGAAGAACTGGACGTCAGTCAGACCGATCCGATCTGGATGCCCCCAGTTAGTGGTAGCTAGCAAGCTGACCTCTGTGCTGGAAGTGAGCTCTGCCGAAGGCGGGGCTTGTTGACTTGAACTGGTTAAAGCTACACTCTGCTGAATGTAAGGATAAGTTATCATCACAGAAAGTTCCAAGTAACAAACCTCAATTGAAACTGACCGAGTAAATCTTAAATAATTTTGGCTTGAACAAAGACAAATTTACTCGAGTAGGAACCTGCAACCTCTGGATTAACGTGCCAGCTCGCTACCAACTGAGCTATCTAGCCCTAATGTTGGCGGTGGCCCTATTTTGTCAATATCTTTGTTCGGGGGTGCCAGTCAGAAGCCATACAACCTGTAACTGCCGTATAGCCAGGGATCACACCCAAGTTTACGACACAACCTGTGAAGCGGCAGCAGCGGGATCACCCTAAGGGGATGCTACTTTTTATATCAAGCAATAACCACAAGGGAAACTGACCGGCTAAAGGCATTGACAAAATAGGGAAACTGCCAACAATAGAGCTAGATAGCTCAAATGGTAGAGTGTCGGCATGTTAATCCAAAGGCCACAGGTTCAAGCCCTGCTCTAGTCAAGTTTTCTTTGTTTAACCTGAAATCAGGATGCTAAACCTAGCATACTATTGTGGGAAGGGCTAGGGTTAGGGTTAGGGTTAGGGTCTAACTTCATTTACCGGCAAGCAATTTTGTGTGCTTACTACAGCAGAAAAATGTGCCGTGCAAAAGTGTATTTAACAAGCAATCAAGAAGATTTGACAGAGTTTGTGCGCATTCAAAATAGATTTGAATAGCTCCTATGCACAAGCACCATCTTGAAAACATACCTTGTAAAAATGAAAAAAATAAATCAAGCTGCCATGATGGACCTCATGCCATAGTTTACATGTAGCTATGCCAGGTTTGAAAGTTTTGTACCAAATTGCCTCAAAACTAGGGCGTCATGATGGTTGCCAGCATTGCTTGGACTCGATTGGATTTCACCAAGAGTACATTGCGTGCCGATCAAGCGCACTGGGACATCCATATAGGCTATTGTCTCCTCACTCAACCCAAAACTGTCAGCAAGCTAGCATGTCTTGTGCTATATGCCAATGGTTAGCAGTGTTTATGAAATAGAAATTGTGCTAAGGACTGCTCCATAAGCAGAAAAAAATTATGCTTACAGGATTTATGTTACTAGCCCAAGCGTAAGTGCAAGATTCCTCCACCGGCAAAAATATGCATGAAAAATTAAATAGCTCTATGGGCTACAAGGAACTGGACTACCTTTGCTCTTGGAGCCAACATTGGTGTAGTGAACATCGCAGATCTGTCAGTGTCCCCCTCCCCCTTAGGCATGTCTGACCATGTCCCACCACCCTCCTGTCTGGGTGTGTTGACAGGAGTCGCCTCGTCCCCTGCCTTGGTTGCTGAATCCTCTACCTTCCCCAGAGCAACCAAAAGCTTCCTCTGTGACCTGAGAAAATTATCAAAGCGACAATGATATTGGGCATTAGTAGAGTACCTTTGCATGACTAGTGTGACATCTTTTCCCTTGACCCAATCAAGGCTAGAAGCCACTCATGGAAAGTGGAAAACATTAAAGATGAACATAACTCAGGGGAGCTGAAGGTAGGAATTGATATTGTTGTGAAATTACACATAGTTCTATAGGAATTGATTATAGATTTATCAGCTATTGATTATCAGTAATTGGCATTAGGAATGCAACGAAAGGCTCGCGCGTGCAGTGCGCCGTACCTGCTATGTGATAATATTAATACGGGTGCGCGATGTAAAGAACGATATGTTTACATTGCGCACCTGCACCTTCTACGCTAGCGCCCTCTTTGGCAGAGTGCATCAAGTTGTTTGCCACGCTACACGCTAAAACGCTACCTTATTAACTAATGGATTTTTTGTTCGAATGTTATGTTCCATATTCTTAGTAAAAACATGCTGTGTTAGTATAAAAAGCTGTTGAACATAACAAGAGTTAGTTCTTGCTCGGATTCCGAAGTAGTCGGACCTGGCCGTCCGATTGTTGGAAATAAATAGTTGAACCACACAGATTCTGTCCGTGTTTGCTTATTTCTAATTCTAAAGTGGCGTCTCCCGCGGACGAATTCCCGACAATATTCCTCTTAAAACAGTCTAGGCAAGGAGTTCCAAAGAGATGCAGTACGTGGGATAAAGCTGTTGGAGTGGCTCTTTGTTCTACAACTCAGCAAAGCAAGATTGTATGGATGAGAAGAAGCAGAAAGCCTGGTTTCACACTCAAACACACTGATAGGGTGGTCAGATTGGCGCAGTGATTTCTTTCCTCGCAGTGGTGTGCTGTGGTCGAGCTGTTCAGAGCACTGGACTCAAGCTCTCGTGTTTCTGATCAGCAGCGTTTGGGTTTGGGTGCTGCCCAAGATACTTTCCCATAATTACTTTGTCCTTTGGTTGGGACATTAAGCCGTAGGTCCCAGGAACTAGGATTGGTAGTGAACATAAAAGAACCCAGACCACATACTGGTGAAGAGTAGGGGTTAATGATAATAGTAAAAATAGTAAATATTTATACCGTGCTTAATACTACGTTTTTAAGTGCTATGGTGCTGATGTCCTAGAAGACTATTGTGTAAAACCAGGGCAACAGCACCAAAATACAAAGATACAAAATTACAAAAATAAGGCAATAGTTAAACATGAGAAAGATTAACCTTAAGGGGTTACACCAAGTGTTTCTGGTGCACATTATAGCAAGCACACTTGTTTACAGGTGTCCTCAGGCTTGCAGGCTACAGTGATTAGTTCAATTATGAGGCATCCTTGCTTTCATTACCAGAAAATATATAATTAAGGAAAATAATATAAGAGCAATTTGTGTTCGGAAGCTAAGTACACTCACCTAGCATCCATCTGTTTGACCTTCTCAAGTACCAAAGCCACCTTATGTTCGTCTAGATTCTGGGATGACATTAAATCCTGGGTTGACGTCAAAGCTGTTACAGGCTCCGGTTTGGCTGCCGAGTGGTCCGATGATGCCACTGAAGAGGATCGAGGGGCTACTTGCTGTAAAGGTAGCGGGGAGCTGACCTGATTGCGACCAACAGAACCAAAAGATTCACATACAATATTCTCAACAATTACTACTACTAATAATAACAAGCATTTACAGAGCACACTCTTACACTGGGTACCACAGTGCTTTACAAGAAAACAGTACAATAAGCAAAGCAAATAAATAAAGGCACTAATAACGGGAAAGACAATTAAAAAAAATTTTTGTTTTATTAATGGCTTATTTATATTTCATAATTACTGAGGAAAAAGACACTCGTAGTATAAATACTGAATTGTGGTCTCCTATGTAGGAAATGGTACACATTGTCGTTATCATAACAAAAAGCAGTAAAGACAAAATGCACATACGAACAAAAAAATAAAAAATAAATAAATAAAATATAAGGGCAAATGACCTGGAATTTTACAAAGAGACAAACTTAGCCCAGAACTCTTACTACACAGATAAGGGAAACACTGCACTAAGATAAAAGTTTAAAAACAAGTCTCAGAGGAACATCAGGCAATTCTCAACAGCAACCAAAACAAGGACAGCAATAAAAACTATTGTTAGACGATGAAAGTATCCAAGGATGGAATTGGCCTGTAACGGTTAGTGCAACATCTACTAGAAGCCAACTGGGTCCAATTTCAAAGAGCTGCTTAAGCAGAAAATATTGCTTAACAATTGTCTGCTAAGCAGAAATGAGCAGGATACCAGTCACAATTTCTACATGTGACACGGGCGCTTGGCTGGTAACCTTATTCTGGTAAGCATAATTTTGTTGTGCTTAGCTACTTTTTGTGCTTAAGCAGCTCTATGAAATTGGCCCGTGGTTGGAATCGGTCAGACAGTTTTGTCCTTAGCAATCAACCATTGAATAGGAAAGCTTTCAGATGTTTCTTGAAAATTTCCATTGACTCTGCAGAACGGATTTGATGAGGGAGACAGTTCCAAAGGCGCAGGGGCATGTGCGTAAAACGGCTGATCGCCAGCAGCATTTCTGATGAATATCTTTTATATCGGCCATTGGTAGCAGTCATACTTTATAAAATAAGCTTTAAGAGTGAAAAAAAATATGAATGTTTTAGACATAAAATCTTGAGGATTGTACTGTATTCTACAAAAAGTCTTCAGGTTGTACCTGGGTCCAACCAAAGTTTGGCTGACTATTTTACACTACAACATTTCAGGGGTCGATTTTGGGGAAAAAATTCACAAGACTGCAGGGCTTGTAGCTCAAAACTTTTACTGGACCAGAAAATTTGTTACAAGACCGGAATCGAAATGAGAAGAACACTATCTACACAGTTTCACATTTGAGCTGTTTTTGGAGCATGCATTAAGAGAATATTTGTCTAGTTTTTCTGATGGGTAATACTTCAATACTCAACGAAATTGAAAGATATATATTCATCAGTTTCAATTAAAAACACATGAGGTGTTTTTATTCAAAAACACAAGACCACCGGACTTGTACGATCGTAAGTTTACTGGCCCGATGCTAAAATCAATCCCTGTCAAAAACCAACCCTGTTGTAAGGTAGGTTGAAGGTTTTTTGACCACTGTAGAGAATAACTCGTGAAGCAAACAAAAAATAAATAAAATGATTTCGCATCAGCTGTGTGAAAGCAGAGTAGATTTGAACCATGTTAACATTTCACCAAATCAACATGGATCGGAACCATGTAGCTTTCGACACAGATCTTAGCGTGATATTATGAAAAGGCCTTTTGTCTTTAAAGAAAAAGCTTTGCATTTTGTCTTTGAACAAAGTACCTTGGCAATCTGCTGAGGTGATGCACTCCTGCTCCCACTGGTAGCCTTCTTAGCTGCTGCCTCGTTCTCAGCCTTTATAGCTCTCTGGATCGCTGATAAGTCATCCAATGCTTGCCAGTCTCTATCTGATCGTTTCTTCTGAGAGGAGAGTGGTCTGCTCGAGGAAGGGGCTGCAGAGAGGAGGACGAAGGGGGGAAATTATCTCAGGAGATTTTTTGCTCGAGATTCGGCGAGATTGTAATTCTGAAAAATTCTTCAAAACAACCGAATGGCAAGTCCGACTCAAGTGACTGGAGATTAGGACTGGAGATTATGGAGATTAGGACTGGAGATTATGGAGATTAGGACTGGAGATTATGGAGATTAGGACTTGTTGGCGTTCCGCTAAAGCCACAGCCGAAGCTATCAAGACACAGCCTTATTATGATGCAGAATGGCCACCATTTTGAACAAATATGGATGCCATTTTGAAAATGGGAGGTCTAAAAGTTTGATACTTTCAAGGATGCTTTTTTTAAGCTCTTAGACCCTGCAAACGTACGCATAGACACCAAAATGTGGACTTTAGACCTCTCACTTCCCATAATATGATGCGAAATTACAGGCCATTTCAGACATGCCAATATACCTATTTATTCATGTTTTAGTATAAAATAAATGTGTACCAAGTTTCATGCTTTCACCAAGATAATAATTGCACTTATCTGGCTGGACTACATAAAAAATGTCATCAACGGTAACAAACATTCCTAAACCCTCTGGTATGATACATTTAATATTGGTGAAAAACTTTCAGTAGCACAATCAACTCAAAGTAGTTGGTAGTTCGAATGTTTTTTTTGAAGTATAATAAATTGATAACAATTTATTCTTCACAAGAGACCATTTGTTCATTAATATTTTGGCTCCTTCTGGGTTACCTGAACCGGCTCGTAGTTCCTTAATCTCCGCTGGTTTCCTGATGTTGCTATGACCTCCTGGGACTCCTTGTCTGGCTTGTCTGGGTACCATGGCAACCTCATCTACGTCTGGTTTCCTCCTGGCAGACCACATTGAAAGACAAAACACAATGTCCGAGGCAAATTTGTTTATTAGAGCGTTCGTTGTCAAACCCTTGATTATAAAATGCTAAAGACATAGTTTCGTTTAAAGGTCATAGATTGGTTTCTGTCAATGTGTTATGCTGATTTGTTGCCAAAATTATCTAGAAAGATACAATGAAAGTCACCTGTGAAAGTTTCAGCTGAATACAGTGTCTACTTGTTCTAGAAAACAGCAAAAAACTGTCACTATACTTTCACAAGAACATTGAATCCATCCAGGTTTAGCAAAGTGACAGCGGGTACCAACCGTATATATGGCCGCAGCAATCGCAAACGGACACCAACCCTCAGAAATCTGAGCAACGGCTCATGCATGAATTGTTTCTGGATTCAAATGTAATCATTGATTTCTGATCAACAGGGCATTTCAGACGAAATAATTTCACAGGATGCTTACTATCATTCTACTTTATAAGTAAGCTTTCGGAAAGAAATTACACAAGTGTTTTTAGGTAGCAGCAGTTGTAGGGATCACACAATGAGACAAACTTTTCATGTAGTTGTACACAAAATAAATATGGGTGGGTGAGAAACTGACCTGAAATAGTATAAAAAACGGGTGGCGTGCAAAGATTGGCTGTTGTTGGTCACAAAACCTTCGACCTCTCACATACTGTGTGAGTGCTCTACCAACTTATGTTAGTGGGCGGTCTACTTATCATTATTGTATATATTATTATCATTCATTTCATTGTTTAAAAAAAAAAATTATGGAATGCTCAAGACTTAGTTTTGTTTAATAGGTAGCAGCAGTAATGGGGATCACACTATGGGTCACAGGGTTTTTATGTTGTTGTATGTGCAAGGATTGGCTGTTGCTGGACTCGAACCTACGACCTCTCAAATAACATACAAGTGCTCTACCAACTGAGTTAAACCAGCCTTTATGTTGGTGGTCCACTTATAACTATTGTATATATTATTATTATTATCATTTCATTGCTCAAAAGTAATTTAACTATTGTGAGAGAAAGACTTACTTTGCTGATAGCACTTGTTGTCTGGGCCCTGTTGAAATTGAAAGGGAGGAAAAAAAGAAAGAAGGTATTTAGGAGCGTGACTGTACACAAGTTAATACTCCTGAAAAATGGGTACTGGTCTCCTCTTGGTCTGGAGACAAAGCCCCGCGAATATACAGGCTGTCATTGGAGGTTTTTACAGACTCTCTACATCACCACAAATAGGAATCTAGAGGTTTAGTCACAAAAAGAGCTACGTCTTTTGTCCCCCGTGATGGTAACTTCACTTCTTAGAAGAAAATCTAAACGGGAGATCATTACAAAATGTCAACTACAGATTACAAGTTGACTCGCTTGTAAGGCTCCTTGTGTAGCTACCATATATGCACTCACAGTGTCACGCTTCGTTGGCATGATATATACTGGGACAAAAGGCGCTGGAATCATCGATCAAATTCACTCTTTAGATTCACTCTTTCTAGATTTGGATGGACTGAATGGCCACCTCCATTTGTTCTCAGCACCAACGGTACATGTAAGTGATATTCTAGCGTTCCATGGCTGATTATCGGTAGTGGCTTTAAGAATGTACAGTACAGACCAAGACCCATTTGCTGTTGATATCGAATGACATCATATTTAAAATAACCTCTGAAAGAGTATCGAATAAAATAACTTTTTTTGACTTTGAGGATAGCGATTTTTTCTCCCACTTTCTTAAGGAAACTATCAATTTGAAAATGAGTGCATCACAAAAATTCATATGACCTCAGAGCCCTTCTTTTAAATGGAAAATTTGTTTCCACGTTCTGACTAAAGTATTAAACCTGAGAAGTATCAAAGCTGACCTTTGTTGAGGGATGCAAACTCTAAGACGATCATGTCTCCAGGTTCCAGCCTGACGTCTTGATCCAGACTGTCTCGGAGGATCTCAATATCCTCCTCAATATCTTCCTCTGCCTCTTTACTGCTGTATCGGATGTCTTCCTCCTCATCTTCACCCTCGGAGGATGAAGGACTCCTATCAGACTCAGGCTGCTGATAAAAAAAATAAATTAAAAAAAAATCACAAAAAGACGGCCACATGTTGGGTTTATTTCAGCTGAATTCAAGATTCACATCACAAGTGTACAATATGAAATGGATACGTGGCTGAGCGGCTTAGAGCATCGGACTCAAGTTCTAGTGGCCGAGTCATTAGGGTGTGGGTTCGAATCCCGGTCATGACACTTGTGTTCTTGAGAAAGACACTTAACTGTAACTTCTTCTCTTCACCCAGGAGTAAACGGATACCTGTGAGGGCAGAGATGGTTTTTGTGATTGATTAACAGCTTGGTGTGCCACATACTCGGCAGCGCAGGCTGTATACTCCCCAGGGAGCTGAGATGGTTTAAGAAATGAAATAAATGGCCCAGTGACCAGGAGTAAATAATGTTGGAGTTCCATTAGCGACACTGAGTGACGGATTTGAGCGCTATACAATAAGCCACTGTTATTACTATTACTATTATACCAAATGACCTTTCTTGTGATACTGATTTTTTGTTTTCAATAATATTATCAAAATTGTTAATGATTTTTCTGAAGTAATGCCAAGCCTTTGGTATTTTGCCTACCTGATGACATGTGATACTCCTGCGTATGTCTGCATTGGCTTCCAGACTCCTTCTCAGCATCTGCAATGAAAGAAACACACACAGCGTTCACAACAGAGTTGAGGTTTTTTCAATAATATTAATGAAACAATCTTGAAGTTACTATACAGGATTATTCAGGATAAAAACATCATTGTTGATTTTCAGTCTGAAAGCTTTCTGATTATGAAGTTCATACTAGAACAATTTTTCTGTGAAATACTTCCTTTTGAACAGCTGTTTTTCATTGTTACAAACAAAATTAAGAAAAATATGTTTGCATGCTGAAAATTGTGCATGTTTTTTTCACTACTTTCTCTTGACTCACACAATGGATTGAGCCCAAATTTTCACAGGTTTTTTATTTCAATAGATGGTTGATCACACAAAACATGATCACAGGCTATTAAATGAAATTTGGTCATGATTAGTTTGAGATAACCGTGACTTTTACCTTGACATCTTCAATACTCAGAAGCAGATGATCACTGGATTCATCTTCATCATCATCATCATCGTCTTCCTCCATCTTAAACTTTCCTTTCCCATCTCTTCTCTGTCGATGATCAGCTGAGTCTGAGAGATAACATTAGTACGAATCACATAATTATCAATCAAGCGATAAAACACTCCTTCGAAACTGACCGGGTAAATTTAATTATATTTTTGGGTAAACAAAGAAGAAATGGTCTAGAACTGGATTTGAGCCTGTGACCTAAGGATTAATGTGCCACTGCCCAACCAATTGAGCTACCTAGACTTGATGTTGACGGTCTACCTATTTTGTCAATATCTTTGTTAAGGGGTGCCAGTTAGAAGCCGTGCAACCTCAAACTGCCATAAAACCAGGGATCACACCAAGTTAACGATACGACATGAGAAGCAGCAAGTTTGCCCCCTAAAAGCCACTCCTGGTAAGGGGCTACAAGAAGAAAACATTAAAGATGAACATAACTCAGGGGAGCTGAAGGTAGGAATTGTTATTCCTCTTAAAATAGTCTAGATTGTAGGATGGGGAAAAACATGCACTAGGTAAGGAGTTCCAAAGAGATGCAGTACACGGAATAAAGCTGTTGGAGTGGGTCTCTGTTCTACATCTCAGGAGTGAGAACAAGCAGAAAGCCTGGTTTCACACTCATGATAGGAGGAACCAGGTCAGACACAATGATGGCCCATGTACCATAAACATATCTGTGGAAGGGACAGAGGCTGGCTACAGACTGCAGTGGGAGAGAGATTGTAACGTTGATCCCAACTCTTCACCAACAAGATTAGGTATACGCTTCTGCACTCCTACCTTTCTTGAACTGTTCTGCATCTTCCTCATTGTCACTGTCACCATCGCTAGGTCCCTCAAGAATCAGCGTTAGGTTCTTGGTAATCTGATCACATAGAGAGGGACAAACTGGTTAGTTGGCTGGATCTGGGATAAAGGGATGGGGAGGAGGGGATGAAACACCTCGTTCTCACAAACCAAATAGAAAATAAGTTTAAGGAAACAATCCTGATTGAAGTGGGGTTTGACAGTAGGCACTGCTCATGACAAGTAAAACTTGGTACTAAGAAAGCAAGGACAGCCTACTTTTCCTAACTGTTTATCAATTGTGTGTAACTTTTACTATCTGTCCTTGGGATTGATTGCAACTAGTAAATTTTACCACCATCAACTTTACCCTAATCACCATCGTGGTTCGCTCAGCATCGTCAGTTTCTCAGGAAGAGTTGCAGGATACAAAGCTTCAGTGAACTCCTACATCTCACACTGATGTACTTCAACTCACCACCATCACCATGAGAACTATCACCACCCTGACCCACCTTATCAGAATTGTTTTGCTCACCATCATCGGCTGCAGATGCAATACTTTCTTAATTTATTGTAAGTGTCCATTGACAAAAGCTTTAATGTACTTGTATATCTCACACTTCTAAACTAAAAATCACAACCATCACCATCAGCACTTTCACCACCATGACATCAGTGTTCTCCACAGACTTTTTTTGGGGGAGGGCGGCATGACATCATCAAAATGGCGCCCGTTAGTATATGGCGTCATTGGACGTGAAAGCAAAAAACATTTGAGATATTCCTTTTCTTAAAAATAATGTTATTGACCCCTGGGCCCCGAACATTATCTAAGGAGAATGATTGACATCCATTTTGGTCCAAACAACCTTATTGTAAAACTACTAAAACTAATTCAAACCTACAATTTTGTTAAACATTTTGCTTTGTGCGCCGCGCCAAAAACATACACACATCTTATCCCCCTAATTCCTGCCCTAAATAATACTTTTTCCATCAACAACCGATTTCGTGGATTCATGATTTGAGGATCGGTTGTTTAAAACTTCGTCTGCAATTAAATCATCAAGATTCAACGACCAGTCGACAACGAAAGTTGAGGAAAAATCCATGAACTTTGCCCCGCATCGCCCTCTATCGGCAAAAGTTGTCGTTGTTTGACTAGCCTTAATCAGGCTGTATATTGTACCAATCTGCAGGTGTGCAGCACACTGTGCGGCAATTCTTTACTCAGCTCGTGATTGTGTACTGCGTTGGAGACTAGCCAAGCTCTCTTATGAATATGGTAATGACAACAGCCATCAACGGCCAATCACAGCGTGCGAAATGTTGGTTAGCTTGGACTTTGGACCCTGCTGTTGTGGATGCGCTATGCATGGACTACCGGCGGGCTACCGTATGTTGTGGGGCCCGGGCCGATACTCGGCGCAGTGGATACTCGGCGCAGTGGATACTCGGCGCAGTGGATACTCGGCGCAGTGGATACTCGGCGCAGTGGATACTCGGCGCAGTGGATACTCGGCGCAGTCAGAACCATGTGGTTCTGTGCATCGTGTTTTAACATTTGTACACTGAAATAAATGATCGCAATTCCAATGCTGCGGTTTGGAAGTCGGGCATGGCTCGTCAGATACTCGTATTAAGTGCAGGCAAAAATAGTCTGTGTGTAAAGGAAGCTTATACCAGTGTTCGGCGCTGCCGTCGAAGTTGCTTTCATTCCGTGATTTGTCATTTTTTTGGCAGGGCGGCCAATTATTTTAGCAGGACGGCCAATTCTTTAGCAGGGCTGCCTTAAACTTTTGGAGGGCAGCCCGCGGTCCCAAAACCCATGTGTAGAGAACACTGCACATTATCAAAACTGCTTTGCTCACCATTGCAAGCTGCAGATGTTGTCCTTTCTGAAGTTATTGTAAATGTCACATGGTCTAAAGCTTTAATGTACTCATACACCTCACACTTCTAAACTCCAACTCACCACCATCACCATCAGCACTATCACCACCACAACTCACATTATCATAGTCATCTTGATCGATGCCGTCAGCTGCAGGCATCACTTTCCTTTTCTGAGTTACTGTTGCTGTTGTAGTAAGTGATGCTTTCATGCTCTCATAAATCTCAAACTCGTCGTCATCATACTCTCCACCCCCATCATCAATATCTAGCAAATCAAAAGAATCAATTGTTGTATCAGTGCAAAAATATGTATCTTGATTTTGTATTAATAATAAAAATTACAATACGCATTTCTTATATAGCGCTTTATCACACCTGAGGGCGTTTCAACATGATCATTATTTTTCCTACAAGATATGCGGAGCTATGTTTGAAATGTAACACCCATTTATTTGCATACCATCAAGTAACGGTCAACAAGGTGTTGTGGCGCAATCTGCAGCCAACCATACCAGAAAACCAGGGCGAACCCTTTCTCTTAACAGTAAGTGTACTGGGTTCTTTTATGTGCATTACATAACACAAGGGACCTAAGTATTTATGTCCCATCCGAAGGCCGAAGCAATAATGGTTAAGTGTCTTGCTCAAGGACACAAGTGTAAAGACCGGGACTCGAACCCACACTCTGCTGATCAGAAACACCAGAGCTTGAGTTCAGTTTGCCTGACTGCTCGACCACAACAAATTGTATCTTGCACCTATGAGACTCCCAGAAAAATGTTGTACCAGATAAAACATAAAAACAGTTCCAAAATGAAACATGTTGTATATCATCAAGATACATTACTCTTCGTCATATTCCCTGTATCCAATTGCAATCATGAATACAAAATCCCATCATGCCAAACAGGGGCCATACTACCTTGGTTTATTTACGTTGGTACGAATGCAAGAGGAAAACGCACCAAGATTGTGGGTTACAAATATTGATCAAGTAAAAATCTAATTAGGAAAGAAAAATTTTAAAGGGAAGATTGCCAATGCCTTCAGCAATCTCACTTTGATAATAAAATATTAAGGCAATCTGTTATTTGCAAAATTGACTTACTTGTTCCCTTTCTTGACTTGACCCTCAGCTTCTCTCCATCACTGGTTTTTATGTCAAAAGATTGCTGTAAAATAGAGAGGTTGGAAAATTGAGTTTTGTTTTTCTCTACTGCCTCTTCCGAAAAACAATTTTCAATCTATTTACTTTTACGATGGTAATAAAGCACTGTATACTCAGTTTCTGTGGTCTGCTACACAAACATCTGCAACTTTGGGTGGAATTTGAACCCAGTACCTTCGCAAATCTAGACTGGGTGTTTTTCAATGATTTGACAATCGAGCTTGCCCAGCTAGAATCTCACAATACAGCAGGAGTCACAGAGGGAACTGCAAAATATTTTTGATGTAAATCTTCTTTTTTTTTACTTCCGTGCAGGATGGGGACAATTCTTTGTCTAATGTCACAACTGTAGCTGGGGCATTTTTTAGGGTCTCATTTTTGATAATCCATCTTCGTACTTTCCAAAGAAAAGCATAAAAAGGGCACTTCTTGTTTGTATTCATTTATTTTTAATGCAAGTTCACCCCAAACAAGGCAAAAAAGCCACTCTTGGTAAGGGGCGACAAGAAGAAAGTATGTAAGACCAACATAACTCAGGGGAGCTGAAGGTGATATTCCTCTTAAAACAGTCTAGATTGTAGGATGGAGGGAAACATGCACCAGGCAAGGAGTTCCAACAAAATGCAGTACTTGAAATAAAGCTGTTGGAATGGGTCTTTGTTCTACGTCTCAGCGAAGTGAGAGTGTGTGGATGAGAACGAGCAGTAAGCCTGGTTTCCTGATAAGAGGAACCATATTGGACACACTAGTGGCACATTTACATTGAAAATATCCGCAGAAAAGACAGAGGCTGGCTACAGACCTACAGGAAAGAGGTCATTTATTACTGAGAATATATATATAAAAGGGTGAATACCTGCAACCAGTTTCTCCTCTGCACTTTAGAGGGTGCTGTCTTGGCTCGACTTGGATCAGCCCCTCCCTGCTCTTCCGTCTCCTCTTCCTGGTAACCATAGAAACTCCTCACTGGACGTCGAGGCTTGTCTAAGAGTATCAAAGACAACGACAATCAATCAGTTTACTTTTGATTGACCCAGTTCACCAGATGCCGTCACCTACGTCAAATATCGGTTGCACCCTGTCTGGGAATGTTTCTGTCTACCCAAGCACCTTGAGTACCCTTTTGGATCTATACATGCGCTATATAAGACTATATATTATTATTAACCACGCAGACAGAAATCTATGTCTCCCTGGTACTAACCTCCAGCAGTGAGTGGTTTCTTGGTGTTCGGTCGCCGAGGAGAATGCTTCTGAGTTCCCCCGATGCCTAATCTAGTATTGGCTCCGTTGACATAAAGAGAAAAACCTTGCTCCTTCTGTTCAAGTTCGATCTGCTTGTCATCTTTAGCTTTCATTTTCTTCAACACTCTGTGAGAAATTCATGTGATGAAACATTATACAGCCCAACAGTGCACATCACTGGTGGTACATGGCTGTGTATCAATGTACCACAGAGCTTTACTTATTAAAAGCCTTGTTCGCATTGGACTTTTTGGGGATAAACTAACCGAGCAAATGGGTAACTTGACCATTTTAAGTCCAGTCTGAACAGCCCAGGAATTTTTTACCCCAGTAACTTAACCGAGTCCCCAGCCACCTTCTGCCCAGGTAAACTAACCTGGTCGAATTAACTAAAAAGCCCAAAATAAAAAGTCCAGTGCAGCGTAAACTACCACGTCCGTTTCACTGCACAGCCAGGATCACATAAAACACACGGAAGTGAACTAGGATATGCATGTATTGGCCATGTTCACACTCATGTTATTGTCGCCATGGTATACAGAACTAAGAAATTATGTCCCTTTGCTTGCCTTGTTTTTGTAGCTTTTATTTGGTGTGCTTGTCTGCGACCATTCTTCACAGGCTAGGTCATGTCTTTTGTTACATCCGGTTAAAAGGTCACTGGCATAGAACCATCATGTGTTTATATTTACTTGTTTGGGGTTGTTGAACAAAACACAATTTGACTAGAGCATATTTTGTCAATATCTTTGTTTAAATTTAGTTAGTCAGTTTGTTTCACCATCGTCTCGGTTAATTTACCTATGTCAAATAACCCAAGTGCTGACACCGGTAAGATTTATCCATAGGAATGAAACCTACGGTCTCAGTTAAATAATAATCCAATGCAAATGGTTGGTCTCGGTTAAATATTAATCCAATGCTAATGGTATTTTCGACACTAGTGCAATGTGTAAGCACTGGTCAAGAGTGCTATGGGCTAGACAGACTCGCTTCTTAGGTAGCCAGAGGTCGATTTCACAAAGCACTAAGATTCATCTTAAGATGAGTTGTCAGTATACTTCCATAGTGAGTTGTATTGTGACATCACTCTTTGCTTAGCAATTAAGATTGATTCACAGTTAAGATTGATCTTAGCTCTTAGTAAAATCGGCCCAAGGGCTTGATTTCACAAAGAGCAGAGATTGATCTTGAGATGTGTATCAATCTCAATTGCTAAGCAAAGTTTGCTAGTGCTTTCTTTTATATGGTGTTTAAAAAAAAAAAAAAAGTTGTTAGCTTTTTCCTCCTGCAAACTGTATTGACCAAATTACCTGTGACATCACATGTTTACGAAAGAGCCACAGATCCTGGAGTTCCTGGAGGCACAATTTGTACACAGCTCAATGGCAGAAAACATAAAATCTGATAATTCATCGAGATTGCACTGTCTGTTTTTTTGTATCAAATTTTGATATGAACAAAGGGGCCCATCTCAGAACATGTTTAGCTGTTAATTTTACAACTCTTACTGAATGTGTGTGGAATGTATTACACAAAATATTAATTTTTTCATATCAGGCCTGGTATAACACGGAGGCCACAGAGGCTATTGACCCTCTGTTGCCCCTGGTCTTGGCCTTAGTGCCCCATTCAAAAGTTTCCCATCGACTTTAAGATTTTTCCAATGAAAGTGCACTTAACAAAAAAGAAAATGGCCTTGCCCTCTCAAAGATGAAACTCCAGGGCTCGATTTTCACAAAGAGTTAAGATTGATCATAAGTCCAATATCCATCTTAATTGCTAGCAAAGTGTGATGTCACAACACAAATCACTATGGCAATACTGATGAATCTTACAGTGCTTTGCCAAATCGACCCCAGAACTGTCATACGACCAGCGTTGTATCTTGCCTGCCAGGAAAAGCCCTGGAATGTACACGGTCACTCTTTTTGTAAACCAAGGTGTAAACATGGTGTATTTGTAACTTGGTCCCTGGTGTTAAACTATTCAACATTAATATAGCATTACTATCAGTGTTCTTAAAGGTATTATATAAGATTGGTCAGGATATAAACATCATTGTTTAATTTTAGTCTGAAAGTTTACGAATAAAATGAAGTTCATACTAAAACCACTTTTTCTGTGAAATATTTCCCTCTGAAATGAACTCATGTTCGAGAAAACTGTATTTAAAAACCTACAAAAAATGCAACAGCTCATTTGGGTTACTTCCAAAATACGTTTATATGTTAGAAATTATGCATGGTTTTTATTTTTTTTATCTCCCGACTCACACGGCAGATTAAGCCAAAATTTTCACAGGTTTCCTATTTCATGTATTTGGTTGATCACACAATACATGAACACGTAGCGTGTCGTGGCCGAGCGGTTAGAGCATCGGACTCAAGTTCTGGTGGCTGAGTCAACAGGGTGTGGGTTCGAATCCCGGTCATGACACTTGTGTCCTTGAGCAAGACACTTAACTATAATTGCTTCTCATCACCCAGGGGTAAATGGGTACCTGTGAGTGCAGAGATGGTTCTTGTGATTGATTTAGCTTAGTGCGCTACATATTTGGCAGCACAGGCTGTATACTCCCAAGGGAGCTGAGATGGTTTAAGGAATGAAATAAATGGCCCAGTGACCAGGGGAAATAATGTTGAAGCGCCATGAGCGTCACTGAGTGACGGATTTGAGCGCTATATAAGAAGCCACTATTATTATTATTTTTTTAACACTGTTTGCGACTAGTTGTCAGCTCTACAAATTCTGTACAATTTATTTCTGTATTAATTTACCATTATTATTAGTATATTCATAGATGGCATTTTGTGGCGTGTCGTGGCCGAGCGGTTTAGTTCATCGGACCCAAGCTCTGGTGTTGTCAGCAGCAGAGTGTGGGTTCGAATCCCGGTCATGACACTTGTGTCCTTGAGCAAGGCACTTAAACATAATTGCTTGGTAAAAAGTTTGGAAGTTAGTGTACTCTGCTCTGCCAACCAGGCTCCTAGAGGATGATACCTTTGCCTACATCCTTACGGACTGTGAATGGGGGTAACCCTGTTTCAGCCCCAGGAGTAGGTGGCAACGTGCCCCTGGTGACAGTTGATCTGGGTCGATAGCCCAAATTAGTTAAGTGTAGCCCTCAACTTGAAGTGGCCGTCCGGCCTTGTGAGTTGGGCGATGTCTCATAAAAATATATTTAAAAAAATAATCAGTGCTCTTAAGCTCACCTGTTTTTCTGTTGAAGAAGTAGCAGGTATTCATCGTACTTGTCGGGTATTTCTTCTTTAACTGGAGGAGACTATACAATAATAAAACGAGTCACAAACAAAATTTGTTTATCCCTGGATTGAGATCATTTTGCATCCACAGTATGTTGTTTGTTGTTGTTATGCGCATCCTGTTTATCTTGTCTCTAGTGGTGTTTTGGCGGTTGTAAACACTAACTGTTTCAGTCATGTGATAAAGCAATGGCCAGTTCAACCGAAAAAATATTGGTTACAACCGATTTATTTTCTGAAATAATGTCATCCATGGATATATTTGTTAGTTGTGGACCCATCAAAAGTGTAGTTAAAGACATGAAGATTATATGAATGAAGTTTCAGCTTTTCAAATCAGGTAAAAATATGAACAAACATTAGTTGAATTTTTCTTTCACATTGAGGAGTAGCTTTATACCCAAAACATTAGTGCAATGCAACAGAAACTGGCGTCATATACCAGGGCTTAATATCTACCTGTTCTTTAGGAAGTTGCAAAGGGATGTCCCCTCGCTGCCATTGCCTTCTTTGTCCAGCTGAAAATGAACCAGTAAACAGTCAAAAATATAAATACGAGGCTTCATGCATAAATTAGGAACTTCTTCACAAAATTGAGTCTATTTGCTCATTAAGTAGATGGCATCCCTGAACAAAGATATTGACACAATAGGGAGACGGCTAATATTAGGGTTGGATGGCTCAGTTGGTTGAGCGCCGGCACATTTATCCGGAAGGTCACAGGTTCAAGTCCCGCGTCAATTTTTCTTTTTTCAGACCTCATTCAAATAGATGAGAACAAGACACTTCAAATAACACCTAATTACAGCCTTTAGTGATAGTATTCCTCAATGTATAGAATGTGTAAAAACATCTAATCATTTTGATATATCAGAGTTGATGCTTTTAATTGTCTTTACTTTTAATGCCAATTCACTATACCCGAGAGAAATGCCAGATTTCGGCATAGGGTGTGACAAAGTTGCAACTTTATACGATCAGACAAAATAACCCATGTTTTTACTTTTGAGAGTACAGGGCTCAAAATTTACAGTGAACTGCAGGCCTGAGGCTAGTGATTAGAGCATCCGATCAGTAAACCTATGACCGGCAGTCTTGTGTTTTTTTCAATTGAAAAGTAATACCTAAAATGTATATCTGTAAAATAATTTTTAACAAAATGGGTTAAAAAGTTGAATTAGAGTCTGAATTACTTTCAATTGTGTTGAGCATCGAGGTGTACTCGCCCATAAGACTATGGTATTTTACCTTCCCTCAATGCTTATTTAAAAAAAAAACCTGTTCTCATTTTGATTCTAGTCTTGTAAAAAAAATCAGGTCAAGTAAAATAATACTTAAAATGTATATCTGTAAAATAATTTTTAACAAAATGGGTTAAAAAGTTG
The DNA here is from genome assembly GCA_023634235.1 of Pisaster brevispinus. NCBI lineage: Eukaryota > Metazoa > Echinodermata > Asteroidea > Forcipulatida > Asteriidae > Pisaster > Pisaster brevispinus. Next base: position 882,213 of record JAMKCF010000022.1, read on the forward strand.
AATTAGAGTCTGAATTACTTTCAATTGTGTTGAGCATCGAGGTGTACTCGCCCATAAGACTATGGTATTTTACCTTCCCTCAATGCTTATTTAAAAAAAAAAAACTGTTCTCATTTTGATTCTAGTCTTGTAAAAAAAATCAGGTCAAGTAAAATATAGTTGAGATACAAGCCTTGGGGTCTTGTGGATTTTACCCCTAACTCAAGCCCTGGAGTAGCGACTATCAGCATTGTAAAATCACAGAACACTGAACTCTTTCATTGCCCGCTTTTTTAAAGCTTTGAACTTAAAATGCCCAGCTTTTCGACGGTTTTTCAAAATTCTGTATAAATTATTTGTTAAGTCTTTCTCACCAAACAAAATATATCTTGCTGATTTTTGTTGCCTTGATACATCCCAAAGTCAATAGTATTTTTTGATTGATAATGCCCTCTCGTAACAACATGTATATTATGGGGTCATACATGTATGATTGACACTTTGTTAGTATACACAAAAAGGATCGTACAAGTACGATAATGGCACTTTCAGAATACATCAAATAGATCGTACGTACGACCTTGGCACTGAAAGCATTAATGTGGGATGTACAGGGTTATGAACTTACATGTAGCCTTAGGACAGGGTCCTGAAGCTCCTCAAGTAACTTTAAGTTTAACACAAACTTTCTCAGCTGTGACTGAGAAACTGCACTACTCATCATCTTGTAAGGGTGCAGAGACGAGTAGCAAGATTTGTCAAGGGCAATTTTAGAAACTTGAAGCAAATGTCTCCACTATAATCAAAGAACTTGGATGGCTATAGAATAATTCGAGTAGTGAAAATGAGCAAATAAGTAATAACTATTTTGGAAAGTTTTTTTCAAAGGTTCAAACATGTCAAAGGTTCACCAATTTAGTATTTCGCTAAAAATAGAAGCTCAATATGGTGATGTCACGCAAGTACCTAGATCTCAGGCAATTTGTAAAAATTCACTGACATACACACGTACATGTCCAACTCCAAGCTATTGTCAATGTTTTTATGTTTACTTATGTGTAGTGGACTACTTCAGTCTGCGTGAGCAGTGGAAAGTTTGTTTGACATCCAGGCATTTTGAGCAAGTGGTATCATACTCGCGACATATATACAAATACAATGTTGTGTGCGATACGAGGCAGGGTCCAGGCCCAGGGGAACAAGGACAAGGGGAAGGTCATCTGACTGTGGTCTCTTAAATAATATAATGTAAGTCTCAGCCTCAGTCAGAGTCAGGTTCAGAATCAAGTGACTTTGGCTATGGCTAGTATGACTGCTGGCTGCAATGAGACAATCAGAATGAAAATGTTGGAGAGTGTGACTTTTTGACGTTCCCCAGCCAGCCCATGCCCATAGATCCACTATTCAAAGCCAATTCATTCGGACATAGCCCCACTGCACTAGTGTGGCCAATAAGGGTTCACACTTAATAGTAAATGGTATTAATAGGGCGAGCTCAGCCAGTCACTGAGTGTCAGACAGTGGCACTGGATAGTGTCACTGAATGTCAGTGTCCCAACCACTGAACCAGTCAAAGTGTCAGTATCACTCAAGTCACACTCAGAGAGATGGTTAAGGATGAAAAAAGAGTCTACCCTATTTGATGACTGAGGTACCTGTATGGATGACGAAGACATATCTCCGCCATTTATCATAAAAGTAATATTTGAGAGCAAAAGGCAGACAGCGTTTTTAGTATGATTACAATATCGCAACTGGGTAACTCAACAATCAACGCAAATACATTTTCTATCAAATGTCTGTACAAATTTGTACTTACGTTCCATGCTCAAAACACCTCCAATATGCAATATCACAGGTTCAGCTACATCGGAAGGAAAGTATGAGAAGTCACTTCAATATTTTCTTGTTTGATATCTAGCACTTATGTTTTCATTTGTAAACAATAGTGAAAAATTCACGTAGAATAAAAATCGTTTACCGTCTCCACAACTACGTACATGTACATTGCAGTGTGTTTGTTTTATGCTCAAAGAAATGTTACTCCAACCATTGAACGTCACACGATGACTGTTTCATGTTCTGAACGAAAAAATAAATTGCTCAGTATAAAAACAGTCGTTGGCACTAAAAACGCTGATTATATTTTAACAACGCATTGAAAAGGTCTAATTGATAAAAAGAATTATGAATTATAATCAGAGTCAAAATCTTTTTTTTTTTGCCAGTTTCCGGGTCAACCTACAAAAGTAATGGGCCATGACCCAGGTGTTTTTAGAGTGTAAAATCACAGACTGCTATAGAGGGGGCCTATGTGATGACTTACCTGTAACTTAAAAAGGGGGTCATCTTGATATGATAACACAGCACTTATAAGGCGCGCATTATCTGTGAGAACATTCAAAGGCAATATGATATCCAACACAATATGGTCCTACTGAGCAGTCAGACAGTGGTTTTGTTATAGGTATTGTCACAATAATAATTTCATTTCGTGACCAAAAAGAGAATACAGAAGGGTTTTGGGAGAACAAAATAAGATCCCGCCGAGATTTGAACTCGGATCGCTGGATTCAAAGTCCAAAGTGCTAACCGTTACACCACGGGACCTCAACTTATGTAGCTTCATCAATTTTAAACCTTAAAAAAAAAGAGAGACCGCCACGCGCTTGACCTGACTATTGACCTTGACATCTACGATTAGACCTGCCAAAATATCAAATTCAACGAGGGGTTTTGCCCCATAAAAACAATTCGTAAACTTTCTGTAGATAAAAGAAATTTTTTGTGATATCCTCTTATATCATTTTCTCAACAAGCAAAGTTTAAATGAAAAATTTAAAAAACACCTCTTCTTTGTCGTTAAAGAGGGCGTTATGATATTTCCTGCCAGCAAGAAAGAAGGTCCCGCCGAGATTTGAACTCGGATCGCTGGATTCAAAGTCCAAAGTGCTAACCGTTACACCACGGGACCTCAACTTATGTAACTCAATTAGTTTTAAACCTTCAAAAACAAAAACAACCGCGTGTCGAAACCGATACGTGCTTGATCTTACTATTTACCCCTTGCACCAACGTGACACGGGCAGCTAGACAATCTGCCGTGCACGCTCGCCATTTTGGGAGTCAAATTGCACGTAAAAATTATGTATGCAAGACAAAAATGCCTTAAATGCGCATTACACTGTACTGACTCTTTTGCACAACGCAGAGCAGAGCGCACTTACACGCGCCTATCCACCATCCATCCTGTCCACCATATTTGGGAATAAAAAAATGTACACAAAGGAAACGGTGGACGCGCGTTTTGCGGTGGTGCGTTCCTCATTGTGCAAAAGAGGTCAATAACACGCGGGGAAGTACATTGATCCACAAAATGACGTAACCAAGATTATTGTAATGATGACGTAAGGTGATTTGGGTCAATATAGGAATAATAATATCAATCCGAGGGGACATGTCCGAATTGATGGCTTCAGCAGTGGCTGTCAGAAGTCATATTCTCCAGAAGCCCTGACATCGACAACCAACGGTCATAGCCAGACATGGGTCAGGTCCTCTGGGACCCGGTGTGGCAGGAGGTTCTTCCCCCTGGAGATTCTGTCCGCCCCCACCCCATATGGCGAACTGTGTACAAACCTCTTCTGATAGCGCCCTCTTTTGAATCAACCTCCTTCAGCCCATGTTAATTTCCCATAGGACACCGGAATCCGGATCAATTCTAACCCGGGAGTTTTCAGAGTGTAGTAACATCACGTGGGATCTGGCACTCGTCGGTGACAACAGACAACACAGCGCTTTGGTAAAAATACATGCAATTGCTTCCTGTTCCGTCACTAACAAATAAATCAAAAACAACCTATTTTAACACAAACGAAACAATACATTTCTTTTCGGTTAATAGTAATGCTTTATTGGTGAAGAGCATCAAATAAAGTGAAATTTCTTACTAAACAGTAGAAAACCTAAAGAACAAACGGCAAGCTTATCTTTTCAACGTAGGAATCAAGCACCAACCTGGGTCCAATATTACCATAAAGCTGCTTAAAACGCAAAAATTTTGCTTACATTAATTAAAAAATCTTGCTAGTGTGTGTACAGCAATCCGTGACAGGTATCCTGCTTATTTTTGCACTGTTTTCTGCGTAAGCAGCTCTATGAAAATTGGCCCTGTGTGGGGAAGTGTTTGGAATTGCAAGGAGAAAAACATAAATATAAAGAAGCCAAAATAATAATAGACGAGGCGGCAAAGATTTGCACATAACAGCAGGAAGTTATACAAAATATTTAAACACAATTTCCCATAACTATAAAAAAAAAGACCAACCTCAATGGGAAGATAATTCTTGCGAGGTGCACTACCTTTAGAAAATCAACCTTGATGCTTAGTGTAATCATTATTTGCAAATTACTTGATGGAATACAAGCATAACCTTTCAAATATGGTGTAATTTACAAACGTACCTTATGATACAAGTTGTTTATACTATTCAAAGTTTCAGCTGCTTAAATATGAAAAAGTAACCATAGCACTATATTTAAAAGAGTATACGTTTTGCAAAACACCGAAGACCTTGTAAAAAATAGTATATCTACGGCGGAGAGGCTGTCTGTCGTTGAAGCGGCAAACGTTGGTAATTATTGTCAAAGACCATATTCGCAATTTGTGTGACCCAACACTACATGTATATGAATTAACAAACTTGTGAAAGTTTAAGCTTTATCGGTCATCGGAGTCACGGGATAATAAACATCACACGTTTTCACTGCTTTTAAACATCGAATAATTGTTTTACTCCTTTCTCAAAAGTATTTCAAGGGAAGTTTCCACCATAACCATCTATAGTATACAATGTGCAAATTTGTGAACATGAGTTTTTGTCAATCTTTCCAATGTTGTGCACACCCTTGAAGCTGTTTGATGTTTGTACTGTGCGAGGTTTTTCCTTTCTTGGGTGACAGAAATGAGCAGTGAGACAGTATATTAAACTCTATGGGGTCAACTGAGATTTACAACAATGGAATATATATAAATATGGTAAAGGGATATCATTGTTACATGAGGTGTCAAAGGAAAGCAAATAACATTTGGCTGAGTACTAAACAATTATAATGAGGACGATATCCATGAGTAAGAAATTTGCCTGTGTTTGTGATAAAACTCATCCGTGTGCATCATGTGTTTCTTATTTACTCATTGAATTCTTCATTTACAATGTGCGGTGTATACGTGACGTCAAACAAAATGGCCGACGTGGAGGCATTGCATTTTCACTTTAATTTAATTGGTGTCTTTTCAACCACAAAGGATACCCAAACGTACCCTTCATCGTACAAACTCGTGAAATAAAACATTTTCATCGAAAACCTACAATATTCTGTTTCAGGGTCCAGAGGACATCTTTATAAAGATGTAACAAAACTTAGACGCATAAATTCCAATTCGTAACCACCGCTTTCTGGGAGCAAAAGGGACACTAACTTTACTGCGCAGTTCTTGTGAGCAGAATGACAAATGCGCACGCGTGCTGTCAAATCTTGTTGTAGGCGGTAAACCGCGTTATGATGATGACAAAAAGTTTTTGTTAATGATAGTACAATGCAATGTCTTATAAGGATAACATAGGCCTAATTATCTAAAAACCAAAAAACGAAAAAACTAAACCATTATCTTCGAAAAGCCCAACCGTGCTACGCAAGTATATATTGTCAGCGGGATAGTAATTTATTATTATAGTAATATGATAGTAGTTCGAATATTAATAAATCTTAATAACAAACTGATAACAAGTTCGTTATTAATTCGTTATAACGGATTTATAATTCGTTATAACGGATTTATAATTTGTTATAACGGATTTGTTATAACGGGATTACTTAAGAGGCACGATCGTAGTTGTGAGATTTAATTTCACAACATGATTAGAACTAGTCTCCCCAGATGATAAGGTCAAAGTACATCGTATTATGTAATCCTTAAAATATGCCAACCTTTATTTCTATTTCTATTCCTCCTCGAACCCCTCAAGTGGCACTTGTTGACACCGGGGTTGGTGTGGCCGAGGGTGCGGGTGGCAAAGTCCGTAACAAACTCCTCATACTGTCCATTTTCTCCCCAGTGTATGGCTTACACAACACCTTCTCAAGTTTGTTAAACCTGCCGTCATAGACAGTCCTGTATTTCAGATACTTTGGGATACTACTGGCCGACTTGGTCTCCCGTCGTTCCCCAGGCTGCGTGTTCACCTTGTGGACGTCGCGACGGAGGAAGGTGGCCGGCATGCTTTGCCTCTGGGTGATCAGACCCTGGCTCCGGGTGCGTCCGCCCCCACCACTACCACCGGACGTACCTTGCTCGATGGCCGGGAAGCTGAGAGTGGTTTTCCGTCGGTCCAGCATCTTCTTCTTTGCCTGATTGAACTTTTGCTGATTTCCAGTCGATGATGAGACCTCAGTTTTGAAAATCTTAAAGGGATGCGAGAAGATCGGTTTCATTTCGAGCAAACCTTCCTCCTCCGCCGATTGTTCACCTTTCTCATTCACAGTTGGGCAGCGTTTGCCCGTTTGCTGATCCCCGTATGTTTTGACCAGAAGGTTTTTATATGTATCATGACGAGTTCTCATCCGGGCGTTGTAGTTTTTTCCTTTGCCAGCAGCTACTTGAGAAGTATCAATACCGTTCAAGAGATCCTTCATAACCCCAGTCTTTGCCTTCTGGCGATCTACAAAGGCCTTCCGCTGCCAAGCTACCTGTACAATAAACTTATATCTCTCTTTGGAGAGGTCCATCAGCCGGCCCTCCAGCATCCTCTGCTCTGTGATATTGTCTTTGAGCTGGGAACCAATGACGGTGGTCTGGTCCCCCTCCTTCTCCCCGCCATCATCACGCGAACCGGACGGTTTAGCCCAATCATGGATATCCTTCCAGATGTCGTCTTTGGCTGATATCCGCGCAGGCGCACTGGACGGTTTCTTAGAATTTTGTTTCATCTTTCCTATAAAATGAACATCAATGCGAGCTACATGGAGTAGTCTTCGATGATATGGCGTGTCTATCCAGTTACTATTCCATTCTCCATCTGCATTTTTCCATACAAGAAAATAAGAGAAATTGTGTTAGTTAAAAAAGTAGATTACACGGTTTGCTTCTAGTCCCTCGATGAAGCCATCAGGCACTTTTCAGGTGTCCATTTTTAATTAAAAAGTAATTACTCCGACATTTTATTTTATTTGTATTTAAACAATTTAAAGTTCCTCAACTAGCCAAATAGCATGCCAATTGTCTTGTTACCATCGGGGTTGATTTCACACACACAAAAATCCACCAATGACCAGTTCTCCCGGTATTCCCTTGGGAAATGTAAGAAATGTAAGAAATTATGATGTTTTTGCTGGCTCATCAAACACGAGGGTTTCATTCAAACAAATGGCTCAGAGACACATATGGGCTGATCTCAATGGAAATTTTGCTTGAATTTATTTTATTTAGTCACAAGGGTCTATATCCAATAGTTTGGGCGATTTAAACATGATTGTGTTCTCAAAAAAACACGTATTACACGCAAAATATAAAACGGACACCTGAAAAGTGCCTGAAAGCGTAGGGTGTGATTTTTTGTTGATGGTGTCACGAAGTGTTAAGCAACTTTAGTCGACAAAGCAAAGAAATTCCTTTATCGAAAACCACGAATAGTTTTTACAAAATGTTTAATGAACCACACTTTTGAAAGCCAACTCGTATACATTTTTTTCATAACGTACAAGGCGGATCCAGTCGTTGTTGTTGTTGTTGTTGTTGTTGTTGTTGTTGTTGTTGTTGTTGTTGTTGTTGTTGTTGTTGTTGGTGGTGGTGGTGGTGGTGGTGGTGTTGTTGTTGGTGGTGTTGTTGTTGTAATTGTTGTTGTTGTTGTTGTTGTTGTAGTTCTGGTGCTTTAGGGGAGGGGATCATTTGAAAGTAATTTGACAGCTTGGTGGGTGGATGGGATGGGGGCTGGGAAGCTACTATTCCCAAGCGACTTCCATGGACAATGTCGGGATGTTTGCGGGGGGGGGGGGTGGGCTCAGCCCCGTTCATCACACCACGCCACTGCTAATATGTTTTAGCGTTGGGAGGACCTTTTTGCGATTGGATTGTTTTCAACTAAAATGTCAAGACGTCCATCCGAATTCAACCTCTTTACTGTACCCCGTACTCTTCAACAATGATTCTATTGTATGATTACATCCCTCAGAAACCTGCACATCGCAAAGAATCCATTATCTTTACATGTGGGCCGTTATTACCTGCTGCGAGGCAAAACGAGAAAACGACAGGAGATAACAAACCTTCCTTTGTCTGGAAATCTTCCCTCCAATGTATTTACACAATGGACAAGTAACATAAAAAGACAACAGCCCAAGTCTAAGAAATCTTAATGAAAATCTTCATGTGGATCATAATTCATGACGACACAAATGACTCCGTGGTTTGAATCATAAATATCCCACAGATAAGACAAAACAAAATGACAGGGACCAGCATTGGAAGTTGCGTTGTTATAAATATACAGCACCGGTTCTTCTCAGAACCACCATGTCACAATACATAAGAAAGATTTCATGATGTGCACGCGGGGTGTTACTGCAAATACTGGATTTCCACAATGCAAAGTTTCAAATCCTACTCATGTACGTGGTGTTACTGCAAACCTTGCTAAATAATAGTATCTATACCTTGAAAAATTTCAAATCATACTCATGTACACAGTGTTACCGAAAACCTCACTAGATTGTATCTCCACCGTGCGAAGTTTCAAATCCTACTTATGTACATGGTGTTACTGCAAACCTAACTAGATTGTATCTCCACCATGCAAAGTTTCAAATCCTAACTCATGCACATGGTGTTACTGCAAACCTTACTAGATTGTATCTCCACCATGCAAAGTTTCAAATCCTAACTCATGTACATGGTGTTACTGCAAACCTTTACTAGATTGTATCTCCACCATGCAAAGTTTCAAATCCTACTCATGTACAATACTGCAAACCTGACTGGTTTGTATCTCCACCATGCAAAGTTTTTAATCCTAATCATGTACACGGTGTTACTGCAAACCTTTACTAGATTGTATATCCACCATCCATAGTTTCCAATTCTATAGGAAGGTCCTATAATGGTTAAACCTGGGTATGTATCTCCACCTTGCCAATGATGTATACATGTACATTATCGACATCAACAAAATGGCAAGTACAGCAGATTCCGCAAAAAAACCCAACCAAAACCCCCCATAAACAAAAACAAATGAATCATCGATCGGAATGACGTCTATACCACCGTGATAACAACACAAAGTGTTTAATTTGGCCATTTCAAGTTCCAAATGACTTGAGACATTATTGGAGTGTGACAAATCTGTTATCCCCAGGAATTTTTCCAAAGCCCGTTCGCATAACGATTCCCGCAGAAGGTCAAATCTACAAAACATCACGTACGCATTCAGACCTACCGCGAGGGGAAACCTAGTTATAAAGCAAATCAGACATTATTAGTTGCCTATAACCAAATGAAAGTTCGAGTTCTACTTTTGACATGAGAGATTTCAAGAAAGAATACTACAAAAACTGGGGTGTTAAATTGACACCATGGGTGTTGTCACATATAGATACCGAAAGAAGAATCAAAGTTAACACCATGAGGGTGTGAAAATAACATTGATTTCTGCCAAAATAATTACATTGGTGTTATTTAACACCCTATGATGTTAGATTCTTTCTTGGGTATCTATATGTGACAACATGGTGTCAATTTTTAACACCTCAGTTTTTGCAGTGTATATTAAACTTTTCAGGAAGAGTATATTCGTTCAAACTGCAAAAAGATGTCAAAGCCAGTCGGGAAAATGTAGTTTCTTGAGAGGTAAAGCTGTTCAGTGTTCAAGTTATGCCCATCAAAAATGGTCCTGCAGGAGTACACAGGCCAAACTCCATTTTGGAAAAGGGTCCCACCACTTGTGAGCTCCAGGAGCCAATTTGGGGCCATGTATAAAACGAAATGCCCAGGTTGAAAGTCAACAACCCCCGGGCACAATATTGGACCATTGTTCAACAATCCCTAATAGCAATGACCTTCGCAATGACCAAAGAAAATCTTTTGTTTACAGAAAAAGTTGTAGTTTATAAAGTATTCGCAAATAAAGGCTTACATCGCACGTTTGTGTCATATATATATCCGTGTGGTGCCCCCATATGTTTTAACCAGCTGCTGTTTGTGCTTCTTTGTAGTAACAAAACACAAACAAGTTATTTTATCCATGAAAGATATTGATTCATAAGATGTTGACAATACATAATATTGAATCCAACAAAAGAATCACAATGTCACGAACATAAACACCAAGGCAACTCTCAAGTACATCGATATGTCCTGACAAAAAAAAGGTCATCAGTAATATTTACACAGGTTTTGTCAAACTGAGCCTCTGTGTACATTTGGGCCAATAATTTTGAGATGTTGGACTGTGGATACAAAAATGGCAACTGATAAGTGAAAAACGAAAAGCAAGCATAGAATCTCGAGTGCCAGCGTGAAGAGCGGCGTTGTCCGTTGTCATTGAAACGGTGAGCCGAATGTTTGGGGACAGAACGTTTTAGAATGAATTTATGCACAATATTGTTTGTTTGAAAACATTTGAGTCTGTGTTTCTTCTGACGATCTAGTTGTAAAGAAACCGAATGGGTTTCCTCATTTCGATTTCAGAAGACGACTGAATTAAAAAGCTGTAGCTGTTTGAAAATCGTGTTTTGTAGGCCAATATCTCCAAGGCCTCGCTAAAGTGACAGGATAGTCAACAAAATATAGAAACCTCCAAAGTCTAAAGTAAAAAAACAACAACAACAACAACAAAACACCGAACATGCTTATTACTGACATTCAACGGCAGAGGTGATGTAAATATCGAGCTCTTATAATTAAGCCGAACCTCGTTAAAACAAAACCTTTAAAAAAAATGCAAATCGAGTCATTCGGGACCAACAGATTTCGAAAGAACAAAACCAAAATCATCAATAATTATTATCCCTGCCAAAATTGGAAGAAGCTGGAACGTTTTCAAGATTTAGGACTTGGTTGGAGCGAAAACTGCAAAGGGATACGGAATGCCCTCAATTTAGAGCTCGTGTGCATAACAACAACTCAGCAAAACCAAGACCAGTGGCCATGAAATAAATCCATCAAATAGACTTCATTAAACATCTGAGAAAGTACCCCTTGCTTGTCCATCATTTATCTGAGTTTCATCAGGTATGTCAGGGATTTTGTGTTAATGCTCTGCAATTATTACCGTGAGCCCCAAGAATGTTTTGAGTCTCGGAAGAGGATGACTTTTTGTGGTCTTTTTTACAGGATCTTCGATACTAAGTTATTGATGTGTATCATACTGCGATGACTTACATTGTCAAGAAAATTCCACTGGCATCATTCTAGTCGGCTGTAAATAAGCGAGCCGACTGAAACATTAAGAAGAACGTTCTTGCTAGTATCAACAACAAGAAAGGAGACAGGAAATTAAGGTACAACTTCATTCTTCTACGAACCTACAAACTCTGGAAATGTCTTCACCGATAAAAGATTTATCAGCGAACAGACTTGAAATTCTACATTACTCACATTTTCTTCAGCAGAGTCTTCGCTGTATATATCTGTCAGTGTCGGTGAACTCGGCTGTTTTAATTAAGAATCTAAAGTTTCCAATTCCTGTTTATAACAGTACACTCGGATCTATGTGGTCTTTCCCTCGTATTGTACCAGAGGTATATCACAACGGAACAGGGGGTCCGTATGGTGGCGTTCGATGTCAACCACGGGGCACGAGGTCACCAGCGAAATACCGAGCTTGGCGAATAATGCCCTGCTGTGGCTTGTGCAGCATGCACGCCCCATTTCCCGGGAATGTTTTGTGTTCCCATGGTAACTTTATTGCAGCAGCTAACGGGAAATCCGATCCATATGGCGGTAGTATTAGATGCATATATAGTTTTATATCACTGCCCAAAACGAAAGTCCAAACACACAAAATAAAATTGCTAGATCTTGTCAATAGATTTGAAGGTGTTTTAAAAGGTTTAACTGATTTGGCATAATAACAAGACCCAAACCGTTTTCCATGCTTTCATTAACTTTGCTGTTCCATAATTGAAATAACTATTAACTCATCTTAAGAAAAAGGGGACATGTTATTTTCTCCTCCCCAGCCTCGGTTTGGCGCCATTCAGTTGATTTGGGGAAAGACAGTTTATGTTAAAAAGGAGTGTACCCTTGGGAGTGATATAAAGAATCGAGCTTGCATTTTTGTAGGAAGTCGTCTTTGTATTTCCGTCAAGAGTCTTCTATTCGATAAATTATATTCCCTAGAATGACTTCGCGGATTGATTGACATGAGTTTGGGAAAGAAGACCTTGCCAGGCAATTATGCCGGAATGAGAAAGGCATCGTTAGGACCGCAGGCAATGCAGAGAAAGGCGCCGAGAATCGCATCGTTGGGACCGCAGGCGATGAAGAGAAGTAAACACCATCGAGCGTAAACGTTTCTCGTATTGTCGACAACCTCGCTTAGCAAACAGTGCAAGCAAATGCGTTTCGGTTGTGCTAGCTATCTCTTTGAAAAGGATTCGGGGAAGTTGGTTGATAACATCTGCCACCTGATGAAGAAGACAGTGTGACAAGCTTTATTTTGTAAAAGGTTGACCTGTTGTGATCTTTGACAAGCACCAACAGATTCACAAAGTTAACGCTGTCGCGTGATGAAAACACATTACCTTTTTAGAAGCAGTTAGTTTGTTTGTTAAGGGTTGATTATATAAAAGCTTCACAGCAAGCCGCTGTTATCATCGCTTTTTTTTAAAGTAGAGTTCTCGGGAAAACTAATTATGCATTGTTAAGACTTGAAATTATGCCACATTAGTTTATCCAGCATCAAGCCATACTTCGCAAACTGCGAAAAATATCTAAAAAAGTTTTACCAACTTACTTTTTCTTAATGCAATCACTATCTTTCTTTAGAAGAGAATGCCTAAATATCTATATTGAATTTTCAACAACCAAAGTCTAAACTTGGAGGCATCCAACTGCAATGCATGCTTACAAGACCACTTTGGTAGCACTTGAGTAATTTTTCAAACAATGTCTTGCGATTCGCAAGAAAATTATGTGAACATTAAAATGTGAATTGATTTTCCTCTAAGAGATTGTCTGAAACGGGTCTGGTCACACGAGGCAACCTTTACAGGCAACTTGGAGGCAACCGATTGCAGTGCATTCAACAGGACCACTTTGGTAGCATAGGAGTAATTTGTCAAACAATGTCTTACGATCCCAAAGAAAAATAAACGAACATTAAAATGTGTATGCCTTTCTTCTTGGAGATGAAACTGGTTGCCTGTAAATTGTCTCCTGTGACAAGGCCCTAAATATCCTACATTAAAACAACTTACAAATTATGCAAAACAAATCAATAAATAACAAGCAGTGACAAAGAAGTGCCAACCATTTCTGAACAAGGTCGCTGCGTTCCCGACTGGGAGACATTCTCTTCATCAATTGTCATCAAAAATTGAAGTAAACGGCATCAAAGAACGATTTCCAACAAAGAGCATTCAAAGGTTAAGAAATGGCGTCTATTCATTGAAAAACGGATCGATAAACAAGTAGTAAGCTTTGCGGACAGAAGCAATACAAATTATGACCGATGTTCTCTGTCCACATATACATGTACTTGTCATGTGATGGGGTGGTGGAAGCAATCAATGTCCAGACGTCTAAGGGAGATTTCATTGTGCATAGGGAGCATGGATTAAAGAAAACATTGCACCATCATTAATTAGTTATAACATAATCAAATATTAATTCAGTGGCTGGGATGTGGGCGAGTGACGAAGCGTCACTGTGTGTAGAAAGAAAATAACAAACTCAGAGTTGGACATACACAACTCGAAAAGCGTTGGTAAAAAACCAAAAAAAGAAGAAAAAAAAGAAGAAGAAAAAAAAAGCAATTTACGAGACTCAATTACCTTTCCAATTAAACGGGAACCGGCGAAGAGAATCTTAATGACTTCGTGAATATTAAAAGTATTCTCAACTATGGGGCAATTAATTTGTTCTTGAGAAACACGGAGTACGAGTTGGTTGGAGTGCGAGTTGACTCAAACTAATTGTGATACACGAATACCGGTATTTGGAGAGAAAAAAATATAATTGAAGGGAATATAATGCATCCTTCCTCGTGAAGAGTATAATTGCTTCAAAATGTCCAGTTTTTCAACAAACACACCATACAACCGACCTGTGAAAATCACATCAAACTTGATGATCACACTGAAATTTGGAGTCATAACTTCGAAAATTGGTTTAAGTTTTGTCGGAAATTTCATCCTTTGTTATAATTTTGATTGGTGCCATCAAAGTAGCCTTTAAGCAACGGTCTTTTCTGCGTTAGGGAAAACGTTTTATTTTTGGAGACATTTTTTAGTTAGAATGCTGACTTGCAGGGAAGAAATCATATGAAAAGTACAAAAGTAACACTAAAGTACACCTGAGTTATCAAGTATACTACTTAAAAATCATAAAGAAAAATGAGATAAATCTTCTCTTACAAAAATGTTCAAACAGCATGTTTAACTGTGTCATTTTTTTTCTCATTTTGATTCTTGTCTTGTAACAAAAAATCTGGTCCAGTGAACACAACAACAATCAACAACCAAAAACAAAACAACAACGACAAAAACAATATCAAAACAAAAACAAAATCCATAAACCCCACAAAAAAACAACACCGTGTGAGGGGTGATGGGACAGTGCTATAGTTATGCCGAGTTTTGGTACAAACTTAAAAATACCAAAATTATAAATTGTAAAAGTATCATCTGTTTTACAAAATACTTTCACCACCTCAACTGATTTGATAGTTCGGAGCAAGGAATATAGTGTCACAATCGACAGACATGGCGGATAAATGTACGCAAGTTGTTATTATTGACAAACACATAAAATCTACCTAAATCTAGAGTCTTTCTCGAAGGCTAAAATTGTGAATACTCAGTAAGCCCATTTCTAAGCCATTCGACTACATTAGGCCCTATATGTGAAGATTTTTTAAGGGGGCTAAATATGCCTGGATATCAATTATATTTTACGCACAATATAAACGAGCTTATTTATTATTTTAGAATTGTATTGGGTTGTTATAAGTGCTGCATTTCGCTTTTGGTTAACTTTAAATTTGCACAACCTGGCACTTGGCTTTCGAGAAAGACTATGTTAGGGTCGAAACGTCAGGTCATTAGCAATTGTTTTCAGTTTATATACCATTGGTCCTTTTGGTTGGTAAGCAGTTTGCACTAGCTTATTCCATTTTCTCGTTTAAATTCATAAGAATCACACAGCACTGAGGGAAACTATAGGATCTGATGGCCTAATATGCAATGGCAATCGTGTGTTTTGGGGTGCTTGTTTGTTTTGGTTTTGTCTGCAGAATGTATTGTTACCCGTCGATGACTTAAATTTATTTACTGCCGGCAGCTGTAAACTGAAATACTCAATGTGATCATTTCTCATGGTGTCAGGACACTTCGTACCTTTGCCACTTCGTACCCTGGACACTTCGCACCTTTTCAAGGTGCGAAGTGACTTTGGACACTTCGTACCTTGGACACTTCGTACCTTCTCACAAGACACTTTGTACCTTCTCACGAGACACTTCGTACCCTCAGGATTCAATATCATTTTTACGTGCAGAGATAATGAAACGTAAGAAACAAACAAATTGAGTTTACAAAATACGAACAAAACAAATGTATTTTAAATAAAAGTATTCACATTTCACAATAAAAACAATATTCCATATCAAATTTGCGTGCCGAGATAATGATACATACAAACGAAAATTTCAAAATACGGACAAAATAAAGGTATGGGGTATAGAAAATATTGCGTGCCGAGATAATGGTACATAAGAACAAAAATATACAAAATACGGACAAAATAAAGGTATTTTAAAGATATTTTTAGTTAGATAATGTAAGTAATCACATTTCACATTAAAAAGGACATTCAAATAATTAAACAAAATGACAATTCATTAAGTATTATTTTGTATCTCAACGAAAATTATATCCTTATTAAGGAATTACACATTTTACTGAAGGTACGAAGTGACTCGGCTGAAGGTATGAAGTGACTCAGCTGATGGTCACTTCGTACCCCGCCCGCGGTACGAAGTGACCAATTTGGTAACGGTACGAAGTGTCCAGGGTACGAAGTGGCAAAGGTACGAAGTGTCCGACATCCTTTCTCATCAGCCATATGACTATTGATGTAAAACTTTCTTAAGATGACAAAATGCGTGAATGTCAACTTACTCTTTACGTGCGAA
The DNA here is from genome assembly GCA_023634235.1 of Pisaster brevispinus. Classification (NCBI taxonomy): domain Eukaryota; kingdom Metazoa; phylum Echinodermata; class Asteroidea; order Forcipulatida; family Asteriidae; genus Pisaster; species Pisaster brevispinus. The sequence goes on from JAMKCF010000022.1 coordinate 898,601, forward strand.
AAAATTTAGCATTGTTTTCAATAATTGAGAATTGTATTGAGTTGTTAAAAATTGCTGATGTACTCCTCTTAGTGTAACTCTAAATTCGCACAACTTGGCACTTGGTAAATTTATATTTTGATTCGTCTCTAAGACATTATCTAAGACATTATACCAACATTATATTTGTAAAACAAACTCCTCTCTAACATACCGTGATAGTTCCTGCCTCAACTGGCACGGCGTAGGTCTACATCGAGAGAAGGCCATCGTGTTAGACACAGCATTGCTTCAGTGTTTGATAAATAAAACGCTCACTCCTTGCTCTAGGATCTCCCCCTTAAAAAAATATGACAACCAACTTCACACGGACAACTACCAGAATACTATTTGTACACATGCTAAACAAACCAACAAAAGCAAGACTGTCGCGGTTAGCAGTAATGCTATGATTTCTTTTCTATGGCAGGCCCTATAGCCTCTTTGCCTACCCACCGTATCGATGATCAATGCATACCTTTCTCTTCTTTTCATTCTTTAGTTTTGTCCATGCCATCCCCCACCGAGGAGGCCAACGCATGCGCACACGGTCTACCACGTCGCCATGGCCACCTAAAGTTTCCACGATTGTGAAAAAAAAATCGATTCACTAAACCAGATGATCGGTTCAGAGGTGCAGCACTTTGTGTGGATGTCTGGAGGGGTTTTAAAAACCTCACAATGAAAGTTTCCGCTGTGGAAATCACTTTGGGGAGTTGAAAACTCCCCAGACTGAAGTGGGCACTGTTTGCTTTGATGGGTGGCGGCCCGTTCACCAGATCGTGACTAAACCTGGGCAGACAGTACTCTGTGTGAAGAGGCTGGCCGCGGAGATTACAACCTCCATCTCTATTGATGGCTCATTATTACACAGTAATCACATAGACGTACTTTGTTGGCTCACACATTTTTTTTGTTCCATGATCTTTTTCATCCCCGTAAAAATAACACAAGGTTCAAATTCAACTGATCTCCGATGGTGATTATCAAAAGACGTCTTCGACTCGATCACAACCAGTCCTTGCAAAAGGCAATTATTTCAAATTCCAATAACAAATTACAAGCCTTGAATTTCGTCTATGGGAGAGAAAAACATTATGGTTGTTTCACAAAATGATTATCCTGTATGGGGGGGGGGGAACCAACAACCTTCAAGCAATGATGAATCATTTTTATTACTAATAAAATAAAAGAGAGAGAGAGAGAGAGAGAGAGAGAGAGAGAGAGAGAGAGAGAAAAAAAAAGGGAAATTTATTTCGTTACATGCAACAAGATAAATGATTGGTGTTGTAATACAATAAATACATACATACAAACGAACACGCAAAGTAAGTATAACGAACAAGAATTGATAATTTAAGATAAGATTTTCTTTTTTTCTTCTTTCACGGATTTGAATTGAAATTTTGATTGAAGAGATCATTATGAATGAGCACCATAAACAAGACAACGGAAGCAAATGCATATTTCCAGCCAAGATTGGCAACTAAATTAACTGACAATTATAAACCACGAAGAGAGTCAGTAAGGCCGTATCCGAATTGACGGCTGCGGCTGCGGCTGTTGCTAAGGGTGTTGCTAAGGGTGGCCTATGCTTCAATGCATGTTATCGTGGCAACCCAACCGTAGCCATAATCACAGCCGTAGCCGCCAATTCGGACAAGACCGAAGTTTGCTTTTTGTTTGTTTGCCTAAATTAAGTGACGTTTCATTCGTTTCAGCTATTAATTTCACACATTAAATTTACAGCACAACAACAATACATTATTATATAACACAAGAAAGAGATCATTACAAAATAAATAAATAAATAAAAAGATAAAATGATTCGTTAATTGTATACAGATTCATGTCCAATATGTTCCTTAATCTGATTCAATTTGAGTTGAACAATTCTCCAAGTTTGTTGTTGACGGTAACATAACTGTCTTCATTCCTTGCCAAATGCAGTGTCACGTGATGTAATAGATTGACTTTGGGAGCTCGGCAAAAAACCGCGAACCTCTTTTTTTGTATTGTCAATTTTGCTGTTAAAAGGATGTGTATAAATACAACATTGTAGGACGGAAAATTTTCACATTATTTTGCACATAACTTTGGGTCATGGTGGAAAACTTCCCTTTCAATATCTATTTCACGAAATAATATGGTTTTGAGAATAACAATTAGTTTTGATCTCTCGTGTCCAAACCTCAATGTTTGAAAGCAGCGACAACACTAATATTGTGTTTTTCGCCATTTTCTCGTAAGTCTGATAACCAATTGAGTTTAATCTGTCACACTTGTTATCTTATTTGTCCGGTCAAACAATTTGCGGAGACTTGTCTTTGACGCCATTACAAGTGATAGTCACGTGCTTGTGACAATTCCAAATGATATTTCAAGTCCAAAACTTTGAGCGTAAAAACTTACTTAGGCCTAAGGGAAACAAGTTGATTGAAAGCCAATCATAATTTTTAATGACATTAAAACTTAATCAGCAGCGGTTCCGTGGTGTAACGGTTAGCACTTTGGACTTTGAATCCAGCGATCCGAGTTCAAATCTCGGCGGGACCTTATTTTTTGGAGGGACTTAGCCAGCCTTTATTCGTTTTACCTAAAATTGCTGTTTTACGTTCCCCTACACGCTTTGATACAACATCCATTATAGGCATCTTTGGCAATCCGACGAATGAAATAATATAAAGTATGGTGAGGATCGTTGTGCTGTGTTGTTTGTTTGTTTCTTGGGGAGAGGGATGACTGCTTGTGTGATGGGGTGCCTGTTCGTTTGTTCGTTTTTTTCCTTTACAGATCAGCGGTTTACATAACAAGTTCATTTAATAAGTATGCACATATAAAGGTCACAGTCCAAAGTCCCACAGCGCCCTCTATCATTTCATCCTCGCCTGAAAAAAGAAGAAGGTGAAGATACAGTCTGCTTCGTTAAGCAAAGATTTATGCCGTAATAGCGAAAACAATCATTTTACCATGCCACGGACTTTTTTTCTGTTTCTTTATTTTGGGTGTACTTGCGAAAGAATCTGTGAAAAACACGATTTCATTTACTCATAGCGTTGCTACCATTGAACTGTGTTTCTGCCTCCATCACCGCTTAGCTTCTTGCTGAATCTTGCATGAAACAGCCGTTGACATAACCGTGGTGGGGGGCATCCCGATCACACACAGCAGTCACTTCATTTTGCTTCAGTGGAGAGTTCGATCGAGCGCCTCTCTGTAGTGAAGAGCACCAGAAACAGGTCCGCCTATGAGGCATCTTCACTTCGGTGTATTCAGGCTACATCGGAGCAAACACTGTCTCCGCTTTGCATCGGCTCTGGGGGGCACGTAGGACTTTCCCTTTTTTTATTATCGGAAAATCACTCCGGAGTTAAAGTGAGCTGGCACGGAGAGGAGAAGCAAAGATCCGTCCGGAGACCAAACTATGAAGCTCGGGTGAAAAGAGGAGAGTAAATGCTCTGTAAAGGGCGGGGGAACCGACCGTCAATATTGACTATACGACTCTGTAAACTGCATTATTTTGATCACATCGCCAGCACAGAGGATGACATCCAAACTGTCATTAAGCATTGAAACAAAATGCATCATCGCAGCTTTTTAACAAGGTAATAAGCGTTGTACAAAACAATTTTGTTATGTACGATTCAATCAATCTCGTTTATGAATGTATCAACTGACAACGTGCCCCATAAGCCTCGAGACAAGCACAAATAACTGCGCAGGTAGTTCGTCTGTGTCAGTTTTTATACTTCAACCAGAAAAGTCTGACAGGTAATTGCACTGTGGATTGTGTGGCTTGAAAGTACGTACATTGTTTGAACCCATACACCGTTGAACATTGACATTGATTGAGTTTTGCGTCGCTGAGTCTTATCATCAAACTGCATCAGTTCTCAAGACCTTACTGCATCTCGTGAGACTTTCTCCTCCTGTATTTTTTTCTCCGTGTTCCCTTTTCAAGGGATCTTTTATTTACACTGCTGCTGCATAATACAGGCTTTGAAGTGCAGTATTAAATCTCGTCAAATCTCAGAACGAAGTTCGCGTGAAGATTATCCGCGTAAAAATAGGCCGGTTTTGTTTTAATGTGTAGGGTTTGAACCGCTCAGACTCGCTGATTTTCGGTTATCATCGCACGTCCGTCGAACAACAACATACGAGCTGTGAATACGACACAGGCATTCAATCGGTAAATTGCTACCTGATTTACTTTAGAGGCAAGTGCACTTTCGATCACCCCCCCCCCCCGTACTCGGTCTCTGTTGAACTCCCAGCTGAGCCTGCTTTAGCTTCTCACATTGCAAAGTGAGTCGCAGTGGATTTGTTTCCACCAGCCGAACAAAAATCCTCCGGGTATTGTGTGCGTGATGACGTAACGGTGAAGGTTTAATTTGAGTTTGTAAGTAAAGACCAAAAATTCTTGCCATTTTAGAGGAATTATTGTCCAGCAGAAGTAAAAATGAAAGTAAGGTGTCCCACTTGGAAAGAATGTGGCCGAGTAGTTCATACTTTCATCTAGAGAACGGGAGGTTCCAAGTTCAAGTCCTTCGCGGTGTGAGTTTGGTTTCTTGTCTGCGTTAACAATACTTCTCTAAAGTCCATCTTGTTTTCACTGCGATGTCATTGATGACGGCAGGGGGAAAATAATGAACACAACAATGGACGCGACAACCGTCACTGCAACAATGGAACCATCAGGGACGCCCCCCGTGGTGGTAGTCTGGTCCGTTCTGCTGGTGATCTTAGCAGTGATATCCGTCATTGGTAACGTCGTGGTCTTAGGTACCCTCTGGCATGCCTGGACCAACGTTGGCGCCAAACCTGGGAACTTCTTAGCCTTTATGCTGGCCGTTGCCGACCTCCTCAACACCGTCATCAACCTCCCGTTGGTCATCGTTGGAGTTACCACCAGCCAGTGGCACGGCACCATCCCACTCCGTATGGCCCACTTCTTCTTTCTTATCTTACTCAGCGGTACCTCCAATATGATGCTTTGTGTGATCTCAATCAACCGGTACGCCGTGGTGGCCAAACCCAACACCAGCGAGAAGGTCGGGAGGGTGCGCGCCCGGAACCTGACCCTCTACGCCTGTAGTCACGCTCTAGGAGCGGCCGTCGTCTCCACCGCCATATGGGGAGCCTTGGACAGCACCGGTAGCGCTAACTCGCACAATTACGTCCCCCCTTACCCTAGCCAGGTGGTGAGCTACATTTTAGTGGTGGGTGTCCCCATGGCCATAATGACTGTCACCTACGTGCGTCTCTTCAAACGGGTCAAGATGAGGCTGAGAGCCGTAGGAGCTAAGAAATGTAACGTGGCTAGCACTGAATCTCACATTGCCAGCCAGTCAGTGGTCCAGGATGGGCCAAGTGTATTCGGTGCTGTCAAACCTCACAACATGATCCTCGCAAGACCCAACAAACAGTAAGTCAATTCAGTTTTCTAGAATGTTAGGTTTCTGCTACAATAAAAGCCACATCACACGTGTACAGGTAACCATCACTAAGACAATCACAAAGATGAACAACTTTCACACTTTAATTTATTAACGTAATGTCTTTGGAATACATTACGACACTAATGTGTCTTGTACTTTCGAAGTGCTCATTTTGCATTCAGCTCAGTTGCAGAGACGCAATGGTTTCCAACTCTTATGCAAAGTGGTGAAACAACTGTGACAGAACCGTCATACAAATAATGTTCAATTTTAGGCTTGTCCACGATGTCCAAATCTGTCTTGGCCTAGTACAGCGTATAGGCTTTGCCCTATTCCCGCTCGAAATCCTCGCCTAGAAACGGATTTGCAACTTTTGGATAAAATAATACACTCTGAATGAGCGTCTACGGCTGCGGTTGCGGCTTGGTCACCGCGTCATCATGCGTTAAAGCACACGACTGCCCTTGGCAACGCCCTTAGCAACAGCTGCAGTCGTAGCCGTAGCCAACTCGGGGTTGGACGCTCCCTACTTTTCAACATCTAAAATCAAACGCATATTTTTGTATCAGTTTTCTGAGGAAAGTTTCAACAAAACAAACCAAAGTCAGACATGCCTGCAAGAGCTCACTCCCTGCACATTTAACATTTTATTGGTGAACTATGTGAAATATAAAATAATAGTGCTTGGTTCACAGGGGAGGGGCAGGGGAGGGGTGTGGTGGGCGTTGGGGTGGGGGAAAGGGTGATACTTTAAATAGTTTTTAGTGAAAGAATACATCATCGGTGCCTGAAAGTCACTGCTGAACATTGCAATACCTTTATTGCAGTCTGATCTTTAAAATGTTAATTTTGTCCCGGGATTGTGTACGATTACATCACCTCGAGCAGCGACCCTTCAGCAAGACCCGATGATATCAAGCCTTTGCTCACAAAATCTTGCTAAGCGCTGACAAATCTTGCTTAGCAGAAACAGGTAACCAGCCAAAATTCCACACAGTTTGCATTTGGGCGACTGGTGCCCAACTCATTTTTTGGCTTGGCATACAAATCTGCTCAGCAGTGAACATATTTATGAAATTGGGCCCAGGTCACGGCCCCGTGAGTCTACTCGTTGGTTTAAATGAACGATGTTGAATATCATTGCCCAGGAAAAAGGAAATCACAAGTAAAAAACAAACAAAAAACACTCAGATTTCAATTTCGCAGCTCCCCTGTTATTAATCACTAAATGAAGACAGACACGATTTCCTATGGAGATCCTCACAGAATTCACAGGCAATTATTATCAATGCCTTTTGTCATCAAGGTGTGGAGATCAACTTTCATATTAACGGACGAAGACATCCTCGTCTTTTTGTGGCGTCATCGTAATATGAAACTCTCTTGTTTTGTCTGTCTGTCTGTCGGTTTTTGTTTTTGTGGCGCAGGAGTGGATTTGTCGTGTTAGAAAAAAAGTAGAAAGAAACAAAACCATAAAAATATCTGCCGAATCGAAAAAAGGTGGGGATTAACAGCACACAACTATATCTGTACAAATATCATGGGTTGAACATGGGTTTTTAAACCGATATTTTGAGATGTACGTATTGCTAATCTGGTTACAATACTTATTTCACCGTAGGTCTGTAGCCAGCCTCTGTCTGTACTACAGATATTTTCATGGTAAATTGTTCACTAGCATATCTAACGTGGTTCCTCTCAGGGTGTTGAGCGTGACGCAGGCTTACTGCATGTTTCAACTTAATCTATACTCTCTACAGCTATGCCGAGATGTGGATCAAAGAGCCATACTTAAATAGTTTTTCCCGCCATTTGGAACTCCTTGCCTGGTGCATATTTTCCTCCATCTTACAATCTTGCTTGAAGAGGGGGGAATCAAATCCTAACTCCATCCTCACTAAATTTGAACGTCTTGTTTTTCTTCTTTGTAACCCCTTGCAAAGAGTGGTTTTAAGTCGTGTTTATATAAGTCGTGTTAATAAGGGAGTTGCGTTTTAAAAATGCATTTCAGACAGCCAAATAGTTCAGGCGTGTGCAACTATCATTTTTCTCAAAGCCAACGAGCGGAACAACATTCTACGAGAAACGGTACTTGTGTTTAATCGTTAACGTAATTGGAGCAGTCAAGGACGACCGCCCCAGCGATATTATAATTTTGCTTATCAAATAAGTGGAGAGAAACACAGTCAAAATACTTAACCCCTGTCATTAATATTTAACTTCTTGATTTAATTTTTTAGGAGCGGGTAGTGTGGGCGTGGTTGATGAGGGAGGGAACAGTATAAAGTACGCACAATTGCACATCGCGGCAAATATGAACCGCTAGATCCGCCCAGTGAGATGACATGAATTGATACGAAAAACTGCTATTGGCATTTAGCCCTTTCTCGTGAAACATGCTAATAACATTCACGCATGCGCACATGCGCTAGTATGGTGGGCAAACGTCATAGAGTTGTGCACATTGATCTTTATTATATTGATAATATAATAGAGATCAATGGTTGTGCACTAGGCAGATCCACAAACGTGCATGCGTCACGCCACCATCAGGCCATCATCATCTTATCGTGTCCACACACGCACACAACCTTACAGATCGGGTTTGTGGGGTCCTGCGATTGTTGTTCTATTATTCCCTTTTCTAAAGAATTCTCTTGTGGGGTCCATTGTTCCATTGTTGAAACTACCCCACAAGGGTACTCTCGCAAGCCCATGAGTGTTTCAGCCAGACCTGAGTACAGTCTTTGGCACTTTCATTTAAAGGAAAGATATATACGTTTGGTATTTTTTTTTACCACTCTTAAAATTAATGGCAATATAAACTCATTAGTTAGAAGCCTACAGTAGCAGCTTTCGATAGTAAAAAAAGTCTTTTGAGAAACATCTTACTTCGAAGTGATGTGGTTATCTAAAAATATTTTTACAGGTTTATCCGTTTTTATGACCCCAAATTTGAATCTTAGAAGTGTTGCTGTCAGAAACGTTTTTCAGATTGTGTATTCCCATTACGGATTAGTCTTCCTGCGTGGACATATTCGCTTCGGATTTTCGGTGATATCTCAAAAAGGACATATCAGAGGTTAGACGTATTGTATACACAGTATCTACATTTATACAGCATGAACACAATAGAAGGTTCCACAAAACCAAAGGTGTACTTTGCCTTTAATTTATTTAGGTCTCCAGCCTGGAGCTATAAAAAAGATCAACCTCATACATAAAGGCGCGATGTTCCACATGTCTGCCCGCCAGGAGTGTTACGCACGCGCGATGTGCAATTTTACATTATGTTCACGGGAAGGGAGTAAATACGTTAAATGTGGGCCAATACGTACACGCCTTTTAAACTGTGTCCGAACCAAGTGACTTTGGTCACGACTTATGGCCGTTGGCTGAAACGACAACGTTGAAGAATAGGGCTTTTCTGGGTTCCGGCCATAGCCATCACTGCCGAAGCCAATATAATTCAGTCACGACGTCGTGCTTGCTTACGAACCTCTGCGACACCGAACAATTAATCAGAGACTCGGTCAAAAAATATGGAATCCGTGTCCTAGTTGGCCTACTGACGGGTGCCAGTGTAGACATTTACATGTGGGGACTAACATCCCGCCACAATCGTTAGCAGGTGTGTTTGCTTTTAGGGGATTGCTTTTAAGTTCTCAAATAATATTTTAAACTTCAATTAACATTTTTATTGTGTCTTAACCGCAGTGTGGAAATACGAAAAAATTTGTGTGACCCGGTGTCATGCCAAAAAGTGTCCGCTGCCAAATACTGTCCGCTCATTAGCATATTGCGATCTGATTGGTCATGCGTCTATGACGTCACATTGTTTACGGAAGCTTGCTAAATAGTGTCCGTGGTTAGCGTGTCAACATTGCGTGCCTTGCTTCTCAGCTGACAGGACGTTAACAATTTTGTTTGAACGCTTTCTTTAATGTATTTGATTATAAATATTCGTAACATTTAACATTAAGCACTTTCACATTTCGGTTGTTTTTTTTAAATCAGCACTTTTTACTCAAGTAAAATACTAATCTTTACCTACTTTTGAGATTGAGTGTTCGTCTGTGCATGGAGGAAGTTTTATTTCCTTCCTCCATGGTCTGTGTTAGTGTTTGATATATTTTTTTATTAGAAATACCAGTGTCCGCTAACTCCCCGCCAGCTACTGTCCGTTCCAGCCCAAAAATGTCGACTTAACTCCCCAAATACTGACCGTAATCTCTGCCAAATACTGTCCGTAATCTACCAAATACTCACCTGTCCGTGATGTGCAGCAATACGTGAATTGCAGCACACATGCGCCCGGACATTATTTAGCAGCGGACAGTATTTGGCACGTAATACGTGCCAAATAGTGTCCGGCGTCCACTGCGCATGCTCAGCGGACAGTATTTGGCAGCGGACACTTTTTGGCATGACACCGGGGTGGAAACGTTTTTTTTAAACTTTTCTGATTATGATGCAAATTGTATGTATTTTTTACCTGATAAAATGATCTGAAACATGGAGAGGAACAAGCGACATATTTACTTTCAGGTTGAGTCCTCTGTGAATGCATAACATCCTGTCTGTGAGGGCGCTACAACTTGGTAAAATTAACATTACAAAGAAAGTGGTAAAAAGTATAAACGCTGGTGAATAGATGTATGGACGGCATAATGAACAACAAATGAGGGGTGTTTTAACCGTCACATGAGTAAGAGGGGAAAAAATGAAAGAAAATTCAAAATAAATAGAAAACTGTTTGGTTTGGACATCATCGAACTAGATTTCACCTTTGACATAATTGGCGTCCATATTCCAATATGGCTTCCAATCGCTGTTCAACTTAATATGTACATTAGGTAACTTGAAATGTATTCCATGACATGACGTGACTCTGTGACCGCTTTGAAATGTGTTCCCATAGGAAACAGCTATTAACCCTCATTTTGGTGCAGCCAATTACAATTAAGCAGGAATCGAACCGAGACTGGAAAGGCATTTAGTCTGGCCTCTTTTTGATTTTATTGAAAAGCGGTAAAAGATGGTGCAGTAAAATTAGTAGTACAAGTTGCTTAAAAAACAAAACAAAACAACAAACAAACTAATAACAGGTATATTTATGTGCTGTGTCGGCCACACTCCCTTTAAAATTGTAATTCCCCCAAATTCACAAGACGAATACATTTCCAATTGACCTTGTTTGATAACATGACTTGAGCTGTCCATTTTGGAGCTGCCGTCTGCTTGATTGACGAGTGTAATTTCTTCGCTGTCGGGATGACTCTGCGGTGTATGTCCCTGTGCGGGGCATCAACGATTACCCTCGAGTCAGCAACGATTTGTAATAACACAGTAACAAATATAACAAAGTCCAATCTTAAATTTATTTAATAAAATTAGTACTCCAAAAGAAAATACAAATATCTCTGCAAGTAGGCCTACATGTTCACCTTATTAGAGAGCATCCCCATCAGGCCTAATGTTTTTTTCGGGAAATGGGACATAAACAAAGTAGCCTTGACTCGAGGCGCTCCCTCTTGTAGGCAAGTAAAAGTGTTATTGCAGACAGCAACGTATTCGCCGAGGTTGATTTGGTTTGCATGGAAATCAATCCATGCACGATAGATCAGCTTCTTACTGAATCAAAGAGTAGCGTTTTGAAAGAAGACTACACAACAAACGAGGAGATCTTTTGTAATTTTCGATGTTCCATCCTGGACACCACACCGTGGGGCGTGTCTGTGGATTACTATACTAATTCAGCAATCATTGTTTCGACCTTCAAGTTTAACGAGACTTTTAATGATCTAATTGGCCTGATTTGAATAACGGAGTCGTAAAACACCGTAGGAGGCAATTTACCAGCCTCTCCAGCCAATTCAATCGTTCCAAGGAAGTATATGTTTCATCTACGAACCAAGCGTTCACCCTGGTTCTCTGTTAATAGAGATGGCCTCCATATAGTGGATTATTTCACAAAATCCGAGTTTACTATTTTGCAGAACGTTTATAGTATTTTCCAGTCTCAGAAACCGTAGGATAGATTTACGGTAAAAAATATACAAATAGTAAATGTTTCTGAGCGCAATGGTTGAATTGAGTTGAAATATGGAATGTTCCATTCAACGAAGCCAAATGGAATGGACTTTCACAAAACGTTTACAAAGTTTATGTGTTCTCTTTGGTTGTCATTTTAGATTTCTATAAGACCGAAGCGTCTTGACGCAGGTCTCCCCGTCACAAACACCCACACATCAAACAGTCTTTTGCTGTATTATGCAAGCATCGCAAAAGACGGTCATTTAATAATATTATAAGTCTACACAGGGAGAAAGAATTTATTCTATATCTTATTTCGGTCAAGGCTGAAAGCGGCTAGTCGCAAATTGCTTCTGGAGACATATTTATCAAGCCATTATGTACAGCATCCCAAGAACGGATATCAATGTTATTGTGTATATCTCAATGGTATAAGCAATGCAGTCTGTTCGTTTCGTGGGAACGGTTGTTTACAAGCTGGTATCCCTCAATTATTATAAATACGTCCTGGGAATGGGCACCAACCATCTCCGGTACTGCTGAGGAGAGATCGACATACGAGAACCCGTATACAGACAATACATGTCTTGTTCCCTCGTACGTCGGCGGTGCAAAACGTCAGTCAATTCTCGTTTTTCCACGAAGGAACCAGCCTATTTTTCCACTTTCAAGATGCAGTTTGGTTCAATTGATTAATGCGAGAGAACAACGAAGTTGTCTGTAGATGACTATTACTTCATGTCAATAGCAAATATTTGCGACACCGCAAATATTTGCAGGGACTTTTTCAATTATTTGCTACATCAAAATTTGCAAAGATATTTGGCGATGTGCGATGTAGCCCTTTGGGTCCACTGTTTACAAACGCATGCTCCTTCACATAATGTACGTTTCTTTGAGGCAATCAACCTTGGTTTGTTACCATATTGAAGACGCACAAAATGATGTCGTCGCTTCTCGGTCGGATGAATCTACCTTTAGTATAGCGCATTATGAAATGCACAACTGCCAAAAGAAAAGCCTCAACAGTCCCGATTTTCTAGAGCTAAACATTGAATTATAAAACTGTATTGTATTTCATTCGAACACTGATAATTCAAATATGCTTTTATAATACACTTCTAATAAATGGTGCTGTCTCAGAAACCACAACATGTACAATTCGAGTTAAAGTTTGCACAATAATTCCGTCAACGCAGACCTTCAAATTGATAGAAAGTGTTCCCGGACTCTAAACAGAGATGCGCAGGCCTTTTACTTTGCCAATTTGATTTCGGTTCTTCAAAAGGTTTACACTGACAAAAGATTGAAAGGGAGATCCCAAATCTCTAGAGAGTCCAGATGCAACGATGGGCTTTTTTTTTATACTCACACTGCTGATTTATCATCTTGTCTATACTTAATTTAATTTCTGGATATGAAGTGGTTTTGTGTAAATTGTCCAAGGCGATCGACGCCGTGTTGTAAATGGGTCCATCAATCCATTGCTTTTACGACGCAACAAGGCTCTATATACAGATCACGCAGCGATCACGTGTACGGTCAGACCAGTATGGGGATGTTGTGGTTCGACTTGGGGGGGGGGGGGGGGTCAGGTGTCAGTTGGGGTGGGTGAGGTTGAAGAAAAAACATGTATGCGTGTTGCTCAAAAGTTGCTCCAAAAGGTATCGTACTTCTGGTGTGGTGAATCAATCCAAATACCTGGGAATGAATGGGTGGTACGAGGTTGTTAGAATGGTACAGGGGAATGAAGAAACGTCACGATTGCGACCACACTTTAAAATAGCGCCTACCGGTTTCAGTGTAAACTTTGTATTCTAATAGTGTTTGTGAATCGACGCTCCAAAATGTAATATTGGAGTTCAATAATGGATAATCAATGGACGCTTCGCAGCGTCGCTCCCCAAATAACCGTCCCCGCCCGTTTGTCCAAACGAGGCAAAGTCGTGTGACGGCGGACAAGGTTGGTGTCTGTATGGACTCTGCCACATTGCTTAGAAGTGAGGGCTTGTTAAAGAATTTAAAGACTGTTTGGTGGACGAGTTCCCGTGTTTATTTAGTTTTTATTGTAAACAAACTTCTAAGGACAAGGATCTATGTGAGAGTTAAATAAAACACAAATATTGAACGTCTTTCGTTGATGCATTGTCGCAGAATATGTAGTCCCTCAGTGAAATCTGGCTTTTCCATTTCATTTGGCTTTGCCTCGTGAAAATGCAATAGTCCAGGCTATACACATCTTGATACATGTACACTACCCTCTGCCATATGCAAACCGTATCGAAATGCCATGTAAATCACCTGTTAAAGATATAGATCCAATTTGACCCCAAATAAGATTTAAAAAAAAACATTCCTTTTTTAGAATAGATTCAAAAAAGTTATATAAGCTTTCATTTAAGGTACCCTTATTCTGGACACGGCACTTTTTCTAATGGATTAGTCAATAAAAAAAGTAAAAACCAATTATCTTATTCACACAAAATCTTCAGATTTGGATGCTTACATTCTGACAACAGTACTGTAGCTCCGCTTGGGCTTCTCTTTAAAAATGACTCAAAGAAATTTATGACAGGACTAATAACGAGTGTGTACGATCAGACAACGTAATCGGACTGCACTTATAAACAGTGTTTTACGATCCAGCACCGTGACCTGATCGACTCTTATTACTTACAACGCAATTTCACCCAAAAGATATCAGTCATAGCATGTATCAGCAATACGCTCGTGGTTTTCAAAATAGAATTACTGATTTTCCCCAACCAGCCGGAATGAAATCCATCGTCCAATTCTGAGTGGGTGAAGCACATTTTTCCATCGAATGATTTCCGCTGAGTCTCGACAGCATTGGAACATTACGCCAATTAGCGCGCTGATATTTTACAATTGAATGGTTTACTGTTCCAATAACGATTTCCTTCGGAACGGCAGACTCAGCGCTGACACTAAGGGTAAAATTTTAGGGGGCACATGGGAGGCTCACCATTTTTTTAAGGGGGAAACTTCTTGCCAATTTCCACTTGCATTTCTCGTAAACAATCCCATTTTCAGCGCTCTTGTTATGCCATTTACTATTTTATAGCATAATCTGACGTGAGTGTAAAAACAAAAACATGTGATGTCTTCGTGTAAATGGAAAACTTATTTTAAAAACATTGAAACTACCTCATTAAAACTTATAAAGTGTAACATTTTACTCTGGTAATTTTAATCGAAAAAGTACAGATTTCAAATGGGGGCACGGACATTAATCGGGGGAGGGGGCACGTGCCCCCTTAGTTTCGCCACTACACAAACCTCGAACCCCCAAAGTCACGGAAATACACCTTGATTGAAACTTGAAAAAACTGAGAACAGATTTTTTTTTTTTTTTTTAGTGTATGACGGTAGAGGGTTATTCCGTGTCAATTGTTGTTTTGCATCTCTTGGGATCGGTTCCATTCCATGCTCATCAGAGCCAGGGCCAAATTTCATGGAGATGCTTAACCACAAAAAGTAGCCAGACACAACAAAATTGCATGGTGACAAGAATAAGGTAACTAGCTAATTTACCTTTTTACATGTTGGCCTACTATTAAGTGACTGGTATCCTACTCATTTTGTTGGTTTACAGAAAAAATTGTAAAGGAATCTACTTACGCAGCTCTATGAAATTGGCCCCCATAGGTTCGAATCCAACTTCGAACCCCGAGAGCCCTACGTGGCACGGGCCAACTCATGCCCAGGAGTTTTCATACAATTTTTGAATGCGCTTTACCGAAACATTTTACTCATGCGCCTTGAATCAATTGGGCCAAGTCAATTCAAAGTGTTGTTAATATGATAACCTCATACAACAATCTATTGATGAATTATCGTCAAATATGAATTATTCCCGTCCACTGTCCTGCTGGATTTACTCGCATCTACCTAGCCCAGTGACATCAATCATATTAAAGGCAAACTGGTGAATAAAACTGTTGCCATAGAAACGAGTTCTCATCCTTTCACTAACCAGGCGCTTTGTCTGTTTTTATAGTCAACTCATCTTCAAACGGACCGACGTAGACCTGGCGTGTATTGTGAACAGATCTACCCAAAAGGGGCATTGGAGAATGTTCCCCGTCGTTTGTAGGCCACAAATTCAAACTGACAACTCAGAATTGCAAATTATTTTGCAAAAAAACACAAAAAAACCCATGTGATACACTGATGTTCTACTAAGATGAGTTGTGTCCAAGGAAATGCACAGGAAAAAACAATCATAGCATTAAGTAGAAGTAGAATTTGAAACTTTGCATTGTGTGTAGAATCAATCTACTACATTTACGGGAAGACGTGCACGTACATGGTGAAGACAATCAGTCGAAACGTTGAGTTTGTTACACCACCGATTCTTTTCAGTGCAACCACAACAAATTGATATAGATTTCATGCTCATGTGTTACCAACTATGTGAAGACTCAAACCTGACCTGTGAGGACAATATAAGAAATAAGAAAACATTTCGAATCCGTTAGGACAGATTCTCAATCCTTTATTACGGATTCACTATCCGTTATTACGGACTTACAATCCGTTATTACTGATTCACAGTCCGTTATTACTGATTCACAATCTGTTAATCGGATTCACAATCCGTTATTACGGATTCACAATCTACTATTACGGATTCACAATTCATTATTATGGATTCACAATCTATTGTTTCAGATTCACGATCCGTTACTGCTGATTCACAATCCGTTATTACGAATTCACAACCCGTAATTACTAATGCATTTAAAGGGGAGGGTGCTCGAGGGCGCTATTTGGAGGTCGCCATGCCTGGTTGTATGATAACTGTGGCAAGTGTTACAGTGATGCAACGGAATCGAAGGGCTTTCGTAAATTGCTTTCTGTAATAATACTGTAAACTACAAGTACGGCCTGTTTACATCACACTTATGACAAAACATCACAATCTTCAGCCATGAAATGGCAAAATGTTATAGTCAATTTTGAAACCGTAAAAGACCTGAGTAATAAGAGAATACCCACGATCCGCACGCTTCCATTAACCCAGCGAGAAAGAAACAAAGTCCCAAGGATGGCTTTAGAAACACATTTATCTCTAGGCTTGAATTAGATACAACAAATTATCACATTCCGAGCATTCTTTGAAAACTATACGTTTTGGGGGCTTGAATTATCTTTGTATGATCCAGTGAAAGCAGCGAATCTGTAAGAATGTTTTTTTGTTTGTTTGAAGTGTTCAAGATCAGAACGTCTACTCTACAGTTTCTTCATTCCTTTATTCTCCTGTTCATTATAACATGCAACTTTTCGTTTTTGTTTTTGTTTTCAAATAGTTTGTATTGACCATTATTCATCTAAGTTGTCTGGCCGACGATAACGGTTTTTACATGTTGAAGTACTTTAGGAAGCTTAAATCAAATTCCACTTTTTAGTGTTTTTGTAATGTTTTATTGAACTAAAAACATGATGTGTCTGGATGCAAACTAACACGGGTTAATTGGTCACAGTTAACCAAATACTAATTCAATTGGCGTCATCCATTTTGGATGTATTTCGAATGCCTAACTTTGGAGAGCAAAACTTCCACAATATCGGTATGATTTTCCCGCCCAAACAAAACAAGATCTCTGAGCTTTTAGCAAAAGGGTTGCACTTGCATGCTCGCTAGAGTGTTGTGGTTCAAAGCGTTGAAACCACGGGATTTTTTTAGGGGGTTACAAGGGGGTGCACCATTTTTCGGGGGGGGGGGCACTTCTTGCCAAATAATTTGTAGTTTCTGTTAGCATTTCTCAAGCCCCTTTTCAGCGATCTTGTTATGCATTTTACTATTTTTATAAGGTAATGTTACGTGATTGTAAAAGCAAAAACATTGCGTGTCAAGAAAAAATAGTAGTAACAATATTAAAAGTACTAGACACACAAGCACAAACAGAAATCGAAACAAGAACGAACGTACAGACTAAAATAAGATAACAAATCAAAACAGATGCCTTGCAAGAAAAACAATTTGCAAAAGAAGAATATAGCTTTCAAACATGGAAAGTGACAGCTCATTTTTAGTGAAAAGTCAAATGTATTATACTATTCTTATGCGAGTGCGATAACAGCAATGATTATGGGGTCGCATTTTACGTTCACCGCGAGAGACACTCTACGTATACAGGCGGCTTTCGGACACGATTGCGATTTCAAATCATACGCGAGTTGCTCATCTGCTCGTGGGGAGTTTTGTTGCCATGGTAACCGATGATTTTTGTGTCTCTTGAATGTCGAGAGACATGTAGGGGAGAAGAAGGCACTGTGTCGCGCTTGAGGTCACCGAGTTAACAATAATAATTGGGGGAAAAAGACCTCGGTTTAAGGTGAAATTTTAAGTGGAAATCTGCGATGTAGGGAACAGGTTGAACTCGCTAGTGTTTAAAGGGAATGTATACGTTTTTTTATTTATTTATTTATTTATTGTAAATCTTTAGACATATACACAATGATTACAAGTTGGACAGGGGCTGTCAAGGTTTGATAATCACTCTAAAAAATAATGGCAATACATACAAACTTAGAATTAAGTACAGCGGCTTTCGATAGTATAAAGCATTTTGAGAAACATTTCAATTCAAAATAATGTGGTTATGGAAAAATTTGAATCTGAGAAACGTTTCTCAGATTGTACATTCCTATTAGGGATTATTTGTCCTGTGTGTACATATTCGCTCCGGATTTTCGCCGATATCTCAAAAACGCGACAGGTTAGTTTTATTGTATATATTATCTACACTTTTAGTATTGAAACAATCGAACGGTTCCAAAATCCAAATGTATACTTTGCCTATATTGTATGCTTTACTAACTTGTTTAGTTTCCTGTAGATTATATGATTGTATTTATTTGGTTCTGTACTTGATGTGAGAAGAAATAAATGGAGCAGCATAGCTTCCTACTAAAAAACAAAGAAGAGTACTTTACCAATTCGCCCTGTGTATAACAAGTGCATTATTACGATGGACCCTAAAACGACCATAACATAATGCTCTGTATTCCTACGATAAATTATTACGCGCGAATCGTAATCATGAGTGCAAGTTTTTGCTAATTTAAACTATTTATAATTTAAATTTTCATTACAGGGTGATTGCAATTTAGATCAAGTGAGACAACAAAAATTTGACCACAATATATGTTTACACTTCTCCAGCATAACTATTCCTTTCATATTGATAGCGCTTTATATTATTTAAAAACAACATTGTGATAACAAGCCGTAAATGAAGCATGACGTCGACTGTGCCAGCGTGGGCTTCCAACAACTTGAGGGCAAATTGCAGATTAAGCGACCGTTAGGAAATAGCATCGATTGTAAGCCTCCAAAGTACATTCCAAAGTACATTGTAAATACAAGCCAAAACTGTGTAGCTTGCGTCTATGGATCTTTTGAATTCTCAGGGGAAAAAGAGATTATGAAACAATGGAAAGTGCATGTGTTTTCCCCCTAGGGGAAAACTTGAATTCAATTAAACATACATCCTCTTGCAGGCTACAACACTAATAACAAAGAAGATCAACCACATTAATGATTACAGAGAGTAGAGAACATGTCCCATTGTCATGTGTGATGCAAATGAATTTTTCTAAGTTGAAAGTACCGTTTCAGCTCTTTTTTTTACGATATAAAAGATGGTTTACTGCCGTTCACATCTTGCACACACGGTGCACGGGATGAGCAGTAGAGCAACTTCGCTCGCCCCACCGGTCTCGTCTTTTGGATGAGGTGCGCCTGTGGGACCGAGCGAAATGGGCAACCTTCTTTTGACTGAGGGCGCCCTACTCAAAGTGACGTCATTTGCACCAGGTCTATAAGACAGGAGGGTTATCAGAAATCTCGTCATGTTGGAAACTGGATTTACATATTTTTTGTATTTTCTATAGTGTACTCGTTTTCCAATAGTGTTTTCTTTTGTACTGTTAATGTTGTTGTTGTTGCTGCTGCTGTTGTTTTGGGGTTTTGTTTTGCATGGAGCAATATCAAGTCAAAAGGGTTAGTTTTTATGGTTGGAGGACGGGAAGAAATGGAATGGGTGGGGAAATCAGATCACAGGGTTGGAACTGTACCTTCAATTCATGTGCCACACTCGAAAGTGTTAGCCAACCTCGTTTATGTTACCCGTACACAAACAAAATGTATTTACATTGGACACAGCTAGGGGATCCACATAGCTGCCACAATACCATACAGAACGAGTGAAAATTGAACAAGTTTAACAATATTCACGCGGTGTTGATACATATTTCGTTTAATACGGAATTAATTGTGTTTTTCTTGTTTCCGTGTAAAGTGATTAAGAAGTCTGCTTAACTTATGAATAACTTTAATTCCTTTTTGTTCTCTCTATCAGCCCAACTCGACACGCTGATCTCCGGACTGCCATCACCCTGTTGATCCTCCTCGGTATCTTCGTGCTCTGCTGGACTCCCATCGTAGTCCTCAGTCTCCTAGTCAGCTTTCAAGACGTCAACGACGCCCCCAACTACCTGACAGCCGCCGCTGCTATCGTCTTTGTCATCCCGGCGTGCAACCCTCTAGTGTACTCCATGCGTAACGCGCAGTTCAGAGCCGCAGCCAGGGACTTTCTGGTGACCACACGCGAGAGACTGCCCTCCCCGTGCTGTCGACGCGGGAAGCAGGAGGCGTCTGACACGGCCAGAGGAGAAGCTAACCAAGAAGTCGTTGGGTGAATGCGTATTATACACAGAACTGAATTCACACATTAGGCCTAACCTAACAGAGGAACTGCGTTCTGGAATAGGGACCAGTGTTTGTGTAAATTTGTACACGGTCTCACACCACTAACGGGGAATATTGTACAGCTAACACGTTATAATTTTGCGTAATCACGTACACCTCCGTACACAATGACTGTGTGCATGCACAAACCCACAACTGCATACATGTATTTGGGGGAAAAAATCACGATGTTCTCACACGCAAATGCGTTCACGGTTTCGTTATTTTGTATCTTCACAAAAACCGTTAAACGGTATCGTACAAAAGTATTATGCGGAGCATGGAACATTTTCGATCAAGGACCAATGGTTAACAAGTGGTTGGTTCGTGACGTATGAAGCGCATGCGCACTGAAGTTGAAGTACAAACGACTCTTGTCATGTCAATAAGACATAATAATAATAATAATAATAATTTATTTTTAATATAGCGTCTCACATAAAAAATCTCAAAACGCTGTACAGACAGTACAAGACAACGAGTTAATGACGGTGGCTAGTTAACTAGCTACGGTTTTGGTGGTCTTTTCATAGGTGAAAGTGACAAGGACGATTTGCGCAACATATCAGCATGTCAATGTGTGTCCCAGACGACTGTGGACGACACGCACCAGTTTATAACGAGCTCTTTAATTAATTGAGTTATGTTGTTGCGAAAGTTGGTGAAATCACGTCTACGAGATACATAAAAAGAAAAAGAAAAAAAAACCACGTAAAACGACCATAACATAATGTTATTTACAATCCCATGGGCACTGATTACTTGCAAATTGTAAAGAGTCCAGGTTTTAATTTTAAGTTATCATTTCATTACAGGATGACTGTAATTCAGATCAAAAGTGAGACAACACAAATCTGACACAAATATATTTTTTTCCAGCCCTCAAGCCTACAATTCCTTTCATATTGATAGCACATAATATTATTACAAATAATATTATGATAATAATCAGCCATACAGGGCGCATGGCATAGACTGTGCAATCGTGAGCTTCAAACAACTTGAGGGCAAACTCATCTTGTTTGCAAGACTGACCGACTTAGAAAATGGCATCAGGTGAGCAAGGTACAATATGTTAATAGCCTGTGTTGCTCGAGTCTGTTATGAACCTTACGCATAGACCCCTTGCATATGACGTCACAAGACACAAACGGCGCCCTCATCGACACTGTTAATTTTAACAAGTTATACAAGGGTTGTGCCCAGGGAGCCTAATAAAGCTGGCTTCCTCACTTCGCTCCCCGAACATCGCGGGGAAAAGGGGGGAAACAGAAAGAAAAACAAATTGCTCGCTCAGAGCTTGTGATAATAAAAGCAAAATCAAACAAATTTGCCCCTTTTCGTCCAATATAACTTAATAATAATATACGACAGCCTACAATCCCTTTCTTTGCACAATTCAAAAAAGACAAATAGATTTGTGTTTACTCTGATCAAAGCAAATTCACAAGAGAGTTTTATACATCCAGCGGTAAACTTATTATGAGATGGTAGGCCCAGTGTTGACCTTTATTTTGTTGATGTGCAGCTTTTTGGCATTTTAGTACCGCAGTGGTTTTTTGTGTATGTTTAGTGTTAAACGTATAAAAAAAAAATTAATAAAGACTTCACAAACAAAAACACGATACGGTGCTTATCTTTTTAATTAATTCAAAGTTGAAAAGTGTGTGCTTGCTTGCCAGTCATTGTAACAATGTTTTGCACTTTGTACCACTAAAACGTAAAATTCGTATTTTGTATTCTATGTGGTGACACACCAACTAATGTCAAAAAAATGATAACAACGAATACATTAAACGTAAGATTAACTTTTCCCTTTGGTTAAGTATGATGTGGGAAACATTTCCCGATCTCTTGATATGTGTGGTGTATTATAATAAATTTGCGTTTTAAAGGCAAAGTATACCTTTGTTTTTGGAACCGTTCGATTGTTTTAATCCTATATAAATGTAGATGTATACAATACAACTAACCTGTGAAAAATTCATTTAAAAAAGTCGCGTTTTTGAGATATCGCCGAAAATCCGGTGCAAATGTCCACGCAGGAAGAAATTTCTAATAGAGAGACACAAACTGACAAACGTATCTGACAGTAACATTTCTCAGATTCAAATTTTAGGGCATAAAAACTGATATCTTTTTACTTAACCTCGTTACTTCAAAGTGAAATGTTTCTCAAAATCCTTTATACTATCGAAAGCTGCTGTATCGAAAGCTGCTGTAGGCTTCTTAAAAATATAGTTAAGAAATAGCTGCTCCTAACAAAACACCAGCGTTTTCTATATTTTTGGCTTCTCCATATTCTAAACAAGTAATGTTTTAATGCTCAAGAAATTTGCTCTTTTTTCAGTAAATCCCACAAAAATTGTATAAAATGCAAAATAAATAACATTCCTAAACTATCTCAAAATGTATAGTTTTTATAAAACGGTTTTCATCGTTCGGGTCAACACAGTTATAGCACTGTATGATTTTGGATGATATTTGTGCCCAAAATAATTTAAGATTGTGTTTATTTCTGTAAAATAAAATATTTATGACATCATTTATTTGTACGGACAAGTTGAGTTTCGGTTACTTATCAACGATGCCATTTTTGTCATCTCACCCCCCCCGTAGACCCGTGTTGTTTCTTGAAGTGTATCCCCTCATGTCGTCCCATGAATGAATGATGAGTGCGTACCCCGTGTTTTGTCACATTGATCACGCACCGGGATCAAATCCCGCAATTTAATTTCCATTGATGTACACTGGACAGGAGGAATTCATCAAGGTGGTTGAATGGCTGCCATCTGATGCTATAGCCACTGATCAATCTACCCGGTCGATCTCGCCTCGTTGTTACTCTTCTTCAATAATATTTACGTAAGGTATACTCGTCATGATACAGTCTCGTCTTCGTTGATCGGAGACAGATTTAGCACAAAAATTGTTAAATCGTAGGCTACTTAATAACATACCGTACGTGGTTATTTCCACTACTGTAAAAATCAATAATCACAATCCTCACAGAGATAGTCTTGCTGCTACTATTTTAAAATAGTAGTATCTCTATCAAATGTTTTGGCCTTTTGTTGTTCCCTGTTGCTCGTGTTTCAATTATTCTCTTCAGCCAGCCCACATCTCCTGTAATTCAGTCAAATGGCCTATTGTTTTTAAATCCACCCCGTTGGCTTTAACTGGGACTGTGCCTGCATGCAAAGTGCGTCACTGATCGTATTTTTAAACAGTCATGCAGAGCAAGTATTATTTCATATAGTGATGGGCCTACAACTCATAAATGCGGCCACCCATCTTTGGTTCAAAGTCAAGTAATACAATTCTGTAATTAGCCACCCATCACTGCATGTAGATGCAGTTTATAATAATAACACTCACGTCATCATGACGTTGAGAGACGCTTGCATCAACATGGCCGCGAGTTACCCGTTTTACCGCAATGAAGGAGGGACGAAACACGGCCTGGATCACACGAGATTGCCCACGACTCTAACAAAAACAATCACGTCCCGTGCATCAAGTTGCTACCATCGTCCGTCATCCACGTTGTAAGTATACAGAGGAATTAGTCGCAATACCGTACCGCGGCGACGGAATCTGTAAAGGGTATAAATAATTCACTTCGCCTTGTGAGGTGAGAATTTGAACATGCTCTAGAATTGGCGGGGGTTATGGGTTCGAATCCCATCCGAGTAGTATGCCTGTTGATCCCCCCCGCACCACAAGACCAATAAACCCACTAGAGTGTGCATCGGTAAAAGGGTAAAACCAACACCAGTATATTCTTCACCCCGATGCAAAATTATTACATAATTATATTAAAAATATCCATCATGTGACGTTTTCCCGCCCATTTTACTTGGACATGAATCATGAATTTCATGTACTATTCCATTCCAAATCTACGGCCGTGTCCAAATTGGCGGCTACGGCTACGGCTGGGTAGCCGCTTCATCTTGCGGCGTTGAAGTATATAGGACGTCCTTAGCAACACTCTTAGCAACAGTCGTAGCCGTGCTGTAGCTGTCGGATAAGGCCTTGGAACCGGTATTTTTTTAAGTTGAATCTCCCCCATGAAGAAAAACACATTAATCAAGCAGAGCCAATGAAACAGTCTGGACCTGATAGCATTGTGCTTTAATAATTATTTGCTCATAAAAAGGATTCTCAGCGAATCAGTCATCGATGCATAACTCACAGACAAACAAATCTTTTTAGTCCCAGTTACTGGCTTCGGAGTAATACATTACAACTGCATAAAAAAACCCACCGTAACTCCTTTTTGCAAAATGATTGCAATATTTATTCTCATTTTGTGCTCAAATCTAACAATGCAAGTCGTCTATTTATTTCCTACATTTTCACTGACGTTTCCTACTTGATGTTTGTATGGGTTGCACGAATTGGCTTTCCCGTTGACAGCCCATTTTGACATGGTGGCACGAACTTCC
This sequence comes from Pisaster brevispinus, assembly GCA_023634235.1. Classification (NCBI taxonomy): domain Eukaryota; kingdom Metazoa; phylum Echinodermata; class Asteroidea; order Forcipulatida; family Asteriidae; genus Pisaster; species Pisaster brevispinus. The sequence goes on from JAMKCF010000022.1 coordinate 923,323, forward strand.
AGCTTAATCAAGCCTCGTCTGAGACACGCGACGGCTGTTGCGTGTGTTTGTTTGTCTTTTACTGTACATAGATTGAGCAGTTGCATGCAATGCTATAATTTTCAAATGACTGCCTGTATTTTTGGAAAGGATACACTTCTTAAACTTGCACGACCAAATTTTCGCCGAAAAATTGATTGCCTGAATGAATTTTGATAAATGTTTAAAAACGAAAAAGATACAGTAACTTTCGCATAATTGTGCCATGCACAATGCACAAAATTACATGTACATGTACCATGCATGATTGTGGATGGCTGTCTGACGTCAGATAATGTCAAGATCCCGACCATAATTCATTTTTTAGCTTTTAACTAACTATCCTTTATCATTGGTGAATTTTTCGTGCAACAGCTGAACTGGAAGCTAACACCCTTCCCGAATCTAGAAAAAAAGCTAGTTAGAATTAAGACCTAAAATTTCAACTCGGCTAGAAATCGGTCCTTGCATCTTTAACTTGGAAATACTCAACGGAGCCCAAAAGTAAAACAGTGGACTTTATGCTTATACCCGAACACAATCTAATAAAAGGTATGGTGACAAAGTAAAAGGATATCAATGTCTGTTTGTCCTTTCGTCACACTGCGGATATTAGCTTGATCATCATTTTGTTATCGCGATAAATTTCACATTATGCAATCGGTTCTGGCAAAACGTCTTTTCGTGGAATAACCATGATTCCAATGGGAGAGTTTTGGTGACACTAGGTGGCAGCAGACTTACAAGGTAAATCCGTTGTTCTCGGAAATTTGCGCATGCTTAAAATTACGTAAGAAATGGAAATTAACCTGGTAAGTCTGCTGCCACCAGAATGTATCTAGATATTGTAAACTGGTTAAGTGACAGCTGAGGAACAGCTTCATATAGCGGTGTCGCTAATATTTGAGCATGTTAAGCGATGGCCAGATCATGCATCTTGCTCATAAGTTAATGAGAGAGTTGTCGTGGAAAAGCTTTCTCTCGGAAGAACTTGAAATTGCTCGTGAAGGGACTTCAGAGACTGACTGAACACTTTGGAGAGGCATTCCAATAATGTCCTCTCAGCAACAACATTCCCTTTGGAGTGTGCATCTCTTCTCTATAATTTTTTTTACCCCCGTCCGTTTAAGTGAAATGCACTCCGCCCACAAAAAAGAACACTTCAGACGTTTGTCAAGATGTGAATTCAAGAATCCTTCAAAAATTCTTCGTTATGTCCAATTCTTTCGCTTTTCCTGTCTCCCACACAAAGAATTTTAACCACCGTACACTCAGAAGAGCTTTGTGGGTCTCAGTGCGGGAATGCATATTGAATTTCATGTTCAAGATTTCATGTTCATGTTCAAGTTCGGTGGGTGGGGGGGGGGGGGGTACGGGTGTGGTTGGACCTGGGAATTTTTGTTTTCATTCATTTTCAACAGAGAGAGGTCCGGCCGAGACTACGGTACAAGAACCATTTAGTACCAACAGCTCCTTTTGGCAGTTTAAAAACATAAGAGTGTTTCGAAGGGCACTTATTTTTACTTCAAGAGCAGTTATTTTTTAATTTCAAGTGCGGTTATTTTTATTTTCATCAGTAACAAGTTCTTTTCGCCGGGCGGTTATTTTTATTTCAACAGTAACAAGTTCTTTTCGCCCTGATAACTTTGTTTTCAAATTTCTTTTTCAAGAAAACTTATAGCCAGATAGCTTCGTGACTGTCTTATTCCTTAACCTTAAAGTAAAAACCGTCCCATAAACAGGGCCACACAAAAGGTTTCTCAGAAGAGCTATACAAACAAACAAGAGAGCGAGGAGAAAAAAAGGAGATCCCGCCGAGATTTGAACTCGGATCGCTGGATTCAAAGTCCAAAGTGCTAACCGTTACACCACGGGGCCTTTGTTGAAAACCAAAGGCACAAAAACGCATCTCAGCAACAAACTCATTGACCCAAGCTAGCATTTTGTTCAGAATTTCTGAAAAAGGGATAGATAACTCGAATTCCTGTTCATCCTTTGTTCATGTATATATATACAACTTCCGATGAAATATCATCCCTTATCCACAAAAAGGGCCCGTAGTCCAAAGTCCTAAGTAGGCTGTTAAGTGTTAAAAACCATGATTGTTTTCTCTTGTCCGCTCCAAAACTAAAAAGCATGCTGGGGAAAAGGTTTTTTCTTCATGTGCTTCAAAACTCTGGAATAATCTACCACAACCTCTGAGAAAATCCATTTCCATTCCTAAGTTCAGAAAGAATTTTGCCCAAAGATACAAAGTACTTCGTGTGCGTACTTTGTATATTTCGGGCAAAGAAATTCTTTATTAAAGTAAATCTAGATTTGAGCAACAACAATAATATTCTGCAATATCCACTCATATAGAGTGGCATCCTCCTCTTCTGGAGTATGCACCTTCCTCCTCTAGAAAGTGGTGGACCCCCCTCCCCCTACTCCATTAAAGTATTTTATGTTTTTGTAAAACATGTTTACAAGTAGCTTTTAGAAGAAAAACAATGTTTTGAAAATTTATAAAATAAAGTTGGACGATTTCACCTTATTGGTCAAACCACACTTTGGCATACACAGCTTCAGGCAGTGTACCCCTTGTTATAAGAGGTTGGAAAACGTATCCATACCTTTACTATAATAAGTTTTCTCGGTAATTTTCGGCAACCCCCCCCCAAAAAAAAAAAAAAACAAAAAAAACCCAAAAACCCAAAACAACTAGTTTTTTTTTATGTGAGCGATTCTGCCTCTTCAGTCTTCAACTTTGTGCATTTTTATAGCATTGTGTTCAGTTACACATTTTTATAAGGCGTTCGTTTTAACCATGCGAAATCGACATTCAACTTAGCAGAGTAGGTGCAACTTTTGAGATTTCCGCGAAAGCTGCTGCGATTTTAAATCGAGTGGATTGTTAGTTAAATTGAACGCTTATCTTTTTCTTAATTGCATGACCCTTGCAAACAGCAACACACTTATAAGTGAAACTGAATGACTGAGGAGCTTCAATTTAGAACAACGCGATGATTGGCTTCTCATTTGCCGAAAATGACCGGGAATATTAGCCATTAAAATAATTCATGGAAAAGCTGTTAGTCTTACAGTCATTTTGTCCTGTTTGGGTATATTACTTTTTATTGTTAACTCTTCATAATACTTGAACATCAGTTACAGCTTTAAGCCCTACAAAATTAGCCATCCATTATGTACAATGTACATCACGAATACAGACAGACCATCATATACATGCACAAGTACTAATATATACACCGACAAGTAAAACATCCTCAATATATTATATATACATGTGTTTGGAATCCGTACAATGTTTCGCGCATAACTTATTTCAATACATGTACATGTGTAAGTACTATTTTACTCCTAAATAACTAAACATAGACTTGGGTCAAGTCGCGTTATTTGGTCAGTTTGATACGATATGACGGCACAGTGGATTTAGCTCATGTTAACAGTGCAACTTTGGTCAAGTCTAGGGGGACAGACCGTCATCCAGTATGCACTAGCGGTAAGACGATTCATATTAACATTACTACATGGAGGCCAGACTATTTCATCCCAATCAAACTGTGACCATTTTTTTTAAAACACTGCTTGTGTGAGCGTGTTGTGAATTTGTGGACGAAACCTTTTAAAAACATTGAATTTTTTTTGTAATTACGTGATGTAATCGTGACATCATTTTCCTCCAGAACACGTCTTATTCTAATCGTATAATAATAACGAAGACTTATAAAGCGCACAAATCCACCAAAGGTGCTCAAGGCGCTGTAACAAAGGAAGTGAAGAAACAAAAGAGGAAGGAACCAAAAGAAAATCCAGTTAAGAGAAACTAAATGCTTTTGACATGAGGTGTGTTTTGAGAGACTTTTTGAATGAGTGAATATTATGTGAGGTTTCAGTGTGAAGGGGTTGCTGATTCCAGAGATGTGGTGCTGCTACGGAAAATGATCCGTCTCCCTAGGTGCGATGAGATTTTACTTCCTGAAGAAGATATCTACATGTATTTCCAGATCGACATGGTTTATAGATGTTGAGCGTGTCCAGGTTGTACGTTGGTGCTTGCCCATTGGGTGCTTTGAAAACAATCACCATCAGTTAATTAGCCCTGGACGATATCGACAATTTGACTGGCGATAATCGTCGGGTAAATATCGCCGATATGTCCATATATCGTGAAGATTTTTGAAAATTGAAATTACACTACAGAATGAGATAACAATGCCTCAATCGAACACGGAAAAACAGTTTTACCGCATGGAGGAAATGAGCAATTAAACATACAAACCGCTGAGATAAAACACTCAATTAACATCCAGATTCCATGAAAAAAGAACACCTTACATATTTTGTCATATTTTTTATCACTGCTTCCGACTAAATTAATTCATGGTTTCGACCTCCACGATCGGACGTCGCGATCTCTAAAAGCTGGTGCCTCGACTTTTATTTCCGATTCGTTCATTGACATCGCTGCACAACAATACACGTTACGTAAATACATATACATGTACAGACATGTGTTTTTCAGTGCACCTGACGTTTCCCGACAACGCGGTGATTTCTCACTAAGGGAATTTCTCCATAATCATCTACATGCTGATTCAGCTTGTAGATGATTCTGGATGATATTGGGTGCCAGTGTAGATCTAAAAGGACAAGTGTTATATGAGAGTGTTTTTTCCTTAAAGTGACCACACAAGCAGCAGTATTTTGTAGGCGTTGAAGACGAGAGAGTTGGACATCTGGAAGACCAAATAAAAGTGAATTACCCATGTCAAGACGAGATGTAACAAATGAGTGGACAAGCTATTCTATAGAAGTGCGGACAAGATATTTTCGGATCTTTCCTTTGTTGCGGATTTAAAATGAGGCAGAACGGACTGTGTGGAAAATGTGATTCTTGACATAGATGAAGCGTCAAACATTACACCAAGGTTACGGGCGTGGTTGACCGGCTGGATTCGAGAGTCACCTACAGTAATAAACGGAATAGAGACTTTGGAAAGTTGCTGTGGAGAACCTATCAACATGAACTCAGTTTTGCTGTCATTAATTTTTCACGAAGTTGCTGTTCATCCACTGACGAATTTTATGGATGCAGGCCTCAATGCGAGCGATACCAGATTCAACATGCTGTTGCGAGAAATTAAAGGAGACATGCAATTGTAGGTCGTCAGCATACGCGTGATATTGAAGATTGTGTCTCTGAATGATTTTCTTTAATAGGAAAAATGTATAATGTATCTACAAAGATTCAAACCAATCAGACTTGTACTTTGGTAAATACAGGTCTAAACGTGCACCTTTGATGAATGTTTCAGGGGATTACGTCCCCAATTTGAAACTTCACACATGCAATGTCTACACAAAGGTCATTTTGAAAGGTTTACCGCAAATTTTGCCACAGACATAAACTGTGAATTTTTAGTCTGCCGCTACAGGGAGTTCGAGCATTTTATGATGTCATTTTGTTACACATTACACTCTTGCCGGGCTACAATATCATTGAAAGCAGTTCCTTCCTAACAATTTACCGACAAGAGTTCTAAATTACAAGGCACCCGGAGGTAAAGGTCACGTGATTTCAAGTAAAAGGTATTTTTTTTTAAACTACATGTTTTTCCAAAGATTTAAAACTAATCAATGTTTAACACCTTGTAATTTGACTTCAATGACGTCATCGTGACGTCACTTATTGAAGCACACCTTTAAACGAGGTCTTAATAATGTGCCAACTTTCAATACTAGGATACAAGTCTTATGAATATCCAGTGTACAAAGTCTGTGGAATTTAGGTTAGACGAGTTCTAAAAAAGAGAGAAATAATCAACACAAAAACAAGGAATTTTCCGAAAGTCTTTTTGAAAAGCCAAATAATACCATAAAAATACTGTGAAGTGTGACAATCTTGGTAAGTAGCCATCTTTGTCCATTGAACGACTCCTACACACCAACAGTTACCAATACGTTCCTCTTTCTAAGAAAACAAATGCCATGTTCTCCGGTTAACAGGAGACTTAGTTGCAACAGTTTAGCGACACACCAACAGAGGGCGTTCTCCTTGAGTTTTGCAGACTTCCTCGCAAATGCATTTTACGCGCACGTTAGCCGTAAAATGCAGTGCATGCTGGTCAAGATGAAATTCTAGAACAGCATGCGCGCCTCAATTTACGGCTCACGTGCGCGTAAAATGCATTTGCGACGTAGTCTATTTTTAGTTGGTTGCCATTTTGGAGTCGGGAACCTGTCTACAGACGTGAAAATCAAGTTTTGTGTTTTCATTGGGAGCACGGAACTTCTCGTTTTTTTTTAACTGTTCCGTCTTCCTCCCCCCCCCCCATATCCCCCAACCCTCGCGAGTTGTTTTCTTCTTCTAAGTTAGCTCTTTGCTGTTACCTTGTTCATAAATTATTCTGAACCATATAATACAGGATACCAGCCCTTAATGAAGACATTTTCTTAATTGGGGAGGCTGCCTTAAATAACACAAATCCAATTAAATACACAGCACCCTTTTTGTACATCTAAATCCAAACAACGACGAAAGTCTTGCTGTACTATTTCGCTTGGTTTAACCTCATTAAAAATGTTAACTGTTACTCCTCAATGTGTACAAACAAATTTGGAATCCAGTTTTGCAGTTTCCTAGCGAGAAAATCAGTATTATGAAAAACGCTGCAACTTCCTCCAGTAATTTCATTAAAAAAAAAATAAATAATTTCTATTAACTGTGGCTGTACATTCCTTTAATTTATATAAAAAGTCTGTACAATTTTTAAAGATGAGGTATGCTGGTTTGGGAAAACTGTTGCTTTGCTCTCTTTTAATCAAGACACGGTACAGCAATCATTATATACAACTGCTTTGAGTCAAGATAAGGTACCACCTCATTTTGAACTTTGATAAATCAGTCCATTAAGACCTGCTCACCAGACCAACCGTCTATCAACAACAAAGTTTACGACACAATACCCGAAATAGCCTACTGCGCAACACACAAATTGTACAACGCACAACAAACAGCAGCAGCTTATTTACACTTGGTACCAAGATTTTGTAAGAATTGTGGGCGAATCTGTCACGATTGTGATTGGGCAACGAATGATAGGGATTTAAGCCAAGCAGGTCGGTTTGTTGTTATCCGAGAATGATATCAGTTGTCAGCTCGATCCCTTTGAGTGTATAGAATGTTATATCCCCGTTATCTACAACAGCAACCAGGAGTGTTATGGTGCTGGCCTGCTGTAGGAGGCGGGCTAGGGTCAGAAGATCTGGCACAGGGTCACTCACTCTGTACAGGAAAGAAAAGAGAAAAACATCAGATGACTATTGTTCAGTGGTGTTTCTTGTTTGCTTAGAAAACACTGCTTGAAAGTTTGTATTGTACAACGGTGTAAAATGTGTATGATCACTGCTTTTTAAGTCCTGCAAAATACCACTACTACTACTTATGCTGCTGTTACTACTACTACTACTACTACATGTGTTACTACTACAGTTGACTAGTGTTAAAACAAGATTGCTGGGACTGGCTGAATTACCTCTTTATAACAGGAACGTTGTTATAAGAGGACAGCAAAACAAAGAAACACAAAACAGAAACGAGATTTGGGACTTCAGAATGCGCTCTTTATAAACAGACCCTCTTTATAACAGTACTCTTTATATTATGAGGGTTGACTGTACTACTACTTCTACTACTACTACTACTACTGCTGCTGCTACTACTACTACTACTACTACAAACTACTATTAGTACTTCTACTATTACTACTAAACATTTATACCGCGCTTAATACTAGGTTTTTAAGCGCTATGGTGATGTTGTCCTTGCAGAGATGCACACTTAAGCAAACCAATGCAACACCACCACAAACATGACAAAATACAAAGATACAAATTTACAAAAAGAATACATTAAAGGAAACAGATATTACAGCATGAGCAAGGTAAACAAAATAGGGAAACTAACAGAAATCAACAAGCTGCAGATAAGGGTTATCACAGAGATTTGAATAAAAGTGAGTTTTTCGAAATAGTTTTAAATAGCATCTTGGGTGGAGTTCAAACCCACGACCTTCGGCATTCTAGAGAAGGTATCTTAAACCAAAGCCTATTGAGCTCGCTCAGTGACAGGAGGCCAACGTGAATCCTTCATCATGGATGCAATAATTACACTGCATCAGGGACCAATGTCATGAAGCTGGTAAGAATCGGGGTAACCAGAGGAGTAACAATAAGTGGTGACACCACTGATGGCAAAACACACAAACTCGCTTAATACAGAAAAATCCTGCATAGCAGAATCAGATTACCCGCCAAAATTGCATGTTGTTATTGTGTATGGCTGGTCCTCTCCTATTTGCCTTAGGGCAGGCAAAATGGCCAAGTCCTTTCTGCTTGGCAACTCAACAAAAATCAGGCCCATTTGGTTTGAAAGAAGGGAAACAGAGGGAGGTTTAGAAAAAGAAAAAAAAACCCTGAATTGCTGATGAACCCTACCTTGCAACTACGACGTGAAACTTTGGTCTGCCAGGCTGAGTTTTCTTGAAGGTGGGACTAGGATGGAAAACGTCAAATGCTAGTTTGACATTAGAGCCCTGTGTAGGGGATAACCTAAATATGGACAGAGACAGAAAGAGAGTGTCAGAGGGGGCCTGGATTAATAGGTAACAACTGATCATTATCATGCTGCAAAAATTATGCATGGAATGGAACTGCGTCTTGTGCCACGAAATAAGTGTTTAAAAGAGATAAAGGGTCAAAAGGAAGTAACTTTGAAGTCGATAAAACCTACCTTGTATGTTCTGATGTCATATAGGAACTTGAGATAACCTGTAGTTTATTAAGTACATTGCCTGTAGAAACAAATAATTAAATCAAACAGTTTTCATTTTGCAACAATATTTATATCCATCTAAAGTGTAACGAGTTGAGGGGCATTGTCAACAATAACCATTTTTATATGAACTAAATTAATTTGATCTTTACAGATCGAGCAACATTCTGTGTCATAATGTACACATAAATGAAGCAATATGAACAATCTGTGATTTACATGTAGCAGTGGGAGCTCAATAAACCAGCCAGCCGTGGTTGGACAGAATTCTGACCGGTCCTTTGATGTTTCAACTGGCATCTAGCCAGAGGACCACTGTTAAGGGACAACACTGATAATGCAGGTGCCTCTACGCACATTAAACATAAAATAATGAAGAATACAAAGCAACATGTTACAAAAATGTAGATTCAAACAGATTATATGGTCTACGGAGAGATTTGGTCTTAACACATTAAACATAAAATAATGAAGAATACAAAGCAACATGTTACAAAAATGTAGATTCAAACAGATTATATGGTCTACGGAGAGATTTGGTCTTAACACATTAAACATAAAATAATGAAGAATACAAAGCAACATGTTACAAAAATGTAGATTCAAACAGATATATGGTCTACGGAGAGATTTGGTCTTAACACATTAAACATAAAATAATGAAGAATATAAAGCAACATGTTACAAAAATGTAGATTCAAACAGATATATGGTCTACGGAGAGATTTGGTCTTAACACAATAAACATAAAATAATGAAGAATATAAAGCAACATGTTACAAAAATGTAGATTCAAACAGATGTATGTTTTTTTTAAGGTTTCTTAAAAATCTGAACAAAGTCAGCTTGACGAATGCATTCAAAATGGAACAAGTGATAGGAATAATAGGTCCAGTTGTGACAAAAATCATCACACAATTAAAATAAAAGCTTATATCAGCTGAACCAATTCACTCACTGATGTACACTTGTACAAATGAACTTGCAAAACACAGCCCAACAACTGTTGATACAGTTCCACCATACATTGGTGAACAATCAAAGGTAACACTAACCTGTATAAGTTGCATCACACGGCCGTACTAAGGGCTTGACATCTCCCCGCCAGAGGTGATCAACAGGGCTATCAAAGAGGTCTTGGCCAACTCTCCGATTAGTCTCTTCCAGCAACAACATCTTCTTATATTCACTCCAGTTAGTTGGAGCTCTTGCCTTGTTCAGTAGACTGCCGTTTCCTTTATCCGCCATGTTGTATCCAGTCTTTCCTTTGGAGGAGCAATCCTTTAGCATCTTACCGGAGGTGGCGATCATGTTAGCGGATGTCTTCAACAGGTTCTGCGACGTCTTCATGAGTAGCTCTGCCTTCTCATTCTCAGTTGAGCACTGATCATGCCTTCTTGAAGCTTTCGACCTGCTTTCCCAAGGGTTCTCATGTTCAACTGGCTTATCGGCAAAGTTGGGAAGTTTGATTGTCTGGAAGTTCCAGCTGGAGTAAGGACAGGAGATAGGATCATTGTCTGGGTTATCAATCAATGTGGGCAAGAAGGTGTCCAGGACATCATCAATATTAACGGAGGTACATGATGGGTAGGATGTGCCGAGATCAGAGCTCTCCCAGTGTGCGTTTGATGGTTTGATCAGTTTGTCAAAGTTCTCCTTCTCCACCTGGTAGTTGATCTGCTTCATGCTCACAAAATCACACTTGGTTGGGGAATCTTCCGACGATGGTGGCCTGTTGATGACCTTATCGCTGTCCAAACTCCCATCTTTGCCACTGTCCGAGAAGATCACAAGGTCCTTTTCAATTTCAAGTTTGACTCTTTTCTTGGGATGTCTCAGGAGGCTATCTTCATCGGTTTCCGATTCTGTGCCGCTGGTACTAGTCTCCAAGTTCCTCTTCAAGGGAATCCCATCTTTTTCATTGGACTGCATGAATCTCTTATGATAATTCAATAGATTAACTGAAGCACCGTACACAAGTGGTTTTGGTTTGACAGGTTGCACCAAGACTGGACTATCCGAGTACAAGGAACTTTCATCACCAGACGACGGCAGGTTGTTGACGATGCTGCTTGTTTCTGAGCCTGGTAAGAGTGGGTTAGACCGGCAGGTCATGGGATCCCCAGTGACTGCCTGGTCGTTGGAAGCTCTGCTTGAGACACCGGCAAAACTGATACTACTCGTGTCGTTGCTGGCCTGCTGACCATCAGGCAGGGACGTGTGTGATGAGGTGTCGCCATAGCGACCCATCTCACCGCTTTTGATATCCGTCTCAGCATCATCATCCATCTGCTGGAACCAGCCCTGGACTTTGCGATAAACTTTCTTCTGATTGTGACGATACTGATGGAGCCTGATTCTGTACTCATAGTCAGTGATGTCATTTCTAAAGGAGGAAAAAAACCCAGTTTTCTCAAAGTGGAAAGTTTTAATAAAAATTGTGGCACTGAAAAGGCATTGGTATTAAATTGATCTTCAAATAAATCTTCTAAGTCTGCAGACTGCTGGGCCGATTTTACACAGAGCACAAACAGCAGCTGAGCAGAACAAAATTATGCTTACCTTCTGGTAGACTGATTTTTGCTACCAGTTACATAAGGTTACTAATCAAAAATACAATATCAATCTTGTGTGGGTTTTGAGGCATTGCATGGTGAGGTACATGTGTCAATGTATATTCAGTTTTCGGTAAACACCATGTGTATGTATCTATCCTCAGTGTAGATTTGTTCTTTGACCGCTTGTCGTGGTATTTATTCAACTGCCAAAAAGTAGATTTCAGAATTCAGGAGACCACTTAGATCTGAAAAGAACTGACCTGCTGGTTAAACCACCACTACCTGGGTTGAGGTAGGAAATCAGCCGGGACTAACTTTTTTGCTTAGTAGATCAAGGGTACTTCTCCTTACTAACTTCACCAACGTTTCAACTAACCTGCTCTAGTCATCGCCAGGAGACTAGAGATGTCTAGCGCAGGCCAGACAATGGCTAGAGCAGGCATACACATGGTGTTACTGCAAACTGAATACAGTCGACTCTCGTTAATACGAGCTCGGAAGATACGAGACGCCGGTTAATACTAGGTATTTCACCGGTCCCAAACTGTCCCATGCGTGTTTCAATGTCTTAAAAAACGGAAGATACGAGCACGGTCGTAACGAGAACACGGATAATACGAGGTATTTTTGCGGCCCCATGGTGTCAAAATGTATTGTTTATCATACTTTTGTAGCAAGATCTGAAAATATTTGTTCCGTAAAAAGCTTACCGTTCAGTCAAGGTTCGGAAATAAAATTCTTGTTGCAAACTATTTATCGGATCGGACTGGCTACACGGTTCCGTCCGATCCGAAAACCAGAAATATTTCGCTGGTAACTTATGCTTGATACGCTACTTCCCTTACATGCTGACTGCTACCAGCGAAAACAACGTTCAGCATAGGCGCTACGCAGTATCAAATCTGTCACATCATGGTCACATGAACGGCACGAAGTTTGACATGACTTTGCTACGATTTTTATCTTGAGTTATACAAAATGTTAAATTTCTATGATCATAGTCAATAAAAATGCATCTATCTTTGATATTTTTGTGAACAGGATGCTCGTAAGAACTGTACTAGGAAGCAAACCGCTCCGTTCTAGCCTAGACACGTGTGTAGTGCATGCACTATGACGACATGTGTATACATGTACGTGTAAATAGTGCGCTGCGTTTAAGACGAGGTTTGGATAATACAAGGAAAACGGGCCAGTCCGGCGGACCTCGTATTAACGAGAGTCGACTGTATACTTTAATCCTAGTTTTACAAGACCAAATAATTTCTGTTTCTTGTAATATTATTTGCTGAATTTGTTCAAGAAGTTTGAACTTGAAAAGCTTAAGTATGCACTAGTTCATCTTTACAAAATACATCTTTGGAAAAACACTCGACTATGTAGTCTTGTTTGGTTGTTTGACTTGTTGGGTCGTCAATGATAGAGAGAGCTGTGTTAGTCTGATAGATGAAAAAAGGAAGGTAGTGGTAGCACTTACCAACGAATTAATTACACACACAAAAACTGCATGAGCTACAACTACTTCTTGCATCTGATGAAGAGGTTGCTCATGCAGTTTTTTAAATGTTATTAGCTTATAGTCTTTCAGTGCTACCACTACCTTCCTTGTTGGGTTGTGTGGTTTACTGACTTAATGTCTACATTACCCAACTCTGGCCAGTGGTCTAGATTTATATACAACAGGCTAAATGTCAATTCTCCTTTGAAAACATTCCCCGAGATGACATTTTTAACTTGGACTCTACAGTAAATCCTCATGGTTGATGCTCTTTTTAATGAAAGCCCTTTGTGAAAAAATTGTACAAGGACATAGTAAGGCGGGCTATTGAAACAATTTCAACTATTCTACAACAGGTCTGCCATGGCCTCCATGTAATTTCGGGGCCAGCTACAACACAAAATCACTTTAGTTAACGATTAACTGATTTTAATGTTCACAGTCAACTTACTCTCTGTGTCTCGTTGTGATGTAGCCCAAGCGCATCAGATGGCAATACACCTGCAAAAATGCATTTATAAATTCAAATCGACATTATAAAATGCATTTATAAATTCAAATCGACATTATAAACATTTTGCCAACATTTCAATTTCATCAAACAGTGGGCATAAATACTTGCAAGCCATTTTATGTTGTCACACAAACCCTTAAATTGTTTTTTAATGCTATAATAATCTTCTCACAAGGTTTCCATCAAACTCTTGCCCCATGATATGTGTACTAGAAGTCTTCTTGGATCCTATAGAATCTTCCAGTACGAGAACTCATCACCCAAACTTTGAGCTCTGGCCGGGAACAGTTCCATGGTTTACTCGCCTTAATAATAATAACAAGCATATAGAGCGCTCTTACACTGGGTACCACAGTGCTTTACAAGAAAACTATAGACTAAGCGAATAAATATTATAGGCACTGATAATGGGAAAGACAGTTGGTCCATGGCATTCAACCATTGAAGGGGACAGCTTTTAGATGTTTCTTGAAAACTTCCAGTGACACCTTGGAACGAATTTTGCCTTGTGTGCAAAAATTGCGACCTTGTGCACTCCAGGACATTTCCTGGTAGGCAAGATACTACACTGATCCATGAGGTAATTTTAAAAAAATCATAACGACCACATAAAAAACAAGAATTATAAAGATAACAGCTTCAACATTTTTTGAGATGTGGCTCCTTATATCAAAAGTTGATAGCTTGGTTTGTTTACATTGTATACCTACTATGAGTCACGTGACTCCGGTCACCGACTGTGTCTATTGTCCCCCCCCGGCCTGACCAAACTGAATCAAAACCATGTCAACATACCTGGTAATGTTCCAGTGAAAACTGTTCTGGGATCATGAGCTCATATGCCTCTTGCTGCGTCAGAGGAACACCATGGTGCATCAGCTCCATACAATTCTATCAAAAGGATTACGAAAGAAGAAACTAAAATGAGAGAGCCTGAAATACACTTTGTGTTGCGTTGGCAGTGGCATAACTAAGGAAACCCCCCCCTCCTCCCCAATTGATGTCCGTGCCCCCTGGGTACCCTCATTTGTTTTTGTTGTTTTTAGATAAAAACTTACCAGAGTAAAATGTTATTCTTAAAAGCTTATTAAAAACTATTTTCCATTTACACATGATAAATGTCCCTTCGAAAAAGTAGGCAAATGATTCAGAGCACAAGGGCTGACCTACAGCCTAAACACTTCACTCCCCAGCTCCACACCGGTAAAAACAAGAAAATAAGAACTAATTCCAGGCTCTCTCCACAACATCTTTCACAAATCAACATTTGTTTCAGGAGAAACTCATTTGACCTTACCATTTCTAGAAGGAATAGCCCTTCCTCTGCATACACATATTTCTTCCCACCTGAGTGGTAACCCATAGTTTGCCAGAATTTGCCCTGTAAAGGAGACAAGCAATTAGTTTGAGGTTCTTTTAAACCTGTTATTTACTATTTTTCAAGGAGAAAATGGGCGGTGATATTAACCATGCCCCCCAAAAAAAAACCCCAACAACAAACAAACAAATAAATAAATAAATCAGGGGCGAGAGTCAATGCTGATATAAAAGTCTGAAACTTGGATCCAGGTCTTAGGAGGTTTTAGGGCCTTGTCACACAGGGCAACTTTTCCCGGGCAACTTGGAGGCAACAACTACAGTGCAAGTTACAGGATCAATTTGGTAGCACTTGCCTGTAAGTTGCCCTGTGTGACATAATAATAATAATAATAATAATAATAATAATAATAATAATAACTAGTTCTTATATAGTGCATTTCACAGTAACGTCTCAATGCGCTTTACATTAGTGCCCTGGTCATTGGGCCAATAACATTCCTGTAATCTTTCTCAGCTCCCTGGGGAGTATACAGCCCGGGCTGCCGTGGTGCTCCGAAGGCTTTTCAAACACAATATCAACCTCTACCCTCGCAGGTACCCATTTATACCCCTAGGTTAAGAGAAGCAATTATAGTAAAGTATCTTGCTCAAGGACACAAGTGTCATGACCGGGATTCGAACCCACACCCCGATGACTTAACCATCGAACCTTGAATTTGATGCTCTAAACCACTTGGCCACATGACATGGCTTTTATGTTGAAATGATGGCAGCGTTTGTCCCTTAACACTGGTCCGCTGGCCAAACGCCAGTTATAAGCACCCGAGGACCAGTCAAAGTTCACTCCAAGTGGTCAGGCCAGCTAGTCCAGCTCTGAAAAGCATCCCCAACTAATATAAAGTATGGACTGGCAGTGAAAAAGTTGACGAACCAGTGAAATGACATGCTAACTGGTCTTGCTGGCAAACCACTGAAAAAATTAAGGGCAAACCCGGATGGCATTTCAACATATTCAGGAGTTATCACTTAACGATTCCGGGGAGATTTTGAAAACAGTATCCTCTGAGCTAGTGAAGCAGATCAAAGAACACATGATTTATTTGTATCAGGAGAAAGTTACTGCATTTTTTTGGTATGAAACAGGCAGGCCTGAAAAACAGAAAAGGTCTGAATTCAAATAACAATTTCACATCATCTTTGTGTTGGTTTTGCAAAGTTGCATTAAACTTTGACAAACCTGCCCCTCTTTATAGTCAAAGCATCCCTTCAAACTACACAAGTTTGTTTGTTTTAAACAATGCTTCACCTTTTCAACTTTGACCTCCACCAGCTCCTTACAAGTGTTCCATTCTCCGACAGCCAGGTTTCCGCTGAAAGAGTGTAAAAATTCATATTGATTTAGTTAACTGAACAGTACAACATTTTAGATCAAACTTTCGTAAACCTACTTAACTCCCCTAAGGTGGTTTATTCAGAAATGCAACTTTGAATTTTGCACACACACAAAATGTGAAATGGCCAACCACACTCAACTTTGTACAGTGTTTTTCAGTTTTCTATGACACAAGACAAAAGTAGAAATCAGGGTCCAATTTCATAAAGCTATTAAGAAGAAAATTCTGCTCAGCAAATTTCTTTACTTAGCAAGAAATGTGCAGGGTACCGGTGGCAACAATGTAAACATTATGGAATGTTGGTTGGTAACCTGTTTCCTATAAGCAAGATTTTCCTAGGCTAAGCAAGTTTTTGTGCTTACAGACTCTATGAAATTACATGGCACTGGTAAGCGCAGAATTCTTTGCTTACGACACATACACATTTGCTTTAGAGGGCACTGCAAGCGCAGATTTCTGGGCCCAATTTTCATAGAGCTGCTTTGAGGGAGGGTATACCTTTGGCAATTACTCCAAAAATGAAAGACCATAAAAACTTACTTGGTAAAGAGCACTGGAGAGCTGTTGATATTATAAATCACTTTTAGAAATGACATCCTTTGAAGCAATGTACATGTAGTTTTAGTGAAAGAGGATATTTTTCACCTCAAAAATTGCATCCTCTCAGCCATCTAAAGGAACACAATTCTATGCAAAGGTGTACATGTTTTTTCCACTTTTATCTTGCAACTTGGATGACCAATTGAGCCCAAATTTTCACAGGTTTGTTGTTTTATGCATATGCTGGGATAAACCAGGTGAGGATACTGGTCTTTGACAATTACCAAAAGTATACCTTGCCTTAAAGCACAATTGAGTAGTTTTACTAACAAAACAAAACAAAACAAGAATGGTGTGTTGACAAACACAAAATGCCCCGCTAAGATTAATCTCTCTCGAGTTACCTACCGCTTGGACAAAATTGTTTTTGTTTCAGCCATGATGCCCTTGGCATTTGACAAGGGGATTCAAAAACAATAGGCTTCTGAGGGATCCCAAGACCAACCCACAAACCAAGTTTGGAGTTGTATGCCAAGTCCTTCTTGTGTTATCGCTCAGACAACATTTCTTTTGTTTTAGCCATTATGATTGGCATTTGTTGTAGGGCATCCAAAAACAATAGATTTCTGAGGGATCCCAAGACCAACCCACATACCAAGTTTGGAGTTAATATGCCTAGTTCTTCTTGAGTTATCACTCGGACAATGATTGCAGACACACACACACATGCACCCTTACCGATGGTGGCTTGTGGGGTCCTGCTATTGTTGATTATTCCCTTTTCTAAAGAATTTTCTTGTGGGGTCCAGGTTCAACAAAGAATTCTATTGTGGGGTCCATTGTTCCGTTGTGTTTTGGACCCCACAAGGACCTGTCTGCCAGTGGGTGTGCTCTCACACACCCTTACTGATGGTGGCTTGTGGGGTCCTGCTATTGTTGTTCTATTATTCCCTTTTCTAAAGAATTCTCTTGTGGGGTCCAGGTTCAACAAAGAATTCTCTTGTGGGGTCCATTGTTCCGTTGTGTTTTGGACCCCACAAGGTCCAGTGGGTGTGCTCACATGGAAGGACAAGGCAAACACTATCTGCCCCTTTGGCTTGCTTCGCCGGCGGGGCATAATTATCTTTACTAGAATAAGATTACCAGCCAAAATAGCTTGTCACGCATACATCTGTGACTGGTATCCTGCTCATTGCAGGAAATTGTTAAGCAAATATGATAATTTCTGCTAAAGCAGCTCTATGAAATTGGGCCACTGGGGTAAACAGCGCAATCAAATTGGATCCAGCTGTTAGCTGAAGAGTTGCTTGCCAATTTAGCAAAAGTCCCTCTCAGTCAAACTCACAGTTTAGTGACTCTCTTTTCTTGAAGCAATGCATCCTGTCGCTGATAAACTTTCTTCAGTTTCTCAATATCTGCAACTCGAGGTCTGTTCTCTTTGCGAGCTCGCCGAGGGATCCAGGGGTCCATGTGCCTGTAGCTCAGTAGCTCCTCTGCACTGTACCGCAAACGGAAAAAAGAACAAGGGGGGTTCTTCTTTTACAACTTTCACCCAACCCCTTTGAATATAAAAACTGTCTAAGCTCCCGATATGTTTTGTTGGTTATGGATTGAGCAAACATGAACTCAAGAATTATTCACACTGGATCAGGTGTCACATAGGGCTCAAATTTTACTCTGGACCACGTAATTTTAATGTTGGGCCAGTAAACTCATGTCTGGACAAGTCCGGCAGTCTCTTGTTTTTCAACTGAATAATCATACCTTACTGTGTAATATCTTGAACAGAAACAAACTGTTAAAATATCGACTTTGAGTCGGATAAATACTTTGTCAACTTTTCAACTCTGTTAATAAAAGTACATTGTATACTAAATACACGTTAAGACAATGAGATCTTCTCTCACAGTACATGTCTCAGTGCTTACTTAATTTTGTTTGTTAGTTTGTTGGGGTGTTGGGGTGTTTGTTTGTTTGATGTTTGTTGTTGGTGTTTTTTTTTTTTTTTGGGGGGGGGGGCTTTTGATGTAAGGGTTCTGAGTGAGGGGGTTCTTGCCCCACTGCCCCTTTGCTGATTAATTATGCAACTGCTGTTACATTGTGTACCTTTCTCTCTTTAGACATCACTTTTATTAAGCCGAAGGACATCATTTAGTGAGTAAGTAGTAACCATAACAATTTAGATTGATTTCCAAATAAAAGAGCCCGCACCCCCGTCCCAACAAAATTGAATAAAGAGCAAACCTGAAGATGACTTACCTTAGTACATCTGCCATATTGAAAATGAGTTCAGTATCTTCACATGAAGATCCCTCTCAGGTTCACGCTGTGAAAACCTCTTTTTATCAAGCTCCTTGCCTTTTGACAGCAATCAAAGGCCATTTTAAGGAAAGGTAAGTAGTCGTATGTTACTGGCTTAGAACCCCTCCCAGAAAACACATAAAATTAATATGAAGCTGGAAGCCATGGTGAAGAAAATAGCATTAGATCTTTTTATTTGTCTCCCTTAATCCACAAAGGGATAAAAAAATACTCCAAGTATTTTTGACAAAATCAAACTATTGCCAATAGTTTGATTTACTGTGGTTTTACTCATTATCCCCTCTCCCCATTCAAACTATTGCACAAATTGAAATTCAACAAACAGCATTCAGATGTTTTTGTCACTTTAATAGAGAAAATTAGGCCCTAAATACTTTATATTCAAATTTGAAAAAAAGATATTTCCCCTTTTCTGGAGATAAACCATACATGTAGGACGACATCAATCATTTTTTAGCCCTGAATAAAAAATTAAATGTTAGGTTATTACATAAAATGAACATCAACATGCATAAATCAGTACCAACAAATAAAAATAAAATGACAATTTGTAGTTGTACTAGTTGTAGGCCCTAATATTTATAAAGTGAATTTACAAATAAAATGTATTCAACACATACATGTAGTCAACAGTGCTGTACAATCAAATTATTGAAAATAAAGCAAATAAAAAAAGTTTTTATTAAATTACTATTTTTCATTTATGTATTTATTTGTATTTATTTACACTTTATACTGTCACCAATGGCTGAAACTAAGCTGCTGAAACCGACTAAGTAGAAAGGAAAAAAACCATTCACACTGTTCACTAAACTCCTGGCTGGCAGATTTTGACGATGACATACCAGTTAATCACTGATGTCAAAATCGGCAGCCACAGTGCCAGGGGGCCGGCTACTCCTAACCCTAGAACTATATATGTAGGAGGTTCGTTCCGCATGGAGATGAAAGCAGTGGAATGAACCTCAATTTGTAGTTCTACTTACTAGGACTTAGGAGCAGGGCCTGCCTTACTATAGTATATTTTATAATATAGTATTACATGTATATGTAGTTACTAGTAGCATTTCAATACCAGTAACTGGGGCACTGTCCTCCCCTTTTTTTAAAATGTTGACATCTGCGGTCATACTATACTGTACTACCATAGTACCATTAGTGTTACCTACCTTTGTATGTAGTGTGTATGACTGCAGATGTCAACATTTTGAAGAAAAAACCAACAAAACAAAACCCCAGAGTACAGTGCCCAAGTTACTGGGTCTAGGACTAGGAGGGCTGGCTAGGCTACACCCCTTTCCTTGGGTTGTTGATGATGCAGCACGTCAAAAAGCATGGTAAAACCAAGACTAAGGAAGAGGAACAATTATTGTCAATGTCAGAATAGTCTATACTAATTAAAGTAATCTAATTTGGCTACTTGTCAAACTCAAAAGCCTGTTCAGCATCTAGCACTAGCACTAGCCATGCTAGCAGTAGCACTACAACTTTACGACTTCAAGGGAAATCTATATAAATTATACTGTAAGTGTAACCGTAAAGGCAATGAATGGCTGTTGTATGAAATGAGTGAGAAAAAGTACAAGGGTTCGACATTGAGACAGAAATCAATCGAGAAAGCTGTCAAATGCTTACTCACCTCAGCAGAGTCAGTGTACAGACTCGAGTACTACAGCATGTACAAAATCCACATCCAACGTCCAGGGCGACGAACAATCAATCCCAACAGACAACGCAGGAAATGTCCTCACAATATAAAAACCAACAGCAAAACCAAAACAACTGTTCGAAGTTATGTATCTATATTACGGAGGTATAACTCTGAGAAAACCTAAAGTTTCACATGAGAACTGGATAATGAAAATGACACTGACAGGTTCCAGACCACCTTATGTCACACGTTACAGAAGCAAAACAAGCAGAGCAAAAAGATTAGCAAGTAACCTCACGTGTACGTCCACACGGCAGCAGACATCATGCAGCATGAAACATAACGTACATATCACACTGGTTATAAAAAAGTACTTATTGTTCACATGCGGTTACACGTGAGGCCACAAAGAAAAATAATCGTGTTACTTGTTTATACCTCGCACCAACTATTTTCTTCCTCTATGGTAAACCATGTTACACGATCAACGACCAAACACAGTGTAATAAATTATCAATAATAAAATCACACGTACACATTTGTATGTTTTGTATTTTATCTTTAAGTTGGAATCCAAGTCTGAAATAATCAAGTTAATTTTTAAAACAATATAATAGTGTCTTAATTTTTGTTAAGAAACATAATTTATTTTCCACGCTCGTGTGCTAGCATGGAGCTGGCCGGGGGGGGGGGGGGGGGGGTGCGAGGTAACGGCCTATATTTAGACTTCTTTCCAAGCCTGTTTAATACTTGTTTCCGTTTCAGAAGGTTTGTAATAATATAATGACCATCTTTTCTGTTTTCCTCACTTGATATTCAGAAAGTAAATAAAAAGCCCAGCTTTAGATAGTGGACGTAACAAGCCGCTAGCACAGTAATAATGTAGCACCATGGACAGTGATGGAGGTATATTTCTACCTCCATGTAGCAACAAATATGGCACCCTACTACTAGGCACTACATGCACTAGAAAATCTGCATACTACGCTGCCAGCCAGTAGCCTTTGGTCCAGGCGGCCAGAGAAGTGAAGTTTGGAAAATTAATTATGTGCCAATGGAGGGCGCACAGCTACTGTTAAGTTAACCTTTTGTGTAAAAAATTGACCTGTAGCCAGTTGAAGCCTCTCCACTTCCCTAGAACCATGGGTGAATAATTTTATGATAATCAGTTTGATGCTCCAATTATTGTTGATAGACCCCTTGCACTAACGCGCAATGGCGGTACTCTCAGGTCACGCGAACGTTTTTGCACCCGGCGTTGCGTCGTCCAAATGATGAGCTGACTCGTTTTGCCTCCTGAGGGCGTTATCTGAGAGTGTGACATCATTTTGCAAGGGGTCTATTACTAGTGTGGTGTATCCATGGACACAAATCACAAGAGGCAGATACTTGTTGTAAAAGAGTAGGGTAACCCCGGTTTTTCTGGTTCCCATAGCAAGCCATTCTTGTTTACTCCGGTGTTTCTGGTTCACATGTTTGTATAGCAAGCACTCGATCTTGTTTACCCCACTGTTTCTGGTTCACATAGCAAGCACACTTTTCTTTACCCCGGTGTTTCTAGTTCACATAGCAAGCACTCTCGTTTACCCCTGTGTTTCTGGTTCACATAGCAAGCACTCTTGTTTATAGGTTTCCTTGGGCTTGCGAGCTACATTTTATTATCCTTTGTTTCATTACAAGGAATTTTATAATTACTGGCCTCCTGTGTTTATTTGGGGTGGTTTTGTTTATCATGGAGGAAGATGTGTCACTAGTACGGAGATGTGTCAAAAGTTGTTTGACACTTGAATTGTAATTCAACCCCGAGGCCTATCTTACCAAAGGTCGTTAGGAAAGACAATGCAAAGTATACACTTGTCTTGTTGCAGTACAAACTAATAGAGATTAATGACGGACGGTTGTTTTTTGAACGTGTAATGTTTTAATTTTTAAAGGTATATTTTCAACATTATTATCTCGTAATATTACGAGACTATCTTTCCTCGGGGAATATAACTATCTCGTAATTATAAGATAATTTCTCGTATTACGATTGCGATATATTTGGTATTGCAATGTTATACACTTCGAATGTCACTACAGCTATAGCGGTCTTTCGTACGTAGTCTGCTTCACGGACCCTTAGAGGACCCCATACAAAATGAAGATCTCATAAACACAGTATTACAATAAGCGGACACTGTTTTCTCGAAAACATAACCCCCTTTATACTATGGATTTAAATGAATTAATTCTTGGCATCTTTCCCAAACTGCGGTTCTTTCATTGCAGTGATGATCCGGGTCACACTGTTCTGCGGAGATAAATCAATAACAAGTGAGTAAATGATTCGATATGATGGGACAGCCTGCCAGTGAAGTCCATTGACCCTGTTTTGTGATTAATTTAAAGTGGAAGTCTGCCACTTTCATAAAATTAGCTGTGATGAAGGATGCAGCCCAAAGGGACATGTCGTACACTTTTTCGGGCAACTTCGAGGCAACTAACTGCACTGTACTAGCAAAAGGAACACTTCGGAAGCACAGGAGATTCTTCTAGCTGTAACTCAATATCCCCAGGAAAATAATGAGAAACACTGAATTGTGAATGAGTTTGGAGACTGCCTGGATTGCCTGTAAATTACCTCGTGTGACATGGCCGTAAGTCAGCGCACATTGTTGGCTAATGTGCCGCAGTATCATCAAACAATCAACAACTAACAGCATACGGTAATGAACCTAAAAGACAATAACTTACCAATGTGATATTTGCCACCAGCTTCGTTAATACAATCATTCATTTAATTGATTACCCTTTGAAATGAATACGGCAAAATCGGTATTTTGCACCATTCTTCAAGCTCATGATAATTATTCAAGGTCTTATAGATAACGAGAAAATTAAACAGATTTTGACTTTCCAGTTCTAAAAATTGTTTTTTGATAAAATTATGATAGCATAATTTATCACCATTCTGCAAGTCACCTCCTATATATTCTGTACCATACAATGGGCTGTCTTTTGCCACACAAACGCATGGGCTTCAATCGAAGTATACGAGCCCCACCCACACCCACACACATCAAGTAGGCCTATAGATCGCGTTTATTGGCCAACTGTCACGTATTCGAGACCAGTATGATTGATCACATGCCATGCCAGAACCAGACGCATCCAATCTTCACTCTAAGAACGCCCGAAACGCTCAAAATTGACCCGAAACCCGAAACTGGGTCCCCATGGGTGGCCTGATCCAATTTCAGGTCAACATGACCCGGAATCTGTGTTAAAATGACACGGAAATGGGTCAAAGTGACGCAGAAATTTAGTTAAAATCCCATCATGTAGCCACTTTCCGGGTGAACTTGGCCCAGAAATGGGTCATGTCCCCTAGACCCGGAATCCGGCTCAATTCTGACCCTGGAGTTTTTTCGATTGGTGTATGCAAACACATAAACTGTCTTTTTGTTAAAAAAATATGACATAATTATTTGCTTGGAGGGGCTGGTTATCAGCCATGGTATACACTCATGATTAAGGGGTTCCCCCCAAACCAAAGGTTATTTATAGGCTACGTAGCTGAATTACGAACCTGCTGAATATTGGACCGCTCAATGGAGAAAAAGTTAAATCAATAGGCAAAAAGGGGCACGGTTTACAAACCGCTAGTACCAGCCTCTCGTGGAAGGGGTTTATAAGTGGTTTGACACAATATAGCTCACTGGTATCAGTGTTAGTGTTCATTCTCAGTTTGACGTCCAACTGTGATGACACCCGCGGTTCCAGTATAATGTAGGCCTAGTTGTCCTTTTAATCAAACTGCGCTCGAGTTTGCAGTTCAATACATTACCATTTTCTGTTAAAATAGAGCAGCAGAAGGCTCAGCAAATTGGTGCCCACCTGTAGCAGTTTTTACCGCCATTAATTCTCTGCGTAGAGGGTGAGTACAAATCCGAATGCAATACGAAAATGGTACATTGTTATGATGTATTGAAATGTTTGTATTAGATTTGGTGTGAAAAGGTCGTTCATATTTTTATACGACAAAATAATGGCAAATCTGCGCAGCGGGTGCAGAGAACGGTCAAAGGGGGGCTTTGCGTAACAAATAAAACGGGTACATTTTGCCTGTTGCTGACGATTTTGTTGTCGACTGAAGAGACAACAAGTGGGAATTGGTGTTTTAAAAATATAATCATATTAAATACGCCTAGAGTTTATATATTTTCTTTTTAACATGTATCGTTTTTCATCCCCCCTTTATGTTCACGTAAAGAACCACCATGGACAACTACATGAAATAGCACTATGCCCAAATGAGCTGATATTTGGTCTTAACGGTTGGGTCATACTTTAGTAATAAATGAACATGAAAAATTGAGAAATTTTTATCCAAAAGCCTATAATTATCAAAGACGGGAAATCCTGCAAAAAATATTTGGGCTGAAGTGCCCCTGTTGATTATAAATCAAATATGAGTAAGCCTATAATGTCAAGGGGGAAAACAAATTAATGTCAAGTAATAAACCACAAGGGAAACTGACTGGGAAAAGCTTTGAATCTCCAAAGATCGTGTGAGGCGACTTTCAGAGACATTTCCCTGGTATCCATTTTGTGAATGATGTTGCCAGAGATGCGGTTGATATACCCACTGTCACCTCGTTACTAAGCCTGATGATTCTTATAGCATCTTTATGATAATTTGGCCTATAAATCAGCATAACATTGCCCCAAAAACAAAACAAAAACCAAAACAAAACACCAATTAAGATCCTATCTTTAAAATGAAGTTGAGACATAAAAGAGTTCCTTTGCCTGCAGCGAAAAGCAATACTTATTACAGTGATGTTATAATACAACGAGAGAATACATAAACTAATTTCAATTATCTGTTGTGCCCGAATACGTTTCTAAAACATTTATTTTATTTTATTTTATTTTAATTTAATTTTATTACCTTTATTGCACAAAAATCAAAATACAACGTACAGTGCAAAAGGGAAACCCGAACAGGCACGGAAACCCACTAAATGGGGACCCTTGATCACAAAAAAACAAAAACTTTTAGTAAAAAACATGGAAGTATATTTACATTAATAGGTTAAAAAGCACAACATAACAAACAAAATGTTCCCTTGTTTTTGTGCAATGAACAGGACATTCTTGGGGGTACCTAAACGACACCAAGATCGTGACTATGCCTCCCGGTCATTATCGAGAGAAGATGGCAAAAGCTGCCAAGGACTACTTCTTCTCCGTAGATACATGGAGAGATAGATTCCCCATAACAAGATGGCTGCCTCACTACCGGCCTAAAAAACTCATCAATGATATTATAGCTGGATTGACCGTTGGGCTAACTGTGATCCCACAGGGGCTTGCCTATGCGCACATAGCCAAGCTTCCCCTGGTGGTAAGTCTCCCCCACCCCTCCCCTCCCTCACAAAAAAAAGAAAGAACCCACTTCAGTTCATACTATATAGTTTTAATAAGGCAACTAAGAAAAACTATCGCAGTAAACTTGCGGGTACAACCATATTATATGTGGTCTCAACGTTTCAAACAGTATACTCTGCTCGTCTTAATGAGGCAGAGTATACTGTTCGAACGTTGAGACCACACCGGTTCTGCTCATTGAACCAACATTTGTCCCAAAAGAGTTTTAAACATGGTTGTACACGCAAGTTTACCACTCTCGTTTTTCTCATGATCCATCACCATGCAAAGCTTCACTTAAGGCAAATAATTATTTCCACCCCCTCTCTGCCCTCCTGCTCCCCCTCTAAGAGTGATGGCGTCAGGTAAACAAGGTCAATACACCAAACACGGTTTGAAATAATGAGAGTTTCGGCGCATAGTAGACCTTTATCATGGCGTGGCCATCTTGCTTTTCCCCCAATCAAAATGATTGTAACCAAACCGAGGCTGGAAGAAAAAATAGTCTGGTGTCACCCGTTTTATGGATATTATCATTCATTACTGTTATTGGATACAGGGACAAGATGATGGCTGTATGATAAAGGTCTTTATAATGATCTTCTTTGCTCTTAATTTTTAATAACTACTGCAGCATGTTCTGGTAAAATAATTAATGCCAAAGTTTTATTATAACGGAGATTTACATTATTTTATGAAATGAGAAAAGGTCCCTATATCTAAAGATTATATATTTTTTTCAATTCTTAGTATGGTCTGTACTCGGCTTTTATGGGCTGTTTTGTGTACTGCATATTCGGCATGTCCAAAGATATCACAGTCGGTCCTACAGCAATCATGTCCTTGCTAGTGGCCGATTACGGAAGACCGCTAGACGCTGCTGATGCCGATTTGAACGATCCGACATACGCCATCTTGTTAGCGTTCTTCACTGGTGTTATTCAGATCGGAATGGGAATCTTACACTTAGGTCAGTATGGACTTTTATCATGCTGCATTGATCTTGGTCATGTTCCTAGTAACCATTAGTAATGTATGCTAATACTCATCGACAAAAAGAATCAGACTATTTTTCCCCTTCGAACCTCGATTTGATTACACTAAGTTGAAGATGAGAGATATACAATTTGTGAGTTTGTAAAATAAGTTTGAAATTGTCACCCCCCCCCCCTCCAATCTAGGGTTTGTAACAAACTACATATCATCAGTGGTGATATCGGGATTCACGTCAGCTTCAGCGGTGACTATCGGCTTTGGTCAGCTCAAGAACATCCTCGGCATACAGTTCCAATCAGAGGTTTTTACGTACGACTTTCTTAACTTAGTGCAAAACATCGGAGATACAAGGTAAACATGAACATCAATAATAAAAACAACATCAGCAGCGAAAAGTAAGGCCGTATTTGAATACTTGGTATCAACCATTCTGAAAACCCCGGATTCCAGTTTCAAGGGGCCTGACCTATTTACCGGGTCAGGAAAGTAGTTAAACAGCTTGATTTTAAGTTATACTTCGTTCAGTTTATTTTCCGTCGTGTTTATTTTTCCCAGTCGTTAAGCATTCGCATTGAGTGTGTTTTAATGTTTGCTAGAACCATGACGGGAAAACCCCTTACGAGTGAGGTAGAAGTTGCAACTCTACCGCAGTCACGGACGATAATATTTGCACTATTTACCCTAAAAATGATCACTATCTGCAAAAGCTTACAATATTACAAGATCATTACAAACAATTGCAAACATACCAAATTGAAAGGGGATCCGGATGTGTTTTCCCCCCAACATACTCACGTGACGTAAATAATTGCAAAGCAGGGGAGCTCCCCGCTTGAGGAATATTATTGTGTTTGAGTGAAATAAAAACCGAATCATGACACAAACTTACTTTTATAAACACTAAATTAATAACCAGGTCTTTTTTGTTTCATCGGCACTGACCTGTCTTCTTCATGCATTCATATCAGTTATGTTACGGTTATTGTTCCAATGTTCAATCATAGTGAATCATTGTAATGTTAGTATTGACTTTTTACGCAATATTGAGGTCACTTTTCCGCTTGAATTTCCTGTACTATTCTGTTTCGATTTAAACGGGTTAAGCTGAACTGAATTGAATGAAGGCTAAATTTTAATAAATGCTGACCGATTTGAAATTAATTGAATGACTTTGTGTGTGTCTTCCGTTAGCTGGTCAGATGCAACATTAGGATTCAGCTGCATTCTTGTGTTGATTGTGTTGAGGGTGAGCTTAGCTAGGAATACCCCCCTTTAAATGGAACGTATACCTTTGGTTTTTGGATCCGTTCGATTGTTTTAATCCTATATAAATGTTGATAGGCCTATCTACAATAAAATTAACCTGTGAAAACTTCATTTCAAAAAGAGGGGTGTTTTTGAGATATCGCCGAAAATCCGGAGTTGTTATGTCCACGCAGGAAGAATAATCCGTAATTAGAATACACAATCTGAGGTGACAATAACGTTTCTCAGATTCAAATTTTGGGGGATCTTTTTCCATATCCACATTAGTTAAATGATTCTCAACATGTTTTATACTATCGAAAGCTGCTGTACTTAAAAACTAAATAAGTAATTATTGCCAATAATTTTTAAGAGTGATTGCCAAACGTGTACCTTTCCTTTAAACCACTCCTTACGGGTGCACCACAAGATCCCCATATCAACCAATGCTTTAAAAAATGCTAAAATACTGCAGAATGTTTTAAAGACTCTCTGCTTCATGATATCAAATCATAGAAATCAATTGACACGTACATTTCTTCCCTTCAATAGCACAAACGCCATCTTTAATATATACTGCAATGCATCTTGGGAAACCGAGTACGGTTCCAAAACAAATCAAGCTGCCAAGATGGACGTCAAGTAGTTTGCGTATGGCAGGCTTCATTTTGTGTGTGTGTACCGCATTGCTTCAAAATCAGTGCACCATGACGGTTGCCGGTGTTGCTTTTACTCGGATTTCACCCAGAATCCTTTGCGTGCCGATCATGCGCATTGGGACGTGCATATAGGCTATTGTTGAGAGCCGTTTGAATTTTTGAGCTTTGCCCATTCAAAATCAAAACACCCCTGAACGAGTCCTTTGAAAAAGGGTCTTACGCTCGTAAACTTTGCCAAATTAGAGGACAAGTCAACCCGAAATGCCCCATGCTGTAATTCAACAACCTCAGGGCACAATAATGGACCATTGTCATCAATCCCTAAACGCCCAGAGCTTTAAATATTTGATGTACATAAAAATGTTGTTGGGTTTACAACATTACTAGTGTTGTTCTCACTATTTAGTTTGAAATAGCGCACCCTTTCGTACCGGTCCATCCACTTTCATACCACTACACAATAGCACAAACATCCAGACCCCTCCCCCAAAAGCCTTATGGAGTTTATTAGTTGTGACTTTCTTTATTGACCCATCAAACCAAATTTAATTGGCTACAATTTTTGTCTACACAAAACTTTGCCCGAAACATTTCACAGAGCCCAACCAATAACACTATCCATAACTGCTAATTAGTTGCAAAAAATACTTATAAAGCACTCATTTATTTCTCATCAACATCAATATTATTTGTATTCAGAATTTGTATTAGACATTTAAATCAAATAAGTCAGAAAGCACTGTCACACGGCGCTATTAAAAAAGGAATATTTTCCAGGCACAATCATCAATGTCATCGTCATCAATATAATCACCATTATCTTCATCAGCGTCACCGTCGTCACCCCCGCCTATGTCACCGTCACTCTCAGCGTCGCTGTTTCTAGCGATGCCATCGTACATTCGTCACCATCACCACCAGTCACTGTCAAGTTCTCACCCCAAATCCTAGTCACAACGAATGTGGTATCGTCGTAATCTCTGTCACAGTCAACGTCACCATCACCATCAACGTCACTGTTGTCATCGTCATCGTCATGTTCGTCACAATAGTGTCCATGAAAGGTTGTATGGAAAGTCATCCTCAATTTGCTATTTGCCTATACGCTCGCATTTTTATTCAGACAGGGAAATAAACATCGCATTGTTGTCTTTTTATTTAGCTGGCAAAGAACAAAAGTCAGCAAGTCATTAATCAGTTGACCAGCTCATCTTCATGGTTACAGAAAGCAAGATGGAAGGCTCTATGGATTATCGGCACAGGTTATAACTCTTCATTTGCTTGTGAAAACGACCCCCCCCCCCATCAATGCACGTGGTCTATCACAGAGCTTGTTTTACGTGTAGTTGAAGTTTCGAGCAGGTCAAAGACGAAGCACTAAGACAGAGGCAACGTGATAGTACCTTTATCGAGCGGTTCAACATTTTAATTATTATCTTTTTTTTATGGCCGAATAGACATCGTAGACACCGGTTAATAACTATTTTACACTTAAAATTTGCATTTTTTTGGTAATAAAGAATTCAAGTAAAAAATGCACCTCCCTGCGCGGCAAAATCGCCTTGCCTACTCAAAGAACGAAAATCACCAAATCACAATCCGTTGTAAATTGGCTTGCTGATTTTTTTACCTGTTGGATTGTTCAATAAAGAGTCACATTAAGGGCCGTATTGATTGAAAATGGTGAAGTTTGGCGGTGTATTTGCGTTAGCTCTGTTCATTCATTTAGGCAAGTCCAAACTAGCGAGCCGCCGATGACGTCAAGAGTCTTCGTCGCGGTTTGTTTGACGTCGCGTTTATCAAATTTTTGGCTGGGAGTGTTTCGAGGAAAATACATTTTTACCCTGTTTAGCGTGAGGTAAGGGACTCATAATACTTTTCTTCTACTTCTTTGGGACTCCATCTATTGGAGAAATGTAAAAACTAAATATTTCAGAGCATCTTAGAACCACTCTTTTAAAGTGAGCGGTTTCACATCAGACACTTTCCACTAGGAGATTTTGAAACGCTAGGTGGCAGCATGCACAACTTACGGTGATATTCCATTGTTTACGTAGTTCTGAGCATGCGCACATTTTCGAGAACGATAGATTTACCAACAAAGAGTTATAATAGAACTAATAAATAGTTAATCTGCTGCCACCAAAAGTCGCCCATCGAATCTCCATCAAAATCAAGAAGTCACCACTGCAGATAAATGCAAAGCCTAACTGAAATCATATGAACTTCCATCCTCATGGATGCCAACCCATTGCCAAAAGAGGATGATGTGGGCGTCAAGCATGCGTGGGTAGAGGCAGAAGCAAGACAGCTGACATTTTGTACAAGAATGATGTACCAGTACCATTTCCCATAAAGTATTTATAAAGCTGAACTGAAGGTAATTAGACGAGTCCACTTGGTCTTGTTTCGTTCCAGGACGCAATGCTGTCGTGGTGGTGCTAGCTTCAGGCGTGTCTTTCGCTCTGCATAGTAATGCTTATGGCGAATACATAACCATTACTGGTCCAGTCCAAAGCGGTCTGCCCTCCTTTGCCGTTCCAAACTTCCAAGCAGACGATATCTTGACGGTAAGCTGTGGCATATTATTGTCTGTAAATTTACTCTGAAGTAAACTTCCCTGATCTGAGGACATCAACCAACGCATCTCTGATCCCGCCGTCCTGTGATTAGAGCCGGTCTTACCTAAAGCCCAGTAATTATGCAGAAAGTGATGGGTTCGATTCCCGTCCAAGTTTATTTACTGAACACAATCTGTAAACCCTCTTAAATTGTTACATGCAGCACTTGTGGTACTCAATGCTTCATATGGTTCAAACGGGACAAACTCATTGGTCATTGTGGTAAAGACATCTGCAGCAAAAGCATAGCACCGTAGGGGTACCACAGCAACCTGGTCCTTCATGCAAGTAAAAAGTAGGTCGTGGGTTCGATTGTCCTCATTCTCACAGTGTCAACACCGCATCATAGCTCAGAACACACCGTTTAATTATACCGGTATTGCAAGTGTCGGTAAAATGAAAAATTGAAATATTGTCTCTGCTTTCTCTCGACCAGTATCTGCGGGTAGGCCTGGTCATTATTCCCCTCATTGGATTCCTTGAAAGCATTGCAATCGCTAAAGGATTTGGTGAGTTTATTATACCACTGTCTGCAATGTCGAATACTAACTCTCATTGTATTTACCCAAAATGTGTCAGCAGACTTTTCTTCCCGTCCAGTCTTGGCTAGTTTTTTTTTTAACAAAACAAAAAACTAGAGGTTATTTCATTTACGGTTTACATATTAAATAAACTCTTTTTAATTTTGTTTTATTAAGGTTCAGAAAAGTATTTTTTAGCATTGAATACAGTAAGCTGTCCTCCTTCGCACACCTGATTTTATTCGTTATCCCCTTGCGAAGGCGCGTCATATGCCCCTTTTGGAAACGAAGGCTTCGTGCTTGGTCTCAAACTTAGACCCCGTCAGTTATTTTGAAAACGTGCGATTTTGATACCTACGAGGCTTGAAGCATGCGGACGGAGCCTGCATAGCACATGCCGAAACCGTGATTTTGAAAAGGGCAGCGCCGATAATAGACCCTTTGCATTGGCCGCCATCTTTGACGTCAAACAATGGAAATGTGCGAGTGTACCTGCTGCGCGCGACTCTCAGCCAATGATAACTCTTCGATTACCTCAGTGAGGGGACTGTTTGGGTTTGTGACGTCATATGCAAGGTTTCCATTGCGGATATAAACTGATAACTACTTTTGGGTTTTTCTTCCTCAGCTCGACAAAATGGCTACCGGGTGGAATCAAACCAAGAGCTGATCTGTCTCGGTAAACCTTTAGAAAGAAAGATATTCACTGTCGTTAAATTTCTAAAAACAGAACTCGGAAGTAACACTCAACAGTTAGCATAATATTTCTTTCTTTCTTTCTTTCTTTCTTTCTTTCTTTCTTTCTTTCTTTCTTTCTTTCTTTCTTTCTTTCTTTCTTTCTTATTTGTTATATTTTGAGTGCCTGGACACAGCAAAAGGATTCCCCAAAATCTTAAAACTGTTGATCTTAGGAAACCCAGGAAAGACGACGAGGACGTCTCAGAAAAACCTGAATGGGGGAACCCCCGTCAATACACAGGAACAGAAAACCTATTCTGATACTGCTTTGGCCCATGGCTGAATTCGAACCTAGAACTCTTACGGCGAATGTTGGGAAGTAACCACTATACACCAACATGTTGCTTTTACATACAAGTCCTCACATTTAGTTTGGTTTAATTGTTTTGTTCTTTTTCTGCCCCAGGTTTCTGCAACCTTGGGGGTTCTTTTGCTTCGGCATATCCTACGACTGGGAGTTTCTCAAGGTAACAAGTCAAAGTTATTATTCTTTCTTTTAAATGTGTTATATCTTGTCGAAAGCTACCAGTACTACATAGTGGAAACCAAATATCTAATTTGATTCAAGCATCGGGAGCCATAAAGTGCGGTGGTTTCACAAATAATAATTAGTTCAGTAAAGAGACTTGGACGGGATTTGAACTCATTGCTTTCTACATTCTAGTGCAGATGTCCTTAAAATCACCAGGTTTTATAGGTAATGAAAGATCAGCGTGGATCACAAAGCAGCCGGAATCAGAGATGCGTCGAGCGTGCATCACCCTTCGCTGTTGGGAGTGTTTCATTCTCAGATTTTAGAGGTGTACCGGTCCCTTGAAGATAAAGGGTTCCTTTGGCTGGTTGTTTCAGTTTTTTTTTACAGAAATACTCAATCTTATCCTTTTCACCTTCAGTACCTATTTCTTATAAACTATTGCTTTCATGTTTTGACTACAGGTCCGCAATCAACAGTCAGTCCAGTGTTGCGACCCCACTAGGCGGAGCATTCACAGGTGGTGTGGTCTTGGTTGCTCTTGCCTTCCTCACACCGGCATTCTATTACATCCCTAAAGCTGCCCTGGGTGCCGTCATCGTCTACTCGGTCGTTTTCATGTTCGACTATCAGATCGTAGTGAGCCTTTGGAGAATCAACAGTAAGCGTTTCCATTTTCAATAGAAATTTCTTTTCTGTACAGTAGTAAGTTTTGCCATCGAAAATGCGCTCTTCCATTCTCAGCATTGAATACAATCATTTCTTTTCGCGCCTTTTTGTTTTGCAATTCAAACTCAGTTAAACGTAGAATGTTGCGTAAATTAAATCACTGCAGTTCCGTTGTTATGCACAACTGGAGGAGATGGTATCACAACATCACACTGGGACGAGTTTTGGAGTTTGTTTGTTTTTGTGTTTGTTGGGGTGTTTGTTTGTTTGTTTTTCTGGCAATTTACCGTATGAAAAACTGCAAAATTGATTTATTCACTGAAACCCGCCCAGGGTTTTGGATTAGAAAAACAGTATACCATTGACGGCTCGCAGTGAAACTTTATCCGCAACTAAATGCAATTGTCCTGTCTCTGCAGAACTTGAGTTGCTGACATTAATGGCTACGTTTTTCCCTTCCCTTCACCTCGGAGTGGAGTATGGGACGATCATCGGCATCGGAGTAGATCTCCTTGTGTTAACGTTTCATCACGCAAAACCTGCTGTTAAGGTTAGCTCATCGAGGACCGAAGTACATGGGCCCAATTTCATAAAGCTATGAAGCAGAAAATGTGCTGAATAATTTTCTGCTGAGCAAATATTGGCAGGAAACCAGTCACATATACATAACATTTGGAATTTGTATTTTGGCTGGTAACCTCATTCTGGTAAGCAAAGTTCTTTTGTGCTTAAGCGGCCCTATGAAATTGGGCCCTGGGCCCAATTTCACGTGCTTAAATTGTGCTTAAAAATTTTTGCAAAGAAAAAATAAGCAAGAATACCAGTCACAGAAGGCACGTGACATTGCCTGGTGACCATAATCTGGTTACGCATTTTGCTACACTTTGTGCTTAAGTCTATGCTGCTTAAGCAGACAATACTGATTCATAATTTTCTGCTTGGCAAAAAAACAAAAGAGATCTTTCACAAAATGGAATCCAGATCCATTCTGACCTGAGTGTTTTGGGGTGCGTTACACACACCGAAGGAAATGCCCTTTCCAAACTCCTGAGATATTAGTTTACATTTGGAACGCCACAAACTTGTAACTATTACAAATCATCTCAGTGCAAACCCTGTTCTTCATTATACAGGTGGACAGAACAAAAAGGGTACCCATAGTGTGCTACAAAGAGGGGTTAAGCTACCCTGCAGCGGATCCACTACAGACATTGCTGGACGGAGAGATCTTGACATCCATTGTGCTTGACATGAAATACATCAACAGGATAGATTTCACAATAGTTGAGGTTGGTTTCCCCCATGGTTGACCGTGCTTGATAAACAGTGGCAAAACCAGCAAGGGGAAGGGGGTATGTGCCCCCCGCTCCGAACCCTTCCCCCCACTCTTGCCACCAAGATGAGGTTGAACAATTCACTAATGAATGGTTTGATAAATCAAAAGGCAACCCCCCCCAAAAAAAAAAAAAAATAAAATAAAATAAAAATAAATAAATAAATAAATAAAATAAACACACCCCCCAAAACAAACAAACAAAAGTAATTGAAATGATAACGTGTTTACCATCGCTATTTTTATTAATTCTATTTTATTTTCCAGGGTCTTCGGGAAACTGCAAAATCATTCAACGACCGAGGGAAGCGTATAGCAGCAGTCAATGTGCGGGTAAGTATTGGGATTGGTACTTAATCATTAGAAAAATAATTACTGAGATTTCAGCTGGTATCTATTTTTAAACTCAGAGGTCCAGATTCAAATTGATGCCCTCCCACCCCCCCCCCCCCCCTCCCAGTTAGGCCATTGTGAATAATCTGCAATTCCCTGGAATTATTAAATACTCAACAAATGTCCAGAGAACTTTAAATACTGTACAAAACATACATTAATGTTATGACTTTTGACTATCTTCAGCCTGCAGTGAGGAGAATGTTAAACGGGGCAGATATCGAACATCTGGCTGTTTATGAATCAGCTGAGGCGGCTGTAGAGGCAATGGCACCTGTACAGGCAATGGCACCAATAGCACAAATAATCCTAGCTAATGATCCAGCCGGTTAGTATAACTAAAAACCACCCCCCCCCCCCAATTAAAAAAATAAAAAATAAAAATAAAAAATAAATAATTTTTTTTAAACAATAATAAAAAAATAAAAAAATAAACAAAAAATAAACAAAAAATAAAAAAATAAAGCCAAAGACTATAACACCTTGTTAATCTTGAGTTGTTATTTCTTGTTACAGAAATGGATCTCTTTGATTCGGTTGTTTGAGGTTGGATCCAAATCCTTCAGCGTGAGCGATGAGTTTCTTCAACATAGGGATTAGTCTTGATTGGCGACGATTCTACTTGGGAGAGTAGTTATTTTAATTTTCGAGGGCAGCTATTTTTAGCTTAAGATATAAGAGCAGTTGTTTCTATTTTCAAGAGCAGTTGTTTTTTTTTAACAACAGTTTTTTTTAGAGAGCAATTATTTTTTTTTTCAAGAGCAGCTATTTGCATTTTCAAGAGCAGCTGTTTGTATTTTCGAGATATTTTTTTTCAAGAGCAGATTTTTTGAAGTGCTGCTCTTTTTATTTGTAAGAGCAACCATTTTATTTTCAAGAGCAGCTTTTATTATTTTCAAGAGCAACTGTTTGTATTTTCATGAGCAGCCATTTGTCTTTTTGATCGCAGTAATTTTTATTTTTGACAGCAATTTTTTTTTAAGAGCGCCAATTAACATTTTTAATAGAAGTTATTGCTACTTTTGAGTTAGGCTTTTTTCCTAAATACTGTTTTAATAGTCCTTAAGTTCTTCTAGTAATTTATGTGTGAAATATTTTTGTATCTTATTGTTTTAGAATAACCAGGCAGGCAGTTCCACGGTTTTGGATACATAATATGCTCACAATGATTATTTTTGCCTTTTAGATAGGACCTGGGTAGGACGTCAGTTTTCGTACACTGCCATGGATGTGCCTTTCCACCATTTTTTGTCATTTTTCTTTTCAAAAAATTTTTTTTCAAGCATATCAAGTTAAAGCAATCTTTCAGGTAATTAGATTTCTTGTTTCTGTGGTCAATTTAGCCCGAGTACATGTGAAATTACGCAGTAGTGTTTGTTTATTTATCAATGTAGTTTTATCTGAAATACTGTACATATGAAATCAAGATAATATTTTATTAACAGTGTCTCGTCTAAAATACTGTCAACAACGGCAGTATTTTTTTCGAGAGCATTTACTGTCATTTTCAAGAGCAGTTTATTTTATTGTCGAGACCTGGGTACACTGTAGTTAAGTAGAAGCAATTTGGCTCATGTTTACCAGTTGGGCTGGTGTTCATCCTGCTCCATTAGAATTTTGTTACTTATGTAAAATGTTGGTCGTGCCTTAGAAATATGAGTACAGTATATTAAATACGATTGAAAATACAATTTTCCCAAACTATTCAGTTAATAAAATGAATAGATAACTTTTCAAAAAGTTTCAAGAGACATCTTTTTGTTAAATGCTTTTTCCATTTTATTTTGTTGTGTTTTGTTACTCAACTAACACATGTGCTCATTTAAAGAAAACACATTTTAATAAACACATATTATGTATTAATAGACTAATGTGGGTGGCATGGATGGCTAGTGCCTGAAGCGCTTGCCTCTCACCACTGTGGCACTGGTTCCATTCCCCTTAGGGCCATACGTGAGTAGAGTTGTGGGTTGGTTCTCTCATGTGCCATGAGGGCTTATCTCTGGGCCCTCCAGTTTTCCACTCCTCTGGGAAAAACCAAACACTATGGCTCTTTGGCTGTGCTCCAGGGTCACATATAGGTCAACGTGGCTGGCTGCCACAGGCAGCCTTGCATGCCTGCGACTTGAACACACTGTAGTCGTGTCCTTCACAATCAACTTCTCAGCTTCGAGTAAGAATGATTAGCATCCCAAATTATTACAATTATTAAGTACTACGGTCATTTTGTTTGACTTCCATTCATACCAAAGTAGCCAAACTGAGGTTGAAAGGGGGAATGGTGCCCCCATTTCTGACCAAACAACCCCCGGACTTAGTACCAAAAACAACTAAAAACACAAATATTGCACAAGCATCAATATACATTACTCCTTGATTGTTAATCTCTCAGGATCCTGCTTTGCAGTTGACAGACAACCACTTGACTACCTCACTCAGTCCTTGTCCCTCCTTAGCGCTGATTTCCAGCACTGTGATTGGCTGAGGTGCTGCAGAGACCACGTCATCTAATCGCAGCAGATATCTAAGTTCACCCAGGGGCATGGACAGGGAAAGATCTCTGAAATATGGAAACAAGCAAACCAAAAATAAATCCCAACTTCCTTTATAAAATGGTAAAACATTGACAGCTATTTTTTAAAACTAAAAAATTTAGTCTTACTTTGAAAGCATGAAAGACTAAATAAAAGCATTTATTTATTTCATGTAGAGAAGAAGGGTTTATTAAAAACATCCGAAAAGTCACAGCCAGAGGTTGAATTGAATTCATATTACAATAATAAAAAACAAAGATAACAATAAATATTAAAGCCACAAGGCCAAGTTAAGAAAAGAACTTTCTCCAACTCTAAAATATTAAAGAAACAAATTAACAAATTTAAACAAACGTACAAAAAAACAAAAACAAAACAAGAATAAACTGAAATCACAACAAAAAGACAAAAAGCAAGTGCATGAATATCAATATAGAAAAACTAAATTGTTAGGCTCTATTTAAAATTTGAGTGAGGTAGGGGATAGCACTTGCCATACCTATCAAATTTGAAATAAGGTTCTTGAAAATGTTGTGTGTAGTAAAAATTTTACACTTTTCAATTTATAATATTATAGAAAATTATAGCACAATACAATGCACTATTCAATTCCAGGCCTGGAATTTCATCTTTGAGAGGGCAAGGCTACTTCATTTTTTAAAGAGCACATTCATTGGAAAATCTTTAAGTGTATGGGAAACTTCTGAAGGGGCACCAAGGCCAAGACCAGGGGCAATAGATGCAATGGCCCCCGTGACCTCAGTGTAACTCCAGGCCTGCAGTTCAAGCTAACTATCAAAGATAAACAAAACTTACACTTTGTTGAGGAGGATAAGTACATTGACCTTCTGCATCTTATCCGAGTTAAGAGTGTTCAAGAGCTGAATGCAAGATGCAGAAATCTGGGTGGGGCAGGATGCGTCAATCATAAACTAAGAAGAGAGATAAGAAAGACATTGAATTGTGAAAGGATTTCCTATAATTGATTTCACATAATAACACAGGGTATCTGCACACTAAGAAGATTCAAATTTAAGACTTTTTAAGACCCTTGTAGTGCCACCCTTAAAGATTTAAGACCAAAAATAAGTGAATAAAACAGGGTAGAAACAGCTATACCTACTCACACTTTACGCTTTTTTTATATAAGCAGCGTAACTCTGTTCTTTACCAACCAATAGGAAAACTCCTCAAACGCTTTATCCATTTTTTTAAAGACCTTACAAATAACTAAATTTAATACTTTTTAATGCCCTTTAAGGCCTTAAACTTTGATAAATCAATTTGAGTCTTTTTAATACTTTTTAAGGATCCGCAGAAACCCTGTAATAATAACTGGATCTATACAGTGCCCGATCACAAAAAGATAACAAAGGGCACTTGAAGAAGAAAAGAAAAAAGTAACAGGGCAACCAACAATAAATTGGAGAACACTAAAACAAGCGAGTCTTGAAATCCTTTTTTCTAAATTAATTTTAACCATTTATAATAACAAAGACATAAATGAAGTAATAATACATTGAAGCAAATGATGCAATTTGCTCATTTTGGTGCAAAACCTGAGAGCCAGAAAAGTTAAGGTACCAGGATGTGACGGGCCTGGAATTTCAACTTAGAGAGGGCATGGCCATTTTTAATTTGCAAAGGGCACACCCATTAGCAAATCTTAAAGTCACTGGGAAACTTTTGACACGGCACCGAGGCAAGGATCATGGGGGCAACAGAGGCCATGGCCTCCACGGCCTCCGTGTAATTCCTGATGTAATTCATTGACTTATATTTAAAGTTACTTACAATGAGAACACTGCAATCTGAGAAGTAGCTGCTCCAGATGGGTGCCATGGCACCGCCCAACTCTCGGATTGTGACCTCTGTCTTTCTACCAATAGTAACATTCATCAAGTTGGTGCCGACCTAGGATAAAAAATTATAATGCACACATCCATTGAAAAATGAAGAGAAGACTTAGGTCTAGTCGGGTCTCACGTTTGGTCTGTAATTTACACTGTCAAATTAATAAGAGGATCTTCTTACGCGTACCCTCATGTGTCAGTGAGTTGCTGGTCCTGGGAAAGTGAAGATGGCACATTACTGGCAAGTGAGGGTGTACAAAAATGCTAAGAGTGTCACGGATAATCGTTTAGACTCACAAGTACGAACGATCAACTTGAATCAAGTCTACTGCAGATGAAGTTGGGATGATAAGTACAGTTTCCCTCCTCAGGATGACCCCAGGCAGACTAAGGTCATCGTGAAGCTGGTTACGATCCTTGCAACTATGATGGAGGTAAGACGGTCAATCAAACAGTTTCATCAAAAACTTAACTTCATGGCAAGTACATGTATACCAATCACATCATCACACTTACTGTTGGAATTGTAGGTGGGTTGTCCTCTGCATCCGTGAAACATCCTTTACTGGTATAATGTATTCACTGGTCAAGAAAATTAAGCCAAAGGTAGTTGAAAATTAACTGCATAATGTAGCTCATGCTAGAGCTTTAATAATTACATTTCTTCACTAAAAATATTAATACTAGTTGTGATAATTGTAACTGCCATCCTCGCGACAGTCGTAGAGGAGAGGAGGATTTCAACTAACCATTTACTAAATTTTCAATTTTTAAAAAACTTGTTAAACATTTTTAAATGAACACAATTGAACCGCCCTTATCACAAAAGTGGTCTTTTATAACTATAAAATATAAAACTACAATTTTAAGTATCATAACAAAATTACAGCAAAGTTTAAAAAAGAAAAAAAAACCCAAAACAAGTAAGTACATTACAAAGATTTCCAGGCATTGAAATGTTGTGGCTCTATTAGTATACAGTGGGTGCCTGCCTGTGTACTCTTTGGTTGGCTGAGGGCAGTGAGGGGAGTGATACTACACTAGTCACTAGTTATTCTCAGACTCAGTGTCAGACTGTCAGTGTTTTTTCAGAAGTTTTAATTAATAAAAATAATCTTTTTTAAACTGGAAAATGAAGTTTTGTTTCGCACATCTACATGTAAACCCTAGTACTAGTAGGGCTTGGACTACCAGTACCAGGGTAGACTTACACAGTTGAAGTTCTGGAGTGGCAGGAGATTCTGTCCACCCCCTTCCCCCGGCCCAGAGATTCTGTCCCCTGCCCGCCCCCCCTATTACGATGAATTGTGTACAAACGTCCAGTGATAGCACCCTCTTTTGAATTAAACTCCTTCAGCCCATGTTAATTTCTCATATATGGAGGTGAGAATCTCCGGGGCACAGACTTTCCTACGACATCGGCATGACCTGAAAACCATATCACAACTGGTGAATGTAAGTTTGTAACCAAACCCTGCCTACCGAAAGAATATTTGAGATTATACAATACTAAAAGGATATTTTGGAGTCGTTTCAATAGCATAGTCTTGCCGACCCCGGTCATTCCGATAAGTAAACACATTATTGGTGGGTGCTTCGAAATTCGTTATGTAGATTATTTTAAATTTTTGAAAATAGGTTGTTTGTTTACTTCGTGTCCCTCAGCAGCGCCATCTTGAAATGCCTTGGTGCAAATAATTGTATTTTTGTTGAAACTTGTGTGCACTTTATTGAGTCCAAAATTGAACACTTTGAAAGGAAAAGATTAATTCAAATCAATGTTTTTATTTAAAATGTTTGATGAAATTTTTCAACAAAGGATTTGCATGTGATTTATGATTTACACAAATCACATGATATGCCTCATGACCTATTTAGGGTCAATGACGTAATGGTTAAATGTTTAGGTGGTGTCCCGTACACGGGTACCAACATACATACGTGTAAAAGTGTACGTCGTAGGAGGCCGGCAATCAAGGTGGATGTTGTTGTGTATGTTGTAAAATAATACCATTGTATTTGTAGGTTCTGAAAAAGGAGTTGTTATAAACAGAAAAAAGGAAGATTATTCCGTAAAATCGAGTAAGACCATCAAATAAACATGTTCACACCATCAGGCAAAAGTGGTTTTGACAAAGCTTTGGGTAAGTAAAGTAATTATTGACAACATTTTTATTACATTTTTAACTTAGTCATGTTATTTTTTTATCATCATGATCATGGCATGACAGGATTGAATTGACGATTTAGATAAGATCTAGAATTAGATTAGATTGATTTATTCTTCAAGAAAACAGTTTCTTTTGTTTCAAACAAAGGATGGTGATTAACTACTCGTACTAGTCGTAGTCACTCAACTAATTACTAGTTATGTGGTTAGTTCGAGACCCACCAGCAGACCAGTGGCACCACATATACTATAGCGGATTTAGTAAAATTACGAACCTCTCAGTCTCAGAGCGCAGAGAGGCTCTCCAAAAACAAAATCTTTCAAAGACCGGCTGACTCTATGAACTCACTTGAGCCTGAGGTATGTAGGAGATGTTGCACTTGCAGTATGGTGTCAGATAAGTTTCTTAAAAAAACATTTTTGCGAATAAAATCTGAACCAATGTCCAAAATGGACTGCTCGCTTGTGACTTTTGGTTGCTCGTTGAGCGCATTCTACTGATAAACGAAGAACTGGTATAAATCAGATACCAAAGGCAAAACTATATTCGCTGAAGACTCTGGCGCTCTTTAGCACACGACTGACTGTAAGCGAGACTTTTACAGCTGTACAATTTACAAAACTCCCTTAGTCATAGTGTACGCAGTGTTTTTTAGTATGCCTTTGAAAGTCAGATAAGCTGCCACTTATAAGTTATATATATGCAGGAAGATACAGGAATATGCATTTTGTGATCGTTTTTCCTTTGGATGTTATAACTTGAAAGAAAGATGGAACGTTTCATCATTTTGTCTTCACCTCAATTGCCTCATTGACTGGAACAATCCATCTTTCAACTCATGTCAGATAAAAGCTACTACCTCGGTGAAGAAGTTAGTCACTATGATTGACAAATTATACATTTGTTCCCCTCCCCTCCCCCCCTCCCCCACAGAAAAAGCTACAAGTCAGCTTCTGCTAGAGCCGGACTGGGATGCCACTTTGCAGATATGTGATTGTATCAGGCAGAAAGATGTGAGGTACAAGTGTGACATGAACATCCCAGATGAACAAATTATAAATATTTTCCACCAATCCAGAAAAATATACGCAAAATTCTTGCTTTGCTGCCTGTCACCTCAATGGATACCATTTTGATTCCCATCTCGAATCAGAGCCTTGCATGTGGATTGGGTTTTCAGTCCCATCCAAATTGCATGGGTTCTCCGTATTGGGAGGTTTTCCTCCAAAATCTAAAACTAATATTTCTTCATCATCTTCTCTACATAGGTAACCTTAGTCCTACGAGTTATGGGGTTGGCTTTAGGGGGATCAATTGGTTTCATTACCGGAAGTATTTAATGGAATAACAGAAGCCTTGTTATTTTGGAAGGAAAAAATGTGTATCCTACCAAGCAAGACTACTCTGTGCTTAGCAAATTTTAGTGACAGGCTTTGTGAAATTGGGCCCTGTTATGTGCTAAATGATTATTCTCTTACCATTTCTTACAGCGTCAAGTATTTCATCAATGCCATTCGCAAGAAGTTGTTTGATAAAAACCCAAGAGTGACTCTGTATGCTCTGCAGGTAATTATTCAGTTTTTATCTTGTGAAGTTGTTGAGGCAATCAGGAAAACAGATTTAATCACAAGCAAGACAGGAAGTCACATGATAATTCAGGGTTTGCCCTTAACTTTTTCAGTGACTAGCCAGCGAGACCAGTTACCTTGTGGGTTTCACTGGTCCCCCAGCTTTTCACTAGTCCATATTTCATATTGAATATGATGCATTCCAACACTGAAGTAGTCAGCCAGATCTTTGACTGGTCCGCCAGTACTTGAACAAGCAATTGGCAATCGAACCAACCTCGTCCCCATGGTTTACTTTATTTCCAACCATGTTTGTCATGTTTGTAAATAGTAAACCCTGGGATGGAAACTCCTCACTTGGACCCTGATTGGACAAAAACATTACATTAGCACATGTACATGTTTCCAATACATACAAGCTACTAAATCTGGTACCGGACCACGAGACTATGGCGAAGATGTGAATTTTGATATGCAGCCAGACTATTCTAATTTGCATACGTATC
Source organism: Pisaster brevispinus (assembly GCA_023634235.1). NCBI lineage: Eukaryota > Metazoa > Echinodermata > Asteroidea > Forcipulatida > Asteriidae > Pisaster > Pisaster brevispinus. The sequence continues at coordinate 967,674 of JAMKCF010000022.1, forward strand.
CAAAATTTTTGGATATGCAAATGTTCCAATACCAGGGTGAGAGAGCAGTCAACCTCGTACTGCTCGACACACCCTGGGGAAGAGGTTGCAATTGAACCACTTTGAAGGGAGAATGTTTGATGTTGAACTGAATTTTGTCAATGAAATCTCGTAGGTCTTGGAGTCGTGTGTCAAGAACTGTGGAAGTGGCATCCATGAGGAGATAGCGTGCAAGCAGGTTATGGACGACATGAAAGAGCTGACCAGGGTGAGTGGAAATTTAAGCTGAAATTTATAGAGCACTTTCGATAGGTGGCATCTTTATGGGAAACTTGGGTTTTGGCATTGAGCTGCTTTAAGGGCTCTGAATTTTCTACAAGTTCTGAAAGTTCCGATGGCTGAGTCATAATATGTAAGAGGGTGGTTTCAAATTCTGGTCATTTTACTTGTGTCCTTGGACAAGACACTATAATTGCCTCTCATCACTCAGGAGTAAATGGGTACCTGCGAGGGTAGAGATTGTTGATGTGAACAGTTAGCAACCTGTGCCCCCATTTGGCTGCCAGTCCTGCATACTCCAAAGGAGTTGAGATGGCTTAAGGAATGCGTCAAGCCCGATGACTATAAGGAAAGAACTTTTAGGGGCTACAAGTCTTGAAATTATAAGCACAGTATTAATGTAAGTTGTCATATACTTTTAATCTCCAGTATTCGCTTCTTTTCAGACCTAGACAGGAAAATAGATTTATGAATAATTTCTCTTTACTTCCTCATAGTCTGTTAATGATGCAGTCAAGAACAAGGCATTGGAGATGATTCAGGCATGGGCACACGCCTTCCGTAACGAGCCCACACTGAAAATAGTCAATGATACCTTCAATCAACTCAAGGGCGAAGGTATGGCTTAAAATAAACAGTTTCTCATCTTGGATTTTTCACACAAAAAAGAAAGCACTTTTTGTTTTCTTCTCACTCTCTTTTTTAATCCAAGATAGTGTTTTTTCCTCAAAATTAGTGTTTCAGCAGTGAAAAAGGAAGCAGGCTAGCATGAGAAACTATTCTGTTTTTTTATTTGGCCTCATATACCTCTACATAATTATTGCTGAAATCAGAGTGTGGGTTCAAATCCCTGTAGTGACACTCGTTTCATTGGGCATGGAACTTTACCATAATTGCTTCTCATCACCCAAGAGTAAATGGCTACCTGCGAGGGTAGAGATTGTTGATCCTGTGCGCCCATTTGGCTGCTGGTGCTGCATATTCCAAAGGGGTTGAAATGGTTTCAGGAATGCTTAAGGCCCAGTGAACATGGGTAGTAATAGTGTAAGGCACCTTGATACAATGTGTAAAACTGCCCAATTTATGCCTTTTACTATTTTTAGGGACCATTTTATTTTATTTTTATCATAAATGCGAACTGCTGTAAGATAAAAACTAAGCAGCGTACAATTAGAATCAGACTTATTTGATCAATATCGATTGCCTGATTGCATGGGCTGAACAAATATATTTACTCGAGAACGGTATAGATTGTCCACATATGGAAATTGAAACCCATTGATCCTTCTAGCATTGACAGTTATTTATAGTTAATTTTCATTTTGTTGTTACTTTTCTTTTTGCAGGGAATTCATTCCCTCCATTGCGAGAGAGTGACGCAATGTTTATGGCTGAAAAGGTAACAATATTATCCAGTGTTAACTATTGTACATACTGAGAAATTTGCCCTCTACAATACACTCTACCAATGCCATCCTGTGAAAAATTAGCCACACGGCGTCTGTGATTTTTTCCTGATTTCAAGAAGGTTTACTGATCTCGCTTCACATTTAGATTTTCCTGATAGAAATGAAAATACTTAGAATGTGTTACCTTTGTTTACAAGAAATGTGACCTTGTACATTCCAGGGCCTTTCTGGCAGGCAAGTTATTACACTGCTCATACACATTAAATGGACATGTATTGAAGTTATTTTGGTAAAGAAAACGGTCTTTTGAAGTAAACCATTGGAATTCCTTTAAATTTAACTTTGTATTTACTTTGTGGCTTTCTCCGTATGTTTACAGTTTACGATACAAAAATTGCATTCTGAGTGCAAGCCTAGCCCTCTGTATTCTAAAGCAGATGTGTTTAAAACTGCCTGACCACTTTAGCTGGCCCTGCATCCAAAGTCCATCTTAAGCCCAGATATCGTCAGGCCTGGAATTTCATCTGTGAGAGGGCAAGGCCATTTTCATTCTGCAAAGGGCAATTCCATTGGAAAATCTTAAAGTCTATGGAAAACGTTTGAAGGGGCACCAAGGCCGAGACCAGGGGCAACGGAGGCCATGGCCCTCGTTGCCTACATGTTATTCCAGGCCTGTATCTTTTTTTCATGGACAAAGTTTCATGTCACAGTTTTAAGTAAAACAAACCCAACATCCACATTAACATTTTTCAAATTTTCAAGGCTTGCCAAAAAATTGCCAGCATTTTATATCCGCTGTTACAGGTTAATCCAAGTATTAACTAGTTTTTTTTCATCTATCCCCCAGGCCCCTGAGTGGGTGGATGGGGACAAGTGCCATACCTGCCGTGTTGAATTTGGGGTCATGCAAAGAAAGGTGAGCCATTCTTTTTATCATTTCTCAAGGGGAAACAAAATCACAGCTTTTGTGATGAGAACTTTTCATTTCTTACACTCTATTTTATGCATACATTTTTTTTTTTTTGGAAACTGATTGCATGAAATATTCTCTGAGCATGATTTCTTTGGTCATGTTGTGAGTCAATTCACTTGACCTCCAGTTGATTTTGAATGTTTGTAATGTGTTCGCCGATTGACAAATAAATGTTACTTGTAATAACAATGTTCATTTAAGATGAGATAAATTAATATTGAAAAAAAAAGTTTTCATTTCAAACGTTGCTTTTAGTGTTGCCGTACAGCAAGCTATTTGGATTACATTGTATACTCGACTCACTGGTTTTTTATAGTTTTGGTATAGGTATCTGAATGCTGAAAAGTTTGTTTGTTTGTTTGGGTTTTTTTAGGGGGGGAGGAATTAACAACGATAACAATATAGTGGCCGAGCGGTTTAGTGCATCTGACGCAAGTTCTAGTGGCTGAGTCATTGGGGTGAGGGTTTGAATCCCAGTCACGATCTTGTGTCCTTGAGCATTTTAGGAATGGCGTAAAGGCCCAGTGATCTGGGGTAATTATGTAGGGGCACCATGAGCATCATAGAGTGACGAATTTGTGCGCTATATAAGAAGTCGCTATTGTTATTATTATGATTAAATCCTGCAGCATCATTGCCGTCACTGTGGACAACTCTTCTGTGGCAAGTGCTCCTCCAAGCAGCTGCCCATTCCCAAGTTTGGGATCGAGAAACCCGTCAGAGTCTGTGAGCCGTGTTACTCTAAGCTTACCAGGTTAGAAAGCTCTCATCATGAATGTGCAGGGTAGGAAGCAATTGATCAGGGCCCATTTTCATAAAGCCTGTCAGCACAAAAACTGGCTAAGCACAGAAAAAAAACTTGCTTAGCAGAAACAGGTTACCAGCCAACATTCCATACAGTTGACATTGCTGCCACTGGTCCCCCCGCTCATTTCTTGCTAAGTAAAGAAATTTGCCAAGCAGAATTTTCTGCTTAACAGCTTTATGAAATTGGGCCCAGGATTAAGTGTCACCACGGTCTGGTCTTTGGACTGCAGGACTCGCAATCACTCGAGATAAATAAAATGGCGAGCGCCTGAACAGACGTGTGTGCAATTCGCTCTGCAAAAATCACCGGTTTAACCAGGGCCCAATTTCATAGAGCTGCTAAGCACAAAAATTTGCTTAGCATGAAATTTCTTCCTTGATAAAAACAGGATTACCAACCAAATTTCCACGTGATTTTCAGGATAAGAAAACAACAGCTGACTACCAGTAACAAGCAATATGCAACACATGGAAATTTGGTTGGTAATCTTGTTTTTATCAAGGAAGAAATTTCATGCTAAGCAAATTTTTGTGCTTAGCAGCTCTATGAAATTGGGCCCTGGTCTTAATTGCCATCGTCGTCTAGCCTCTAGCCAGCCACCGTACGCAACCCATATACATGTAGCTGAATGGTTTCAAATGGTCGGTCAACTCACTGGGAATACGTCGCCAGGAGTAGGAACCTTAATACATTCTGTTGTGATTCCTTTTCTTTACGTAGCCGTACGGAGACCACGTCCAGCTCAGGGAACGATTCCGATCTGCCCCAGGAATACCTGAACAGTCCCTTGGCTCAGCAGTCTCAGGTTCCGACGCAGCGGAATGAGAGAGAGCTGCAAGAAGAGGAAGAGCTGCAGCTTGCCATGGCGTTGTCACTCGACGCTGCTGAGAATAAACACATCGTAAGTCGCACGCCTTAAACTTTTATTTCTCACAAACATCATGGCACAATTTACATTTTTTGCAGACCTTCTTTGCAGAGTGTGAATGCAGTCGCTCTCTTTTCAACCTTGTCCGAGTAGTGCAAAAAAATAGCTCTTCTTAAATTTAAAGCGGATTGTAAAATATTTTGGAAAATAGAATTTGACTCACAGTAGGAAACGAACTACTGATGTGACATTTATTTACTTTGATCATGTAACAAAAATAACCCACCAATCCAATCCAATCCTGCAATCCGATATGCAAAGTGTATGAATAGCCAGAGGTACTTGTGTATTATTGATCATCACGAACAAGTCAGATTTTGTAAAAATTATTGGCACTTTTTAAACGAGTGTATGAAGAGGAGTTGAAAGAGCTCTGTTCAATATTTTAAGCTCTGCTCCTGTTTTCTTAAAGTGAAGGGCTGCAGTTGTAGTTTATGACAGAAAGTAGAACAAAAGAAATCATTTATTGAAGAATTTTTCTTTGCGTTTTATTTTTGGATTCTGAGGCTAGAGCCATGCAGGCAAACAAAGAAGTTGACCTTTTTCGTTAATTCCTTTCTAATTGTTTGTTAAAAAAATTAAAGCCTTAAGAGATGTTAATTTTGCATAAGGGATTTAAAGAATGCTATTTGGTTGTTGCCCTTACACTGGTGCGTATTAAGCACTGTATACTCGCTACTTTCCATGAGTCCTGAGTAAAAACAATCTACAGGCGTATTACTCAGGTGGGATTCGAGACCTTGACCACTTCCATGCTAGAGCAGACTTTTTGCCACTAGACCACCGAGATTGCCCGGTGGCTAGCAGTGGTTGGCTAGCTTTGTGGTCTAGTAGTAAGACATCTGCTCTAGCATGGCAAAAGTTCGAATCCCAACTGAGTGATATGCCTGTTGATTTTTTTTTCTCCATAGGACTCTGGAAAGTACTGAGTAAACAGTGCTGAAGACAAATCGATGTAAAGGCAAAAACTCAAATAGTAACATGGAAGCCATTCGTAGATTTCAATTTGTCTCGTTGCATTTTTAATTATTTTTTTTGCTTTAATATCGCTTGCAGCTGAAAATAGTATTGGCTAAAGCCGCTACAGACTTTCATCATGTCCAGCCGCTCTTGTGTATTTGGAAGGTCAAAATAGTCTGTCCCCTTGTTGGAATAATGCCAATTATTATTCATTATGGCTAGTGTACACAGGGTACCTGACAACGATGTTGGCAATGATGGTGAAGGTCTGTAAAGCTGTGTCCGAATTGCAACTGCGGCCATGGCTGTTGCTAAGGGTGTTGCTATGGGCATCTTAAGCTTCAACTAATACATATATTCACGTGACGATCAAGCTGCAGCCACCAAAGACATTAGTGAGTTAGATTTGAATAATTTCTGGTACAATGACTTGCGTGATCACAAGTTACCGCTTAAGTTTGAATTCCTCAGACTATCGACACAGTTCCTACATCAGATGGTTCGGTGCAAGCCTTTGCGTCTTTGTGCAAGAGACAACAAACACCCATACACCGTTTTGAATGATTGTGTATGGCACAACGGTACCAGGGTTTGCTCATCTGGAGGTCTCTAGACAAATGCTTGCCCCGAACCATTTGACATAGCAACTGTTTCTATAGTCTGAGGAATTCAAATTTAAGTGGTAACTTGCGACTAAGCAAATAATTTTACCAGACTTTATTCAAATCTTACTCACAAATGGCTTATTTTGTCATGGTCTTAGTTGAAAAGAAGGGGAAAAAATAGGCAGCAGAGCGCCAGGTAAAGAATAAGGTACTTGTATTACAAAGATTGGAAAATCAAATGAGGAAGTGCACCTACAAGCAAACCAAAATAAATACACTCTGAAACAGTTTGAAAGAAAACTTTCGAGTAGCCATGTTATAACAAAAATTTTATCACTGTAATGCACCTCTACACCCAGGCATGCTTTTGTCACAGAGAGTTGGAAAAAAAAAACCCTAAATATAATTTTGGATTCCCCTGTGTTCTTATTTGGAATGACAGATTCGAAAGGAGAAAGGGATTAGTCAGTCTAGCTCCGGGTCCTCGCCTCCCCCAGCTGTAAGTCTAGCCACGCCCTCCTCAGCTCAAAGCCAGGTATCATAGTTCATGCAAATGTGCAGGGAAAAACATGACGGAAAATAGAGCTTTAAAGAAAAAGCTAACCCTAACCTAACCCTCAATTCGGGTAAATCTTGTCTGTTGTGAATCATACGTATGCTCAAGTTGTAAGCTTTCACATTTGCGTTGAGTATGAATTTGGCATTAAGGGCTACCCTCACCATCTCAAGATTTTGTTTCGTTTGACAGATATTTTGACCAACTAGCAATAGGAATCGTTCAAACATTTGTCGAATGAATAAACTCTTGATTATGTAATTCATTATATATTATTTTAAAAGCCAATTGCAGCTAGAAATATCATTTTTGTTTTATTTCATGTGCTACATGAAATTTCTATAAAGAGCACCGTTACAAAGAGGTTCGGCTTACATGTATAAAGAGAACATTCTGAAGTCCCAAATCTCATTTCTGCATTGTGTTTCTTTGTTTTGCTCTCCTCCTACAGCAGTGTTCCTACAGCAGTGTCCCACAACCTTGTTTTAACGAGAATGGACTGTACATGTTTTACTGAATATGACATGGCTGAATACTGCCACATTTCACTAACGTATGCACGCGTACATGTCCAAGCTTTGCGGTTACTCGCGTGTACTGACTAAAGTGTACTGTACTGATGCAGTGCGCCGATGCGGTGATTGCATGGAAAGTTTGTCTGACATCCGGGTATTTTAAGCAGAAGTGACGAAATTGGTGCAGAGTGCTATTTCCAGGTTATCCGTTGCGGGGACGAGACTCTAGGTACACACACGTTGAATTCAGTCAGTTTAGCTTTCTCAGCCAAACCTGTCTTCTACCAGTTTGAAAACAGACAAAATTGAAAGTGCCATTTTTTGTTAAACCAGCGCAGGCGAAAACTTTTGCAATATGGGGCTTGTGTACGACATGTAAAATCAGGTATTCGATGTCTATTGAGTCACAGGCAAAAACTTTTGCAATATGGGGCTTGTGTACAACATGTAAAATCAGGTATTCGATGTTTATTGAGCGGTGTATGTAATGTCTACAGTCATCTTCTGTGTGTAATTCCATGTACCACTGCATGCAAGTTTTGTGACTCAATTGGTGATGGTTAACCCTTTTTAAATTTCATAATTATGAGATTGAATTATTAGTACTTTTGTTACATTGTAATTATATATTACTTAACTTTCTTTCGTTTTTAACAGACATCCTCAGCCCCAGTTTTGGATGTTGAGGGAGATCCAGAGGTAAGATTTGAGTTTGTCTGCACTTTTTATTGCTTTGAAAGTTAATGGTATACAACAATTTAAACAACAGTTTGACAAAAGTTTTACACATTATAAAGCAATATTTTTGAGGTTGTTACAATATTGTGCTGCTGCGATGCCTAATACCAAGAGCTCCTAAGCAAACATTTGTTGTTTTGCTATTGGGGGGGGGGGGGCTTTAAAACTGTCAATGCTTTAAAAAATTTGATTCTTTTTTTCTTCTGGAATTTGTGGTAAGTGAGTCAAAGAAAATAATTGAAAACCCAAATTTGAATTTTCTTTGAGAGAACAATTCATGAAAACAAAATGAAAAACTAAAAGTGGCTTGCTCCAAAAAATTATGGTGATTTATTTTGTTTATTTTTTTATTTCAAAACTTTGATACTTCTTTATCACCATGGCGTTTATTTTCTGAACGTTTTGTTGAAATTATCGTTCCCTTATTTTGCCTTGACCTTCCACCAGCTGGCCCGTTACTTGAACCGCCCTTACTGGGAGCAGAAGCAGGAAGACAATGTGAAGAGCTCGTCTACTGTGACCCCTTCAGCCCCAGCCAATGCACCTGAGCCGGCACCCTCTGCCACTGCCCCGCCCATCTCACAGTCCGTGTCTGCACAGCCACTCTATTCTACCAGTAAAGTTCAAGAGGTAGGCAAAGAGAAAGTCGTCGTGGAATTTGAAAACTGCAAGTTATTCTAATAGGTTGTCTCCTCTCTCTAGCTTTAATTTATTGGTTTATTTATTAATTCATGTACTTTTTAAGTTTGGAATTGGAGTTAAAAACAAATGATTTTCTCTTATTTCAGTATTCCCAGAATGGCGAGGTCCCTGATGACATCGACTTTGTGCGATCATTGTCCACCAACGTAGACGTGTTCATCAACCGTATGAAGAGCGATTCTTCAAGAGGACGTAGCATCGCTAGCGATACCTCAGTGCAGAGCCTTTTCCATACATTGACTCAGATGCATCCACAGCTTCTGAATCTACTCCAAGATAAAGAGGATAAGAGAGGTAGGGGGAAGCTTATCCTAGATGAAGCTCAAGATTAATAATGATATTGACTCTTATATAGCGCAATTCCAAAGAATGATCATTGAGCTTTGAACATTATTACCCCTGGTCACTGGGCTATTTAATTCATTCCTTAAACCATCTTAGCTTCCTTGAGGAGCATACAGCCTGTGCTGCCAAGTATGTATCGCACCAAGCTAAATCAATCATAAGAACTACACTGTATCTCTGCCCTTACAGGTACCCATTTACTTCTTGTTGAAGAGAAGCAATTGTAGTTGTAAAAGTGTCTTGATCAAGGACACAAGTGTCATGACCGGGAATAGAACCCACTCTGATGATCAGAGCTTGTGCTTGAGAAACCAGTGATGCTCATGGCGTCCCAACACTATTACCCCTGGTCACTGGGCCTTTTATTTCATTCCTTAAACCATCTCACCTCCCTTGCAAAGTATACATCCTGTGCTGCCAAGTATGTAGCACTCCAAGCTAAAACAATCACAAGAACCATCTCTGTCCTCACAGGTACCCATTTACTCCTGGGTGAAGAGAAGCAATTATAGTTTAGTGTCTTCCTCAAGGACACAAGTGACCAGGGTTTGAACCCACACCCTGATGAATCAGCCATCAGAACTTGAGTCCGATGCACTGAAGGGCTCGGCCACGACGTGCCAAGATTCTGTGTTTAGGTGTTGAACAGAAAGATGGATTTTAACAAGTTTAAACTTTTGTAACCTTTAGTGGGATTTCAACATGTGTTTCATGTTTAAAAGGATCTAAACAACAACCTCATCACTTGTTGCTTCTTAAAATCTGCAGATTAAGATTCTGCAAAACTGGAAGGCATTGAGTAAGCAGTATATACTCTGTAGCTTTCGATTCCAATTCAAGCAGTTTTACAATATTTTGCACCCTGAAGATGGTTCCCGAGAGGCACTATCTTTATGGGCAGCTTGGGTGTTCCAGTCAAGCGGTTTACCAACCAATCATGCAAGGAATGTAATCAACTCTAGTGTGCTGATGTTTGCACATAATGCATAGTTGTGCATTAAAAAAAATGTCAGTCATTGCCTGTAAAGATGGCCGACTGTACTCAGTGACACCAAGTGGGCACCATCTATTTAGTTGAACATTTTCCCAGAAAGCAGTCAAAAAAAAAATTCACACTCTGAACTCGGAGGACCTTAATTTGGGACCTTGAAAATGGCTGACATGAATAAGAAAAATATTCGCCAGCCTCACAAAAAATAACCATTTTATGGTGCAAACACAGCAGAGACGACCACCTTCCTGTTTTATGAAGAAAATGTCTCTTCTGTATGTGCTGTATTGTTTTGCTAGTGACTGCATGTAAACTGAACAAGCAGGGTCATGTTGTAAGTGCTTCGGTGCGACCAAGCACCTTTTTTTCCCATGATACACTGCAAAAGTGGCCTCTCCTTGGCAAGTTGTAGGGGGGCGCACTCTACTGTGAATGGCTGTGTTTTGTTAGGGTAGTGAACAATCTAATCGAACTCTAAACCTCAGAGGTGAAACATCTCTGTGGGTTTCTGGTAGGTCATTCAACCATGCACAAACAGTTAACGTCATCGTTGACCCTTGATTTAACTCTTCTGAACTTCCCCGCGTTAATTCTTTTCAAAACATCTTGCAGCCAAGATGGAGAGCCTGCAAGACAAGCTGGCTCAGATCCAAGACGCTAGAGAAGCGCTGGATGCATTGAGGGATGACCACAGGGAGAAGAAGAGGCGGGAAGCTGAGGAAGCCGAGAGACAGAGGCAAATACAGCTGGCCCAAAAACTAGAGATCATGAGGCAGAAGAAACAGGTAAAGATAAAGAGGGTGTATACTGTTTTTATAATAGCGCACATATGTGGGCTGCCACTTTTGGGCTCCCATTTTATTTTGGGCTGGTGATCCAGTCATTTATCACTGCTTGATGGTATTCGAGTGCGCTTCAAATTTAGTTGGGCATGACTTGGCCTCATCTCTGGAATCCCTATCTCTCCAGCGTGCTGTTGCCTCATTGGGTCTCTTTTACAGGTAAAAACATGCTGGGTGCTCCAAGGGCCTTTCACTGGTTGTTCCACCTAACCATACCTTTGGCCGCTCCACACATTTCTCTTCCTATTCCGACTTCCATTTATATATTCGTAAAAGTTTTACTTGTGTACACACCTTCCGGCGTTAACCAGTCAAATCATTTCTTATTGTCTGCAGGAGTACTTGCACATGCAGCAACAGCTAGCCCTGCAGCGTCTCCATGAACACGAGAGAGAACTGCAGATGAGACGCGAGCAGCAAAAACAGCAGCACCAGATGAGGCAGATTCAATACACTGCCTACGCACAAGGCGGTATGGCACCACCCCCTCAGGGGGTCATTATGGGTCAACCACCGCAGGGAATGATGCAACAACAGCAACCAGGAATGGTGCCCCCACCCCAGGGTGCGATGATGCCTCCCGGCCAGTATGGTCCCCCTGCACAGGTTAGTACGGAAATGTTGTAAACTTCTAAGTCCACTGCGGTGTGTCATGGCCGAGCGGTCAAAGCACACTGGACTCAAGCTCTGGTGTTTCTGATCAGCAGAGTGTGGGTTCAACTCCCTGTCTTGACACTTATCTCCTTAAAGCAAGACACTTGACAATTATTGGTTCATCCTTTAGATGGGAGGTAAAGCTGTTGGTCCCGTTTGTTGTGTAATGCAGGTACAAAATCCCAGTGTACTTATTGTCAAGAGAAGGGGTTCGCCCCGGTGTTTCCGGCATGGTTGGCTGCACCACAGCACCTTGTAAACCTTTAGAATGTGCCGCATATGTATTGTGAGAAGAGTCTAAGAATTCTAAATATTTCTCTGCATACCCGTAAAATAAAAAACCCAATTAGGAGCGCTTTGGTTTTGAGTTACTAAATGTTTGAGGTTGTGAACGGTAAGCGTCATAAGTAAAACACATTTCTGTTTAATGGAAATTTGTTATTTGAACTAATTTTCTGAAATTTATTTTTGACATTCTCATGATTTTGATTTTCTCGCAGACATTCAGTCCGTCGTCTTCAATGCAAGGCTCACCAGCACACAGTGGCTATAACCAGCAACAGCAACAGCAGCAGACGTACCCAGTCCAGCCCCCGCCCTTGGAACAACAAGCACCCATGCAGACCCCATCAACAACCCCTCAGCCTGGATACACCCAAGGGTACCACCAGCAACAACAGCAGCCACCATCGTACCAACAAGCACCACAACAGCCACCCCAAACGGGTGCTGGTTACCCAATGGGCTACCACCAACAGCAGCCCCCCTCAACTCAACCGCACCCTGGTGGTCCTCCCAGTGGCAATTTCTCACCCCTCTCCTCCATGGATTATTCCCAACAACCGCAGCCACAACAAGCCAACAATCCCTACAACATGCAAGGACTGGCGTCGAACCTACCACCCCCTGCACAGCAGTATGGAGCCCCTGCACCCCAGGGGGTCATGTACCAGCAACAGCCTGGTGTTGAGATGCAGTACGGTGGGCAAACACAGCAGCAGCAGAACCAGCAGCAGCCGCAGCAGCCGCAGCAGCCGCAGCAGCCGCAGCAGCCGCAGCAGCCGCAGCAGCCGCAGCAGCCGCAGCAGCCAGAGGCTTCCCTCATATCCTTCGACTAGCTCTGCCTCTTCATTCTCAGAATAGCAAAATGTACACTCAATGGAAATGCCGCAAGCCGGTCCAAATAATTTTTTTTTTTAATCAGTCCTTATTTTCATGCACAAGTTTAATCCCAAAATGAATATAATGTGCATTTAATATAAATATAGCATTAGTATTTCCCCATCATTCAGTTTATTAAAAATAGGAAAAAAAACACTAAAGGATTCATAAACAAATGTTACAATTTTCTGGAAGACTTTGAAATACAAAATCCATTGTAAGCACACATCTACAGGGCCTGAATTTCAAGAAAATTTCAACTAGATCTTGTGTTGTTAAGAAACTTCACACATGCACATAACCCCCCCCCCCCAAAAAAAAAAAAAAAAAAAAAAAAAAAAATACCAACCAATAAAACAACAACAAAACAAATCAAAAGGTAAACAAAATAAATAACTTAACAAAAAATCTTCAAGAAAATGGGTTTGGGAAAAACACTGCAATGTAGGACTTTTTCGGTTGTGGGGTGACTGGCAAAGGGAAATTAATGGACTCGCCAGCCATGTACTCGAGGTACGGCTCTTATCTGCCGAACAAATTTTCTGTAGGCCTACTTTATGTGTAATTGGACAAGGAGCATGCGATGTGATTGTATGACACTTAAAGTAATACATTTTTACCCTTTTGCTTGTGTTTTCAAAGTTGCTCATGTCACTTTGCTGAATGGACGCGAACAAAAAGCAGACAAGCTGTTGTAAATTGGACGATAGTTTTGTAAAAAGCCTGCTTTTGTCACGAATCTCTTGTGCGCTGTTTGTGTCTGTAGTACATGAAGGCATTGTTCTAATAATAGTGATTACTAAAAGATGCATGTAGCTCTTGCGATATTGAAGCCAGATAAGCGGCCATGATAATCTTCCTACTGCATGTACTGCAGTCTGATTTTCTTTCTTCTTTTTTTGCCCTTGGAAAAATTAAATCTGTTAAAGCCTATATCGTTTGTACATGTAGGTCAGCAACTTGTACTCAATTAAATGTTCCTACTTTTTTCCATAAACCAAACACCATGCCTACATGTAGATAAGTAAACATTATTGCTTCTCTGTACCCTGGTGTAACTAAAAATACAATGCCCTTTTACTTTTTTCCACCCATTTGTATTTGTCTACTCTCACAGTCGGTTTATTTTTCCTTATAATATTACAAGAGTGCTTTAGAAAAGCTTTGTGGCAAATTTCATTTAGCCAATAAATAGTAATCACATTTTTGCTGAACTTAGATAAAATGTGCTAAGCAGAAACAGGTTACCCGCCAATCCACCATGTCATGCATACTGTGTGACTGGTTCCCTGCTAATGTTTACTTAGCTTTTCTGCTGAGCACAGCTTTGCAAATTGCACCCTTATACTATTGGATATGCCTAAAGGGTAGCTGTGGCTACGACCAGATCACTATGTAAATGCCTGCCCTTCAATGTTACATCCACAGCCAAGAGCCATAGCCATAGCTGCTTCACTCTGACATGACCTACCTAAGTACTAGGCTGTATCCGAATCAAGTGGCTTTGGCTACAGCGACTGCTGTTGGCTGCAAGGACAACATTGAAGAGCAGAGCCTTTTAGTGGGCCAGCCATAGCCACTGCTGAAGTCAACCATTCAGACACAGCCTCAACCAGCAGTCTTCCTGAACTGAATTCATCATCATATGGTGACTTTTGAACCGTTGATAAGACTAACGTTATCCTGTTGCCGTGCATGGTCATTTTGTCTGTGTGGGACAGGCATGATATTCTTCCTACTTAAGTCTGATTTCCCATTTGAAAAACTGTGATTCAATAGCCTGGAAAGTCTACTGGAAACCCTACACCATTATGCACAAGTAGGTCTGCCCTTGTGCTCAAAAAATTTTCCTACTTTTTTCCGGGGACCAAATATCATGCCTGGTGGGACTGAGTGTATCACACACAGTCAAGTAATTTACTCTGTGAGATTGGGATGGAATTGACATGTCAAAACAGTACATTCAAAATACAATTATCTTCTTTTTTTCTTTGAAAACAATCCTGTTGTACCTGTATGCCACTTCTTTTGTCTCCAAGCTATAGGATGATCATTATTTACTTCAACTATAACTTCGTAAGCATTTTATTTGTAGCTTATTTTCTATACTCCTTCACATGTCAAAAGACCACACAGATGTTTAAAGAATTGTATAATTTCACAAGAATGATTCATAATATTCGTATTAATTAATAAAACATATAATTATACGCTTTAAAGGTTTTTATTCCGAGACACTAAGGGTAAATTCTCTGATTGTCGGAAGTCTAATGTTAACATTGCATGTATGTAAGAATAAGACAGCTGTAATAAACGGTGGTAAACAAAGCAAAGAAATAACGTGTCATTGTGTGTTTATGATTAGCTCGGGATAGGGGCCACATGGATGTAACTAAAGCTACTAGCCACCGTGTGGATTAAGTCAGGTTTCATGGAACAAGGGGGGGGGGGGTTCACAGACTAAAATCAGGGGCCAATTTCATAACGCTGCTTAACGGTTAGCCTGAACATGTAATCCCTGTTTACAAGAGTGACCCTGTACATTCCAGGGCTTTTCTGGCAGGCGAGATACTGCACTAGTCATACATGTATTGGAAATGTTAAATTTTGTGTCATAATTTCCACACAAATTCAAGATTTATGAAAAATAATAGCTGGACAAGTTTTGAGTAAGCCCCCCTTTCTTCACACCAAAAGATGATAAAAAAAAAACCAGTTAGCGCAATCTCCTTAAAATGTAAGATTTACTTTTGTCTTCCATTGAGCTGTGTACAAATCATGCCTGGAGGAAGCCCAGGCTCAGAAAAGGCTCAAAAAACAAAATTACTAGGCGAGCAAATTTAGTCTATAGATATAGACTGGTCTTTTCACTGGTTGTTTAGTTTTTGAAATGGGATATTTGTGTAGCCAAGATCACTAGAATTTGAATTAAACTTGAAAAACTCAAGCCTGAATTGGAAAAAACTTCAAACTTGCAAGTCGTTAATACTCCACGATAATTTTATTTAATTATCAGTCATTGGATAATACACTGAGAGGATAATATTACGAAGATTTCACAAATAGGTTCATATAACAATCATAAACTGTCATCTTCCGAAATAGCTCTCACACTTTCTTTTATAATAACAATATAGATATTTTAAAAATAGAAACCCTGTATTTGTTATCAAGAAATATATATACTTATTTTTAAAATTTGTGTTTGCATGATAATACAATTACAAAACCCTGTGGAATGCCGGTAAAATATTGCATTTTGTCAAATTTGCCAATCCTTGCCCTAACCACTTACATTGTACATGCACTTCTTCACCCTGAATCGTATAGAGTTTCATTCACAGCATGTGCAACACTGCTGTACCCAATGTTGGCCACCTGTTAGCATTTTCAAATGGGGTTATAGTATGTCCAATGTTCGGGCATGCCTTTCTGCTGGTCTGAATGCAATGAAGGGTGTGTACAGCATTGGCAAGGTTAAAAACGAAAATCTTCACAGATTTGCACATAACATGGTGGAAAGATTCTTTTGAAATATTTTTGCCTGAAATGCTAAAATGAGTTTTGAGAAATGATTAAAACACTTAGTTTGATCTCACTCGATGTTTGAAAACAGCAAAAACAAATGAGGGATTTTTTCATTCTTTTCTTGTGAATCCAATGACAGATTGAGCTGAAACTGTCACAGGATTTTTTTTTTTATGTGTTATGGGTCACATAAAGTGCGGATAGGGTCTTTCACAATTACCAACAATGGCCATGTGCATTAAAGGGCAGCACATGTAAATGGATCTTTCTTATTCAATATCTGAATTTGCATAAATGTAAAGACATCAACAACACGATTTCTTGGAATTTTACATTTAGGGGTTCCAGGTAACTTTTGCTAAACTAAGTAAATTTACCAGAACTAATTCTGCTTTTCTTATGAAAAAATGATATATATATTTTCTTTATAGGCAACCAAAACATCATATACAACAAGCATGTTTACTATTACAATATTTCTATATATTCTTATTTTATAAAATAATAGCACAAAAAATACAAAACACAACCACACAACCTGATTTGACTAGCCATCATCACTTATAAGTAAGGCTGTTAAGCAAAAAAGGCTGTTAAGCAAAAATGCATGCAACTCGTAAAACGCTCATGATACCATTATGCCATCATGATAGAGCATCCACTGGAATAAAAAAGCAAGGTTTCAGCAGTAAATATTGCTTACAAATTTTCTGCTAAGCAAAAATAAGCAGGATACCAGTCACAGTGCATGTGGAATGGAATTTTAGCTGGTCACCTTATTCTGGTAAGTATATGATTTTATTGTGGTATAGCCACTCATGCATTAAAGCAGCTCTAAGAAACTTGACCTAGGTTAGAGCAGTATCATTATTATTTATTATTATTGTCCACAAACATGACAAGGGAAAATTTTACAGCGAATTGGGTGATAACACAAAATTACAAGAATTTTATCCAGTAAGAATTTAAACATCTAAGCCGTCTCTTTGATGGTATGAATTTGTATAAGACACATTGGAATGTGAATTCTTTTTCAATGTTAGAATTAACATAGATTCCTTCTTTTAAAAAAAGCACACAAAATATATTTATATACATTAATATTGTTGCATCTTTTCCACTGAAACTTTGAAAGACTAGGAAGTAAATATACTCCCAACAACAGAGGTGCATGATTCACAAATTTGCTTTCCTTTGTTGATTCCACTGTAGACATATTGACATTTTCACTCCTTTTAAATGTGTACACAGCCTCTGATCCCTACCCCCGTCAGACTGAGAATGTTGAAATAATGAACATTTCACAAAATTGGTCTGTATCAGCCGAGAGAGCTTATACAGACACCGATCGAGGACCAGAAATGTTACCCCTAGAAGACTGCAGCAGACATAGTTTAAATTGTGTGATATGGGAGGGTAAATTTACTATTCTGACTTTAAATGCTTACTTGGTATTTAGTTGGTGCTAGTTCTAGCTTTCCTAAAAAACATTTTAAAAAAGCTCAGAAATGCGCTCAACTAAAAAACACCAAACATTCTTTTTAGATCCATGTCTCCAATAATGTAAGGAAAAAGAGAATAGCCCATAAGGACGTCCCCAATGTGCATGAACGGCGCGCAAAGGATTCTGGATGAAATCCGAGTCCAAGCCACACCGGCTACATAACTATAAAACCTGGCATAGTTAAATGTAAACTACTATAGATAGTTCCCAATAGACGCCATCTTTACGGGCAAATTGCATTTTGGCTTGCAGGCGCGCCAAGCACTCAAATTATTAACGCAGCCGTGCTGTTTAGCTGTTTACTAACCAATCATGCAACGAGTTTTGTGAAATGTGCGCGTGCTGCACGCCGTTCTCACGCAAAACGCATGACTGTGTATTCCAAATTGCCCGTAAAGATGGCTGACTTACGTCATATTGCAACCTATCTATATGGCATCCGTATTGACAGCTTGTTTTATTTTCTAGTTTTACTCGGTTTCCCAAGATGCATTGTGGTACATTTTAAAGATGGTGCTTGGCGAATCGCATTATGCATTATGTTTAGAAGGGACAAAAGTAGGACATATATGACGCCCCCAAGCTAAATCAGTCTGATGTTTCGTCTCAACTCTTCATTTTGTTGCTCCTTATTTTAAGTGCACTTCAATATCAAAGAAAAGTGTCTGCTTTGGGGCATGGGGCGTCACCTATTATTTTTCCCCCCAAAATGTGAATTCTCATTTTAATGCAAGTTTATAACTTAATAATAATAATGAAATATCACCTAATATCACAAGGCCGGACGGCCACTTCTAGTTGAGGGCTACACTGAACTGATTTGGACTCTATACCTAATTCAACTGTCACCAGGGGCACGTTGCCACCCACTCCTGGGGCTGAAACAGGGTTACCCCCTTCACAGTCCGTAAGGATGTAAGGCATGGGTATTCTCCACTAGGAGCCTGGATGGTAGAGCAGAATGCACTACCTCCCAGACTTGTATGTTCTTTTATTTATTTTTGTGAAAAAAAGTAAATGGTTATGATTGATCTTGTTTTGAAAAAGAGTGTCCAAATGTTTTGAGTGCCGGTGTCCTATGGAAATCTGTCCCCCAGAGATTCTGTCCCCCAAATGGAAAATTAACATGGGCTGGAGAAGGTTCATTCCAAAGAGGAAACTATCAGAAGAAGTTTGTATCCAGTTCGCCTTATGGGGGGACAGAATCTCCTGCCACATCTGCACTCTTCTATAAAACAAACTTGCAGCACTTTATGGAGAGGTAAGAAGTGAGAAAAGAATCAAAGGGTTTAAACTTCAAAGTGTTGATATTCAATTATTCTTAAAGTTAAAAAAAATAAAATAAAAATAAAAGAGTAATAATTAAAAAATGCACAAAAAAGAGCCTTGATATTCCTACTCACTGTCAATAATTTCATACTCACAAAAATATATCTTCAAGACTCACTGACAAGGAAAAGTACGAACGACACTATATTAATTGCAAACTGTTGTGATTGCACAAATTTCAACTTATGTACAATTATAACTGCAGCATAAAGAAGGTGCCAAAATATTGTAAACTGAAAATGAATTTCTAACTAAACTTTTCTCCAAGGTTCAAGTAAATTTCAGGCGAGTTAATACTTAAAACATGCAAAAGAGTATTTGTCTATCTAAATTTCAGCTGAGCTTTGAATTATGAAAATCATAGCCTGTGTGTCAATGACAGAGCATCACTGAAACCAAACATTATATAAAGCAATCTACAACACTTGTACAACCTGCAAGCATCACAGTCCAGCTTCCCCCTGAAGACGATCAGAGCATGCTGATCGAAGCGTTGAGTTGGTACACCACTGGTTCTTTTCAGACCCATGACAACCATAGAGAGATTATTTTTAAGCACATGTTTTTACTGGACACCTTACTATATTGTATCTACACCATGCAAAGTTTCAAATCCTGCTCTTGTACATAGTGTTACTGCAAACCTTACTAGACTGTATCTCTATCATGCAATTTAAAATCCTACTCATGCACATTTTTACTGCAATCTTACTAGATTGCATCTCCAACATGCAAAGTTTCAAATCCTACTCATGTACATGATGTTACTGCAAATCTTACTAGATTGCATCTCCAACATGCAAAGTTTCAAATCCTACTCATGTACATGATGTTACTGCAAATCTTACTAGATTGCATCTTCAACATGCAAAGTTTCAAATCCTACTCATGTACATGATGTTACTACAATCTTACTAGATTGCATCTCCACCATTTAAAGTTTCACATCCTACTCATGTACATGATGTTACTGCAAATCTTACTAGATTGTATCTCCACCATGCAATTTTAAATCCTACTCATGCACATTTTTACTGCAATCTTACTAGATTGTTATCTCGACCATGCAAAGTTTCAAATCCTACTCATGTACATGGTGTTCAGGTGTTACCACAAACCTAACTAGATTGTATCTCCCCCATGCAAAGTTTCAAATCCTTTTTTGAAGCAACCATTTGATAGCAATCAAGGGTGTTAGACTACAAGTCAACCAATCTTATAGCATGGTCAAAGCATGGAGCAAGTGGTCAAAGCTTAGCGAACTACATGCACAATAATGTGCAAGTGTGAATGTGTGCGAAAAAAGACAAATCCACATAAACACAGATATTCTTGTGCCTCAATGCTACTACTGCTACTAATAATAGACGTTTTATAAAAAGCTTTTTAAACATTGTATCAAAGCACCTTACATTATAACTATAGCTATTCATTGGGCCTTACGCATTCCTAAAACCATCTCAACTCCTTTGGAGTATGCAGCACCGGCAGCCGAATTGGCACACAGGTTACTAATCATTCACATTAGCAACATCTACCCTTGCAGGTATGTTTACTCCTAGGTGATGAGAAGCAATTACACTGAGGTGTCTTGCCCAAGAACACCAAGTGTCATGACTGGAATTTGAACCCACACCCTGATGACTCAGCCATCAGAACTTGACTTTGATGGTCTAGACCGCTCGGCAATGACCATGATGACACGCTTTTCTTTGGCCAGTGCATCTCATGTAAAAACAATCACTCTCATCATTTCCATGAGACCATCTTGTGGAGGCAAAAGACTTGAGGCATAGATAAAGTCCCCCTAGATTTCTCAAGTTTTTTACAGACCTGGAAACAAACACTCATCTGCTCAGCTGGAAAACATGGATTCTAATTTCTTTGTAATTGCAAAAAAATTAGCAAACTGCCTAGCACACAAAAATGTTGTAGTGTTTTCCAGTTTTCTTTGACACTAGATTGAAAGAAAAAACAGCACACCAGCCGACGAGCTGCGAAAGCGGCATGACTGTAAAAGAAAATTATGTTAATAAGTTATGCATAACTAGTCAAAACTATCAATTTGATTATCAAACTTGATATACGAGGTGGAATGGACAGAAATGTGCAGGAAACTACATCAAATCACTGGCTTATAACTTTGTCCTCTAGCTATGATGGTGTGAGGTTTAAAAACTGTCAGCTACTTGTGACCAGAACTTTGCCTTTTTCTTTCAGAATCTGTAAACAACTTCTAAGGTATTACGAATACAGAACTTTAATCCTAGTTGCTGTTGCCAATGGAGCAATAAATCCAGCAGCTGTTGTTGGTTGAACGATCAAATCCAGGGACCTTGGATTTCCATCATTGGCTTTGGCTACCAACAAGTGACAAATACGGAATGATTCAGCATGAGCACGGCCAATGAAGATGGTATCCGTGAACTTTACATCGCGAGACTGATTCGGGTCACGGTTGACGCCCTGGCAGTAGATGTCGTAATTAAGGGCACCTGGGGTGTACGCCCACTTCAGGGTAGCACAGAGGGACAGGTGGGCGTCCCCCTTTGAGAAGATGGGTAATGGTGGGTGCCAGGAGAGGTCAACGCACTCTAGGTTGGTGACTTGAGTGGTTTGATCCCGCAGGGCTAGAGGGTGACAAATCTGCAATGGAAGGGAAGAGATATTACAATATGCATAATCATAGGTTATGCAAAACAATTGAGGAGATGTTGCCAAAAAAAACACCATAAATACATATTCATAAGTTATACCCGTCACTCAAAGAGATGTTGATATATATACATAAATTCATCAGTTATCCTGACCTCAAAAAGAGGTTTTGCTTCATACATACATAAATAAATTTTCATAAGTTATACTGATCATTCTAGGAAATGTAACAAAGGCGTGTTGTGGCTGAGCGGACAAGCATACTCGACTCTGGTGTTTCTGATCAGCAGAGTGTGGGTTTGATTCTCAGTTTGGACATGTTTCCTTAAGCTTGCCCCGGTGGTTCTGGCATGGTCTGGCAGTAATATGCACCACCTCACCTTGTATGCCTTACAAGGTGTTGTATTATGGTTGCTTCAACATATAAAATCATTCTTAACAATCTCCACCAGATTTGATCATTTGGAGACAGGAGTGCCATTAATGAAAGACAATGTTGCATTGTATAAAATGTACACTATTATTATTTATTGTTAGTATTATTACTGCATTATAATAATAATAATATTTACAATTCATAAAGCGCACAATTCCACACAAGTGCTCGTGGAGCTAATACATAAAAAAGTACACAATTTTTACCTAAAATAAAAGGCACAAGGATATAACTAAAAATCCAGAAAGCAACATCATGCAAATGCCTCATTAAAAAGATACATAAATGCATATTCATAAGTAACACTGATCACTCAAAGAAGATGTTGCTACATTATTATGCATAAATACACCTTTTTTTTATACTGATAAAGATATACTCTGATTATAGTCTGACTGCATAATTCCAAACCTTTTTCAGCTTTGTCCCAGATCACAAACCCAAGGGCCCAATTTTCTAAAGCCTGTAAGCACAAAAACTTGCTAAGCACAGAAAAGTCTTGCTTAGCAGTAACAGGTAACCAGCCAGAATTATCATATTCACACTGTTGCCACTTGTTGGTTCCCAACCCATTTTTTTTCCTTAGCAAAGAAATTTGCTAAGCAGTATTTTCTACTTAATGGCTTTATGAAATGCACATTTAAAAACTGATAAAAGTAACAGCTATGTACAATTTTTAAAAAATCCATAAAAACGAATATCAATGTACCTTAATTTCCCCAACCCGGACGCTGTAAGATATTTTGCTTCCATCCGATGCCTTAGGAAAACACATGACTCCTATCTCGGTCACTTTACAGTCCGATGGGAAACACGACTCATTCAGCAAGAAATGCCTGTCAAGAAGATGAAAAGAGAAAACGAAACTTAAATGTGATTTTTCATTTTGCCTTACATGTACATATAACACCAATGCAAAACATCAAATAATTCATGGTTTATTATAATGTGAGCTTGTTGCCCGAGGCAAAATTGCATTGAATCAAACATATTAAATTACACAGTTTTAACATAGTAAAAATGGCAAATCAATGGCAAAACAAGAGAATAACATTAAAAATGATTACATACAAAAATAAATATAAAACATGACCTGTAGTTATGTTCAGGCCGAATGCTTCGAAAAACACAACAATGGAAAATGTGACATTAAAAATTCCCCAGTAAAAGCATACAACCATATTCATCTGAAAGATAAACAATCAGTAGTCAAAATATCAACATTAAAAGTATATTCAAAGAATCAGACCTCAAACGCAAACACTGTAGACCATGTCACCTTGTCCTACAAAAAAAGTGACCCTGCACATTCCAGGGGCATTTCCTGGCAGGCAAGATACTACACCAATTATTTTTTTAGAAGTGCTACATTTTTTGCATCATAACTACCAAATCAAAACGGAAATTAAAAAAATGTAACGGCTGAAGAAGTTTCGAGGTGTGCCCCTTTCTTCCTAAAAAGGAATAACATTTAAATGCTGGGCCCAATTTCGTGGCCCCGCCTTCAGTCAGCATTGCTGAAAGCGTTGTCACAAAATGTCTACCCAAGCTGTGTGTAAGCAAAAATTGCAAATATAAAGTACAAAGTACTATATAAAGTACAAAAACTAATTGCTTACTTGTGTTAAGCTTGTTTTTTCTGCTACCATAAGAGACAATTTTTCACTTACGGTAAGCGTAGCCATGACCTAGGAGTTTAATAGTAATAACAAAAATGAATTGTGCTTAATAAAGCACCTTACATCCATGACTGGGTCTGAAGGCGCTGTACAAATTAAAACAGCACCAAACAAAAGGATGAAATAATCATAGAGCATTAAGATGACATAAAAATATTAAATTTAAAAACTGGACCAGCCAATAATTCAAAAATACACATCACAAAAGATAAAACATTATGAAAATGATCACTGCTGTTACACTTCCAGGGTTTAACACAGAGGACTGTCTAAGTCACCCTGGGATGACTGGGAACAATTTCATGGCTCTGCTTACCGTAAGCAAAGAATTGGCGCTTACGGAAGCGGAATTTCCACGCTTACGTCAAGCATATTTCACGGGATAGCAGAGAATTTTCACTTGTGCACATGCGTACTCTATGTTACTAGGCATTCTTTGCTTACACAGCTAGCGCAGAAATTCGGCGCTTGCACAGTAAGCAGAGAATGGTGGTTTCAAGTGCAGAATTCGGCGGTAAGCAGAGCCATGAAATTGGGCCCTGGTCTGCCACACTCGGGATGGCCGTGCAGTGTAAACATTTAGCTATTAATGGTGAACCATAGTCTCTTCAACAAACATTATCAAGTTTACAATTTATCTATATTCATTTACACCTGCTGGGGATGCTGCCCAAATTCTGGCTTCTGTACAATCAATTAATATCACATTCTAATGAAAAAAGAAAAGAAAAATGAATTCAAAACAACAAATAGCAGCTCAATTCATTTCAATCCCTTCAAATGCAATAGTTATCCTAAAGTCGACATCAATGTATGTGCAGAGATTTGACTAAATTTGGTTATTGTACCTTAATTCTTGTGGCGTCACATCCCAGAATCGAATTGATTCAACGTACGGTTTTCCTCCTGTTTCCAAACTTAAATTGACGATCTCCCCCACTTCAGCTCCTTGCTCCCAACCAATTGTTCAAAAAAGAAAAACTGCCTGAAAAATCTGCCTCTGGTTTGGCAATAAAATTGCAGCACAGCAACCTCAAAGGATTTTTAAAATGTTGCACTTCACTGTTGAGACAGCATTTCACAAATTCTCTCTCTGTCTCTCTCAAAATAACATGTTCCTCTCTCATGAACCTATGTGAGAATGCTGGCACTCCCTAAAATCTTGGCATTCCTCAAATTTCATGCAAATTAGCTCAACTCCTTCCTTGCACACTTTAAATATTCACTTACACCCCCTGTGAACACACAAATACAAAAGCAAGTGAAGGAGGTGGCTCCTGCACTTCTATTCATAAACAAAGTAATAACATTTGCATAAGAAGTGTTCATAACCATTGAGAGGAAAAAATACATATTCATTAGTTTATCTGCCCCTGTAAAAAAACATCATACTCATTAGATTGAGCCAAATTCTGAGTCCATACAGCAAGTTCAAAGGGTTTACGACCAAACTAAATATATTTTTTTATATATATAGTCTTTTTTCTATATGAAATCATTATATTTTATCCTCTTGTTCTACCAACCGAAACCCCTGTGTTCGTTTTTACGAACAGTTCATTTCTAGTCATTTATTTATTTTGTATTTATTTAAAACCATATTTTAACAAAGGTGACCCATCCAGCACAGCTGATCACTTGGAACCCTAACATTACATCAAAATACTTCAAAGCTACAATGACAAGACTTCGGCAGAAAGTGCATACAAAAAGTTTATAAACAAACAATTTCTACTAAAACTGGGCAATTACATTCTGGACAAATAGACAAAATTAAACACCCTATCAGCCAAACACTAAATTAACAATGTGAGATAATTAAAAAAAATAAAAACACAAAAATAGAAATAAAAAAATACAACCAAATAATAAGTTGGAAGTTTAAAAAATGCATTAAAGGATACGAGTGCCCCCCCCCCCATCCTCTCGAAGAGACCATTGAAGCAGATAAATTATAAGTTACAAGCCAACAGCCCGGGCAAAACACAGGGTAAGCTATGACAAAATGAACTGAATAGGAAAGTAATTCAAGCCTTACCTTCCTTCAGCAGACGCCGAAATGAAGAATAAGAGTTTGAACAAGTTATTAGGAACACCATTTAAAGAAAAAAAGAGCTTTGTAACTGCAACTTTAAAAAAAAAAATTCTCAATTAGGTTTGGCATCAGTAAAATTACCCTGTTGAATGCCCGGGTTGTTGGACGATCACCAGGCTGGACTAGGTCAAGTCTCTGGCAGAAATAGTCTGGAACAACACCAATGGAAACCTTAAAAGCCTGGCAGGCAAGTTAGCAGTGGATGCGCTGAGAAACTGTCATAGTGTTACGATAACTACAAATTAAGTTGATGGGCAAGTGTGTGGGAAGCTTGTAAGAACAATGCAAAGGGCACAATTTGAATTTTGTTGACAAGAGAAGGTTTGGCACCTCACCCCATGTAGCAGTAGTTCATAGGGAGGAACCAAAGCATTGTATAACAAAATAACCGCTTGCTGGTTAATAAAACTTCTAGTTCTGGCGAGCAAAGCAGTTGAGGAATTTAATTCATTGCAAAGTTTGTTCACATGCTCAGTGAAGTTGAGCTTGTTGTCTTTGGTCGAGCATTCATTCATTGCAAGGACATGTCTGAACTGACAGTTTCTTGGCAGTGGCTACGGCCATATCACTAGGGTTTATTCTTGAATGTTGCTACTGCACCCAATGGCCAAAGCCATAGGCCGTAGCCAAGTCACTTTTAAATTGAACATGGCCTTGGTGGTATTTTTTTGTTAGGTGAACCCACCTTGTTTTCCATCCTCCATTAGGCATGCCCTCGCCGTTCATCCCCAATGCTGCCTCCTGCATGGCGTTGTGGCTGGTGCCTGCCAGAGGAGCAAAGGACTGGCATTGGTCTGTAATGCCTGCCATCTGGGGGAGTCGAGGATCCAGATTCTCTGATTCATGAAGACCATAGGGTGTGACTGGCAGTCTGTCCTCCTTTGAAGAACCTATAATTAAGACACAAATTGTTTAAAGATTTTGGACAGTTTATCCATTCTGATTGGTCACGAGGAGATCACATGGCCATATTTAATCATACGATATAAACACAGTTAAAAGTGATTAAACATGACCTGACCTTATTGAGTCAAAAGAGGGCACTATCAGATGATTGCTCAGAGAGCATAAATTTCAAGGCCCAGTTTCAGTTGGTGGGTCGCATATTTGGCTCGCGCAACTTTGAAAATATAAGTGTGCGATTTCCAAACTTGCGAGAGGAGCTACACATGCATAGAAAGCTTCAGTTTCAGTTGGTAGGTCGCATATTTGGCTCGCACAAGTTTGAAAATATAAATGCACAAATTCCAAACTTGCGAGAGGAGCTACACATGCATAGAAATTCAACGCAGAGTCAAGGTGAGCTTGAGGCTAAACTGTCAGATTTACTCCCAACTTTAACAGCAATTTGGGATGTTTTTAACTTTGTCTCGGTGAAATTATCAAGAACCAGATACTGTATAAACAGTAAATGCAATCAATCTAGTCAGTGACAACACTGAAAATTGGACAAGGAATGTCTATACCTCCAGTCACCCATAGAAGTATTTTGTCGGCCGTGTTGCTGACTTTGAGATACAGGCATGCTTCGACACCCTGTGACAGCTTCACTGAGTAGGATATGAGAAGGGGATGGGCCACAGCCAGGCTCGTATCAAATATCCTGTCAGAAGAATGGACGGTTATGTCAACAGTCAAAACTTTGTCAATCAATGAGTTTCGTCAATGGAAAAACGAAGTGATAAACCGCAAGGGAAACTGACTGGGTAATTATAAATCGATTTTGGAGTAAACAAAGAAGAATTGACTGAGGGGGGTTATGAACCTGCAACCTCCTAATTAATGTGCCGGTGCTCTGCAAACTGAGCTATCCAGCCCATGATGGTGGTCTCCCTAATACAATTTTTTACAAAAAAAAGAGACCCACCAACATTACGGCTAGATAGCTAAGTATTTTATGAGATATCGTCAAATCACAAGGCCGGGCGGCCACTTCACGGTGAGGGCTACACTTTTTACCTAACTATTGACGAAGCAATTATGGTCAAGTGCCTTGCTCAAGGGCACAAGTGTCATGACAGGGATTCGAACCCACACTCGACAACACTAGTTGGTAGAGCGCCTGCAAGTTCACAAGAAGGACGCAACTAACCTGAAGGTGTGAACAGTACCGCCGTTCATGTTACCACTAAGCAGCAGACTACCCCCGCCGCTGTATCCATCCTCTGTGCTATGCAGCATACGCTGGCCGCCGCTGTTCTGAATCCGATCAAACTGGTGATTGTCGTAAGTGGGTTGGGTATGTTGGGCACTTAAGTTACACCATGACTTGCTCATCACAGCCTAACATGTAAAAAAAAACAAGCCGAAAAAATTGACGTTGATGTGGGTCATAATAGGGCACACACACCATACTCTCTGTGGACACTTCTGTCTCACCATCTGACCATGGAGTTAAAGGTATTATACAGGATTGGTAAGGATAAAAAATATCATTGTTTAATTTTAGTCTGAAAGCTTACTGATTATGAAGTTCGGAACAGAACCATTTTTTTTCTGTGAAATATTTCCCTCTGAAACGATGTCATATTCGAGAAAACTGTATCTGAAAACCTACAAAAAAAGCGCAACAGCTGATTTTTGTTGATAAATTGAAATTCAGGATAATGTGTTTACATGCTGAAAATTCTGTATGGTTTTTTCACTATTTTCTCCTGACTCACACAACAGATTAAGCCCATATTTTCACAGGTTTGTTACTGTCTACTACTATTTTGTCAGCTCTACCAATCCTGTATACCTCTAAGAAAAAGACATCAGGGCCCGATTTAATAGAGCTAACAAGTAGCCAAGCACAACAAAATTACGCTTACCAAAATACCATTTCACATTAACTATCTGACTGGTATCCTGCTCCTTTTTAGCTTAGCAGATCATCAAAACTTTCTGCTTAAGCAGCTCTATGTAATTGGGCCCCCAGCTGTCTAAGTGGTACCCGGCCATGCCTTCAACTCTGTGAACCACTGTTCGAATCTCACCTCAGACGGGGACTAGGGTACGGATTAGGTCTTATGTCAATACCCGTTGTCTCTCGTTCCCCTATTTATAGATATTTCTTCATCGTCTTCTCATGGGTATCGTCAGGGCTATGGGTATATAGTGCTTGGCGTTTTGGGACTGAAACCCAAATCCACATGCAAGGCTCCGGTCTGGGGTAGGATTCAAACAGAGGACAACAGAGGCAAAGTGTTAGCCAGAGAGGTGTCTGGGTGTCTTTTGGACACCCTGTTTGAAATCTGGACACCCTGTTGTATCTGTCATTTACATGTAAATGTATTGTAAGTGAACAATTTGGACAACCAGTTTTTAAATTTCCAGCAAATTTGGACACCCTTAGACCAAATCCTGGCTAAAACCTTGCACAGAGGTGAAAGGCAGGGAAAGCTACCACTATTTAAGCCAACCTGATCTCCCTAATTAACATACAATGGGTACCCTTTCCAGAATTCCTAATAATTAGAAAATGTTTCACTTCATTTATGGTATAATTATTATTTGATCACCTGGCCATTCCTGAAACCCATCTCGCCGAATCCCTGGCAGAAGTTGGTAAAGAAAGGCAGCGAGGCAACTCCATGGGTCGGAAGAAACTCATCAAGAAGGCTCCAGAATCTGAAAGAAAGACACAAGGTTTGTTACCCCAGAGTGAGATAAGTTCCTTCTGAAAGAACTGGTCCTGATAACTTTCGAGTGGATTGGTGGGTTTGGGGGAATTCTTGTAATTCCTTCACTTTCTCGTGCTTTGAGGCTCTGCGTAAAGGTTTTTATTATTATTATTATTGTTGGTGGTGCATGTAAAAGAAACCAAAACACTTATCTAGTAAGAGTAGGGGTTAACCACAGTGTTTCTGGTTCACATAGCAAGCACCCTTGTTCACAGGTTTCCTCAGGCTTGTGGGCTACAGTGATTAAGTTCACTTATAAAGCATTCTTGGTTTTATTCCCAGATATTTATAATAATAAAAAAACAAAACACTTAAAAGCATAAGGATAAGGTTGACTTACTTGTTTTGATTGGCGATAAAATCCTCTACTCGCTGTCTTTCAAACACCCAGCCAGGGGCAAAGATTGCTGCTGATAACTGGGCCTGACGAATCACTGACATAGCCTTTGGAAGTATACAATATGGGACACCAGTTTAGTTGGAGTTTTATATAATAGGCTAAGTAGGATTTGAAACTTTGCATGGTGGAAGTATAACTAAGAGAGGTTTGCGAATGCGGTAACACCATATGAAAATCTCTTTTCACCCTTCTTCAAATCTTCTTTTCTCCTGAAGATGATCAGAGCGTACTGATCGAAACATTGAGTCATTAACCACTGGTTCTTTTCAGAACCTACACTACTCAAAAGAGATTTTCACATGGTGTTACCGCAAACCTCTCTTAATAATAGGCTAAGGACAGTGGCTTTCTGTTATATAGAATAAAATTATTCTGGATCTGAAAATGTACAGAAGACAGCAGAGTCCATTTAGCGTGCTAAATCTCCGGCAGTTAGGAAGTGAATGTGAAGGTAGGGGCTTGTGAGGGTGCCAGTGGAAACAGGTTTAGTTTGCTTCATAAAAGGCAATGGCTGGTGAATATGAATGCAGTAAAAGTATTATGTACACACAAATGAAAGAAAATTGTACATTTAAAGGAATAATCAGTAAGCTCTAATGAAAGCAGGGGTTTGCCCTGATGTTTCTGGCAAGATTGGTTGCCAATTGCACTGCATCATCTTGTAAAACCTCACAATTATTATTATTATTATTTTTATTATTGTTGGTTTACTAAAAACATTCAAACATTGCAGCCAAGGGCTCAATTGTGTTTAAAATACAATAAGAGATACATAGAAAAGATAAACAAATATAAAAAAATGAAAACAAATATAATTATAAATAATATACATAAATATCCGAGCCTTTACAAGTAGGCCAAAGAGTATGAATAAAACATTAACAACAATTTGTTGCAAGATGTCATATACATGTAAATGGGTCTCATAATATCAAGCATACCTGTGCTAAATTTAATAAGCGCTTTGAAATGGCCATAGGTATAAAAACTCAGTATAATTAGTTATTTGCGAAGGAGTGACTTTATAGTAGTTTTGTGCTTATATCTTTGTCTCCTTCCTAACTGAGAAGTAAAAGCTCCAGCGGCATGTTCTTGCTGCTCCCCTGTGAGCTGTGGGTTGGGGCAATGCGATAAGGTGTCATTAGAATATCTCGATGTTCCACTTGCTTTCAGGCAGATTTATCTCAAAAAGCAAAATCATGACAAAGTATATTTTTAATGCAGAAAAATAGCTAATGGCCTGATGTCTTTCTCGAAGGCTAAATGACAAAACATATGCATAAACAGGTATACTGGTGTAACAGAAGCAGTCAATTGGAAAATGAAAAGAGCGAGAGATGCAGAAAGCACACAGAAATTTCAAAGGATGAACAATGAAGAAGGAGACAAGGGGGTGGGGAGTAGAAGGAAGGAGTTGGCTTGTTCCACAAGAGGTTGGAAACACAAAAGACAAAATCATAGGTGGGAAGAGGGAGAAAAAGTAAATAATATAACTTGAGATACCTTGTTAGTGTTGTAACCTCCCCCACCAAAGCAGTTCCTTCCGAACACATCAACCCCAACGTACACATCGTACTGTCGATCTCCCGCAGCCGTCACACTGCTAGCCAGCTTAGCTGCATTCCACGTATAGTTGAGGAAAATACCGTCACATGCGTCAAAGAAAACTCTGTCGTGGGAAAATAAATACATTCGTATGAGCGTTGGGGGCTTACATTCAACCTTGATCCCAGTGACGTACTATCTTGCAGCGCCATTTTTTTCCAGGCTGCCTTGCTCGATCATAACCTCTGGAAGTGTGACTTTGAAATAGCCAAATATATTGGATATTTTAATTAGTCCTGTGGTTGATCCATTCTGTGTTAGAGACTACGCAGAGCTGGCTTGCGGTCATCAAAAGACACCAACCGGCTTGTTGAACACATCATTTTTCACAGATCTTTTGCTTCAGCTGCTGAAAAGACATTCTCTTTTGTCGCCCCTAAACTTTGGAATAGTCTACCTCCATCTCTGCGCTCTGCCAATTCACTTCACATTTTCAAGAAGCATCTGAAGTCACACCTATTCCCACATTGATTGATTGTTCATTTGTTTCCATACTTTGCAATTTCATATCATTGTTATGCCATGTATTTTGCTGTGCATCATCACAAACCACTGTGATCTTGATGTAATGGCGGTATATAAAACATGTTTGTATGTATGTAAATGCATGTAAGCGCACTGTCACAAGAGGCATCAAGTCATGGAGCAACTGGCCCCCTCTCATTCTTTTTTGATCTTGTAATAAATCTAACTCTATGCAGATTAGGGTTACCATATAAAAACGTGATTCATTTGAAATGTATTCCGTTGAAACATGTGCATTTTGACACAGGCGTACTTATCATGGGTTGTTGTTTTTTTTCTCTTTTTTTTCTATCTCCATTCAAAACATTCAACAACACTGGGTATCAAAAAGCAAAAACATATTCAGTATGCATTTGTCTTTATCATGGGCAGGGAACAAGACAAACATGGCAGAATAATGAAGATCTCTCTATGATAATTATGAGATAGTACAGAAGGGCACAGGTCAAAGGGGAATTGAGTTGACTTTGGATCTGAGCTAACCCAAAATGGAGTTGACCTTACATGGAGCTGACTGCAATGCCTGCACAAGACTGCTACTTTTTATGAATTTGTTTCCACCTGTCCATGGTTAAATTCACTGTTAGGGAGAGTCTAAAAAGTTGGGAACGTTCTAGGCGCAAAAGAATGTTACCGTGGGCACATGCCTGCAATCCATTGGACCGCCAAAATGTCCAGCTGGACCGCGTCATTGTACTGAAGTACGGGAGCAATCCTATATGTGTGAATATATGTGCATTGGTATTTTTAATGAACATTGGAACTTTTTCGGCAGTCCAAAGGAACGAACAACGGGAATGGTCCATGGAAAACTTATCCAATCCAATTAGAACGTTCCTACCATTCAGACTTTTGAGATGCTCCCTTAAGCTTGATAAATACTTATGTGAAAGTGACCGCGAGTGTTCCTGATGCACAGAAAAACATTGTGCCCTTTTTTAGTGCATTGTATTGCATGAGGCATGAAGCAGACTCCACCATGGCACTTACTTATTTTGTTCATTCAGCATGTCCTGCCATTTCAACGACCCATCTGTGATGACGCTGTCATACCAGATGACCTTGGACTTTGGTATATGTTTATGCATCTCTGCTGTGAGGTAGGGAATGAAGTCTACCAGCTGAGGCATGTGTTGAGGCTGTAATAAAAATATGGAGACTTGTAATGCGCCACGTCTGTCACATACATGTAGTGACTCTTCTGACACAGAAAACTATCCCTCTAAACTAAACTGACATCTGAGAACGGAAGGTGAAACATCGAAAATTGATTTTGAGTTCGTCCAAGAATGTGAGGTAGGAAGTCTCCTTTTTCAGTTTGATGGGTAGTGCGTTCCATAGGGAAGGTCCGGACTGGGAGAAAAATCGTTTTTCCCAGGAGTGATGTGAGCGGGGTACTCAAAGAAGATTTGCTTTGGAGGAAAAAAACGGCGTTGGTGTGGATCATGGCGTACGGGAAGACAAAGAGTAACGATATCACTGCTTCCAAGTATTTTGGATGCAATTCAATGCATGTTGATATCAAAGTTTTTGAAACTATAATTGTTAGTAACGCACCAAAAGGTGTCACCTAATTAAGTGGCATAATTAATTCAATATAACTCGGCCATGCTTTCAATTTGTTCAAGTTGCAGACTTGTAAGCACATTAAAATTAGGGCAAAATGTCAACCTTCCAAATAATGCAGATCTGAAGACGACATTTTCAAAACTCACCAAAATCTCATTCTCGATGTTAATCAACCACCCATCAAACTTGTAGAATTGAGCGATGGCTACCAGTTTATCAGCCAAGGCCTTGTATGAGGCCTCCGAGCTGAATGCTTCTTGGCATCGCTTGGATCCATCATGCCACTCGGTAATAACAGTCCCTGAGAGACAGAACATTTTTGCAAGTAATTTTTCTGGAAATAAATTTGCTCAACGCAACAATATTGTGTTTCACTCTATTGGATTTGTGTTTACATCAAGAGATTTTAAACAAAATATGTGATTTGAGGAATTGCATAGTTGAGTATAAATTTTCAGTTTGCAGTAATACCTTACATTCGGTTTGCGGTAACACCATGTGATATCTACTTTGCTGCGTAGATTTGTTCTTTGGGGACTAGGTCTTGCTTTATTCTTCTGCCACAGAGTAGATTTCAGAAATTCGGGAGACTACTTAGTTCTGAAAAGAATTGTCCTGCTTATTAAATACTACCTGGGCGGAAGGTAGGAAATCGGCTGGGACTACTACTTTCGCTTAGTGGATCGAGGGGACTTCTCGTTATTAACTTCACTACCGCGGAGTGAGTTTTTAATTGGTCTCATCATCCTGACGATGACTAGAGCAAGCTAGTCGAAACAATGAGACCAATTAAGAACTCACTCCGCGGCAGTGAAGTCCCCTCGTTCCCCTAACGAGAAGTCCCCTCGATCCACTAAGCGAAAGTAGTAGTCCCGGCCGATTTCCTACCTTCCGCACAGGTTGTAGTTAATAAGCTGGACAGTTCTTTTCAGAACTAAGTAGTCTCCCGAATTTCCGAAATCTACTCCCCGGCAGTAGAATAAAAGCAAGACCTAGTTTCCAAAGAACAAATCTACACAGCAAAGTAGATATATACATGGTGTTACCGCAAACCGAATATACATTGATACCTCACCATGCAATGCCTCAAAAATTATTCAACACCTTGTGATAACGTGGACTTTTTTGCTGTGTAGAATTTGTCTTGCTATTTATCTACTGCCACAAAGTAGACTGGGAAAACTGGGAGACTACTAAGTTCAAAGAAGAACTTGTCCTCCTGTATTTTGTTAAAAAGGGTTACAAGTTTATTTTTTACCGAGCATAGGTACTCCATTCTTGTGGGCTGCATTGGTCCAACCAGGTGGAGGAATGGTGACAAAGTAATGACTGAAGTACACAAACATATCAAGGTATTGCCAGTGACAGAAACGGTAACTTTCTGTCTTAGGAACACCCTGAACAAACCTTTAAAACAAACCAAGCAGAATAAAGATAGTAATTACAAGCCTGATCAATCATTGAGGGCAAGGCAGTGTTCACTGATAAAGGGCACCTCTGTGATGTAATTGTTACTTTCTGCTGTAACATTTCAAGGGGCACGAAGGCAAAGACCAGGGGCATGGGGCAATCAGCACTTTCACAATCTTATGAGCCAACTTGTTCAAGGGGCCGATTTGTTTCATTTGAGCACTCAATGCCGTCTCAGACTTGGTGCTTGAACTTTGTCACGCCCCATCCAGACGCATGCGTGAAGCTCGAGCACTGAGTGGCAGACAAACACAAGCTTTCAAAATAAACAAATTCACCTTGAACGAGATGGAATATAAGAGAGTGAAAGTGCTTTACACTGCCTACATTAAATATTCACCAGGGAACTTTGTAATGTCAGGTAAAGAATGACAAATTTGTTCATAGTCGTTACAAAATAGCACTCCGCACTAATGTTGTTTAAACTGCTAAAAATACTCAGATGTCAGACAAACTATTCACCACTCACGCGATCACTGCATAAGTGTGTCAGACAGCAGTAATATAGCATACGCGAGTAAACATAAAACACTGACAATGGCTCGGACATGGCTCGGATTTGATGCATTGTGTGAGATTCCGGTAATTCCTTCTATTTTTATCATTAGTGCGGAATGCTTTTACCTTCAGGGGATATGCATGTTAACACTGAGTTGACTGTTGAAAGTGTGTAGTCAAATAGACCATGTAACCCTTTGTTTAAAGAAAGACTGACCTTCTACATTCTAGAACCTTTCCGGCAGGCAAGATACTACACTGGTCATATGAAAAAGTTTACATTTTGTGTCATAATTTCCACATTAATTCAGGGGTTATAGCAGTAACAGCTCAACAAGTTTGGAGATGACTGTGCCCCCTATCTTTATATCAAAAGTTGATAACAATCACACCATTCCCAAGCTCCATAAAATGTAAGATTGAAGGTTTTCTTCCATCAAGCAGTGTACAAATTGTGCCTGCAGAAAGTCCATGCTCTGTAGTTCTTTATCATGTTTATGGTCTATAGGTTAAACAAATGTTTTCAAGTGGTTGATTGATTATTACCTATCATCAATGTACCCTCCCATCATGTCATGGCAAATCAACGTCCTTGGGCGGGGCTGGGCGGGCTCCGCCCTTGAAGCAAGTTGAGCAATGGGAACATTGAAATCTTTCTCTTCGGGCTCCCATGACAACACCGCATCTAGCGTCTTCAGTGGCTGACATATCGGCTCTGATGTGATCGGCTCATACTTCCCATCTGAGTTTATCAAATTATGGCAATAGTTTTAGCTAGTTACGATAATTATAAACCTCGATCCTCCAAATGGTCATAGACCACGGTTTTACTTCCTTTTATTTTATTTTTTCATTCTGGTTGCAAAGCCAAGGATTCTTAGAAAAGAGAACTTACTCACTATTACTAGCCAAGAACACTATGGAGAGAAGATAAGGAAGGAAGTATCATTTTTAGATGTAGGAGAACCCCCTGGAATTATTCCAGGGGAAACCCATGCAATCAGGCATGTCAGGTAGGGACTGAAACCCCCCCCCCCCCCCGGCGTGACTTGAACTGGGGTCCCATAGGTGGAAGGCAACACCTTCCGTGCCAACATTGTCCTTTTGACTTCGTAGACTATGTATGAAATTCGGACTTTATTTCCATTTAAAACAGATTCTCGGGAGCCACAAACAAATTAGAAAAAAAAGAAGGTTTTTAATAGGCCTATCCATGGAAATACAGGAATCAATTTAGTAAAAGAAGTATTCTAAATTTGGGGAATGAAAACAAAAATGTTGTGAACGTGGGACACAATCCTCGTACCTTCTACTCTGAAGTATCATGCCACGTTACACAATCGGGATCGGAAGGTATTTTAAACAATAGGCCTATACAATTTTGGCTTACTCATGTTGGCGTCAAAGAGGGCGCTATACTGTAAAACGGCTTGATAGTGTATGAACTATAAGTTTTAAGATACATGGACCCGCAGGTGCAGGGTATAATCCACTGCTGTACCTTATCACATTTTGAACTCGCTGCTCTAATCATTTGGGCAAACTAACACTAGTGACAGTATCTGACAGTAATAATGCTCCGTCCCAACTTGACAATGACTATCACTCCATCACACCATCACATACACCGACTTAACATGCTCATTAATATTACTCTACCCGCCCGGCCCATGCTGCTGGCACTACTACATTCTGCAATGTAGTAGGCCTACTTTGCAAATGTGACATACAGCGGGGATTATGGGGGGACTATGGGGGGATATGGGGGAGACTTGCTCCAATGTATTCTGTATTTGCTGCGATACTACAATCCCAACTATAGTTGGAGCAATTGTCAAGTTTGGGCGGAACAACATGTCTTTCAATGAATAGATTATCACTTAATATTTTATTATTAATAAGGTCTATCGCAAATACTGCCTGGTAAATGCACAGTGCAGTGGTCAAAAGGTACCCTGTCCATGGGAAGGAAAAGAGTACAAAAAAACAGTATGATCTCCTTTTCCTTCCCACAGACACACAATGTCTTTCGACCTAAACCCAGTAACTGGGCTGGGGAACTGTACCCTGTCCCGATGGTACTCCTTTAAACAAAAAAATTGACAATTATTATATGGTCTTCAAAACTTAATTAATTTAAGAGTACAGCGCCCTAGCTATTACTTTTTATTAGACATTAGGTTTAGTGACAGTGTTCAATATATATTTCAAAGATTGAGAAATTGTCAATGTCATTGATGATGAAAAATCGGAAAAATTTCCGTATCCATCCACCACTTTTTCATTCGGTATGAAATAAAATAGTATCTAATTTACTCAAATGAGATACTCCTTTGGGTTGGGTAAAAATGAGTGAAAAAAAGGTGGCAGGATACGGAAGTTTTTCCGAAAAATCAACCATTAAAAGTTTACCTAATTGTAATGGCTTTTCTGCAACTTGCACCTTTGTGTTGAACTCAGTTATCATAGCCTTTACGTCATCTGTAGCCATCTTGATCGGTCCTTTATAGTGATTTCCAAGCATAAATATTTGCGGATTTCACTCGGAACAACCCACTTTGTCTCCAAGGACGCCTAGGCTGCATCTGACACCAGACTGAAGTCAGCACTAAATTTAGCGCTAGCACTAAATTTGGTGCCGGCAAGAAATTGTGTGCTCAATTAAAAAAAAACTCTTGTCAACGACCGTCATTCACAGTGTGAACTGAATCCCGAATTCTCGTTCTGTCATGTTTTCAATTGCAATGTTTTCAGCTTACAAACAAGAAATCTTTTTTTCCCCCCCTCACAAGTGTCCTTCTCATACCCTAAACCATGCTGCATAGGCCCCCTAAAATATAAGTCAACTGGTTAGCTCCAGCGGCGTAGCCGGGGGGGGGGGGGGGGGTTGCGTGCCCCACACAAATTTCCAGCCCCCCCCCCCCCGGTGCCTCCAGGAACAAAATTGCAATAGTGCTCATAAAAATAAAAGAAAAAGAAGAGAGAGAGAGAGAGAGAAGAGGAAATGTGTGTTACTGTTAGTATAATCAAAATGTAGCGAACGATCGCAATCGGCGTCGCTATTTGTCGTGGCCACAAAATGGCATAAGAGGATGGTGGCTCCCTGCCCTCCCCCACACTTAAAAGCAATGCTCCCCCCCCCCGTGCCGCCCCCCACACCCACCAAAAAGTCCTGGCAACGCCGCTGGTTAGTTCAGCACAACTACTGAACAATTGCATAATATTATTATAGCCCGTTTGCGAATTTAATACACGAGTTGTTGTATAAAACACGCAACTCCCTAATTTTCATTTGAAAAATAGTCACCGAAAAACCATAAAATCTTTTGTTTTTTGCATAGATTTCTTCCTCATATGCGCCTGAGTAAATCGTTTCGTTGATTAGTTTTGCCAAACTAAATAAAACATTGCATAATATAGGCCCATTTGCGAACTACGAATGCAC
Source organism: Pisaster brevispinus (assembly GCA_023634235.1). Lineage (NCBI taxonomy): Eukaryota > Metazoa > Echinodermata > Asteroidea > Forcipulatida > Asteriidae > Pisaster > Pisaster brevispinus. The sequence goes on from JAMKCF010000022.1 coordinate 1,006,522, forward strand.
AAACAAAAGAAAGGACGCAATGAGATAACATTCCAAACAATACAATGTGTTTTTTAAATTACAAACAACAAATTAGTTACAATATCACAATATCCAATCAAGTAATCTTAATACAATGAAAGTTTCGTCTAAACATAATCTTCGACCCAGTATATGGTACCCTGGTAGTGGTCACGTGATGCAGCACACGGTGGATGAGTCTGGCTCATCCTGCCCCCCCCCCCCACCACTTAATAGCGTCAATGACTGTGCAAGTCTCGCTCGTATTAGAACATTGGTACCCGTTAAAGTGCGCGAGTTTCAAGCAATATACGTGGGGGACCAATGTGGTCAGAAAAAAAGTTCAATTGCGCGCGAGACTTGCATGGTCAATAGACCCCGTGCATTGGCCGCCATCTTTGAAGACCAACAGTGGAAACTAGTTCACTGTGTGTGTGTGTGCACGCGCTGCTCGTCACTCTCAGCCAAACCAGCTCTTCACAAGTGCATGCACGTTTCACCAGAGATGGCGGCAAATGCAAGGGGTCTTTTCGTCACACCATGACTCAAACCTCGAACCCCAAAAGCCCTGGAAACTAAGGTAACTACTTCATAATTCTCAATCCTGTATTACCACATTAATGCAAACTCCGGCAACTTCAACTAAAACATGGCAATTGAATTTGCAGTCTCGACTTTCACTTTACGACGACACATCTTCAATTTGATGTTCCTTATAAAAGATATCCTCCCAAATTCTCTCTGGTTTTTATTGTAGCAAAGATAAACACTCGATTACTTCTCCATACAAAGTTTAATACACCATGTCATCCAGTGATCGACTTAGCAACTTTTTTGCTGCCCGGTACAAAATAAAAATAGGCCTACATATTACACGATAGGCCTCCAACTCATAGAAAAGATCTGGCTGTATTGTTCAAGTTACATAGCAGCTCTGCCCCGGTCTCGGCCATCCCAAAATTTTCAAAATGTCCGCCAATTCATCGGTTCGGTTGGAACCGGTTTGCCCAGACATACGGCTGATCAGGCCGGCATCGTCAGCGGAGCTCGGATCTGTGGTTCATCGATTCCCCAGGGTGGGATTTCGGGCAGGGCCTCAGTACGTCTTCGAGCAGGCAAACACACTAATACTACTCCAATTACTGAATAGTCATTACTAAACAATCCGTGAATAAATCACATTAATTACAGTAAATTTCAATTATTTATAATGTGTTGTTTGGTCATGGTGGGCATGAACTTTGCATATCATCTTGACCAGATAAGGTTTACATCGGAATGATGATACTCGATACTGGGTGAGCTCGATTGCGCGGTTGCGCCTCAGAGTAAAACGTTGAACAGTCACGAACTGTAAATACCATCATAAACATCATATGTAATAAGTATATTTACAACAAGTAACCAAATATATTTAAAGTTCATATCAATGGCTACAAACTTGTATTACTCTTGCCTGTTGGACCCTGAAGCAAAAATGATTTTTGAACACTCAAAGTTGTTATTCTCCTCTTTCGTCTCACTTTCATTTGGTTCACTCATAAAAGCTTCCGGGTCGGGATTGACCTGGATCCCTGGTCTGACCCTTGAGGTCAATATTACCTGGAATCTGTATGGACCTTCATGGCTCTGCTTACCGCCGAATTCCGCGCTTACTGGTCACCATTCTCCGCTTATTTTGCAAGGCGCCGAATTTCTGCGCTAGCTAAAATTCCCTACTAACCCGTGAAATACGCTTGACGAAAGCACGGAATTCTCTGCTTCCGTAAGCGTCGATTCTCATTTGGTGCTCGATATGGGGCATGGTGGCACCCCCCCCCCCCCCATTGTGTGCTTGGAATCTCAGGAATTCTTCCGAGGATTTTAGGGGAGGGGGTACTTTTGTACAAGAGGAAAATAGTGTGTTAAAGTATGGGAACGTTGGGGGGGGGGGGTCCTCTGCCCCATATCGGGCATGGTATAATGATTCTTTGCTTACGGTAAGCAGAGTCATGAAATTGGGCCCAGGTTCAGCCTGACCCAGAAGTGGGTCAGGGCCTATTAAGGTGCCCGGAATCCGGGTGAACTCTGACCCGGGAGTTGTTATAGTGTATCAAGGTGCAGTGAAAACGGAGCAATATCATGTGACTCAAACTTCTTACCACAACATTTTTTTGTTATTATGTTACTGTGTAGGTCTCGCGCAGAAAGAAAACAATAAAACAACTCGAAGGAAGATACTATTTTTCTGTGAAATTAAATCCTATTTTAAAACTATATTTATACAAATTGTTTAAAATAAAAATACCAATAGCCATTTGTTATAAATACAATTTCATTTTTTGTTTTTTACACAATACAAATCATTTGTTAAAATCAACGCTGAAACAGAATTGAAGCTTGCGACGATGAGGGTTTTTAGAATTATATTCTTATTTTGAAATCCCATTTGCCAATTACGCCCGAATTTTTGCGACCATCACTTTATAGGGAATTGAATAACAGTGTGGGGAGCCAGTCTTCACTGCATGTTTAATGGCCGGGTTGGTGGCTGGCCGCTGTTATTGGACCTCGCCTTCGGCTCGGTCCATTAGCTTGTATTTATTTTAGTTTTACGTAGGCCTCAAGTTTAAAAACAGGTGGCTTTTGTATATATTAAAGTATTCTTACTGTCTTCTTCTTCCTTTTTTCCCTCTTCTTTTTTTGCATACCACTTTTGTTTTGTGATTAAAAAATTCATATTAGTGTAAGTGCCTTAAATATTTGTGATTTAATGTATGTTTAAATAAAGGCATGAGAAAACCGCCTCTTTTGAAAAATAGGACTGTACACGGAAAATCCCTGCCACCCCGTTCAAGCCTGCATCGTACGCATGTCTTTTACGTAGATTATTGTTGCGCCCGCACGGCTATCAAAATGATAACCTATACGAGGCACATTAATATGTAGTCAATGACTCTGTTAAAAGAAATAATAAGTTGTCATCAGTCAAAGATGTAAGAATACAGGAGAACTTTATTATAAAGCATGTAGACAGGGTCATTGCTGGTATAAACAATGAGCCAAGGCCACTTCCTGTAATTCTAAGATGCACTTGCTGATGTGACATTTGGGTTATTCCATTCCTTCTTACAGGTAAATACAATATAAAGGTTAAAGGTTGATACCAAAACAAAGAAAAGGGGTTATCAAAAATTAGCTCCACACTATATTATACAAACAGTCAGGGCTGGCCAGCCGGCCGACCAGGCACACTGCACACGCAGGGCATATCACAGTATCACAATGCTGTTCGTCCGAGCACACTGTAGTGCCGAATACTGATTTATGTAATACAAAATAGTTATAAAAACATGTTACACGTATGTTCATGAAACATATTTCCAAAAAGTAGAAGGGGGGTTTCAATGCTGTAGTCGAGTCATGTTGTCTGACTCTGAGTCCGAGTCTTCTTCGATCCGAATCCGAGTACACAAACAATGGACTCGAAACCGGGCTCGAGTTCGTCAGCATTGGGTGTTTTAGTATATTCCAGCTCCGGTCGCTTCCAGTACCCCCATTCAAAAAGTTGGAAGTGCTGCAGCACCCACAGCACCCCCACACTCTCGCGGGCCTGCCAGCGAGCAATGTCTTTGCAGCCGAATAAACCCTCACTACCATTACCATACTTTAAAACAACACCACTAAACCACAGCGACGCATAATCAAAAGATAAGAGCAAAACCAACAAACAATGTGATGCCGGTACTGAAAAAGAATTATATGGGGAGGTTTTGCCAATTGGTACCACACCCATAGAGATGGTCGGCGTCTGGGTGTCACTTAAATACAGGACTTACCAAATACCCATGACCCTGCAGACTTCGACATAATACGCATAGTTACCCGAGTGTAATTTCCTACGTCACCAATCAGAAAAACTGCATCTTGCCCCCCTTTGCCAATTTCAATGACGCCATCTTGCATCTGGATCCAGAATTGACGAATCTCATCGGCATCAATTATTCCAACTTCGGAGTAATCATCGAGCAGAACCGACTTCCCCTGGTATTGACGAAGAACTGATCTCTCATTGTACCATCCACCGATAACTACAACGATATGAAAGAGATATCCAAGTGCTTGTCAAGCTTTATTGTGTTATAAATCACAGTGTTTGTGTATCAACATTATTATAATATACTTTTAAGAAGCCCATGATACCAACTTTTAACAACAGGCCAATGCAGTTGCAAATTAAAATACTATTCACAAATAATTTATCTCTAAAATGATTTTAAGATCTCTTTAAAGCATTTAAAGAAATATGTTATTGCTAATATTAATGCTACTTTGGCTCGCCATAGACTCGATCAGACCGCTCGGCCACGACACCGACTCCACGTGTACAAACGAAGGTGTCAAACTTTGGAACTTACTCATTTGTGTTGGATATTTCTCTTCCTCTTCGAAATATATGTTAGCATCAACTCTAGCTCTCAAGGTGAAGTCAAGCTTGAATGGGATCACCAATGGCTCAAAGAACGACACCTGCTGGTACTTGCTATTTGTTTCGAATGAACAGGCTGTATAAATGTGAACCGGGAAAACAAGTATAATTTTAAAGCAGTTGTTCCCTATAGTACTAGCTTATCGTTGCTATTTGTGTACCTTAAGGCAGGGTGTACTTTTGATATTTTCTCCACAAGTTGATGATTATACAAAATACTTGGTAAAGAGCACTGCTGTTGATATTATAAAGCATTGTGAAACGATCCCCTTTGATGTAATGTTAGTTTTAGGGAAGGGGGTTCATTTTTCACCCACACAATTTGAATCTGAGAAGGCTTCAGGCATGAAGCCTTTCTCAGGCATCTTTCTCAGGCATCTTTCTCAGGCATCTTGGTCTTTCATTATTTTCTTGCAATTTTGATGACTAATTGAGTCAGGTTTGTTTTCACAGGTTTGTTTATTTTATGCGTACGTTGGAATAGACCAAGTCTTTGATAATTACGAACATTTTAACGCAACAATACTTACTTTTGATTGCCTGCTTTGTAACTTTTCGACAGCTTGATTTGAATTTCTCGATTGTCTTCGTGAGGAGTGAGGCTTGGTTGTCTCCATCGGCTGCTCCGGTCATTGCGCCGCACAATGTCCCCTTGGTGTCAGCAATCATCAACGACATGACAACCACCAAAAGGTGAGGAACAATGGCAAATAGGCCTAAATTGTAAGGATTTTTTAAATACACCATTGCAAGCTCAAACAGGCCGGGTGATCTGAGCTTGTGCACCCGAACCTCCCACTGATAGTGTGTGATAAATGCCTAATATAGTGATTGACATCGCAGAAGTAGCTTCGTGTACCTTATATGTGGCATTTATCGATTCGGGAGCGGTCAAGGCGAACGCATAAAATAAAGAATCGTAATAAAAAAACGTTTAAATTCAGGGATGCAAACTGAGCGTGTGTACTCCAAGATTCGATGGTAACTATGGTCTAATGATTGGCAAGGTCTGATGCCAATCATTTTAAAATCAATAATGTTTTTTTTTTTACTGCACTCAGTGTATTATAGATAAAGTCAAATGTGAAACTATAACATAACATTATACCTCCTGTCCTTGTCACTGAAAACTTCCATTCCCCACCCCAGCAGCGTAGCTACAGGGGGGCTATATAGGGGCATGTGCCCCCACAAATTAGTGCCCAAGGTTCCCCGCAACATCCAGATACATGTATATAGTGCCCTTAAAATGTGAAAACATGGCCAATGACCCCCACTATATTATTGTTGTTCCATGTACTAGGCTGCTTTTGTATTCATATTTATTCCTCAATAAAAAAGCACCCTCTTTTGGAAATTTGCAAGGACAAACTGTTTTTAATATTAATATGAATAAGTAATGTGTATGTACACAGTGGTATGAATACTTTCATGAGTTGCAAATTAGGATGTTCCTTTGAATATTTTTCAACAAAATGACAATATTTATTCTCTCCATTGCACGTATGCAAAAAAATACATTTAAAGTACAGGTCGATTTTTGTCATTTGAACTCAATCACCAATCACCATACAAAGTGTACGAGATGTTCTGGCATCTATTGCGAGGGCATGAACGGCCGGTTTATAGTCCGTCGTGCGATGGTAATCGTCGAACGCTAAAGGGCGCCATCAGCGTCCTCAGCGGTGTACTGATGCCTCAGCAATGACCATAAACGTTGTTTTTTTAATGATTGCTCTCAAACTTGCCAGCCCCCAGCCTGGCTTGGCCTTGGGCTTCAGGTAAGCACACGTCTTCTAAATAACCGACGGAGCCTCGAGCCCAAGCCGTGGTTTTGAAAAGAGCCTAGTTAAGCCTGCCTGCTGTACACACAAAAATGTACTCACTAAATTGCGGAAACGGTAGACGTGCATTTTGTAGAAGTGCTGAATATGGTAGGGAGGCTGGAGGGGTGCACCACACTAAATAGGCCAAAATTCACGAGCCGAACTGATTATCATAATTTGGGCGCTCAAAATCTTTTGAATTAACGTTTAGGGGGGTCGTGCAACTGTACAAATGTGTAATTATGACAAGTGAGGGTTCTGAGCTTTAACTATTGAGTAGACCAGATAAACTTTAGGCTTTAAAGTTGGTCCTAATTTGGCTTGGGAAGTGGCATGAAAACTGGCAACAAGTCGGTTTGGGAAAAAACAAAACAAATTTGAGGTGTTTTTTTTCTGGGGTATAAGCAAAAGTTCCAAGCGGCTGACTGACCTGTCCAAAAATGAAAAAAAATCTGAAGTTAAGTTGTCGGTAAATAATAATGTTGGATTGGTTTTCAAGAGGCTGAGAGACTATAAATATTTTGTGAGTATTTAGCCTTTAGCATTGGGAAAAGAATGGGGGGGGGGGGTCGTCAGCTGTTACAATAGCAACCTTTTGGTTGACCTTGGGTCAAAGGTTTTAACGGGTTTTGTTTTTATTTTGTCTTGTCTTTTTCAACAAAGTTTGCTTTTTGTTCCGCCAAAAAGTTATAATGATGTGTCACGTCTCTTTACGCCTCATGAACCTTTGATCAGATAATAAAGATCGTGTTGATAATTGCTCATTCTCAAAACGGTGAGTACCCTAGTTTTTTTATAAGCAAACTCGGTCTGCTTTTAGGTGAGTCAGTAATGTTTTAGGCCCAAATGTTTTCTTTTTTTCACCTTTGCATTATAACATCAAATAATCGTATCTTGTGATGATCCGTGTGTCTGGCGACTGATGGATGAAATTGTCGTGCGTTTAGATTTTGACGCCTGTATTAGCATAATTCCAAATGTAGTTTTGTTGGACAAAAAGACCTGAACTGTGTCACGTAAACTACAGTTGCATTCCATATGCATCCCCGATTGATCATAATGACTATGCCAGTCTTAGGCCTAATTCGGTATTTCACCGTACCCACTGACAAAAGATCGCATCAGCTCCATGAGGTGCAGGAAGGGAACTGGAGCTCGTCCTATTGTCGGAACGTGTGTTGCGCTTGGGTGCTACGTCGGTGTAAGCGAATATTTTGTTATATAACTGATAGCAATGGTCAATGTCTGCACTACATTAATGACCTGCACTGATCTATTGTTGAATCCAAGTAGTTGCCGAATGAAATGGCGTCCAGTGCATACTTCACATTTCAGCACGAGCTCACCATCTTGTGCCTGCGGCACAATGAGACCTTTGCTGCTGACCACGTACTGTAACGTCGAATGCCTACCCCGCCCTAGTCTTGGGCCAAGACGTCACTATCTCATACTCGTAACGTAACGTGATAACCCTACAGAGGGCGCGCTTTTCTTCTTGAATTCATTGACGACTGTCTGTAGTAAGCTGGAAATCGAACCGAGGATAGTGACGCCCTCTGTTGTTTGAATTGATCCATTTCGGTGCGAACTACCAACGATGGATAGTGGACTCATTCTGCTGTTGGAATTGATCCATGCGAAGGTCTTGGAACCAAGACTAACCCCGCCCATGCCTAAAATTCACTGATAGACTATTCCGACTGAAGAGGGACGCGGTGCATCGGACTCATATTATTTAGTTTATGAAAAGTTTAAAGACTATTTTGACGAAAGGTTTGATGGCATTCCAACGCCAAAAAACAGGAGTCCATTTCCATACGATAAATTATATATAAACATAAAGAACGCTAGATCGTCTGGGCAAGGCAAAATTGGCTGTGAGCAACAATTCTGGTCCTGTCTCGGCGATTGAAGCGCTTCAAGAGGCCGAGGAGTCGGTAGCAGAACGCAAAAAGAAGATAGTCGCACCGTCAACGGCAGCAAGGCTGTTTGGGTGGTGTTCGCGAAGATCGAGAGGAAAGGCACCGCGCACCTATCTGCAGAGCAGCGAAAGACCATCAGCATTGTAGAGGCGCACTGAATGACCCAGACAGCCGAAAACGCAAGAGACGAGATTCTCAGTATTATGCGTGTGACTCTACATATAATCTTCCTGATCGTCAGCGTTTTCGAGGTAGGCCTACACGTACTATTTTATCCCCCTTCAGTTGCATTATTGCGCATGCAAGCCCACTTGTAAATTCCATGTTGTCTACATCAATTAAAGATGTAGGTCCAATTCATGGCCGATTTGACCCGAAAAGATTGATTTAAATTTTAAATGGACACGTTACAGACTCAAGAAAGTTGCAAGCTTTCAGTGTATTAAAGGTGATTCACAAAAAAAAATCTGCCATTGCAATAAGCCCTAGTGGTAGTTTTAATTGGAAACTAAAAATGAATTATCCCAACACTTAAATCACGTCAATCAGCCATGTACATATAGGGCAATTCCACGGTAACGGAAGGACGTTATGACTCATTAAACAACTTTTAAATCATGAGTATCATTAATAGTTTAATTAGTTACATCAAGCAAATGTCACAGTTTTATTACTTAAGGACTGCCTTCGAAATTGTCTCCTTTTTTGGGCAGAATTACATTTAGTTTAATAGTTTACAAAGTATGCATATTAACGAGGTTGGCGACGGAAGGACATCATAACAGACATGGATTTTCCACCTATCATGTGTTTTGCTTAATTTCTGTCAAATTTTTGAGACTATTTTGTTTTAAAGGTGAGAAATGCAATACTTTGGGATTTAGCTATAATTTCCAGTTTTTATTAGAAATTTTTCCTTTTGATATTATAAATACAATGCCTTTTGTGGATTAAATATTGGTAACGGAAGGTAACGTACACAAGGACAACAAGTTTACTCAATTATACCATGCACAAAAAGGGATTTACCATTACTTTTTCAAATCGAAAATTAATGAAATGTGCAGTGTAAGTGACATCTATCCTATATCAGACCTGGTATCATTTAAGAAGATGTTGGTTGTAAGAAAACTAACCTGCTTATTATTGATAAACGAAACACTCAATTTTTCTGGAGAATGATTGGTCCCATCAAGGCTACTGAAGTTGAACTATAGCTTTTTAATCTTTCAGGTAGATTATACAAACTTATTAAATTATGCTAAGTAAATTGTCCAGCTTATATACACGAGTTAAAAACTTTGTCTCTGGAATAGCTTCAAAGATCTTTCCCTATTGTCCATGAATGATGATGGAAGCAGCTCTTTATGATTTGATTTCTTGTGATAATTGCATAGGCCTACTTGTCGGTCATTTCGGTGCAGTCCTTTGCAAAGAACATTTTTGGGCCCTGTTTATCACTTTTATGAAGATGGGTCACATAAATACACATCATGCACTTCAGTTACTAAGGCAGGGCAAAAAAGCTTGATGGAACTAATTACATGTATAATCTGTTAATGATACTCGTGATTTAAATGTTGTTTAATGAACCAAAACGTCCTTCCGTTACCTTGGAATTGCCCTAAAAGCATACTAAAAAATGTAGCATTTCTAAGGATGCTGTCACAGGGTACACACCTCACATAGCTACAGTATCAACACAGAAACATTGCTAACAAGGATGTTTGTTTGTCAAATGCTACAAATGGCATATAAAATTTGATGAAAGTAGAATTTGTCCTTCCGTTACCGTCCTTCCAGTACCAATATGGTAATGGACGGACATGTTTTAATCATTTATAACTAATAAACAAAAAACATTTAGATGTCAGTCATAATTCCATTAGGCCTAATAAAACTTGCTTCAAAAATTTAAATCCATTGCATTTATGCTACAACTAGTTAAAACAAAAATCAGATATCAAGTTTTTTGGTAAGGGAAGGACATTCTATACTGAACCAAAATATGTCAAGTCACTGAAGCGTAACTAAGTACGCAAAAACTGAAGAAACAAAATTTCACTCATTTTTCATAACCTATACTTCCATATGTCATGGATTTATGGAAATTGTTCTCGTATTTTATGCATTAATTCTTTAATAGTTTTAGGTCAGTATTTATCTTATTTTGGCTCATAAATGGATTATTGACTTATCGTAGTTTTGGGGTACCATAATGTATCAAAATCATTATTCTGATGAGTATAAATCTTGAAAATATAGACTGTAAGTTTTCATTTGACACCTAATATGCTATTGTGACATGCATTTCAATTTTCTGATGTCATGGCCACTTTGGTGTGGAATTGCCCTAAACAGTTGTTTGTGTTAAATAAACTATGTGCATTGTCCATGACATGTGCGAAAGATTAATTGTGTACAAAAGACCTGTGGAACATTCATATATTCCCCATTTGCTGAGCATTTCGGTATAAAGATGGCTCAAGGTGGCCTATGTATGACAATAACTCCCAAACTAAGCATGCTAGAAAGATGCATTAAGAGTATCCCCACTTTCTGATAATTTCCGGTCTGATAATGGCACAAAATGGTCCTAAAAGTCTAATTTACAGATACAAAAATATGAAAGAAAGGGTCAGGTACAAATGGTGTCTCTTTAGTATGCTTATGTGGAGGTGGGTGGTGGCGGTATCTGTCTACACTTGAAATAAACAAACTCACCACACCATGGTTTCGGAATACTCAAGTTTATTTGGAATTAAACTGAAAATAGTGAACGATGCACAGGCAACGACAAGGGAGGCAACGTGGGAGCGCATGACAATTAACAAAACAAATAGGAGAAGGAACCCCTGTCCCCCACGAGAAATAAGGTTTGTCCAACAATCTTTGAGGATGTTCATACCCACAATGCCAGGGGCAATCGCTGACATTGCATCTTTTTTTGTATCTCGTGTCACTAACACTAGCCGAGCTGGTATGGGGGTGCTCAACATGGTTACATCGGTCTCGAAACAGCCAACATAGGGAATGGTGGTTCCGTTTGCTGCAACAAGTTTGAACTGTTCTGGAATACTTGTCAGCTGTACACCATTTCTCGCAAAAAAATTATTAAAATAACTCTGGGTTATTGTAGTCACCATGGAGCCGGTGTCTAGCAGACAGGGTACAGTCAGTGTTCCAAATAAAACGTCAACTGCAAAGCAGTCAGCTGCTGCTCATGTTACAAAGTCAGTTATAGGTACATCATTGTCAGTAGAGCCCTCTCTCTTCCCCCTTGCTGTATGGCTCTTAACAGCAGAGGGAGTTAGTTTCCCGCTACATTATTGTAGCTCCCTCGCGGTGGTTGTGGTTGGACTCTATATGGTCGACAAGGAGCTTGGCAGTTTCGAGCATAGTGGCCTGGTTGTCCACACTTGTAACACTTTGGCGCTGGAAATGATACTGGCCCGGAGTGGGGGTTTGGGACGAAACTTGGGTGGTTGGGGTCAAAAGGGGTTGATGAGGCTCTAGGCCCCCTCATCATGTTGTTGTTATCACTACTATGTTGTGGTACTTGGGGCTGTGATGCTAAATGGGAAGGTTCTGGCTTGGTTGGTATCAAACTGGTCAGCGTCCTAACAGATTCGATGACTTGCTCCATCTGTTTCTCAAGCCATTGTATTGGGCTGTCAACTGTTTGACTTCCCAATCCTATCGTCGCAGATATCCCATGTGCAAATGTAGTGGTACGGGCCTTCACTCTCTCTTCTCTCTTTATGGCCCACTGTTTTACTTCATCGAAGGAGATAGAGGGGTTTCGGTCAACTAAATCTCGGCAAGAGTGTCGTAGGCCCTCAAACTCTATACCATCAACAAACTGTTCTCTAATTATGATGTTGGGTTGTTTGTACAATGCTGGGTCCTTTTTCTTCAAGCGGTAGAAGAGTCGCTGCAAGTCTACTCCAAACTGACGTAATGATTCTCCATGCTGTTGACGTTTGCCGAAAAATTGGCGCTGTAGTTCCCCGCTTGTCAACGTCTCACCGTAGGAGAATTTTAAGTACTGAAGGGCCTGGTCTACATTCTTTTCTGCGGCCAGGAGGGATCTTACTTCTGTGTTGGGATTTCCTTTCAGTGAGTCCAGGAGAAATTGTCCTTGTTGGTCATTCGGGATGTTGTATCGATCTATTGCATGACCAATGGCGATAACAAATTCTTCTACTGGAACAGATTTCCCATGGCTATCTTCACGACCCTCGAAGGTTGGTATTTTACGTTCAGGGGCCATGACGACTTGTGGTGGCTTAGCCATTAATGCTTGGACCAGTTCTGTGGTGAGCATCTTGTTGTCAGTCTTGTCTTCCTTCTGGTCACTTATCAGGGCAATATATACGCAGACCTGCCAACCTTGTCATTTTTTTTTTGAGTACCACATTAGCGCAGCGGCATAAACCAGAAGCCTAGTGCACGGCGGCATAACCCAGAAGCCCAACTACATGTACTGCTGTTGGCACAATGCTAATAGTCAGAAAAAACTATGGAATACTTCATTTTAGATGAACTATTTATTTAATGTAATTCTATCAAATTCACACAAAATACAGGCTACTTCAGAAAAATAAATTTTTGTATCAATCTCTGATTGGCTGCAAATCTTGATTTTGCACGAACATTGTGTTTATCTTGGGGGTGCTTGACTTGGCCTTTTCTGACTTTTTGTGCTTGACTCCATCAATGTGGCGTTTACAGTCTGAAAAAATAAATAAATAAATAAATAACCAGTTGACTGTTGGCACTGTATGTTCCAAATGCCTATAGTTGCTATACTCAGGGGGCAAAAAGTTGTAAAATTTTAATATCACAAAAAAAATGGCCAGGGGTTTCCCTACGGGCGGTGAGCCCATTTTGACAGATTTCTATTCAAATAACATATACTAATTTCAATGATGAACAATATTCCTAAATTATTAGTAACTTACTCTGCATGCAAATAACTTGACAATAAATTGAAAGGCATCCATCTTTGGTTGCCCAGTAAACGGACAAACGAAAGCCTACCGACACCGTAGAATTTTCCAGTTCCACTTCAATTCATCATTTGTCTCCCTTATACAAAGATCACAGGCCATTAAATTCCCATTATTCTCCCCTAATATTAATAAAATTAAAAGTAAAACTAACAGAAACGATGTATTAAATGACAAATTAAGGCCCTTTAGGGCTGGGGAATTTTCCAATCTTTTTTCGGGAGTTGGGAAAAATCGTGATGCTTTAACATATAAAATAACATTGACAATGCTTACCTGCTGCTCCTTGATGACTAATGTCAAAGTGTGCACTGCACTGTGCAAACGCATTGTTTTCCCGGCTCTTGTCGGGCTGGAGGCATGGCCATCTCTTTTTATATTGAGGAAGAAACTTCTGCGGAGCATGGGTTCTCTTTTTCTTTTTTTCAGGTGGAGGAGTACTTTCCCCATCTGTATGAGCAGAATCTGAGCTTGGAGGTTCACTGACACTTCGTCTTCGATCGGCGTCCATGTTGCATAGTATAAACACACGGCGATGCCAAACACGTGCGTTGTGTGCACGTACATCCATGCATACGGCTATACATGTACATTACTGTACCAGATTGACCGAAACTGGACTGCGCCATTCCCACCCCCTCTGTTACGCATTGGTTTATTAGTTTTCCAGCGGGAGTAAGAATTTAAAATATAATTCTAAGCACAACCTCTTTTTTTTATCGAAGCGCATAATGATCACTCAGATGCAGGGTGTCTTTGTTCTGTTATTTTCGCACTTGGGGTCGAACGAATGACAGTTGAAGAAATTGAGAACAAAATTGTCCGTTCATGCTGCAGTTTTAAAACACCGCGATATAGATTTTGCTTTTTGCGTAATAATATCTCGTACCACCGTACTCAGAGGTGAAAATGCGTACATGGTACGCAAAATGCGTACAGGTTGGCAGGTCTGTATACGTCAGCCCCCCATCCTCCTTCTGGTGGTAGAACAGCATCCTTAACTACAGGGAGGATTACTTCCTCTCCATCATCATCTTGGTAGGTCAACCCTGTGGCTTGGCTGAAACATCCCTTCAGGGTTCGTAGAGACAACGTCCCCTTCGTTAGTGAAAACTTTCTGACTTTCTCCTCTGCTGGTGATTTAACTTTAACTGTTGTTGCCGCCATCAGGTGTTAGTTTTGCATAACCTGTAGCACACAAAACAATAACGATCGCTCTATAGCCCAAGCCATTGATGCACCGATCACTATTCTGAGTATCCCACTTCTGACACTTGTGGAGGGGGGTGGTGGCGGTATTTGTCTACACTTGAAATAAACAAACTCACCACACCATGGTTTCGGAATACTCAAGTTTATTTGGAATTAAACTGAAAATAGTGAACGATGCACAGGCAACGACAAGGGAGGCAACGTGGGAGCGCATGACAATTAACAAAACAAATAGGAGAAATAAAAGAAAAGGAAACACAATAAGTACATGATATTACAACACTTGACCAGTGTAAGCTCTAACAAATCTTAGGAAACATAACTAGAGATGGAGTCTTGATGCATTAATAACCCATTAATAATGAGACAAATTTGTTAGCCAATCAGCGAATCGGTTAACCTAACTCTCTTCATTACTTTAAAGTTGACAGAAATAGTATTGGGTTCCTTCAAATTACCATTTTACAGTCACAATTTAATCACAGTGAAATAAAAGCAATGACTGTGTATCAATTACTTGTTATTACAATGGCATGTTCTCTAAGTTTATTAAATATTTTTATAGAGAAAACAACCAATTTATTACATCTTTGTTCAATTTGTCAGTAGATTTGTCCTAAAAAATGTAGCACTGATAGCTCTGTAAATGTTTTAACAAACGAAAATTACCAAGGTAGGATAAAAATGCATACATAATATTGTACTTTTATACCATAAAGAAACACATCGAATTCATACCAAGCGGCATCTATCCAATGTACATGTAACTACGTTATGTATACTTTCCAAGAACACGAGTGGGCCTAATTTAATTTCATGACTTACAGAAACATTTAAACAAACGGCAATTTCACTCAGTTTTATCCACTTTTTGAACATGTCATTATCTCAGAATATGCCAGAGTCCCTTATGTCTGGGACCATTTATTATTAGCTGAGGAACCTTTAATAAAAATACAAAATAATCTTACCTGAAAATAGTGAACAATGCACAGGCAACGACAACGGAGGCAACGTGGGCGCGCATGACGCTATCCACGCTGTCCAACACTTGAGGGCGCTGTTCACCGCTACCGCTCGCTATCGCTCTACTCCGCTAAGTATTTCAGCGCACCTGTCTTGGTTCCACATCCTTACACTTAGTTTGAGAGTTATTGTCAAACATACCGCAAAAATTAATTCAAACCATTATTCGACCGGAACTTTCTTGCTGGTGTTTGTTTTTTTGTACGCAGCCCCGGGTTGTTCATTTGTTGGTAGTAGTAGCCCTACTCTCTTACCGCTCGTTTTGCTTACAAAATGACCGCACAAATAAAACCATGACAACCAGAGAGTCCTTGAAATTGGCTTTTTAATGGTATAAAACTTGTGCAATTCCAGCATTATTCTGAGGGTGATTTGACCGTCTTTACTTTGTACTTGTCTCTTTGACAGCTCTGTGAACAAAAATCCATTTGAAGATGCTTTTTAGGAGCGTTTGGAATATCCCCACATGCTAGTTTTTTTCCGGACTGAAGATGGAGCAAAGTGACCCTAAAGGTCTAATTTCCAAATGCAGGAATTCATAAGGAAGAGTCAGTCGGAGTTATTGTCAAACCATTATCAGGCCTTTGGGATTACATAAACAAGGAACTATCGGATTAGTTACAGCTGCCTGGTAGCTGTAATAAACGTTCTGCTGATGAATTACAAATATTTGTCTAAATGATACGCCTTACCTAATTATTACAACATGTGTCGAATCATTGTTGTTTTCAAAATTGTTTTTCATTTTCGTTTTTCGAACGGTTAAAAGCGGCTGATGAACAGCCTACTTATTAAAAACGATACCCAATGAATCGGAAAATTCACGACCATCGTTCCGTATTTGAAGAGACCAAAGGCCAACTGCTTCCTCCATATTGAAGATACCACTATTAATTTTAGACATGACTTTGGATAATTTGGGACTTCACAAGGTTGAAGTCGGACATATTGTCTTTTTATTTCTTGTTCGGTTTATGTTTACTTTATTTCGTTTACGCACTCCATGGTTTGCGTGCATTCGTTATTTTCAAAAAGGTCAATGTTTGCATTTTAAACTGTTTAGCAACCCCAAACTCACGGAAGAGAGAGCCCTTGAGACGAGCTATACAATGGTGTGCAAATCAGAAATTGCCCTGACGTTGATTTGACTGTCCTTATTTTGTATTTGTCTCTTTGACAGCAAATTCGCATTGAAGATGTTTTGCGGGGCTTTCGGAGCGTCCCCGCATGCTGTTGTTTTCCAGTGTGAATCCTGCCCGCAGTGGCCGTAAAAGTCTAATTTTCGGGAGCAGGGATACCTAAGGCAGAGTCAGGTAAAAAAAAACATCTCTCTAGCACGCCTAGATCGGGAGTTATTCCCAAATTCACCGCACTTTAATTTCGGGACATTATCCCTGCCGGCACGACATTGCTTCGCAGCCGGCCCCTGGTTTTTTTCAATTTCTGTTAGGAGTAGGCCTAACATCCAGGCAGCTCGCCTCGTCTAAAGAATAGTCAGCGACCCCAAACTCACAGGAGACAGAGCCCTTGAGACGGGCTTTCCAGTGGTATAAAACTTGTGCAGATGCGATGATGCCTTGAGGGTGACTTGACCATCCTTATTTTGTGTTCGTTTCTTTGACAGCAAAAACGAGTTAAAGATGTTTTGTGGGGGGTTTGTAGCGTCCCCGCTTGCTGGTCTTTTCTGGTGTGAACCTGCCCTCATAGGCCGTAAAAGTCTAATTTCCGGATGCAGGGATACCTAAGGCAGAGTCAGGTAAAAAAATCATCTCTCTAGCCCTCCTAGAACGGGAGTTATTGCCAAACTCATCTTGAATTTTTTTCGGGCCATTACCTCGGCCGGCGAAACCTGTCTTCGCAGCTGGCCCCTGTTTTTTTTAAAGTTCTGATAGGGATAGGCCTAATATCAAGGCCGCTCGCAAAGCCTACAAAATTGTCAGCAACCCCAAACTCACGGAAGACAGAGCCCTTGAGACAGGCTCTACAGTGGTATAAAAATTGTGCAGATCCGATATTGCCTTGGGGGTGATTTGACCCTCCTTATTTTGTTTTTGTCTCTTTGACAGCAAATTCGCATTGAAAATGTTTTGCGGGGCTTTTGGAGCGTCCCCGTATGCTGTTGTTTTCCGGTGTGAATCCTGCCCGCAGTGGCCGTAAAAGTCTAATTTTCGGGAGCAGGGATACCTAAGGCAGTGTCAGGTAAAAAAAACATCTCTCTAGCACGCCTAGATCGGGAGTTATTCCCAAATTCACCGCACTTTAATTTCGGGACATTATCCTTGCCGGCACGACATTGTTTCGCAGCCGGCCCCTGGTTTTTTCAATTTCTGTTAGGAGTAGGCCTTACATCCAGGCAGCTCGCCTCGTCTACAGAATAGTCAGCGACCCCAAACTCACGGGAGAGAGAGCCCTTTAGACGGGCTTTCCAGTGGTATAAAACTTGTGCAGATCCGATGATGCCTTGAGGGTGATTTGACCATCCTTATTTTGTGTTTGTTTCTTTGACATCAAAAACGAGTTGAAGATGTTTTGCGGGGGGTTTGTAGCGTCCCCGCTTGCTGGTCTTTTCCGGTGTGAAACCTGCCCTCATCGGCCGTGAAAGTCTAATTTTCGGATGCAGGGATACCTAAGGCAGAGTCAGGTAAAACAATCATCTCTCTAGCCCCCCTAGAACGAGAGTTATTCCCAATCTCACCTCATTATTGTCTCTTTGACAGCAAAGACGAGTTGAATGTGTTTTGCGGGGGTTTGTAGCGTCCCCGCTTGCTGGTCTTTTCCGATGTGAAACCTGCCCTCATCGGCCGTGAAAGTCTCATTTTCGGATGCAGGGATACCTAAGGCAGAGTCAGGTCAAAAATTCATCTCTCTAGCCTTCCTAGAACGGGAGTTATTTCCAATTTCACCTCAAATTTATTTTGGGCCATTACCCCTGCCGGCGAAACCTTGCTTCGCAGCCGGCCACTGGAATTTTTCAATATCTCTTTAGGGTAGGCCAAACATCCAGGCCACTCGCCTCGCCTAAAGAATCGTCAGCAACACCAAATTCATAGCAGAAATAGCCCTTGAGACGGGCTTTCCAGTGGTATAAACATTGTGCAGATGCGATGATGCCTTGGGGGTGAAATAACCATCCTTATTTTGTCTTTGTCTCTTTGACAGCAAAAACGAGTTGAAGGTGTTTTGCGGAGAGTTTGTAGCGTCCCCGCTTGCTGGTCTTTTCCGGTGTGAAACCTGCCCTCATCGGCCGTGAAAGTCTAATTTTCGGATGCAGGGATACCTAAGGCAGAGTCAGGTAAAACAATCATCTCTCTAGCCCCCCTAGAACGAGAGTTATTCCCAATCTCACCTCATTATTGTCTCTTTGACAGCAAAGACGAGTTGAATGTGTTTTGCGGGGGGTTTGTAGCGTCCCCGCTTGCTGGTCTTTTCCGGTGTGAAACCTGCCCTCATCGGCCGTGAAAGTCTCATTTTCGGATGCAGGGATACCTAAGGCAGAGTCAGGTCAAAAGTTCATCTTTCTAGCCCCTTAGAACGGGAGTTATTCCCAATTTCACCTCAAATTTATTATGGGCCATTACCCCGGCCGGCGAGACCTTGCTTCGCAGCCGTCCCTTGGAATATTTCATTATCTCTTAGGGGTAGGCCTAACATCTAGGCCACTCGCCTCGCCTACAGAATCGTCAGCAACATCAAATTCATGGCAGAGATAGCCCTTGAGACGGGCTTTCCAGTTGAAAAAATCTTGTGCAGATCCGATGGTGCCTTGGGGGTGAAATGACCATCCTTATTTTGTCTTTGTCTCTTTGACAGCAAAAACGAGTTGAAGGTGTTTTGCGGGGAGTTTGTAGCGTCCCCGCTTGCTGGTCTTTTCCGGTGTGAAACCTGCCCTCATCGGCCGTGAAAGTCTAATTTTTGGATGCAGGGATACCTATTAAAAGGCAGAGTCAGGTAAAGAAATCATCTCTCTAGCCCTCCAAGATCGGGACCTATTCCCAAAATCACCGCACTTTTATTTTGGGCCATTACCCCTGGTTTTTGTTTTCAATTTCTCTAAGGAGTGGGCCTAACATCCAGGCCGCTCGCCTCGCCTACAGAATCGTCAGCGACCCCAAACTCACGGGAGAGAGAGCCCTTGAAACGGGTTTTACAGTGGTACTAAAATTGTGCTTTTTCTTAGGGGTAGGCCTAACATCCAGGCCGCTCGCCTCGCCTATAGAATCCTCAGCGACCCATTCCCAAAATCACCGCACTTTTATTTTGGGACATTACCCCTGGTTTTTGTTTTCAATTTCTCTAAGGGGTGGGCCTAACATGCAGGTCGCTCGCCTCGCCTACAGAATCGTCAGCAACCCCAAACTCACGGGAGAGAGAGCCCTTGAAACGGGCTTTACAGTGGTACTAAAATTGGCAGAGTCAGGTAAAAAAATCATCTCTCTAGCCCTCCTAGATCGGGACCCATTCCCAAAATCACCGTACTTTTGATTTGGGCCCATTACCCCTAGTTTTTGTTTTCAATTTCTCTAAGGGGTGGGCCTAACATCCAGGCCGCTCGCCTCGCTTACAGAATCGTCAGCGACCCCAAACTCACGGGAGAGAGATCCCTTGAAACGGGCTTTACAGTGGTACTAAAATTGTGCAGATCCGAAATATTGCCCTGGGGGTGATTTGACCCTCCTTATTTTGTATTTGTGTCTTTTTACAGCAAAATCACGTTGATGTTTTGAGGGGCTTTCGGAGTGTCCCCGCTTGCTGGTCTTTTCCGGTGTAAAGCTTGCCCGCAACGGCCGTAAAAGTGTACTTTTCGGATGCAGGGATACCTAAGGCAGAGTCAGGTCAAAAAATCATCCCTCTAGCCCTCCTAGATCGGGAGTTATTCCCAAATTCACCGCACTTTTATTTTGGGCCATTACCCCTGCCGGCACGACCTTGCTTCGCAGCCGGCCCCTGGTTTCTTCTTTTTCCCCAATTTTGCTTAGGGGTAGGCCTAACATCCAGGCCTCTCGCCTCGCCTACAGAATCGTCAGCAACCTCAAACTCACGGGAGAGAAAGTCCTTGAAACGGGCTTTACAGTGGTACTAAAATTGTGAAAATCCGATATTGCCCTGGGGGTGATTTGACCCTCCTTATTTTGTATTTGTGTCTTTTTACAGCAAAATCACGTTGATGTTTTGAGGGGCTTTCGGAGTGTCCCCGCTTGCTGGTCTTTTCCGGTGTGAAACCTGCCCGCAACGGCCGTAAAAGTCTACTTTTCGGATGCAGGGATACCTAAGGCAGAGTCAGGTAAATAAATCTCCTCTCTAGCCCTCCTAGATCGGGACCTATTCCCAAAATCACCGCACTTTTATTTTGGCCATTACCCCTGGTTTTTGTTTTCAATTTCTCTAAGGGGTGGGCCTAACATCCAGGCCGCTCGCCTCGCCTATAGAATCGTCAGCGACCCCAAACTCACGGGAGAGAGAGCCCATGAAACGGGCTTTACAGTGGTACTAAAATTGTGCTTTTTCTTAGGGGTAGGCCTAACATCCAGTCCGCTCGCCTCGCCTACAGAATCGTCAGGGACCTATTCCCAAAATCACCGCACTTTTATTTTGGGCCATTACCCCTGGTTTTTGTTTTCAATTTCTCTAAGGGGGGGGGGGCCTAACATCCAGGCCGCTCGCCTCACCTACAGAATCGTCAGCGACCCCAAACTCACGGGAGAGAGAGCCCTTACAATGGGCTTTACAGTGGTACTAACATTGTGCAGATCCGATATTGCCCTAGGGGTGATTTGACCCTCCTTATTTTGTATTTGTGACTTTTTACAGCAAAATCACGTTGATGTTTTGCGGGGCTTTCGGAGTGTCCCCGCTTGCCGATCTTTTCCGGTGTGAAGCCTGCCCGCAACGGTCGTAAAAGTCTAAATTTCGGATGCAGGGATACCTTAGGCAGAGTCAGGTAAAAAAATCATCTCTCTAGCCCTCCTAGATCGGGACCTATTCCCAAAATCACCGCACTTTTATTTTGGCCATTACCCCTGGTTTTTGTTTTCAATTTCTCTAAGGGGTGGGCCTAACATGCAGGCCGCTCGCCTCGCCTACAGAATCGTCAGCAACCTCAAACTCACGGGAGAGAGAGCCCTTGAAACTGGCTTTACAGTGGTACTAAAATTGTGAAGATCCGATATTGCCCTGGGGGTGATTTGACCCTCCTTATTTTGTATTTGTGTCTATTTACATCAAAATCACGTTGATGTTTTGCGGGGCTTTCGGAGTGTCCACGCTTGCTGGTCTTTTCCGGTGTGAAGCCTGCCCGCAACGGCCGTAAAAGTTAAATTTTCGGATGCAGGCATACCTTAGGTAGAGTTAGGTAAAAAAATCATCCCTATAGCTCTCATAGATCGGGAGTTATTCCCAAATTCAACGCACTTTGGTTTTGGGCCATTACCCTTTCCGGCACGACCTTGCTTTGCAGCCGGCCCCTGTTTTTTTTTTTTTTTTTTTTTCAATTTTTCTTACGGTTAGGCCTAACATCCAGGCCGATCGCCTCGCCTAGAGAATCGTCAGCGACCTCAAACTCACGGGAGAGAGAGCCCTTGAAGCGGGCTTTACAGTGGTACTAAAATTGTGAAGATCCGATATTGCCCTGGGGGTGATTTGACCCTCCTTATTTTGTGTGTTTTTTTGTTTACAGCAAAATCAGGTTGATTTTTTGGGGGGCTTTCGGAGTGTCCCCGCTTGCTGGTCTTTTCCGGTGTAAAGCCTGCCCGCAACGGCCGTAAAAGTCTATTTTTCGGATGCAGGGATACCTAAGGCAGAGTCAAGTAAAAAATCATCTCTTAAGCCCTCCTAGATCGGGGCCTATTCCCAAAATTACCGCACTTTTATTTTGGTCCATTACCCCTGGTTTTTGTTTTCAATTTCTCTAAGGGGTGGGCCTAACATCCAGGCCGCTCGCCTTGCGTACAGAATCGTCAGCGACCGCAAACTCACGGGAGAGAGAGCCCTTGAAACGGGCTTTACAGTGGTACTAAAATTGTGCAGATCCGATATTGCCCTGGGGGTGATTTGATCCTCCTTATTTTGTATTTGTGTCTTTTTACAGCAAAATCACGTTGATGTTTTGCGGGGCTTTCGGAGTGTCCCCGCTTGCTGGTTTTTTCCGGTGTGAAGCCTGCCCGCAACGGCCGTAAAAGTTTAATTTTCGGATGCAGGGATACTTAAGGCAGAGTCAGGTCAAAAAATCATCCCTCTAGCCCTCCTAGATCGGGAGTTATTCCCAAATTCAACGCACTTTTGTTTTGGGCCATTACAGCTGCCGTCACGACCTTGCTTTGCAGCCGGCCCCTGTTTTTTTTTTTTTTTTTTATTTTTCTTACGGGTAGGCCTAACATCCAGGCCGCTCGCCTCGCGTACAGAATCGTCAGCGACCTCAAACTCACGGGAGAGAGAGCCCTTGACACGGGCTTTACAGTGGTACTAAAATTGTGAAGATCCGATATTGCCCTGGCGGTGATTTGACCCTCCTTATTTTGTATTTGTGTCTTTTTACAGCAAAATCACGTTGATGTTTTGGGGGGCTTTCTGAGTGTCCCTGCTTGCTGGTCTTTTCCGGTGTGAAGCCTATCCGCAACGGCCGTAAAAGTCTATTTTTCGGATGCAGGGATACCTAAGGCAGAGTCAGGTAAAAAATCATCCCTCTAGCCCTGCTAGATCGAGACCTATTCCCAAAATCACCGCACTTTTATTGTGGTCCATTACCCCTGGTTTTTGTTTTCAATTTCTCTAAGGGGTGGGCCTAACATCCAGGCCGCTCGCCTTGCCTACAGAATCGTCAGCAACCCCAACCCACGGGAGAGAGATCCCTTGAAACGGGCTTTACAGTGGTACTAAAATTGTGAAGATCCGATATTGCCCTGGGGGTGATTTGACCCTCCTTATTTTGTATTTGTGTCTATTTACATCAAAATCACGTTGATGTTTTGCGGGGCTTTCGGAGTGTCCACGCTTGCTGGTCTTTTCCGGTGTGAAGCCTGCCCGCAACGGCCGTTAAAATTTAATTTTCCGATGCAGGCATACGTAAGGTAGAGTTAGGTAAAAAAATCATCCCTCTAGCCCTCCTAGATCGGGAACTGTTCCCAAAATCACCGCACTTTTATTTTGGTCCATTACCCCTGGTTTTTGTTTTCAATTTCTCTAAAGGGTGGGCCTATCATCCAGGCCGCTCGTCTCGCCTACAGAAACGTCAGCAATCCCAAACTCACGGGAGAGAGAGCCCTTGAAACGGGCTTTACAGTGGTACTAAAAATAGTTTTTTTCCGGTATGAAGCCTGCCCGCAACGGCCATAAAAGTCTAATTTTCGGATGCAGGGATACCTAAGGCAGAGTCAGGTCAAAAAATCATCCCTCTAGCCCTCTTAGATCGGGAGTTATTCCAAAATTCACCGCACTTTTATTTTGGGCCATTACCCCTGCCGGCACGACCTTGCTTCGCAGCCGGCCCCTGGGTTTTTTTTTATTTTATTTTTCTTAGGGGTAGGCCTAACATCCAGGCCGCTCGCCTCGCCTACAGAATCGTCAGCGACCTCAAACTCACGGGAGAGAGAGCCCTTGAAACGGGCTTTACTGTGGGACTGAAATTGTGAAGATCCGATATTGCCCTGGGTATGATTTGACCCTCCTTATTTTGTATTTGTGTTTTTTTACAGCAAAATCACGTTGATGTTTTGAGGGGCATTCGGAGTGTCCCCGCTTGCTGGTCTTTTCCGGTGTGAAGCCTGCCCGCAACGGCCGTAAAAGTCTACTTTTTGGATGCAGGGATACCTAAGGCAGAGTCAGGTGAAAAAATCATCCCTCTAGCCCTCCTAGACCGGGAGTTATTCCCAAATTCACCGCACTTTTATTTTGGGCCATTACCCCTGCCGGCACGACCTTGCTTCGCAGCCGGCCCCTGTTTTTTTTTTTTTTTCAATTTTTTTAGGGGTAGGCCTAACATCCAGGCCGCTCGCCTCGCCTACAGAATCGTCAGCAACTCCAAACTCACGGGAGAGAGAGCCCTTGAAACGGGCTTTACAATGGTACTAAAATTGTGAAGATCCGATATTGCCCTAGTGGTGATTTGACCCTCCTTATTTTGTATTTGTGTCTTTTTACAGCAAAATCACGTTGATGTTTGGCGGGGCTTTCGGAGTGTCCCCGCTTGCTGGTCTTTTCAGGTGTGAAGCCTGCCCACAACGGCCGTAAAAGTCTAATTTTCGGATGCAGGGATACCTAAGGCAGAGTCAGGTCAAAAAATCATCCCTCTAGCTCTCCTAGATCGGGAGTTATTCCCAAATTCAACGCACTTTTGTTTTGGGCCATTACCCCTGCCGGCACGACCTTGCTTTGCAGCCGGCCCCTGTTTTTTTTTTTTTTTTTTTCCAATTTTTCTTAGGGGTAGGCCTTACATCCAGGCCGCTCTCCTCGCCTACAGAATCGTCAGCGACCCCAAACTCACGGGAGAGAGAGCCCTTACAATGGGCTTTACAGTGGTACTAACATTGTGCAGATCCGATATTGCCCTAGGGGTGATTTGACCCTCCTTATTTTGTATTTGTGACTTTTTACAGCAAAATCACGTTGATGTTTTGCGGGGCTTTCGGAGTGTCCCCGCTTGCCGATCTTTTCCGGTGTGAAGCCTGCCCGCAACGGTCGTAAAAGTCTAAATTTCGGATGCAGGGATACCTTAGGCAGAGTCAGGTAAAAAAATCATCTCTCTAGCCCTCCTAGATCGGGACCTATTCCCAAAATCACCGCACTTTTATTTTGGCCATTACCCCTGGTTTTTGTTTTCAATTTCTCTAAGGGGTGGGCCTAACATGCAGGCCGCTCGCCTCGCCTACAGAATCGTCAGCAACCTCAAACTCACGGGAGAGAGAGCCCTTGAAACTGGCTTTACAGTGGTACTAAAATTGTGAAGATCCGATATTGCCCTGGGGGTGATTTGACCCTCCTTATTTTGTATTTGTGTCTATTTACATCAAAATCACGTTGATGTTTTGCGGGGCTTTCGGAGTGTCCACGCTTGCTGGTCTTTTCCGGTGTGAAGCCTGCCCGCAACGGCCGTAAAAGTTAAATTTTCGGATGCAGGCATACCTTAGGTAGAGTTAGGTAAAAAAATCATCCCTATAGCTCTCATAGATCGGGAGTTATTCCCAAATTCAACGCACTTTGGTTTTGGGCCATTACCCTTTCCGGCACGACCTTGCTTTGCAGCCGGCCCCTGTTTTTTTTTTTTTTTTTTTTTCAATTTTTCTTACGGTTAGGCCTAACATCCAGGCCGATCGCCTCGCCTAGAGAATCGTCAGCGACCTCAAACTCACGGGAGAGAGAGCCCTTGAAGCGGGCTTTACAGTGGTACTAAAATTGTGAAGATCCGATATTGCCCTGGGGGTGATTTGACCCTCCTTATTTTGTGTGTTTTTTTGTTTACAGCAAAATCAGGTTGATTTTTTGGGGGGCTTTCGGAGTGTCCCCGCTTGCTGGTCTTTTCCGGTGTAAAGCCTGCCCGCAACGGCCGTAAAAGTCTATTTTTCGGATGCAGGGATACCTAAGGCAGAGTCAAGTAAAAAATCATCTCTTAAGCCCTCCTAGATCGGGGCCTATTCCCAAAATTACCGCACTTTTATTTTGGTCCATTACCCCTGGTTTTTGTTTTCAATTTCTCTAAGGGGTGGGCCTAACATCCAGGCCGCTCGCCTTGCGTACAGAATCGTCAGCGACCGCAAACTCACGGGAGAGAGAGCCCTTGAAACGGGCTTTACAGTGGTACTAAAATTGTGCAGATCCGATATTGCCCTGGGGGTGATTTGATCCTCCTTATTTTGTATTTGTGTCTTTTTACAGCAAAATCACGTTGATGTTTTGCGGGGCTTTCGGAGTGTCCCCGCTTGCTGGTTTTTTCCGGTGTGAAGCCTGCCCGCAACGGCCGTAAAAGTTTAATTTTCGGATGCAGGGATACTTAAGGCAGAGTCAGGTCAAAAAATCATCCCTCTAGCCCTCCTAGATCGGGAGTTATTCCCAAATTCAACGCACTTTTGTTTTGGGCCATTACAGCTGCCGTCACGACCTTGCTTTGCAGCCGGCCCCTGTTTTTTTTTTTTTTTTTAATTTTTCTTACGGGTAGGCCTAACATCCAGGCCGCTCGCCTCGCGTACAGAATCGTCAGCGACCTCAAACTCACGGGAGAGAGAGCCCTTGACACGGGCTTTACAGTGGTACTAAAATTGTGAAGATCCGATATTGCCCTGGCGGTGATTTGACCCTCCTTATTTTGTATTTGTGTCTTTTTACAGCAAAATCACGTTGATGTTTTGGGGGGCTTTCTGAGTGTCCCTGCTTGCTGGTCTTTTCCGGTGTGAAGCCTATCCGCAACGGCCGTAAAAGTCTATTTTTCGGATGCAGGGATACCTAAGGCAGAGTCAGGTAAAAAATCATCCCTCTAGCCCTGCTAGATCGAGACCTATTCCCAAAATCACCGCACTTTTATTGTGGTCCATTACCCCTGGTTTTTGTTTTCAATTTCTCTAAGGGGTGGGCCTAACATCCAGGCCGCTCGCCTTGCCTACAGAATCGTCAGCAACCCCAACCCACGGGAGAGAGATCCCTTGAAACGGGCTTTACAGTGGTACTAAAATTGTGAAGATCCGATATTGCCCTGGGGGTGATTTGACCCTCCTTATTTTGTATTTGTGTCTATTTACATCAAAATCACGTTGATGTTTTGCGGGGCTTTCGGAGTGTCCACGCTTGCTGGTCTTTTCCGGTGTGAAGCCTGCCCGCAACGGCCGTTAAAATTTAATTTTCCGATGCAGGCATACGTAAGGTAGAGTTAGGTAAAAAAATCATCCCTCTAGCCCTCCTAGATCGGGAACTGTTCCCAAAATCACCGCACTTTTATTTTGGTCCATTACCCCTGGTTTTTGTTTTCAATTTCTCTAAAGGGTGGGCCTATCATCCAGGCCGCTCGTCTCGCCTACAGAAACGTCAGCAATCCCAAACTCACGGGAGAGAGAGCCCTTGAAACGGGCTTTACAGTGGTACTAAAAATAGTTTTTTTCCGGTATGAAGCCTGCCCGCAACTTCCATAAAAGTCTAATTTTCGGATGCAGGGATACCTAAGGCAGAGTCAGGTCAAAAAATCATCCCTCTAGCCCTCTTAGATCGGGAGTTATTCCAAAATTCACCGCACTTTTATTTTGGGCCATTACCCCTGCCGGCACGACCTTGCTTCGCAGCCGGCCCCTGGGTTTTTTTTTATTTTATTTTTCTTAGTGGTAGGCCTAACATCCAGGCCGCTCGCCTCGCCTACAGAATCGTCAGCGACCTCAAACTCACGGGAGAGAGAGCCCTTGAAACGGGCTTTACTGTGGGACTGAAATTGTGAAGATCCGATATTGCCCTGGGTATGATTTGACCCTCCTTATTTTGTATTTGTGTTTTTTTACAGCAAAATCACGTTGATGTTTTGAGGGGCATTCGGAGTGTCCCCGCTTGCTGGTCTTTTCCGGTGTGAAGCCTGCCCGCAACGGCCGTAAAAGTCTACTTTTTGGATGCAGGGATACCTAAGGCAGAGTCAGGTGAAAAAATCATCCCTCTAGCCCTCCTAGACCGGGAGTTATTCCCAAATTCACCGCACTTTTATTTTGGGCCATTACCCCTGCCGGCACGACCTTGCTTCGCAGCCGGCCCCTGTTTTTTTTTTTTTTTCAATTTTTTTAGGGGTAGGCCTAACATCCAGGCCGCTCGCCTCGCCTACAGAATCGTCAGCAACTCCAAACTCACGGGAGAGAGAGCCCTTGAAACGGGCTTTACAATGGTACTAAAATTGTGAAGATCCGATATTGCCCTGGTGGTGATTTGACCCTCCTTATTTTGTATTTGTGTCTTTTTACAGCAAAATCACGTTGATGTTTGGCGGGGCTTTCGGAGTGTCCCCGCTTGCTGGTCTTTTCAGGTGTGAAGCCTGCCCACAACGGCCGTAAAAGTCTAATTTTCGGATGCAGGGATACCTAAGGCAGAGTCAGGTCAAAAAATCATCCCTCTAGCTCTCCTAGATCGGGAGTTATTCCCAAATTCAACGCACTTTTGTTTTGGGCCATTACCCCTGCCGGCACGACCTTGCTTTGCAGCCGGCCCCTGTTTTTTTTTTTTTTTTTTTTTCAATTTTTCTTAGGGGTAGGCCTTACATCCAGGCCGCTCTCCTCGCCTACAGAATCGTCAGCGACCTCAAACTCACGGGAAAGAGAGCCCTTGAAACGGGCTTTACAGTGGTACTAAAATTGTGAAGATCCGATATTGCCCTGGGGGTGATTTGACCCTCCTTATTTTGTATTTGTGTCTTTTTACAGCAAAATCACGTTGATGTTTTGGGGGGCATTCGGAGTGTCCCCGCTTGCTGGTCTTTTCCGGTGTGAAGCCTGCCCGCAACGGCCGTAAAAGTCTACTTTTCGGATGCAGGGATACCTAAGGCAGAGTCAGGTAAAAAAATCATCTCTCTAGCCCTCCTAGATCGGGACCTATTCCCAAAATCACCGCACTTTTATTTTGGTCCATTACCCCTGGTTTTGTTTTCAATTTCTCTAAGGGGTAGGCCTAACATCCAGGCCGCTCGCCTCGTCTTCAGAATCGTCAGCAACCCCAAACTCACGGGAGAGAGAGCCCTTGAAACGGGCTTTACAATGGTACTAAAATTGTGCAGATCCAATATTGCTCTGGGGGTGATTTGACCCGCCTTATTTTGTATTTGTGACTTTTTACAGCAAAATCACGTTGATTTTTGCGGGGCTTTCGGAGTGTCCCCGCTTGCTGGTCTTTTCCGGTGTGAAGCCTGCCCGCAACGGCCGTAAAAGTCTACTTTTCGGATGCAGGGATACCTAAGGCAGAGTCAGGTCAAAAAATCATCCCTCTAGCCCTCCTAGATAGGGAGTTATTCCCAAATTCAACGCACTTTTGTGTTGGGCCATTACCCCTGCCGGCACGACCTTGTTTTGCAGCCGGCCCCAGGTTTTTTTTTTTTTTTTTCAATTTTTCTTAGGGATAGGCCTAACATCCAGGCCGCTCGCCTCGCCTACAGAATCGTCAGCAACCTCAAACTCACGGGAGAGAGAGCCCTTGAAACGGGCTTTACAGTGGTACTAAAAATGTGAAGATCCGATATTGCCCTGGGGGTGATTTGACCCTCCTTATTTTGTATTTGTGTCTTTTTACAGCAAAATCAGGTTGATGGTTTGGGGGCATTCGGAGTGTCCCCGCTTGCTGGTCTTTTCCGGTGTGAAGCCTGCCCGCAACGGCCGTAAAAGTCTACTTTTTGGATGCAGGGATACCTAAGGCAGAGTCAGGTCAAAAAATCATCCCTCTAGCCCTCCTAGATCGGGAGTTATTCCCAAATTCACCGCACTTTTGTGTTGGGCCATTACCCCTGCCGGCACGACCTTGCTTTGCAGCCGGCCCCATGGTTTTTTGTTTTTTTTTCAATTTTTCTTTGGGGTAGGCCTAACATCCAGGCCGCTCGCCTCGCCTTCAGAATCGTCAGCAACCCCAAACTCACGGGAGAGAAAGCCCTTGAAACGGGCTTTACAATGGTACTAAAATTGTGCAGATCCAATATTGCCCTGGGGGTGATTTGACCCGCCTTATTTTGTATTTGTGACTTTTTACAGCAAAATCACGTTGATGTTTTGCGGGGCTTTCGGAGTGTCCCCGCTTGCTGGTCTTTTCCGGTGTGAAGCCTGCCCGCAACGGCCGTAAAAGTCTAATTTTCGGATGCAGGGATACCTAAGGCAGAGTCAGGTCAAAAAATCATCCCTCTAGCCCTCCTAGATCGGGAGTTATTCCCAAATTCACCGCACTTTTGTGTTGGGCCATTACCCCTGCCGGCACGACCTTGCTTTGCA
This sequence comes from Pisaster brevispinus, assembly GCA_023634235.1. Taxonomy (NCBI): domain Eukaryota; kingdom Metazoa; phylum Echinodermata; class Asteroidea; order Forcipulatida; family Asteriidae; genus Pisaster; species Pisaster brevispinus. The sequence continues at coordinate 1,036,900 of JAMKCF010000022.1, forward strand.
GCCGGCCCCAGGTTTTTTTTTTTTTTTTTTCAATTTTTCTTAGGGGTAGGCCTAACATCCAGGCCGCTCGCCTCGCCTACAGAATCGTCAGCAACCTCAATCTCACGGGAGAGAGAGCCCTTGAAACGGGCTTTACAGTGGTACTAAAAATGTGAAGATCTGATATTGCCCTGGGGGTGATTTGACCCTCCTTATTTTGTATTTGTGTCTTTTTACAGCAAAATCACGTTGATGTTTGGCGGGGCTTTCGGAGTGTCCCCGCTTGCTGGTCTTTTCCGGTGTGAAGCCTGCCCGCAACGGCCGTAAAAGTCTACTTTTCGGATGCAGGGATACCTAAGGCAGAGTCAGGTAAAAAAATCATCTCTCTAGCCCTCCTAGATCGGGACCTATTCCCAAAATCACCGCACTTTTATTTTGGTCCATTACCCCTGGTTTTGTTTTCAATTTCTTTAAGGGGTAGGCCTAACATCCAGGCCGCTCGCCTCGCCTTCAGAATCGTCAGCAACCCCAAACTCACGGGAGAGAGAGCCCTTGAAACGGGCTTTACAATGGTGCTAAAATTGTGCAGATCCAATATTGCCCTGGGGGTGATTTGACCCGCCTTATTTTGTATTTGTGACTTTTTACAGCAAAATCACGTTGATGTTTGGCGGGGCTTTCGGAGTGTCCCCGCTTGCTGGTCTATTCCGGTGTGAAGCCTACCCACAACGGCCGTAAAAGTCTAATTTTCGGATGCAGGGATACCTAAGGCAGAGTCAGGTCATAAAATCATCCCTCTAGCTCTCCTAGATCGGGAGTTATTCCCAAATTCAACGCACTTTTGTTTTGGGCCATTACCCCTGCCGGCACGACCTTGCTTTGCATCCGGCCCCTGGTTTTTTTTCTTTTTTTTTTCAATTTTTCTTAGGGGTAGGCCTTACATCCAGGCCGCTCGCCTACAGAATCGTCAGCGACCTCAAACTCACGGGAAAGAGAGCCCTTGAAACGGGCTTTACAGTGGTATTAAAATTGTGAAGATCCGATATTGCGCTGGGGGTGATTTGACCCTCCTTATTTTGTATTTGTGTCTTTTTACAGCAAAATCACGTTGATGTTTTTGGGGGGCATTCGGAGTGTCCCCGCTTGCTGGTCTTTTCCGGTGTGAAGCCTGCCCGCAACGGCCGTAAAAGTCTATTTTTCGGATGCAGGGATACCTAAGGCAGAGTCAGGTAAAAAAATCATCTCTCTAGCCCTCCTAGATCGGGACCTATTCCCAAAATCACCGCACTTTTTTTTTGGTCCATTACCCCTGGTTTTGTTTTCAATTTCTCTAAGGGGTAGGCCTAACATCCAGGCCGCTCGCCTCGTTTTCAGAATCGTCAGCAACCCCAAACTCACGGGAGAGAGAGCCCTTGAAACGGGCTTTACAATGGTGCTAAAATTGTGCAGATCCAATATTGCCCTGGGGGTGATTTGACCCGCCTTATTTTGTATTTGTGACTTTTTACAGCAAAATCACGTTGATGTTTTGCGGGGCTTTCGGAGTGTCCCCACTTGCTGGTCTTTTCCGGTGTGAAGCCTGCCCGCAACGGCCGTAAAAGTCTAATTTTCGGATGCAGGGATACCTAAGGCAGAGACAGGTCAAAAAATCATCCCTCTAGCCCTCCTAGATCGGGAGTTATTCCCAAATTCAACGCACTTTTGTGTTGGGCCATTACCCCTGCCGGCACGACCTTGCTTTGCAGCCGTCCCCAGGTTTGTTTTTTTTTCCAATTTTTCTTAGGGGTAGGCCTAACATCCAGGCCGCTCGCCTCGCCTACAGAATCGTCAGCAACCTCAATCTCACGGGAGAGAGAGCCCTTGAAACGGGCTTTACAGTGGTACTAAAAATGTGAAGATCCGATATTGCCCTGGGGGTGATTTGACCCTCCTTATTTTGTATTTGTGTCTTTTTACAGCAAAATCAGGTTGATGGTTTGGGGGCATTCGGAGTGTCCCCGCTTGCTGGTCTTTTCCGGTGTGAAGCCTGCCCGCAACGGCCGTAAAAGTCTACTTTTTGGATGCAGGGATACCTAAGGCAGAGTCAGGTGAAAAAATCATCCCTCTAGCCCTCCTAGACCGGGAGTTATTCCCAAATTCACCGCACTTTTATTTTGGGCCATAACCCCTGCCGGCACGACCTTGCTTCGCAGCCGGCCCCTGTTTTTTTTTTTTTTTTTTTCAATTTTTCTTAGGGGTAGGCCTAACATCCAGGCCGCTCGCCTCGCCTACAGAATCGTCAGCAACCTCAAACTCACGGGAAAGAGAGCCCTTGAAACGTGCTTTACAATGGTACTAAAATTGTGAAGATCCGATATTGCCCTGGGGGTGATTTGACCCTCCTTATTTTGTATTTGTGTCTTTTTACAGCAAAATCACGTTGATGTTTGGCGGGGCTTTCGTAGTGTCCCCGCTTGCTGGTCTTTTCCGGTGTGAAGCCTGCCCACAACGGCCGTAAAAGTCTAATTTTCGGATGCAGGGATACCTAAGGCAGAGTCAGGTCAAAAAATCATCCCTCTACCTCTCCTAGATCGGGAGTTATTGGGTTTATTCCGTGTCAAATCATCACGCCATCCGGGGTCAATCTCACGGATTTTCTTTAAATTTGCTGAATTAGTTTGGTCCTATGAGAAAACTCTGAAACCCGAATTTGAGCGTTCTGGGTCATGTGGTTTTTGAGTTACAGGTCGTTGAACTTTTGACCTTGCGCTTTTTCAACATAACAACAAATGATTGTACCTCCAGTTATGAATATCGGACAAAGATGATTTTTAGCTTAAATTAAAGCCCTTGATATAAGAAATTAACTAATTGTCAATTAAAAAAAAAAAAATTAAATTCAGTTGGGGGTTGCGCAAAATAGACTTTGACCCTTGACCTCTCGGGGGCCGCCATTTTAATTTTTTTCAAACTTTGCCAAAAGAAGGCCTCGGGTGTTGCCATTAACCACACCAAATATAAAAATGGGATCTCTGTAGGTTTAGATGGGACATTAGTTTCTATGTGGGTAGTATATTAAAAATACATAAAACGTGCACATTTCAATGGCATACATGTCTGTATACATGTGTGGATACACATGTACACAATGGTTTGATGCTGTGTATTTATATCTAAATACATAATAATGTGAAATCACATTGGTCATGCACTTGGTGGGGGTCAGGGCTGGGGGTGGGTTGGACGGGGGAAGAACATTGGTGTCAAGTTAACTCCTTTATCTTGCAAGTTTCTGATAGGTACAATCCGTACACCCCCTGAGTACTTTGTAAGTGCCCAACATTATATTGGTAGTGGTCCCCCTATGCAGATCCACCTTACTGTTTATTAGCATACAATGAGATAAGGAGCTTACCCATGCCTTCTACTGAGTCTCCAGAATGATCAGTGAGCAGATTTACAAAGCAGAGAACGCTTGTGATTAACTATTGCTCCATGGTTTAACCAGCCCCTGTTCAACAGTTTTTGGTAAGTGTACACCTTTCAGTTGCTATACTTCTCTATATTTTCAATGTCAGTTTTGTTTTTAAAGATTTAGGGGTCAGGTTATAATTACAGAATGTCAGTGTTTTGTGTATTCCAATCAACGTAAACGGTTAAAGACGGTCTAAAACATTTGGTTTTATCATGGTTTTATCAAATTCAAAGTGGTGGTGGTCAGTGGTAGATTTCTAAATACAGATGTAACTAACTTGGTCAAGGTAAGTATGTTTGGATTATTTTGAAATATTAATTAAACATTTACTTTGGATATGTTCATTAGGTTTTGTTTAAACATAACAAAATTACAAAAAATTAAGGTTTGTTCCATTTAAGAGAATTACTTTTATCACCAAGATGTCTCCCCATGTTCATGCAGGAGACCCCACTGGGGTTCCTTTATGCTGATACAATATAGTGTACTGATAAGAGATGAAGAATACACAGGAAGCTATACACAAGGGTTGTGTGGTTTCTCAAGTGTGTTGATGGCTTATCCAGTTCAATCACCTGTACACATGTACACAGTCAATCAATGGTTTAATTTAGTTTCTCAAAATTTATAAAATTACTTTTTCTGAAGATGCATTGGTTACATAATGTAATTCAAAATATATCCACTTTTGTTATCTGTTTAGGTGTGTTACTCAGATACAGTGATTTGTAAAGATTATCACCATGGATGACAAGAGGCAGTATAAATCTACATCTAAATATTGTTGTGATCCACTGAAACAACACAAAAGTCGAAAGAAAGGAAAGGATCTAAGAATGGTGACAGCATCACTGATTACAAAACATCCACAGTTGCAGCTAAGGAGGGGACCTGGACAACTACTCTGTTCAGCATGCCGGAAGACGTTGTCTCAGCTACCTGAGATAGAGGCAAAGGAAATAAGAGAATCTGCACTCACCACTGCCTTGGAGAAAGAATCATCATCCAGTACTACTTCTGGTGAAGCTGGTGCAAGTGCTGTTTTGTCTGATGATCAGTTTGTTTCTCCAGAAGGAGAGTTGACAGTAATAAATAAAGCAATAGGACAGTTGGGAGAATCTCCATTCGACATGGTAAGAGCACAATCTTACAAAGGGTATGCTCTCAGGAAGAAAAGAAAGATAGAAGCTACTCTTCAAGCGAAGATCAAAATTGCCACTACATCAACGAATCTTGAAGATGAAACCGAAGACGACTCAGAGATTACCCTTCAACTAAAGGATAAATTTAAATCTTCAACAAAAAGGAGCGAAAAAATCATGGTACTGACGGTCTTGCCAAAGAGTTGGAGTATACGGAAAATAGCGATGGAGTTCAACTGTTCAAATTATATGGCTCGGAGGGCAAAAAGTTTAGTAGCTGAGAAAGGGATCATGTCAACACCAAACAAAAAAGCAGGCAAAAATCTTCCAGATGTCACAGTAACCAGTGTTAAGGATTTCTACATGAATGATGAATTAAGTCGTGTTATGCCTGGAAAAAAGGACTTTGTATCCGTGGTGACTGATGGACAACGGCATCATGAGCAAAAGCGCCTTGTCTTGTGTAACATAAAGGAAGCGTATCAACAATTCAAGGTCACCCATCCTGGAATGGACATTGGATTTTCAAAATTCGCTGAGCTACGTCCAAAGCAGTGTGTACTTGCTGGTGGCAGTGGAACACATTCTGTGTGTGTCTGCACCACCCATCAGAATACCAAACTGATGTTTTTTGGAGCCGGAATTGACAGTGTCACTGATGGAAAATACTCCACCTATCACAATTGCTTAGCAGCACTGCAATGCAACCCTCCAAATATTAGTTGCTGTATGGGAACATGTGATCAGTGTCCAGGCTCAGAAGAACTTAAAGAAAATCTTGATAATGCATTTGAGAATCAAATGATTGACCAAGTTGAGTACAAAATATGGACAACAACGGACAGGTCAAGTCTTGAAACAAAAGTTCAGCCAGTTGAAGAATTCATTGACACTTTTGTGGAAATGCTTGAAAAGCTCATTCGACATGACTTCATTGCAAAATCCCAAGCACGATTCCTAGCTAACAAAAAGTCATCCCTAGTTGATGGTGAATTTCTAGTTGTGGCCGACTTCTCAGAGAACTATAGTTTCATTGTACAAGATGCTGCCCAATCCTTTCATTGGAATAATCTTCAGGCAACTATTCATCCTTTTCTAGTCTACTTCAAGGGAGATGATGGAAATATTGATCATCTGAGCTTTGTTGTGATATCCGACAGTATGTGCCATGACACTGTTGCAGTGCACTTATTTCAAAAGTGTTTGATTAGTCATCTCATTGAGAGAATGGGCACAGTATCTAGAATCATCTACTTCTCTGATGGATGTGCTGCCCAGTATAAAAACCTTAAGAATTTCACCAACTTATGTTGTCACCAGGACGATTTTGGTTTTTCAGCTGAGTGGCACTTCTTTGCCACTTCTCATGGGAAAACAGCATGTGATGGTATTGCTGGTACACTGAAACGTCTGGCTTCAAGATCAAGTCTACAGAGACCTTTTGACAAACAAATAATGACACCTCGGCAACTGTATGAGTTTGCCTGCAAGGAGATTTCTGGAATGAAGTTCTGTTTCACTTCAACAGCCCAGCACAGTGAAGAAGCAACTTTACTGAAAGATCGCTTTCAAAATGCACGCACTATCCCTGGAACCCAGAAATTGCATTCTTTCAAACCAATATCAAGGAATTGTATTGAAGTGCGAGAATTTTCATCTAGCCCTGCAGCACGACAAGAGCGTACATCACAGAGTATTCTGCCCATTCAGAAAATAGATCTAATCAGTGGCTACATAACAGCAGAATATGATGGGTTCTGGTGGCTTGGATGTGTTGTAGAAATGAAGCAAGAAAGTCGACTTGTGAAGGTCAATTTCTTACATCCACATGGCCCTGCTCCATCATTCTTTTTCCCAGAAAGGGAAGACATCTTTGAAATTGATGTTGCTGATGTCTTGACGTCTGCTGCCCCATTAACCGCCACAGGGAGAACATACACCCTTCAGAAAAAAGACTCACTTGCAGCCAACACAAGACTTACAGAACGACTTTAAGCAACAAAAGGCTCACAGAAAACCATGTAATATGCTGAACTTAAACATTCTTTTTGAAACATGTACCAGTACAGTTTTACAGTACCAGTACACGTATTGGCTTAGCCCCCTACCCCATCCCCCTACTCAATCCTCTTACCCCACCCCAACCCCCCACCCCTACCCCCACCCCTACCCAACCAAACTACCCCATACATGTGTACACCGCCCATGACAATGTATAAGTAAAATTTTTGATACAACTTGAGTCCCATGTGCAACAATGTACACGTATGTACAGTACATACAATGAAATGTGCACGTTTTAATGTATTTTTAATAAACTACCCACATAGAAACTAATGTCCCATCTAAACCTACAGAGATCCCATTTTTATATTTGGTGTGGTTAATGGCAACACCCGAGGCCTTCTTTTGGCAAAGTTTGAAAAAAAATTAAATGGCGGCCCCCGAGGGGTCAAGGGTCAAAGTCTATTTTGCGCAACCCCCAACTGAATTTAAAAAAAAAAAAAAAAAATTTGACAATGAGTTAATTTCTTATATCAAGGGCTTTAATTTAAGCTAAAAATCATCTTTGTCCGATATTCATAACTGGAGGTACAATCATTTGTTGTTATGTTGAAAAAGCGCAAGGTCAAAAGTTCAACGACCTGTAACTCAAAAACCACATGACCCAGAACGCTCAAATTCGGGTTTCAGAGTTTTCTCATAGGACCAAACTAATTCAGCAAATTTAAAGAAAATCCGTGAGATTGACCCCGGATGGCGTGATGATTTGACACGGAATGACCCTATTCCCAAATTCAACGCACTTTTGTTTTGGGCCATTACCCCTGCCGGCACGACCTTGCTTTGCAGCCGGCCCCTGTTTTTTTTTTCTTTTTTTTTCAATTTTTCTTAGGGGTAGGCCTTACATCCAGGCCGCTCTCCTCGCCTACAGAATCGTCAGCAACCTCAAACTCACGGGAAAGGGAGCCCTTGAAACGGGCTTTACAGTGGTACTAAAATTGTGAAGATCCAATATTGCCCTGGGGGTGATTTGACCCTCCTTATTTTGTATTTGTGTCTTTTTACAGCAAAATCACGTTGATGTTTTGGGGGGCATTCGGAGTGTCCCCGCTTGCTGGTCTTTACGGTGTGAAGCCTGCCCGCAACGGCCGTAAAAGTATATTTTTCGGATGCAGGGATACCTAAGGCAGAGTCAGGTAAAAAAATCATCTCTCTAGCCCTCCTAGATCGGGACCTATTCCCAAAATCACCGCACTTTTATTTTGGTCCATTACCCCTGGTTTTGTTTTCAATTTCTCTAAGGGGAAGGCCTAACATCCAGGCCGCTCGCCTCGCCTTCAGAATCGTCAGCAACCCCAAACTCACGGGAGAGAGAGCCCTTGAAACGGGCTTTACAATGGTACTAAAATTGTGCAGATCCAATATTGCCCTGGGGGTGATTTGACCCGCCTTATTTTGTATTTGTGACTTTTTACAGCAAAATCACGTTGATGTTTTGCGGGGCTTTCGGAGTGTCCCCGCTTGCTGGTCTTTTCCGGTGTGAAGCCTGCCCGCAACGGCCGTAAAAGTCTAATTTTCGGATGCAGGGATACCTAAGGCAGAGTCAGGTCAAAAAATCATCCCTCTAACCCTCCTAGATCGGGAGTTATTCCCAAATTCAACGCACTTTTGTTTTGGGCCATTACCCCTGCCGGCACGACCTTGCTTTGCAGCCGGCCCCAGGTTTTTTTTTTTTCTTTTTTTCTTAGGGGTAGGCCTAACATCCAGGCCGCTCGCCTCGCCTACAGAATCGTCAGCAACCTCAAACTCACGGGAGAGAGAGCCCTTAAAACGGGCTTTACAGTGGTACTAAAATTGTGCAGATCCGATATTGCCCTGGGGGTGATTTGACCCTCCTTATTTTGTATTTGTGTCTTTTTACAGCAAAATCAGGTTGATGGTTTTGGGGGCATTCGGAGTGTCCCCGCTTGCTGGTCTTTTCCGGTGTGAAGCCTGCCCGCAACGGCCGTAAAAGTCTAATTTTCGGATGCAGGGATACCTAAGGCAGAGTCAGGTCAAAAAATCATTCCTCTAGCCCTCCTAGATCGGGAGTTATTCCCAAATTCACCGCACTTTTGTGTTGGGCCATTACCCCTGCCGGCACGACCTTGCTTTGCAGCCGGCCCCAGGTTTTTTTTTTTTTTTTTTTTTCTTAGGGGTAGGCCTAACATCCAGGCCGCTCGCCTCGCCTACAGAATCGTCAGCAACCTCAAACTCACGGGAGAGAGAGCCCTTAAAACGGGCTTTACAGTGGAACTAAAATTGTGCAGATCCGATATTGCCCTGGGGGTGATTTGACCCTCCTTATTTTGTATTTGTGTCTTTTTACAGCAAAATCACGTTGATGTTTGGTGGGGCTTTCGGAGTGTCCCCGCTTGCTGGTCTTTTCCGGTGTGAAGCCTGCCCACAACGGCCGTAAAAGTCTAATTTTCGGATGCAGGGATACCTAAGGCAGAGTCAGGTCAAAAAATCATTCCTCTAGCCCTCCTAGATCGGGAGTTATTCCCAAATTCACCGCACTTTTGTTTTGGGCCATTACCCCTGCCGGCACGACCTTGCTTTGCAGCCGGCCCCAGGTTTTTTTTTTTTCAATTTTTCTTAGGGGTAGGCATTACATCCAGGCCGCTCGCCTCGCCTACAGAATCGTCAGCGACCTCAAACTCACGGAAAATAGAGCCCTTGAAACGGGCTTTCCCTCAGTGGTACTAAAATTGTGCCGATCCGATATTGCATTGGGTGTGATTTGACCCTCCTTATTTTGTATTTGTGACTTTTTACAGCAAAATCACGTTGATGTTTTGCGGGGCTTTCGGAGTGTCCCCGCTTGCTGGTCTTTTCCGGTGTGAAGCCTGCCCGCAACGGCCGTAAAAGTCTAATTTTTGGATGGAGGGATACCTAAGGCAGAGTCAGGTCAAAAAATCATCCCTCTAGCCCTCCTAGATTGGGAGTTATTCCCAAATTCAACGCACTTTTGTTTTGGGCCATTACCCCTGCCGGCACGACCTTGCTTCGCAGCCTGCCCCAGGTTTTTTTTTTTTTTTTTTTTTTTCTTAGGGGTAGGCCTAACATCCAGGCCGCTCGCCTCGCCTACAGAATCGTCAGCAACCTCAAACTCACGGGAGATAGAGCCCTTGAAACGGGCTTTACAGTGGAACTAAAAATGTGAAGATCCGATATTGCCCTGGGGTGATTTGACCCTCCTTATTTTGTATTTGTGTCTTTTTACAGCAAAATCACGTTGATGTTTTGCGGGGCTTTCGGAGTGTCCCCGCTTGGTGGTCTTTTCCGGTGTGAAGCCTGCCCGCAACGGCCGTAAAAGTCTACTTTTTGGATGCAGGGATACCTAAGGCAGAGTCAGGTGAAAAAATCATCCCTCTAGCCCTCCTAGACCGGGAGTTATTCCCAAATTCACCGCACTTTTGTTTTGGGCCCTTACCCCTGCCGGCACGACCTTGCTTCGCAGCCGGCCCCAGGTTTTTTTTTTGGTTTTTTTCAATTTTTCTTAGGGGTAGGCCTAACATCCAGGCCGCTCGCCTCGCCTATAGAATCGTCAGCGACCCCAAACTCACGGAAGAGAGAGCCCTTGAATCGGGCTTTACAATGGTACTAAAATTGTGCAGATCCGATATTGCCCTGGGGGTGATTTGACCCTCCTTATTTTGTATTTGTGACTTTTTACAGCAAAATCACGTTGATGTTTTGCGGGGCTTTCGGAGTGTCCCCGCTTGCTGGTCTTTTCCGGTGTGAAGCCTGCCCGCAACGGCCGTAAAAGTCTACTTTTTAGATCCAGGGATACCTAAGGCAGAGTCAGGTGAAAAAATCATCCCTCTAGCCCTCCTAGATTGGGAGTTATTCCCAAATTCATCGCACTTTTGTTTTGGGCCATTACCCCTGCCGGCACGACCTTGCTTCGCAGCCTGCCCCAGGTTTTTTTTTTTTTTTTTTTTTTTCTTAGGGGTAGGCCTTACATCCAGGCCGCTCGCCTCACCTACAGAATCGTCAGCAACCTCAAACTCACGGGAGATAGAGCCCTTGAAACGGGCTTTACAGTGGAACTAAAAATGTGAAGATCCGATATTGCCCTGGGGGTGATTTGACCCTCCTTATTTTGTATTTGTGTCTTTTTACAGCAAAATCACGTTGATGTTTTGCGGGGCTTTCGGAGTGTCCCCGCTTGGTGGTCTTTTCCGGTATGAAGCCTGCCCGCAACGGCCGTAAAAGTCTACTTTTTGGATGCAGGGATACCTAAGGCAGAGTCAGGTGAAAAAATCATCCCTCTAGCCCTCCTAGACCGGGAGTAATTCCCAAATTCACCGCACATTTATTTTGGGCCATTACCCCTGCCGGCACGACCTTGCTTCGCAGCCGGCCCCTGATTTTTTTTTTCTTTTTTTTTCTTTGGGGTAGGCCTAACATCCAGGCCGCTCGCCTCGACTACAGAATCGTCAGCAACCTCAAACTCACGGGAGAGAGAGCCCTTGAAACGGGCTTTACAGTGGTACTAAAAATGTGAAGATCCGATATTGCCCTGGGGGTGATTTGACCCTCCTTATTTTGTATTTGTGACTTTTTACAGCAAAATCACGTTGATGTTTGCGGGGCTTTCGTAGTGTCCCCGCTTGCTGGTCTTTTCCGGTGTGAAGCCTGCCCACAACGGCCGTAAAAGTCTACTTTTCGGATGCAGGTATACCTAAGGCAGAGTCAGGTCAAAAAATCATCCCTCTAGCCCTCCTAGATCGGGAGTTATTCCCAAATTTAACGCACTTTTGTTTTGGGCCATTACCCCTGCCGGCACGACCTTGCTTTGCAGCCGGCCCCAGGTTTTTTTTTTTTTTTTTTTTTTTCTTTGGGGTAGGCCTAACATCCAGGCCGCTCGCCTCGACTACAGAATCGTCAGCAACCTCAAACTCACGGGAAAGAGAGCCCTTGAAACGGGCTTTACAGTGGTACTAAAATTGTGCAGATCCGATATTACCCTGGGGGTGATTTGACCCTCCTTATTTTGTATTTGTGTTTTTTTACAGCAAAATCACGTTGATGTTTTGGGGGGCTTTCGGAGTGTCCCCGCTTGCTGGTTTTTTCCGGTGTGAAGCCTGCCCGCAACGGCCGTAAAAGTCTAATTTTCGGATGCAGGGATACCTAAGGCAGAGTCAGGTCAAAAAATCATCCCTCTAGCCCTCCTAGATCGGGAGTTATTCCCAAATTCAACGCACTCTTGTTTTGGGCCATTTACCATGCCTGCACGACCTTGCTTTGGAGCCGGCCCCTGTTTTTTTTTTGTTTTTTTTTCAATTTTTCTTACCGGTAGGCCTTACATCCAGGCCGCTCGCCTCGCCTACAGAATCGTCAGCGACCTCAAACTCATGGGAAAGAGAGCCCTTGAAACGGGCTTTACAGTGGTACTAAAATTGTTAAGATCCGATATTGCCCTTGGGATGATTTGACCCTCCTTATTTTGAATTTGTGTTTTTTTACAGCAAAATCACGTTGATGTTTTGCGGGGCTTTCGGAGTGTCCCCGCTTGCTGGTTTTTTCCGGTATGAAGCCTGCCCGCAACGGCCGTAAAAGTCTAATTTTCGGATGCAGGGATACCTAAGGCAGAGTCAGGTCAAAAAATCATCCCTCTAGCCCTCCTAGATCGGGAGTTATTCCCAAATTCAACGCACTCTTGTTTTGGGCCATTTACCATGCCTGCACGACCTTGCTTTGGAGCCGGCCCCTGTTTTTTTTTTTTTTTTTCAATTTTTCTTACCGGTAGGCCTTACATCCAGGCCGCTCGCCTCGCCTACAGAATCGTCAGCGACCTCAAACTCATGGGAAAGAGAGCCCTTGAAACGGGCTTTACAGTGGTACTAAAATTGTTAAGATCCGATATTGCCCTTGGGATGATTTGACCCTCCTTATTTTGTATTTGTGTCTTTTTACAGCAAAATCAGGTTGATGTTTTGGGGGCTTACGGAGTGTCCTTGCTTGCTGGTCTTTTCCGGTGTGAAGCCTGCCCGCAACGGCCGTAAAAGTCTACTTTTCGGATGCAGGTATACCTAAGGCAGAGTCAGGTCAAAAAATCATCCCTCTAGCCCTCCTAGATCGGGAGTTATTCCCAAATTTAACGCACTTTTGTTTTGGGCCATTACCCCTGCCGGCACGACCTTGCTTTGCAGCCGGCCCCATTTTTTTTTTTTTTTTTTTTTTTTTCTTTGGCCTAACATCCAGGCCGCTCGCCTCGACTACAGAATCGTCAGCAACCTCAAACTCACGGGAGAGAGAGCCCTTGAAACGGGCTTTACAGTGGTACTAAAAATGTGAAGATCCGATATTGTCCTGGGGGTGATTTGACCCTCCTTATTTTGTATTTGTGACTTTTTACAGCAAAATCACGTTGATGTTTTGGGGGGCTTTCGGAGTGTCCCCGCTTGCTGGTTTTTTCCGGTGTGAAGCCTGCCCGCAACGGCCGTAAAAGTCTAATTTTCGGATGCAGGGATACCTAAGGCAGAGTCAGGTCAAAAAATCATCCCTCTAGCCCTCCTAGATCGGGAGTTATTCCCAAATTCAACGCACTCTTGTTTTGGGCCATTTACCATGCCTGCACGACCTTGCTTTGGAGCCGGCCCCTGTTTTTTTTTGTTTTTTTTCAATTTTTCTTACCGGTAGGCCTTACATCCAGGCCGCTCGCCTCGCCTACAGAATCGTCAGCGACCTCAAACTCATGGGAAAGAGAGCCCTTGAAACGGGCTTTACAGTGGTACTAAAATTGTTAAGATCCGATATTGCCCTTGGGATGATTTGACCCTCCTTATTTTGTATTTGTGTCTTTTTACAGCAAAATCAGGTTGATGTTTTGGGGGCTTACGGAGTGTCCTTGCTTGCTGGTCTTTTCCGGTGTGAAGCCTGCCCGCAACGGCCGTAAAAGTCTACTTTTCGGATGCAGGTATACCTAAGGCAGAGTCAGGTCAAAAAATCATCCCTCTAGCCCTCCTAGATCGGGAGTTATTCCCAAATTCAACGCACTTTTGTTTTGGGCCATTACCCCTGCCGGCACGACCTTGCTTTGCAGCCGGCCCCAGGTTTTTTTTTTTTTTTTTTTTTCTTTGGGGTAGGCCTAACATCCAGGCCGCTCGCCTCGACTACAGAATGGTCAGCAACCTCAAACTCACGGGAGAGAGAGCCCTTGAAACGGGCTTTACAGTGGTACTAAAAATGTGAAGATCCGATATTGTCCTGGGGGTGATTTGACCCTCCTTATTTTGTATTTGTGACTTTTTACAGCAAAATCACGTTGATGTTTGCGGGGCTTTCGTAGTGTCCCCGCTTGGTGGTCTTTTCCGGTGTGAAGCCTGCCCACAACGGCCGTAAAAGTCTACTTTTCGGATGCAGGGATACCTAAGGCAGAGTCAGGTCAAAAAATCATCCCTCTAGCTCTCCTAGATCGGGAGTTATTCCCAAATTCAAGGCACTTTTGTTTTGGGCCATTACCCCTGCCGGCACGACCTTGCTTTGCAGCCGGCCCCTGTTTTTTTTTTTTTCAATTTTTCTTAGGGGTAGGCCTTACATCCAGGCCGCTCTCCTCGCCTACAGAATCGTCAGCGACCTCAAACTCACGGGAAAGAGAGCCCTTGAAACGGGCTTTACAGTGGTACTAAAATTGTGCAGATCCGATATTACCCTGGTGGTGATTTGACCCTCCTTATTTTGTATTTGTGTTTTTTTACAGCAAAATCACGTTGATGTTTTGGGGGGCTTTCGGAGTGTCCCCGCTTGCTGGTTTTTTCCGGTTTGAAGCCTGCCCGCAACGGCCGTAAAAGTCTAATTTTCGGATGCAGGGATACCTAAGGCAGAGTCAGGTCAAAAAATCATCCCTCTAGCCCTCCTAGATCGGGAGTTATTCCCAAATTCAACGCACTCTTGTTTTGGGCCATTTACCATGCCTGCACGACCTTGCTTTGGAGCCGGCCCCTGTTTTTTTTTTTTTTTTTTTTCAATTTTTCTTACCGGTAGGCCTTACATCCAGGCCGCTCGCCTCGCCTACAGAATCGTCAGCGACCTCAAACTCATGGGAAAGAGAGCCCTTGAAACGGGCTTTACAGTGGTACTAAAATTGTGAAGATCCGATATTGCCCTTGGGATGATTTGACCCTCCTTATTTTGAATTTGTGTTTTTTTACAGCAAAATCACGTTGATGTTTTGCGGGGCTTTCGGAGTGTCCCCGCTTGCTGGTTTTTTCCGGTATGAAGCCTGCCCGCAACGGCCGTAAAAGTCTAATTTTCGGATGCAGGGATACCTAAGGCAGAGTCAGGTCAAAAAATCATCCCTCTAGCCCTCCTAGATCGGGAGTTATTCCCAAATTCAACGCACTTTTGTTTTGGGCCATTACCCCTGCCGGCACGACCTTGCTTTGCAGCCGGCCCCTGGTTTTGGGTTTTTTTTTTTCAATTTTTCTTAGGGGTAGGCCTAACATCCAGGCCGCTCGCCTCGTCTACAAAATCGTCAGCGACCTCAAACTCATGGGAAAGAGAGCCCTTGAAACGGGCTTTACAGTGGTATTAAAATTGTGAAGATCCGATATTGCCCTGGGGGTGATTTGACCCTCCTTATTTTGTATTTGTGTCTTTTTACAGCAAAATCAGGTTGATGTTTTGGGGGGCATTCGGAGTGTCCCCGCTTGCTGGTCTTTTCCGGTGTGAAGCCTGCCGGTAACGGCCGTAAAAGTCTAATTTTTGATTGCGGGGATACCTAAGGCAGAGTCAGGTAAAAAAAATCATCTCTCTAGCCCTCCTAGATCGGGGTTATTCCCAAAATCACCGCACTTTTATTTTGGGCCATTACCTCTGGTTTTTGTTTTCAATTTCTCTAAGGGGAAGGCCTAACATCCAGGCCGCTCGCCTCGCCTACAGGATCGTCAGCGACCCCAAACTAACGGGAGAGAGAGCCCTTGAAACGGGCTTTACAGTGGTACTAAAATTGTGCAGATCCGATATTGCCCTAGGCGTGATTTGACCCTTCTTATTTTGTATTTGTGACTTTTTACAGCAAAATCACGTTGATGTTTTGCGGGGCTTTCGGAGTGTCCCCGCTTGCTTGTCTTTTCCGGTGTGAAGCCTGCCCGCAACGGCCGTAAAAGTCTAATTTTCGGATGCAAGGAAACCTAAGGCAGAGTCAGGTCAAAAAATCATCCCTCTAGCCCTCCTAGATCGGGAGTTATTCCCAAATTCACCGCACTTTTATTTTGGTCCATTACCCCTGCCGGCACGACCTTGCTTCGCAGCCTGCCCCTGGGTTTTGGTGGGGTTTTTTCAATTTTTCTTAGGGGTAGGCCTAACATCCAGGCCACTTGCCTCGCCTACAGAATCGTCAGCAACCTCAAACTTACGGGAGAGAGCGCCCATGAAACGGGCTTTACAGTGGTACTAAAATTGTGAAGATCCGATATTGCCCTGGGGTTGATTTGACCCTCCTTATTTTGTATTTGTGTCTTTTTACAGCAAAATCAGGTTGATGTTTTGGGGGGCATTCGGAGTGTCCCCGCTTGCTGGTCTTTTCCGGTGTGAAGCCTGCCGGCAACGGCCGTAAAAGTCTAATTTTTGATTGCGGGGATACCTAAGGCAGAGTCAGGTAAAAAAAATCATCTCTCTAGCCCTCCTAGATCGGGGTTATTCCCAAAATCACCGCACTTTTATTTTGGGCCATTACCTCTGGTTTTTGTTTTCAATTTCTCTAAGGGGAAGGCCTAACATCCAGGCCGCTCGCCTCGCCTACAGGATCGTCAGCGACCCCAAACTAACGGGAGAGAGAGCCCTTGAAATGGGCTTTACAGTGGTACTAAAATTGTGCAGATCCGATATTGCCCTAGGCGTGATTTGACCCTTCTTATTTTGTATTTGTGACTTTTTACAGCAAAATCACGTTGATGTTTTGCGGGGCTTTCGGAGTGTCCCCGCTTGCTTGTCTTTTCCGGTGTGAAGCCTGCCCGCAACGGCCGTAAAAGTCTAATTTTCGGATGCAAGGAAACCTAAGGCAGAGTCAGGTCAAAAAATCATCCCTCTAGCCCTCCTAGATCGGGAGTTATTCCCAAATTCACCGCACTTTTATTTTGGTCCATTACCCCTGCCGGCACGACCTTGCTTCGCAGCCTGCCCCTGGGTTTTGGTGGGGTTTTTTCAATTTTTCTTAGGGGTAGGCCTAACATCCAGGCCACTTGCCTCGCCTACAGAATCGTCAGCAACCTCAAACTTACGGGAGAGAGCGCCCATGAAACGGGCTTTACAGTGGTACTAAAATTGTGAAGATCCGATATTGCCCTGGGGGTGATTTGACCCTCCTTATTTTGTATTTGTGTCTTTTTACAGCAAAATCAGGTTGATGTTTTGGGGGCTTTCGGAGTGTCCTTGCTTGCTGGTCTTTTCCGCTGTGAAGCCTGCCCGCAACGGCCGTAAAAGTCTACTTTTCGGATGCAGGGATACCTAAGGCAGAGTCAGGTAAAAAAATCATCTCTCTAGCCCTCCTAGATCGGGACCTATTCCCAAAATCACCGCACTTTTATTTTGGTCCATTACCCCTGGTATTTGTTTTCAATTTCTCTAAGGGGTGGGCCTAACATCCAAGCCGCTCGCCGCGCCTACAGAATCGTCAGCGACCCCAAACTCACGGGAGAGAGAGCCCTTGAAACGGGCTTTACAGTGGTACTAAAATTGTGCAGATCCGATATTGCCCTGGGGGTGATTTGACCCTCCTTATTTTGTATTTGTGTCTTTTTACAGCAAAATCACGTTGATGTTTGGCGGGGCTTTCGGATTTTCCCCGCTTGCTTGTCTTTTCCGGTGTGAAGCCTGCCCGCAACGACCGTAAAAGTCTAATTTTCGGATGCAAGGATACCTAAGGCAGAGTCAGGTCAAAAATCATCCCTCTAACCCACCTAGATCGGGAGTTATTCCCAAATTCACCGCACTTTTATTTTGGGCCATTACCCCTGCCGGTACGACCTTGCTTCGCAGCCTGCCCGTGGGTTTTGGGGGTTTTTTTTCAATTTTTCTTAGGGGTAGGCCTAACATCCAGGCCGCTTGCCTCGCCTACAGAATCGTCAGCAACCTCAAACTCACGGGAGAGAGCGCCCTTGAAACGGGCTTTACAGTGGTACTAAAATTGTGAAGATCCGATATTGCCCTGGGGGTGATTTGACCCTCCTTATTTTGTATTTGTGTCTTTTTACAGCAAAATCACGTTGGTGTTTTGGGGGCTTTCGGAGTGTCCCTGCTTGCTGGTCTTTTCCGGTGTGAAGTCTGCCCGCAACGGCCGTAAAAGTCCATTTTTCGCATGCAAGGATACCTAAGGCAGAGTCAGGTAAAAAAATCATCTCTCTAGCCCTCCTAAATCGGGACCTATTCCCAAAATCACCGCACTTTTATTTTGGTCCATTACCCCTGGTTTTTGTTTTCAATTTCTCTAAGGGGTGGGCCTAACATCCAGGCCGCTCGCCTCGCCTACAGAATCGTCAGCGACCCCAAACTCACGGGAGAGAGAGCCCTTGAAACGGGCTTTACAGTGCTACTAAAATTGTGCAGATCCGATATTGCCCTGGGGGTGATTTGACCCTCCTTATTTTGTATTTGTGTCTTTTTACAGCAAAATCACGTTGATGTTTGGCGGTGCTTTCGGAGTGTCCCCGCTTGCTTGTCTTTTCCGGTGTGAAGCCTGCCCGCAACGGCCGTAAAAGTCTAATTTTCGGATGCAGGGATACCTAAGGCAGAGTCAGGTCAAAAAATCATCCCTCTAGCCCTCCTAGATCGGGAGTTATTCCCATATTCACCGCACTTTTATTTTGGGCCATTACCCCTGCCGGCACGACCTTGCTTCGCAGAATGCCCCTGGGTTTTTTGGGTTTTTTTCAATTTTTCTTAGGGGTAGGCCTAACATCCAGGCCGCTCGCCTCGCCTACAGAATCGTCAGCGACCCCAAACTCACGGGAGAGAGACCCCTTGAATCGGGCTTTACAGTGGTACTAAAATTGTGCAGATCCGATATTGCCCTGGGGGTGATTTGACCCTCCTTATTTTGTATTTGTGTCTTTTTACAGCAAAATCACGTTGATGTTTGGCGGGGCTTTCGGATTTTCCCCGCTTGCTTGTCTTTTCCGGTGTGAAGCCTGCCCGCAACGACCGTAAAAGTCTAATTTTCGGATGCAAGGATACCTAAGGCAGAGTCAGGTCAAAAATCATCCCTCTAACCCTCCTAGATCGGGAGTTATTCCCAAATTCACCGCACTTTTATTTTGGGCCATTACCCCTGCCGGCACGACCTTGCTTCGCAGCCTGCCCGTGGGTTTTGGGGTTTTTTTTTCAATTTTTCTTAGGGGTAGGCCTAACATCCAGGCCGCTTGCCTCGCCTACAGAATCGTCAGCAACCTCAAACTCACGGGAGAGAGCGCCCTTGAAACGGGCTTTACAGTGGTACTAAAATTGTGAAGATCCGATATTGCCCTGGGGGTGATTTGACCCTCCTTATTTTGTATTTGTGTCTTTTTACAGCAAAATCACGTTGGTGTTTTGGGGGCTTTCGGAGTGTCCCTGCTTGCTGGTCTTTTCCGGTGTGAAGTCTGCCCGCAACGGCCGTAAAAGTCCATTTTTCGCATGCAAGGATACCTAAGGCAGAGTCAGGTAAAAAAATCATCTCTCTAGCCCTCCTAAATCGGGACCTATTCCCAAAATCACCGCACTTTTATTTTGGTCCATTACCCCTGGTTTTTGTTTTCAATTTCTCTAAGGGGTGGGCCTAACATCCAGGCCGCTCGCCTCGCCTACAGAATCGTCAGCGACCCCAAACTCACGGGAGAGAGAGCCCTTGAAACGGGCTTTACAGTGCTACTAAAATTGTGCAGATCCGATATTGCCCTGGGGGTGATTTGACCCTCCTTATTTTGTATTTGTGTCTTTTTTACAGCAAAATCACGTTGATGTTTGGCGGTGCTTTCGGAGTGTCCCCGCTTGCTTGTCTTTTCCGGTGTGAAGCCTGCCCGCAACGGCCGTAAAAGTCTAATTTTCGGATGCAGGGATACCTAAGGCAGAGTCAGGTCAAAAAATCATCCCTCTAGCCCTCCTAGATCGGGAGTTATTCCCATATTCACCGCACTTTTATTTTGGGCCATTACCCCTGCCGGCACGACCTTGCTTCGCAGAATGCCCCTGGGTTTTGGGGTTTTTTTTTCAATTTTTCTTAGGGGTAGGCCTAACATCCAGGCCGCTCGCCTCGCCTACAGAATCGTCAGCGACCCCAAAGTCACGGGAAAGAGAGCCCTTGAATCGGGCTTTACAATGGTACTAAAATTGTGCATATCTGATATTGCCCTGGGGGTGATTTGACCCTCCTTATTTTGTATTTGTGACTTTTTACAGCAAAATCACGTTGATGGTTTGGGGGGCTTTCGGAGTGTCCCCGCTTGCTGGTGTTTTCCGGTGTGAAGCCTGCCCACAACGGCCGTAAAAGTCTAATTTTCGGTTGCAGGGATACCTAAGGCAGAGTCAGGTCAAGAATCATCCCTCTAGCCCTCCTAGATCGGGAGTTATTCCCAAATTCACCGCACTTTTGTTTTGGGCCATTATCTTTGCAGGCACAGCCTTGCTTCGCAGCCGGCCCCTGTTTTTTTTTTTTTTATTTTTTTTTATTTTTCTTAAGGGAAGGCCTAACATCCAGGCCGCTCGCCTCGCCTACAGAATTGTCAGCGACCTCAAACTCACGGGAGAGAGAACCCTTGAAACGGGCTTTACAGTGGTACTAAAATTGTGCAGATCCGATATTGCCCTGGGGGTGATTTGACCCTCCTTATTTTGTATTTGTGTCTTTTTACAGCAAAATCACGTTGATGTTTGGCGGTGCTTTCGGAGTGTCCCCGCTTGCTTGTCTTTTCCGGTGTGAAGCCTGCCCGCAACGGCCGTAAAAGTCTAATTTTCGGATGCAGGGATACCTAAGGCAGAGTCAGGTCAAAAAATCATCCCTCTAGCCCTCCTAGATCGGGAGTTATTCCCATATTCACCGCACTTTTATTTTGGGCCATTACCCCTGCCGGCACGACCTTGCTTCGCAGAATGCCCCTGGGTTTTTGGGGTTTTTTTTCAATTTTTCTTAGGGGTAGGCCTAACATCCAGGCCGCTCGCCTCGCCTACAGAATCGTCAGCGACCCCAAAGTCACGGGAAAGAGAGCCCTTGAATCGGGCTTTACAATGGTACTAAAATTGTGCATATCTGATATTGCCCTGGGGGTGATTTGACCCTCCTTATTTTGTATTTGTGACTTTTTACAGCAAAATCACGTTGATGGTTTGGGGGGCTTTCGGAGTGTCCCCGCTTGCTGGTGTTTTCCGGTGTGAAGCCTGCCCACAACGGCCGTAAAAGTCTAATTTTCGGTTGCAGGGATACCTAAGGCAGAGTCAGGTCAAGAATCATCCCTCTAGCCCTCCTAGATCGGGAGTTATTCCCAAATTCACCGCACTTTTGTTTTGGGCCATTATCCCTGCAGGCACAGCCTTGCTTCGCAGCCGGCCCCTGGTTTTTTTTTTTTTTTTTTTTTAATTTTTCTTAAGGGAAGGCCTAACATCCAGGCCGCTCGCCTCGCCTACAGAATTGTCAGCGACCTCAAACTCACGGGAGAGAGAACCCTTGAAACGGGCTTTACAGTGGTACTAAAATTGTGAAGATCCGATATTGCCCTGGGTGTGATTTGACCCTCCTTATTTTGTATTTGTGTCTTTTTACAGCAAAATCAGGTTGATGTTTTGGGGGCTTTCGGAGTGTCCCCGCTTGCTGGTCTTTTCCGGTGTGAAGCCTGCCCGCAACGGCCGTAAAAGTCTACTTTTCGGATTCAGGGATACCTAAGGCAGAGTCAGGTAAAAAAATCATCTCTCTAGCCAACCTAGATCGGGCCTATTCCAAAATCACCGCACTTTTATTTTGGGCCATTACCCCTGGTTTTTGTTTTCAATTTCTCTAAGGGGTGGGCCTAACATCCAGGCCGCTCGCCCCGCCTACAGAATCGTCAGCGACCCCAAAGTCACGGGAAAGAGAGCCCTTGAATCGGGATTTACAATGGTACTAAAATTGTGCAGATCTGATATTGCCCTGGGGGTGATTTGACCCTCCTTATTTTGTATTTGTGACTTTTTACAGCAAAATCACGTTGATGTTTGGCGGGGCTTTCGGAGTGTCCCCGCTTGCTGGTCTTTTCCGGTGTGAAGCCTGCCCACAACGGCCGTAAAAGTCTAATTTTTGGTTGCAGGGATACCTAAGGCAGAGTCAGGTGGAAAAATCATCCCTTTAGCCCTCCTAAACCGGGAGTTATTCCCAAATTCACCGCACTTTTATTTTGGGCCATTACCCCTGCCGGCACGACCTTGCTTCGCAGCCGGCCCCTGTTTTTTTTTTCGTTTTTTTTTCCAATTTTTCTTAGGGGTAGGCCTAACATCCAGGCCGCTCGCCTCGCCTACAGAATCGTCAGCAACCTCAAACTCACGGGAGAGAGAGCCCTTGAAACGGGCTTTACAGTGATACTAAAATTGTGCAGATCCGATATTGCCCTGGGGGTGATTTGACCCTATTTATTTTGTATTTGTGTCTTTTTACAGCAAAATCACGTTGATGTTTTGCGGGGCTTTCGGAGTGTCCCCGCTTGCTTGTCTTTTCCGGTGTGAAGCCTGCCGGCAACGGCCGTAAAAGTCTACTTTTTAGATCCAGGGATACCTAAGGCAGAGTCAGGTGAAAAAATCATCCCTCTAGCCCTCTTAGACCGGGAGTTATTCCCAAATTCACCGCACTTTTATTTTGGGCCATTACCCCTGCCGGCACGACCTTGCTTCGCAGCCTGCCCCTGGGTTTTGGGTTTTTTTTTTCAATTTTTCTTAGGGGTAGGCCTAATATCCAGGCCACTCGCCTCGCCTACAGAATCGTCAGCGACCTCAAACTCACGGGAGAGAGCGCCCTTGAAACGGGCTTTACAGTGGTACTAAAATTGTGGAGATCCGATATTGTCCTGGGGGTGATTTGACCTTCCTAATTTTGTATTTGTGTCTTTTTAAAGCAAAATCACGTTGATGGTTTGGGGGGCTTTCGGAGTGTCCCCGCTTGCTGGTCTTTTCCGGTGTGAAGCCTGCCCGCAACGGCCGTAAAAGTCCACTTTTCGGATGCAGGGATACCTAAGGCAAAGTCAGGTAAAAAAATCATCCCTCTAGCCCTCCTTGATCGGGACCTATTCCCAAAATCACCGCACTTTTATTTTGGGCCATTACCCCTGGTTTTTGTTTTCAATTTCTCTAAGGGGTGGGCCTAACATCCAGGCCGCTCGCCTCGCCTACAGAGTCGTCAGCAACCCCAAACTCACGGGAGAGAGAGCCCTTGAATCGGGCTTTACAATGGTACTAAAATTGTGCAGATCCAATATTGCCCTGGGGGTGATTTGACCCTCCTTATTTTGTATTTGTGACTTTTTACAGCAAAATCACGTTGATGTTTTGCGGGGCTTTCGGAGTGTCCCCGCTTGCTTGTCTTTTCCGGTGTGAAGCCTGCCCGCAACGGCCGTAAATGTCTATTTTTCGGATGCAGGGATACCTAAGGCAGAGTCAGGTCAAAAAATCATCCCTCTAGCTCTCCTAGATCGGGAGTTATTCCCAAATTCAACGCACTTTTGTTTTGGGCCATTACCCCTGCCGGCACGACCTTGCTTTGCAGCCGGCCCCTGTTTTTTTTCTTTTTTTTTTCAATTTTTCTTAGGGGTCGGCCTTACGTCCGGGCCGCTCGCCTCGCCTACAGAATCGTCAGCGACCCCAAACTCACGGCAAAGAGAGCCCTTAAATCGGGCTTAACAGTGGTACTAAAATTGTGCAGATCCGATATTGCCCTGGGGGTGATTTGACCCTCCTTATTTTGTATTTGTGTCTTTTTACAGCAAAATCACGTTGATGTTTTGGGAGGCATTCGGAGTGTCCCCGCTTGCTGGTCTTTTCTGGTGTGAAGCCTGCCCACAACGGCCGTAAAAGTCTAATTTTCGGATGCAGGGATACCTTAGGCAGAGTCAGGTAAAAAAATCATCTCTCTAGCCCTTCTAGATCGGGACCTATTCCCAAAATCACCGCACTTTTATTTTGGTCCATTACCCCTGGTTTTGTTTTCAATTTCTCTAAGGGGTGGGCCTAACTACCAGGCCGCTCGCCTCGCCTACAGAATCGTCAGCAACCCCAAACTCACGGGAGAGAGCGCCCTTGAATCGGGCTTTACAATGGTACTAAAATTGTGCAGATCCAATATTGCCCTGGGGGTGATTTGACCCTCCCTATTTTGTATTTGTGACTTTTTACAGCAAAATCACGTTGATGTTTTGAGGTGCTTTCGGAGTGTCCCCACTTGCTGGTCTTTTCCGGTGTGAAGCCTGCCCGCAACGGCCGTAAAAGTCTAATTTTCGGATGCAGGGATACCTAAGGCAGAGTCAGGTCAAAAAATCATCCCTCTAGCCCTCCTAGATCGGGAGTTATTCCCAAATTCAACGCACTTTTGTTTTGGGCCATTACCCCTGCCGGCACGACCTTGCTTTGCAGCCGGCCCCAGGTTTTTTTTTTTTTTTTTTTTTTTTCTTAGTCTAATTTTTGGTTGCAGGGATACCTAAGGCAGAGTCAGGTCAAGAATCATCCCTCTAGCCCTCCTAGATCGGGAGTCATTCCCAAATTCACCGCACTTTCATTTTGGACCATTACCCCCTGCCGGCACGACCTTGCTTTGCAGCCGGCCCCTGTGTTTTTTTTGGGTTTTTTTACAGCTTTTCTTAGGGGTAGGCCTATTATTCAGGCCGCTCGCCTCGCCTACAGAATCGTCAGCAACCTCAAACTCACGGGAGAGAGAGCCCTTGAAACGGGCTTTACAGTGATACTAAAATTGTGCAGATCCGATATTGCCCTGGGGGTGATTTGACCCTATTTATTTTGTATTTGTGTCTTTTTACAGCAAAATCACGTTGATGTTTTGCGGGGCTTTCGGAGTGTCCCCGCTTGCTTGTCTTTTCCGGTGTGAAGCCTGCCGGCAACGGCCGTAAAAGTCTACTTTTTGGATCCAGGGATACCTAAGGCAGAGTCAGGTCAAAAAATCATCCCTCTAGCCCTCTTAGACCGGGAGTTATTCCCAAATTCACCGCACTTTTATTTTGGGCCATTACCCCTGCCGGCACGACCTTGCTTCGCAGCCGGCCCCTGTTTTTTTTTCTTTTTTTTTCCAATTTTTCTAAGGGGTAGGCCTACAATCCAGGCCGCTCGCCTCGCCTACAGAATCGTCAGCGACCTCAAACTCACGGGAGAGTGAGCCCTTGAAACGGGCTTTACAGTGGTACTAAAATTGTGCCGATCCGATATTGCCCTGGGGGTGATTTGACCCTCCTTATTTTGTATTTGTGACTTTTTACAGCAAAATCAGGTTGATGTTTTGCGGGCTTTCGGAGTGTCCCCGCTTGCTGGTCTTTTCCGGTGTGAAGCCTGCCCGCAACGGCCGTAAAACTCTAATTTTCGGATGCAGGGATACCTAAGGCAGAGTCAGGTCAAAAAATCATCCCTCTAGCCCTCCTAGATCGGGAGTTATTCCCAAATTCAACGCACTTTTGTTTTGGGCCATTACCCCTGCCGGCACGACCTTGCTTTGCAGCCGGCCCCAGGTTTTTTTTTTTTTTTTTTATATTTCTTAGGGGTAGGCCTAACATCCAGGCCGCTCGCCTCGCCTACAGAATCGTCAGCAACCTCAAACTCACGGGAAAGAGAGCCCTTGAAACGGGCTTTACAGTGGTACTAAAAATGTGAAGATCCGATATTGCCCTGGGGGTGATTTGACCCGCCTTTATTTTTGTATTTGTGTCTTTTTACAGCAAAATCAGGTTGATGGTTTGGGGGGCATTCGGAGTGTCCTTGCTTGCTGGTCTTTTCCGGTGTGAAGCCTGCCCGCAACGGCCGTAAAAGTCTACTTTTCGGATGCAGGGATACCTAAGGCAGAGTCAGGTCAAAAAATCATCCCTCTAGCCCTCCTAGATCGGGAGTTATTCCCAAATTCACCGCACTTTTGTTTTGGGCCATTACCCCTGCCGGCACGACCTTGCTTTGCAGCAGGCCCCTGTTTTTTTTGTTTTTTTTTCAATTTTTCTTAGGGGTAGGCCTTACATCCAGGCCGCTCTCCTCGCCTACAGAATCATCAGCGACCTCAAACTCACGGGAAAGAGAGCCCTTGAAACGGGCTTTACAGTGGTACTAAAATTGTGCAGATCCGATATTGCCCTGGGGGTGATTTGACCCTCCTTATTTTGTATTTGTGACTTTTTACAGCAAAATCACGTTGATGTTTTGCGGGGCTTTCGGAGTGTCCCCGCTTGCTGGTCTTTTCCGGTGTGAAGCCTGCCCACAACGGCCGTAAAAGTCTAATTTTCGGATGCAGGGATACCTTAGGCAGAGTCAGGTAAAAAAATCATCTCTCTAGCCCTTCTAGATCGGGACCTATTCCCAAAATCACCGCACTTTTATTTTGGTCCATTACCCCTGGTTTTGTTTTCAATTTCTCTAAGGGGTGGGCCTAACTACCAGGCCGCTCGCCTCGCCTACAGAATCGTCAGCAACCCCAAACTCACGGGAGAGAGCGCCCTTGAATCGGGCTTTACAATGGTACTAAAATTGTGCAGATCCAATTTTGCCCTGGGGGTGATTTGACCCTCCCTATTTTGTATTTGTGACTTTTTACAGCAAAATCACGTTGATGTTTTGCGGGGCTTTCGGAGTGTCCCCGCTTGCTGGTCTTTTCCGGTGTGAAGCCTGCCCACAATGGCCGTAAAAGTCTACTTTTCGGATGCAGGGATACCTAAGGCAGAGTCAGGTCAAGAATCATCCCTCTAGCCCTCCTATATCGGGAGTCATTCCCAAATTCAACGCACTTTTGTTTTGGGCCATTACCCCTGCCGGCACGACCTTGCTTTGCAGCCGGCCCCAGTTTTTTTTTTTTTCTTTTTTTTTCTTAGGGGTAGGCCTAACATCCAGGCCGCTCGCCTCGCCTACAGAATCGTCAGCAACCTCAAACTCACGGGAGATAGAGCCCTTGAAACGGGCTTTACAGTGGTACTAAAAATGTGAAGATCCGATATTGCCCTGGGGGTGATTTGACCCTCCTTATTTTGTATTTGTGTCTTTTTACAGCAAAATCAGGTTGATGGTTTGGGGGGCATTCGGAGTGTCCTTGCTTGCTGGTCTTTTCCGGTGTGAAGCCTGCCCGCAACGGCCGTAAAAGTCTACTTTTCGGATGCAGGGATACCTAAGGCAGAGTCAGGTCAAAAAATCATCCCTCTAGCCCTCCTAGATCGGGAGTTATTCCCAAATTCACCGCACTTTTGTTTTGGGCCATTACCCCTGCCGGCACGACCTTGCTTTGCAGCCGGTCCCAGGTTTTTTTTTTTTTTCTTTTTTCTTAGGGGTAGGCCTAACATCCAGGCCGCTCGCCTCGCCTACAGAATCGTCAGCAACCTCAAACTCACGGGAAAGAGAGCCCTTGAAACGGGCTTTACAGTGGTACTAAAAATGTGAAGATCCGATATTGCCCTGGGGGTGATTTGACCCTCCTTATTTTGTATTTGTGACTTTTTACAGCAAAATCACGTTGATGTTTGGTGGGGCTTTCGGAGTGTCCCCGCTTGCTGGTCTTTTCCGGTGTGAAGCCTGCCCACAACAGCCGTAAAAGTCTAATTTTCGGATGCAGGGATACCTAAGGCAGAGTCAGGTCAAAAAATCATCCCTCTAGCTCTCCTAGATCGGGAGTTATTCCCAAATTCAACGCACTTTTGTTTTGGGCCATTACCCCTGCCGGCACGACCTTGCTTTGCAGCAGGCCCCTGTTTTTTTTGTTTTTTTTTCAATTTTTCTTAGGGGTAGGCCTTACATCCAGGCCGCTCTCCTCGCCTACAGAATCATCAGCGACCTCAAACTCACGGGAAAGAGAGCCCTTGAAACGGGCTTTACAGTGGTACTAAAATTGTGCAGATCCGATATTGCCCTGGGGGTGATTTGACCCTCCTTATTTTGTATTTGTGACTTTTTACAGCAAAATCACGTTGATGTTTTGCGGGGCTTTCGGAGTGTCCCCGCTTGCTTGTCTTTTCCGGTGTGAAGCCTGCCCACAACGGCCGTAAATGTCTATTTTTCGGATGCAGGGATACCTAAGGCAGAGTCAGGTCAAAAAATCATCCCTCTAGCTCTCCTAGATCGAGAGTAATTCCCAAATTCAACGCACTTTTGTTTTGGGCCATTACCCCTGCCTGCACGACCTTGTTTTGCAGCCGGCCCCTGTTTTTTTTTTTTTTTTCAATTTTTCTTAGGGGTAGGCCTAACATCCAGGCCGCTCGCCTCGCCTACAGAATCGTCAGCGACCCCAAACTCACGGGAGAGAGAGCCCTTGAATAGGGCTTTACAGTGGTATTAAAATTGTGAAGATCCGATATTGCCCTGGGGGTGATTTGACCCTCCTTATTTTGTATTTGTGTCTTTTTACAGCAAAATCAGGTTGATGTTTCTGGGGCTTTCGGAGTGTCCTTGCTTGCTGGTCTTTTCCGGTGTGAAGCCTGCCCGCAACGGCCGTAAAAGTCTACTTTTCGGATGCAGGGATACCTAAGGCAGAGTCAGGTAAAAAAATCATCCCTCTAGCCCTCCTAGATCGGTGCCTATTCCCAAAATCACCGCACTTTTATTTTGGTCCATTACCCCTGGTTTTTGTTTTCAATTTCTCTAAGGGGTGGGCCTAACATCCAGGCCGCTCGCCTCGCCTACAGAATCGTCAGCGACCCCAAACTCACGGGAGAGAAAGCCCTTGGAACGGGCTTTACAGTGGTACTAAAATTGTGCAGATCCGATATTGCCCTGGGGGTGATTTGACCCTCCTTATTTTGTATTTGTGTCTTTTTACAGCAAAATCACGTTGATGTTTGGCGGGGCTTTCGGAGTGTCCCCGCTTGCTTATCTTTTCCGGTGTGAAGCCTGCCCGCAATGGCCGTAAAAGTCTAATTTTCGGATGAAAGGATACCTAAGGCAGAGTCAGGTCAAAAAATCATCCCTCTAGCCCTCCTAGATCGGGAGTTATTCCCAAATTCACCGCACTTTTATTTTGGGCCATTACCCCTTCCGGCACGACCTTGCTTCGCAGCCTGCCCCTGTGTTTTTGGGGTTTTTTTTCAATTTTTCTTAGGGGTAGGCCTAACATCCAGGCCACTCGCCTCGCCTACAGAATCGTCAGCGACCTCAAACTCACGGGAGAGAGCGCCCTTCAAACGGGCTTTACAGTGGTATTAAAATTGTGAAGATCCGATATTGCCCTGGGGGTGATTTGACCCTCCTTATTTTGTATTTGTGTCTTTTTACAGCAAAATCAGGTTGATGTTTCTGGGGCTTTCGGAGTGTCCTTGCTTGCTGGTCTTTTCCGGTGTGAAGCCTGCCCGCAACGGCCGTAAAAGTCTACTTTTCGGATGCAGGGATACCTAAGGCAGAGTCAGGTAAAAAAATCATCCCTCTAGCCCTCCTAGATCGGTGCCTATTCCCAAAATCACCGCACTTTTATTTTGGTCCATTACCCCTGGTTTTTGTTTTCAATTTCTCTAAGGGGTGGGCCTAACATCCAGGCCGCTCGCCTCGCCTACAGAATCGTCAGCGACCCCAAACTCACGGGAGAGAAAGCCCTTGGAACGGGCTTTACAGTGGTACTAAAATTGTGCAGATCCGATATTGCCCTGGGGGTGATTTGACCCTCCTTATTTTGTATTTGTGTCTTTTTACAGCAAAATCACGTTGATGTTTGGCGGGGCTTTCGGAGTGTCCCCGCTTGCTTATCTTTTCCGGTGTGAAGCCTGCCCGCAATGGCCGTAAAAGTCTAATTTTCGGATGAAAGGATACCTAAGGCAGAGTCAGGTCAAAAAATCATCCCTCTAGCCCTCCTAGATCGGGAGTTATTCCCAAATTCACCGCACTTTTATTTTGGGCCATTACCCCTTCCGGCACGACCTTGCTTCGCAGCCTGCCCCTGTGTTTTTGGGGTTTTTTTTCAATTTTTCTTAGGGGTAGGCCTAACATCCAGGCCACTCGCCTCGCCTACAGAATCGTCAGCGACCTCAAACTCACGGGAGAGAGCGCCCTTCAAACGGGCTTTACAGTGGTACTAAAATTGTGCAGATCCGATATTGCCCTGGGGGTGATTTGACCCTCCTTATTTTGTATTTGTGTCTTTTTAAAGCAAAATCACGTTGATGGTTTGGGGGGCTTTCGGAGTGTCCCCGCTTGCTGGTCTTTTCCGGTGTGAAGCCTGCCCGCAACGGCCGTAAAAGTCCAGTTTTCGGATGCAGGGATACCTAAGGCAGAGTCAGGTAAAAAAAATCATCCCTCTAGCCCTCCTTGATCGGGACCTATTCCCAAAATCACCGCACTTTTATTTTGGGCCATTACCCCTGGTTTTTGTTTTCAATTTCTCTAAGGGGTGGGCCTAACATCCAGGCCGCTCTCCTCGCCTACAGAATCGTCAGCGACTTCAAACTCACGGGAAAGAGAGCCCTTGAAACGGGCTTTACAGTGGTACTAAAATTGTGAAGATCCGATATTGCCCTGGGGGTGATTTGACCCTCCTTATTTTGTATTTGTGACTTTTTACAGCAAAATCACGTTGATGTTTTGCGGGGCTTTCGGAGTGTCCCCGCTTGCTTGTCTTTTCCGTTGTGAAGCCTGCCCGCAACGGCCGTAAATGTCTATTTTTCGGATGCAGGGATACCTAAGGCAGAGTAAGGTCAAAAAATCATCCCTCTAGCTCTCCTAGATCGGGAGTTATTCCCAAATTCAACGCACTTTTGCTTTGGGCCATTACGCCTGCCGGCACGACCTTGCTTTGCAGCCGGCCCCTGTTTTTTTTTTTTTTTTCAATTTTTCTTAGGGGTCGGCCTTACGTCCAGGTCGCTCGCCTCGCCTAACATCCAGGCCGCTCGCCTCGCCTACAGAATCGTTAGCAACCTCAAACTCACGGGAGAGAGAGCCCTTGAAACGGGCTTTACAGTGGTACTAAAATTGTGCAGATCCGATATTGCCCTGGGGGTGATTTGACCCTCCTTATTTTGTATTTGTGTCTTTTTACAGCAAAATCAGGTTGATGGTTTGGGGGGCATTCAGCGTGTCCCCGCTTGGTGGTCTTTTCGGGTGTGAAGCCTGCCCGCAACGGCCGTAAAAGTCTACTTTTTGGATGCAGGGATACCTAAGGCAGAGTCAGGTGAAAAAATCATCCCTCTAGCCCTCCTAGACCGGGAGTTATTCCCAAATTCACCGCACTTTTATTATGGGCCATTACCCCTGCCGGCACGACCTTGCTTCGAAGCCGGCCCCTGTTTTTTTTTTCTATTTTTCTTAGGGGTAGGCCTAACATCCAGGCCGGTCGCCTCGCCTACAGAATCTTCAGCAACTCCAAACTCACGGGAGAGAGAGCCCTTGAAACGGGCTTTACAATGGTACTAAAATTGTGCAGATCCGATATTGCCCTGTGGGTGATTTGACCCTCCTTATTTTGTATTTGGGTCTTTTTACAGCAAAATCACGTTGATGTTTGGCGGGGCTTTCGGAGTGTCCCCGCTTGCTGGTCTTTTCCGGTGTGAAGCCTGCCCACAACGGCCGTAAAAGTCTAATTTTCGGATGCAGGGATACCTAAGGCAGAGTCAGGTCAAAAAATCATCCCTCTAGCCCTCCTAGATCGGGAGTTATTCCCAAATTCAACGCACTTTTGTGTTGGGCCATTACCCCTGCCGGCACGACCTTGCTTTGCAGCCGGCCCCAGGGTTTTTTTTTTTTTTTTTCAATTTTTCTTAGGGGTAGGCCTAACATCCAGGCCGCTCGCCTCGCCTACAGAATCGTCAGCGACCCCAAACTCACGGAAGAGAGAGCCCTTGAATCGGGCTTTACAATGGTACTAAAATTGTGCAGATCCGATATTGCCCTGGGGGTGATTTGACCCTCCTTATTTTGTATTTGTGTCTTTTTACAGCAAAATCACGTTGATGTTTTGGGGGCATTCGGAGTGTCCCCGCTTGCTGGTCTTTTCCGGTGTGAAGCCTGCCCGCAACGGCCGTAAAAGTCTACTTTTCGGATGCAGGGATACCTAAGGCAGAGTCAGGTAAAAAAATCTTCTCTCTAGCCCTCCTAGATCGGGACCTATTCCCAAAATCAGCGCACTTTTATTTTGGTCCATTACCCCTGGTTTTGTTTTCAATTTCTCTAAGGGGTGGGCCTAACATCCAGGCCGCTCGCCTCGCCTACAGAATCGTCAGCAACCCCAAACTCACGGGAGAGAGAGCCCTTGAATCGGGCTTTACAATGGTACTAAAATTGTGCAGATCCAATATTGCCCTGGGGGTGATTTGACCCTCCTTATTTTGTATTTGTAACTTTTTACATAAAAATCACGTTGATGTTTTGCGGGGCTTTCGGAGTGTCCCCGCTTGCTGGTCTTTTCCGGTGTGAAGCCTGCCCGCAACGGCCGTAAAAGTCTAATTTCCGGATGCAGGGATACCTAAGGCAGAGTCAGGTCAAAAAATCATCCCTCTAGCCCTCCTAGATCGGGAGTTATTCCCAAATTCAACGCACTTTTGTTTTGGGCCATTACCCCTGCCGGCACGACCTTGCTTCGCAGCCGGCCCCAGGTTTTTTTTTATTTTATTTATTTTTCTTAGGGGAAGGCCTAACATCCAGGCCGCTCGCCTCGCCTACAGAATCGTCAGCAACCTTTAACTCACGGGAGAGAGAGCCCTTGAAACGGGCTTTACAGTGGTACTAAAAATGTGAAGATCCGATATTGCCCTGGGGGTGATTTGACCCTCCTTATTTTGTATTTGTGACTTTTTACAGCAAAATCACGTTGATGTTTGGCGGGGCTTTCGGAGTGTCCCCGCTTGCTGGTCTTTTCCGGTGTGAAGCCTGCCCACAACGGCCGTAAAAGTCTAATTTTCGGATGCAGGGATACCTAAGGCAGAGTCAGGTCAAAAAATCATCCCTCTAGCTCTCCTAGATCGGGAGTTATCCCCAAATTCAACGCACTTTTGTTTTGGGCCATTACCCCTGTAGGCACGACCTTGCTTAGCAGCCGGCCCCAGGGTTTTTTTTTTTTTTTTCTTAGGGGTAGGCCTAACATCCAGGCCGCTCGCCTCGCCTACAGAATCGTCAGCAACCTCAAACTCACAGGAGAGAGAGCCCTTGAAACGGGCTTTACAGTGGTACTAAAAATGTGAAGATCCGATATTGCCCTGGGGGTGATTTGACCCTCCTTATTTTGTATTTGTGTCTTTTTACAGCAAAATCAGGTTGATGGTTTGGGGGGCATTCGGAGTGTCCCCGCTTGGTGGTCTTTTCCGGTGTGAAGCCTGCCCGCAACGGCCGTAAAAGTCTACTTTTTGGATGCAGGGATACCTAAGGCAGAGTCAGGTGAAAAAATCATCCCTCTAGCCCTCCAAGACCGGGAGTTATTCCCAAATTCACCGCACTTTTATTTTGGGCCATTACCTCTGCCGGCACGACCTTGCTTCGCAGCCGGCCCCTGTTTTTTTTTTGGTTTTTTTTCAATTTTTCTTAGGGGTAGGTCTAACATCCAGGCCGCTCGCCTCGCCTACAGAATCGTCAGCGACCCCAAACTCACGGAAGAGAGAGCCCTTGAATCGGGCTTTACAATGGTACTAAAATTGTGCAGATCCGATATTGCCCTGGGGGTGATTTGACCCTCCTTATTTTGTATTTGTGACTTTTTACAGCAAAATCACGTTGATGTTTGGCGGGGCTTTCGGAGTGTCCCCGCTTGCTGGTCTTTTCCGGTGTGAAGCCTGCCCGTAACGGCCGTAAAAGTCTACTTTTCGGATGCAGGGATACCTAAGGCAGAGTCAGGTAAAAAAATCATCTCTCTAGCCCTCCTAGATCGGGACCTATTCCCAAAATCACCGCACTTTTATTTTGGTCCATTACCCCTGGTTTTGTTTTCAATTTCTCTAAGGGGTGGGCCTAACATCCAGGCCGCTCGCCTCGCCTACAGAATCGTCAGCAACCCCAAACTCACGGGAGAGAGAGCCCTTGAATCGGGCTTTACAATGGTACTAAAATTGTGCAGATCCAATATTGCCCTGGGGGTGATTTGACCCTCCTTATTTTGTATTTGTGACTTTTTACAGCAAAATCACGTTGATGTTTTGCAGGGCTTTCGGAGTGTCCCCGCTTGCTGGTCTTTTCCGGTGAAAAGCCTGCCCGCAACGGCCGTAAAAGTGTACTTTTCGGATGCAGGGATACCTAAGGCAGAGTCAGGTCAAAAAATCATCCCTCTAGCCCTCCTAGATCGGGAGTTATTCCCAAATTCACCGCACTTTTGTTTTGGGCCATTACCCCTGCCGGCACGACCTTGCTTTGCAGCCGGTCCCAGGTTTTTTTTTTTTTTTCTTTTTTCTTAGGGGTAGGCCTTACATCCAGGCCGCTCGCCTCGCCTACAGAATCGTCAGCACTCTCAAACTCACGGGAAAGAGAGCCCTTGAAACGGGCTTTACAGTGGTACTAAAAATGTGAAGATCCGATATTGCCCTGGGGGTGATTTGACCCTCCTTATTTTGTATTTGTGACTTTTTACAGCAAAATCACGTTGATGTTTGGTGGGGCTTTCGGAGTGTCCCCGCTTGCTGGTCTTTTCCGGTGTGAAGCCTGCCCACAACAGCCGTAAAAGTCTAATTTTCGGATGCAGGGATACCTAAGGCAGAGTCAGGTCAAAAAATCATCCCTCTAGCTCTCCTAGATCGGGAGTTATTCCCAAATTCAACGCACTTTTGTTTTGGGCCATTACCCCTGCCGGCACGACCTTGCTTTGCAGCAGGCCCCTGTTTTTTTGTTTTTTTTTTCAATTTTTCTTAGGGGTAGGCCTTACATCCAGGCCGCTCTCCTCTCCTACAGAATCATCAGCGACCTCAAACTCACGGGAAAGAGAGCCCTTGAAACGGGCTTTACAGTGGTACTAAAATTGTGCAGATCCGATATTGCCCTGGGGGTGATTTGACCCTCCTTATTTTGTATTTGTGACTTTTTACAGCAAAATCACGTTGATGTTTTGCGGGGCTTTCGGAGTGTCCCCGCTTGCTTGTCTTTTCCGGTGTGAAGCCTGCCCACAACGGCCGTAAATGTCTATTTTTCGGATGCAGGGATACCTAAGGCAGAGTCAGGTCAAAAAATCATCCCTCTAGCTCTCCTAGATCGAGAGTAATTCCCAAATTCAACGCACTTTTGTTTTGGGCCATTACCCCTGCCTGCACGACCTTGTTTTGCAGCCGGCCCCTGTTTTTTTTTTTTTTTTCAATTTTTCTTAGGGGTAGGCCTAACATCCAGGCCGCTCGCATCGCCTACAGAATCGTCAGCGACCCCAAACTCACGGGAGAGAGAGCCCTTGAATAGGGCTTTACAATGGTACTAAAATTGTGCAGATCCGATATTGCCCTGGGGGTGATTTGACCCTCCTTATTTTGTATTTGTGACTTTTTACAGCAAAAACAGGTTGATGTTTGGCGGGGCTTTCGGAGTATCCCCGCTTGCTGGTCTTTTCCGGTGTGAAGCCTGCCCACAACGGCCGTAAAAGACTAATTTTCGCATGCAGGGATACCTAAGGCAGAGTCAGGTGAAAAAATCATCCCTCTAGCCCTCCTAGACCGGGAGTTATTCCCAAATTCACCGCACTTTTATTTTTGGCCATTACCCCTGCCGGCACGACCTTGCTTCGCAGCCGGCCCCTGTTTTTTTTTTCGTTTTTTTTTCAATTTTTCTAAGGGGTAGGCCCATCCAGGCCGCTCGCTTCGCCTACAGAATCGTCAGCGACCTCAAACTCACGGGAGAGAGAGCCCTTGAAACGGGCTTTACAGTGGTATTAAAATTGTGAAGATCCGATATTGCCCTGGGGGTGATTTGATCCTCCTTATTTTGTATTTGTGTCTTTTTACAGCAAAATCAGGTTGATGTTTTTGGGGCTTTCGGAGTGTCCTTGCTTGCTGGTCTTTTCCGGTGTGAAGCCTGCCCGCAACGGCCGTAAAAGTCTACTTTTCGGATGCAGGGATACCTAAGGCAGAGTCAGGTAAAAAAATCATCCCTCTAGCCCTCCTAGATCGGTGCCTATTCCCAAAATCACCGCACTTTTATTTTGGTCCATTACCCCTGGTTTTTGTTTTCAATTTCTCTAAGGGGTGGGCCTAACATCCAGGCCGCTCGCCTCGCCTACAGAATCGTCAGCGACCCCAAACTCACGGGAGATAGAGCCCTTGAAACGGGCTTTACAGTGGTACTAAAAATGTGAAGATCCGATATTGCCCTGGGGGTGATTTGACCCTCCTTATTTTGTATTTGTGTCTTTTTACAGCAAAATCAGGTTGATGGTTTGGGGGGCATTCGGAGTGTCCTTGCTTGCTGGTCTTTTCCGGTGTGAAGCCTGCCCGCAACGGCCGTAAAAGTCTACTTTTCGGATGCAGGGATACCTAAGGCAGAGTCAGGTCAAAAAATCATCCCTCTAGCCCTCCTAGATCGGGAGTTATTCCCAAATTCACCGCACTTTTGTTTTGGGCCATTACCCCTGCCGGCACGACCTTGCTTTGCAGCCGGTCCCAGGTTTTTTTTTTTTTCTTTTTTCTTAGGGGTAGGCCTAACATCCAGGCCGCTCGCCTCGCCTACAGAATCGTCAGCAACCTCAAACTCACGGGAAAGAGAGCCCTTGAAACGGGCTTTACAGTGGTACTAAAAATGTGAAGATCCGATATTGCCCTGGGGGTGATTTGACCCTCCTTATTTTGTATTTGTGACTTTTTACAGCAAAATCACGTTGATGTTTGGTGGGGCTTTCGGAGTGTCCCCGCTTGCTGGTCTTTTCCGGTGTGAAGCCTGCCCACAACGGCCGTAAATGTCTATTTTTCGGATGCAGGGATACCTAAGGCAGAGTCAGGTCAAAAAATCATCCCTCTAGCTCTCCTAGATCGAGAGTAATTCCCAAATTCAACGCACTTTTGTTTTGGGCCATTACCCCTGCCTGCACGACCTTGTTTTGCAGCCGGCCCCTGTTTTTTTTTTGGTTTTTTTTCAATTTTTCTTAGGGGTAGGCCTAACATCCAGGCCGGTCGCCTCGCCTACAGAATCG
This sequence comes from Pisaster brevispinus, assembly GCA_023634235.1. NCBI lineage: Eukaryota > Metazoa > Echinodermata > Asteroidea > Forcipulatida > Asteriidae > Pisaster > Pisaster brevispinus. The sequence goes on from JAMKCF010000022.1 coordinate 1,073,702, forward strand.
TCAGCAACTCCAAACTCACGGGAGAGAGAGCCCTTGAAACGGGCTTTACAATGGTACTAAAATTGTGCAGATCCGATATTGCCCTGTGGGTGATTTGACCCTCCTGATTTTATATTTGGGTCTTTTTACAGCAAAATCACGTTGATGTTTGGCGGGGCTTTCGGAGTGTCCCCACTTGCTGGTCTTTTCCGGTGTGAAGCCTGCCCACAACGGCCGTAAAAGTCTAATTTTCGGATGCAGGGATACCTAAGGCAGAGTCAGGTCAAAAAATCATCCCTCTAGCCCTCCTAGATCGGGAGTTATTCCCAAATTCAACGCACTTTTGTGTTGGGCCATTACCCCTGCCGGCACGACCTTGCTTTGCAGCCGGCCCCAGGGTTTTTTGTTTTTTTTTCAATTTTTCTTAGGGGTAGGCCTAACATCCAGGCCGCTCGCCTCGCCTACAGAATCGTCAGCGACCCCAAACTCACGGAAGAGAGAGCCCTTGAATCGGGCTTTACAATGGTACTAAAATTGTGCAGATCCGATATTGCCCTGGGGGTGATTTGACCCTCCTTATTTTGTATTTGTGTCTTTTTACAGCAAAATCACGTTGATGTTTTGGGGGGCATTCGGAGTGTCCCCGCTTGCTGGTCTTTTCCGGTGTGAAGCCTGCCCGCAACGGCCGTAAAAGTCTAATTTCCGGATGCAGGGATACCTAAGGCAGAGTCAGGTCAAAAAATCATTCCTCTAGCCCTCCTAGATCGGGAGTTATTCCCAAATTCAACGCACTTTTGTTTTGGGCCATTACCCCTGCCGGCACGACCTTGCTTCGCAGCCGGCCCCAGGTTTTTTTTTATTTTATTTATTTTTCTTAGGGGAAGGCCTAACATCCAGGCCGCTCGCCTCGCCTACAGAATCGTCAGCAACCTTTAACTCACGGGAGAGAGAGCCCTTGAAACGGGCTTTACAGTGGTACTAAAAATGTGAAGATCCGATATTGCCCTGGGGGTGATTTGACCCTCCTTATTTTGTATTTGTGACTTTTTACAGCAAAATCACGTTGATGTTTGGCGGGGCTTTCGGAGTGTCCCCGCTTGCTGATCTTTTCCGGTGTGAAGCCTGCCCACAACGGCCGTAAAAGTCTAATTTTCGGATGCAGGGATACCTAAGGCAGAGTCAGGTCAAAAAATCATCCCTCTAGCTCTCCTAGATCGGGAGTTATCCCCAAATTCAACGCACTTTTGTTTTGGGCCATTACCCCTGCAGGCACGACCTTGCTTAGCAGCCGGCCCCTGGGTTTTTTTTTTTTTTTTTTTCTTAGGGGTAGGCCTAACATCCAGGCCGCTCGCCTCGCCTACAGAATCGTCAGCAACCTCAAACTCACAGGAGAGAGAGCCCTTGAAACGGGCTTTACAGTGGTACTAAAAATGTGAAGATCCGATATTGCCCTGGGGGTGATTTGACCCTCCTTATTTTGTATTTGTGTCTTTTTACAGCAAAATCAGGTTGATGGTTTGGGGGGCATTCGGAGTGTCCCCGCTTGGTGGTCTTTTCCGGTGTGAAGCCTGCCCGCAACGGCCGTAAAAGTCTACTTTTTGGATGCAGGGATACCTAAGGCAGAGTCAGGTGAAAAAATCATCCCTCTAGCCCTCCAAGACCGGGAGTTATTCCCAAATTCACCGCACTTTTATTTTGGGCCATTACCTCTGCCGGCACGACCTTGCTTCGCAGCCGGCCCCTGTTTTTTTTTTGGTTTTTTTTCAATTTTTCTTAGGGGTAGGCCTAACATCCAGGCCGCTCGCCTCGCCTACAGAATCGTCAGCGACCCCAAACTCACGGAAGAGAGAGCCCTTGAATCGGGCTTTACAATGGTACTAAAATTGTGCAGATCCGATATTGCCCTGGGGGTGATTTGACCCTCCTTATTTTGTATTTGTGACTTTTTACAGCAAAATCACGTTGATGTTTGGCGGGGCTTTCGGAGTGTCCCCGCTTGCTGGTCTTTTCCGGTGTGAAGCCTGCCCGCAACGGCCGTAAAAGTCTACTTTTCGGATGCAGGGATACCTAAGGCAGAGTCAGGTAAAAAAATCATCTCTCTAGCCCTCCTAGATCGGGACCTATTCCCAAAATCACCGCACTTTTATTTTGGTCCATTACCCCTGGTTTTGTTTTCAATTTCTCTAAGCGGTGGGCCTAACATCCAGGCCGCTCGCCTCGCCTACAGAATCGTCAGCAACCCCAAACTCACGGGAGAGAGAGCCCTTGAATCGGGCTTTACAGTGGTACTAAAAATGTGAAGATCCGATATTGCCCTGGGGGTGATTTGACCCTCCTTATTTTGTATTTGTGTCTTTTTACAGCAAAATCAGGTTGATGGTTTGGGGGGCATTCGGAGTGTCCCCGCTTGGTGGTCTTTTCCGGTGTGAAGCCTGCCCGCAACGGCCGTAAAAGTCTACTTTTTGGATGCAGGGATACCTAAGGCAGAGTCAGGTGAAAAAATCATCCCTCTAGCCCTCCAAGACCGGGAGTTATTCCCAAATTCACCGCACTTTTATTTTGGGCCATTACCTCTGCCGGCACGACCTTGCTTCGCAGCCGGCCCCTGTTTTTTTTTTGGTTTTTTTTCAATTTTTCTTAGGGGTAGGCCTAACATCCAGGCCGCTCGCCTCGCCTACAGAATCGTCAGCGACCCCAAACTCACGGAAGAGAGAGCCCTTGAATCGGGCTTTACAATGGTACTAAAATTGTGCAGATCCGATATTGCCCTGGGGGTGATTTGACCCTCCTTATTTTGTATTTGTGACTTTTTACAGCAAAATCACGTTGATGTTTGGCGGGGCTTTCGGAGTGTCCTCGCTTGCTGGTCTTTTCCGGTGTGAAGCCTGCCCGCAACGGCCGTAAAAGTCTACTTTTCGGATGCAGGGATACCTAAGGCAGAGTCAGGTAAAAAAATCATCTCTCTAGCCCTCCTAGATCGGGACCTATTCCCAAAATCACCGCACTTTTATTTTGGTCCATTACCCCTGGTTTTGTTTTCAATTTCTCTAAGGGGTGGGCCTAACATCCAGGCCGCTCGCCTCGCCTACAGAATCGTCAGCAACCCCAAACTCACGGGAGAGAGAGCCCTTGAATCGGGCTTTACAATGGTACTAAAATTGTGCAGATCCAATATTGCCCTGGGGGTGATTTGACCCTCCTTATTTTGTATTTGTGACTTTTTACAGCAAAATCACGTTGATGTTTTGCAGGGCTTTCGGAGTGTCCCCGCTTGCTGGTCTTTTCCGGTGAAAAGCCTGCCCGCAACTGCCGTAAAAGTGTACTTTTTGGATGCAGGGATACCTAAGGCAGAGTCAGGTGAAAAAATCATTCCTCTAGCCCTCCTAGACCGGGAGTTATTCCCAAATTCACCTCACTTTTAGTTTGGGCCATTACCCCTGCCGGCACGACCTTGCTTCGCAGCCGGCCCCTGTTTTTTTTTTTTTTCAATTTTTCTTAGGGATAGGCCTAACATCCAGGCCGCTCGCTTCGCCTACAGAATCGTCAGCGACCTCAAACTCACGGGAGAGAGAGCCCTTGAAACGGGCTTTACAGTGGTACTAAAATTGTGAAGATCCGATATTGTCCTGGGGTGATTTGACCCTCCTTATTTTGTATTTATGTTTTTTACAGCAAAATCACGTTGATGTTTGGCGGGGCTTTCGGAGTGTCCCCGCTTGCTGTTTTTTTCCGATGTGAAGCCTGCCCGCAACGGCCGTAAAAGTCTAATTTTCGGATGCAGGGATACCTAAGGCAGAGTCAGGTAAAAAAATCATCTCTCTAGCCCTCCTAGATCGGGGCCTATTCCCAAAATCACCGCACTTTTATTTTGGGCCATTACCCCTGGTTTTTGTTTTCAATTTCTCTAAGGGGTGGGCCTATCATCCAGGCCTTTCGCCTCGCTTACAGAATCGTCAGCAACACCAAACTCACGGGACAAAGAGCCCTTGAAACGGGCTTTACAGTGGTACTAAAATTGTGCAGATCCGATATTGCCCTGGGGGTGATTTGACCCTCCTTATTTTGTATTTGTGTTTTTTTACAGCAAAATCACGTTGATGTTTTGCGGGCTTTCGGAGTGTCCCCGCTTGCTGGTTTTTTCCGGTGTGAAGCCTGCCCGCAACGGCCGTAAAAGTCTACTTTTCGGATGCAGGGATACCTAAGGCAGAGTCAGGTCAAAAAATCATCCCTCTAGCCCTCCTAGATCGGGAGTTATTCCCAAATTCAACGCACTCTTGTTTTGGGCCATTACCCCTGCCGGCACGACCTTGCTTTGGAGCCGGCCCCTGTTTTTTTTTTGTTTTTTTTCAATTTTTCTTACCGGTAGGCCTAACATCCAGGCCGCTCGCCTCGCCTACAGAATCGTCAGCGACCTCAAACTCACGGGAAAGAGAGCCCTTGAAACGGGCTTTACAGTGGTACTAAAATTGTTAAGATCCGATATTGCCCTTGGGATGATTTGACCCTCCTTATTTTGTATTTGTGTTTTTTTACAGCAAAATCACGTTGATGTTTTGCGGGGCTTTCGGAGTGTCCCCGCTTGCTGGTTTTTTCCGGTGTGAAGCCTGCCCGCAACGGCCGTAAAAGTCTAATTTTCAAGTGCAGGGATACCTAAGGCAGAGTCAGGTCAAAAAATCATCCCTCTAGCCCTCCTAGATCGGGAGTTATTCCCAAATTCAACGCACTTTTGTTTTGGGCCATTACCCCTGCCGGCACGACCTTGCTTTGGAGCCGACCCCTGTTTTTTTTTTTTTTTTCAATTTTTCTTACGGGTAGGCCTAACATCCAGGCCGCTCGCCTCGCCTACAGAATCGTCAGCAACCCCAAACTCACGGGAGAGAGAGCCCTTGAAACGGGCTTTACAGTGATACTAAAATTGTGCAGATCCGATATTGCCCTGGGGATGATTTGACCCTCCTTATTTTGTATTTGTGTTTTTTTACAGCAAAATCACGTTGATGTTTTGCGGGCTTTCTGAGTGTCCCCGCTTGCTGGTCTTTTCCGGTGTGAAGCCTGCCCGCAACGGCCGTAAAAGTCTAATTTTCGGATGCAGGGATACCTAAGGCAGAGTCAGGTAAAAAAATCTTCTCTCTAGCCCTCCTAGATCGGGGCCTGTTCCCAAAATCACCGCACTTTTATTTTGGGCCATTACCCCTGGTTTGTGTTTTCAATTTCTCTAAGGGGTGGGCCTATCATCCAGGCCGCTCGCCTCGTCTACAGAATCGTCAGCGACCTCAAACTCACGGGAAAGAGAGCCCTTGAAACGGGCTTTACAGTGGTACTAAAATTGTGAAGATCCGATATTGCCCTGGGGTGATTTGACCCTCCTTATTTTGTATTTGTGTTTTTTTACAGCAAAATCACGTTGATGTTTTGCGGGCTTTCGGAGTGTCCCCGCTTGCTGGTTTTTTCCGGTGTGAAGCCTGCCCGCAACGGCCGTAAAAGTCTACTTTTCGGATGCAGGGATACCTAAGGCAGAGTCAGGTCAAAAAATCATCCCTCTAGCCCTCCTAGATCGGGAGTTATTCCCAAATTCAACGCACTCTTGTTTTGGGCCATTACCCCTGCCGGCACGACCTTGCTTTGGAGCCGGCCCCTGTTTTTTTTTTGTTTTTTTCAATTTTTCTTACCGGTAGGCCTATAATCCAGGCCGCTCGCCTCGCCTACAGAATCGTCAGCGACCTCAAACTCACGGGAAAGAGAGCCCTTGAAACGGGCTTTACAGTGGTACTAAAATTGTTAAGATCCGATATTGCCCTTGGGATGATTTGACCCTCCTTATTTTGTATTTGTGTTTTTTTACAGCAAAATCACGTTGATGTTTTGCGGGGCTTTCGGAGTGTCCCCGCTTGCTGGTTTTTTCCGGTGTGAAGCCTGCCTGCAACGGCCGTAAAAGTCTAATTTTCAAGTGCAGGGATACCTAAGGCAGAGTCAGGTCAAAAAATCATCCCTCTAGCCCTCCTAGATCGGGAGTTATTCCCAAATTCAACGCACTTTTGTTTTGGGCCATTACCCCTGCCGGCACGACCTTGCTTTGGAGCCGACCCCTGTTTTTTTTTTTTTTTTTCAATTTTTCTTACGGGTAGGCCTAACATCCAGGCCGCTCGCCTCGCCTACAGAATCGTCAGCAACCCCAAACTCACGGGAGAGAGAGCCCTTGAAACGGGCTTTACAGTGATACTAAAATTGTGCAGATCCGATATTGCCCTGGGGATGATTTGACCCTCCTTATTTTGTATTTGTGTTTTTTTACAGCAAAATCACGTTGATGTTTTGCGGGCTTTCTGAGTGTCCCCGCTTGCTGGTCTTTTCCGGTGTGAAGCCTGCCCGCAACGGCCGTAAAAGTCTAATTTTCGGATGCAGGGATACCTAAGGCAGAGTCAGGTAAAAACATCTTCTCTCTAGCCCTCCTAGATCGGGGCCTGTTCCCAAAATCACCGCACTTTTATTTTGGGCCATTACCCCTGGTTTGTGTTTTCAATTTCTCTAAGGGGTGGGCCTATCATCCAGGCCGCTCGCCTCGTCTACAGAATCGTCAGCGACCTCAAACTCACGGGAGAGAGAGCCCTTGAAACGGGCTTTACAGTGGTACTAAAATTGTGAAGATCCGATATTGCCCTGGGGTGATTTGACCCTCCTTATTTTGTATTTGTGTCTTTTTACAGCAAAATCACGTTGATGTTTTGCGGGGCTTTCGGAGTGTCCCCGCTTGCTGTTTTTTTCCAGTGTGAAGCCTGCCCGCAAGGGCCGTAAAAGTCTAATTTTCGGATGCAGGGATACCTAAGGCAGAGTCAGGTCAAAAAATCATCCCTCTAGCCCTCCTAGATCGGAAGTTATTCCCAAATTCAACGCACTTTTGTTTTGGGCCATTACCCCTGCCGGCACGACCTTGCTTTGGAGCCGAACCCTGTTTTTTTTTTTGTTTTTTTTCCAATTTTTCTAACGGCTAGGCCTAACATCCAGGCCGCTCGCCTCGCCTACAGGATAGTCAGCGACCCCAAAGTCACGAGAGAGAGAGCCCTTGAAACGGGCTTTACAGTGGAACTAAAATTGTGCAGATCCGATATTGCCCTGGGGATGATTTGACCCTCCTTATTTTGTGTTTGTGTTTTTTTACAGCAAAATCACGTTGATGTTTTGCGGGGCTTTCGGAGTGTCCCCGCTTGCTGATTTTTTTCCGGTGTGAAGCCTGCCCGCAACGGCCGTAAAAGTCCACTTTTCGGATGCAGGGATACCTAAGGCAGAGTCAGGTCAAAAAATCATCCCTCTAGCCCTCCTAGATCGGGAGTTATTCCCAAATTCAACGCACTTTTGTTTTGGGCCATTACCCCTGCCGGCACGACCTTGCTTTGGAGCCGCCCCCTGTTTTTTTTGGTTTTTTTCATATTTCTTACGGGTAGGCCTAACATCCAGGCTGCTCGCCTCGCCTACAGAATCGTCAGCGACCTCAAACTCACGGGAGAGAGAGCCCTTGAAACTGGCTTTACAGTGGTACTAAAATTGTGAAGATCCGATATTGCCCTGGGGATGATTTGACCCTCCTTTTTTTGTATTTGTGTTTTTTTACAGCAAAATCACGTTGATGTTTTGCGGGGCTTTCGGAGTGTCCCCGCTTGCTGTTTTTTTCCGGTGTGAAGCCTGCCCGCAACGGCCGTAAAAGTCTAATTTTCGGATGCTGGGATACCTAAGGCAGAGTCAGGTCAAAAAATCATCCCTGTAGCCCTCCTAGATCGGGAGTTATTCCCAAATTCAACGCACTTTTGTTTTAGGCCATTACCCCTGCCGGCACAACCTTGCTTTGGAGCCGGCCCCTGTTTTTTGGTTTTTTTTTCCAATTTTTCCTACGGGTAGGCCTAACATCCAGGTCGCTCGCCTCGCCTACAGAATCGTCAGCGACCCCAAACTTACCGGAGAGAGAGCCCTTGAAACGGGGTTTACAGTGGTACTAAAATTGTGCAGATCCGATATTGCCCTGGTGATGATTTGACCCTCCTTATTTTGTATTTGTGTTTTTTTACAGCAAAATCATGTTGATGTTTTACGGGGCTTTCGGAGTGTCCCCGCTTGCTGGTTTTTTCCGGTGTGAAGCCTGCCCGCAACGGCCGTAAAAGTCTAACTTTCAGATGCAGGGATACCTAAGGCAGAGTCAGGTCAAAAAATCATCCCTCTAGCCCTCCTAGATCGGGAGTTATTCCCAAATTCAACGCACTTTTGTTTTAGGCCATTACCCCTGCCGGCACGACCTTGCTTTGGAGCCGGCCCCTGGTTTTTTTTTTTTTTTTTTCAATTTTTCTTACGGGTAGGCCTAACATCCAGGTCGCTCGCCTCGCCTACAGATTCGTCAGCGACCCCAAACTCACGGGAGAGAGAGCCCTTGAAACGGGCTTTAAAGTGGTACTAAAATTGTGCAGATCCGATATTGCCCTTGGGATGATTTGACCCTCCTTATTTTGTATTTGTGTTTTTTTACAGCAAAATCACGTTGATGTTTTGCGGGGCTTTCGGAGTGTCCCCGCTTGCTGGTTTTTTTTCCGGTGTGAAGCCTGCCCGCAACGGCCGTAAAAGTCTAATTTTCGGATGCAGGATACCTAAGGCAGAGTCAGGTAAAAAAATCATCTCTCTAGCCCTCCTAGATCCGGGCCTATTGCCAAAATCACCGCACTTTTATTTTGGGCCATTACCCGTGGGGTTTTTTTTCAATTTTTCTTACGGGTAGGCCTAACATCCAGGCCGCTCGCCTCGCCTACAGATTCGTCAGCGACCCCAAACTCACGGGAGAGAGAGCCCTTGAAACGGGCTTTAAAGTGGTACTAAAATTGTGCAGATCCGATATTGCCCTTGGGATGATTTGACCCTCCTTATTTTGTATTTGTGTTTTTTTACAGCAAAATCACGTTGATGTTTTGCGGGGCTTTCGGAGTGTCCCCGCTTGCTGGTTTTTTTCCGGTGTGAAGCCTGCCCGCAACGGCCGTAAAAGTCTAATTTTCGGATGCAGGGATACCTAAGGCAGAGTCAGGTAAAAAAATCATCTCTCTAGCCCTCCTAGATCGGGGCCTATTGCCAAAATCACCGCACTTTTATTTTGGGCCATTACCCGTGGTTTTTGTTTTCAATTTTTCTTACGGGTAGGCCTAACATCCAGGCCGCTCGCCTCGCCTACAGAATCGTCAGCGACCCCAAACTCACGGGAGAGAGAGCCCTTGAAACGGGCTTTACAGTGGTATTAAAATTGTGCAGATCCGATATTGCCCTGGGGATGATTTGACCCTCCTTATTTTGTATTTGTGTTTTTTTACAGCAAAATCACGTTGATGTTTTGCGGGCTTTCTGAGTGTCCCCGCTTGCTGGTCTTTTACGGTGTGAAGCCTGCCGGCAACGGCCGTAAAAGTCTAATTTTCGGATGCAGGGATACCTAAGGCAGAGTCAGGTAAAAAAATCATCTCTCTAGCCCTCCTAGATCGGGGCCTGTTCCCAAAATCACCGCACTTTTATTTTGGGCCATTACCCCTGGTTTGTGTTTTCAATTTCTCTAAGGGGTGGGCCTATCATCCAGGCCGCTCGCCTCGTCTACAGAATCGTCAGCGACCTCAAACTCACGGGAGAGAGAGCCCTTGAAACGGGCTTTACAGTGGTACTAAAATTGTGAAGATCCGATATTGCCCTGGGGGTGATTTGACCCTCCTTATTTTGTATTTGTGTCTTTTTACAGCAAAATCACGTTGATGTTTTGCGGGGCTTTCGGAGTGTCCCCGCTTGCTGGTTTTTTCCGGTGTGAAGCCTGCCCGCAACGGCCGTAAAAGTCTAATTTTCGGATGCAGGGATACCTAAGGCAGAGTCAGGTCAAAAAATCATCCCTCTAGCCCTCCTAGATCGGGAGTTATTCCCAAATTCAACGCACTTTTGTTTTGGGCCATTACCCCTGCCGGCACGACCTTGCTTTGGAGCCGAACCCTGTTTTTTTTTTTTTTTTTTTTTTCAATTTTTCTTACGGCTAGGCCTAACATCCAGGCCGCTCGCCTCGCCTACAGGATCGTCAGCGACCCCAAACTCACGTGAGAGAGAGCCCTTGAAACGGGCTTTACAGTGGTATTAAAATTGTGCAGATCCGATATTGCCCTGGGGATGATTTGACCCTCCTTATTTTGTATTTGTGTTTTTTTACAGAAAAATCACGTTGATGTTTTGCGGGGCTTTCGGAGTGTCCCCGCTTGCTGATTTTTTCCGGTGTGAAGCCTGCCCGCAACGGCCGTAAAAGTTTAATTTTCGGATGCAGGGATACCTAAGGCAGAGTCAGGTCAAAAAATCATCCCTCTAGCCCTCCTAGATCGGGAGTTATTCCCAAATTCAACGCACTTTTGTTTTGGGCCATTACCCCTGCCGGCACGACCTTGCTTTGGAGCCGCCCCCTGGTTTTTTTTGTTTTTTTCAATTTTTCTTACGGGTAGGCCTAACATCCAGGCCGCTCGCCTCGCCTACAGAATCGTCAGCGACCTCAAACTCACGGGAGAGAGAGCCCTTGAAACTGGCTTTACAGTGGTACTAAAATTGTGAAGATCCGATATTGCCCTGGGGATGATTTGACCCTCCTTTTTTTGTATTTGTGTTTTTTTACAGCAAAATCACGTTGATGTTTTGCGGGGCTTTCGGAGTGTCCCCGTTTGCTGGTTTTTTCCGGTGTGAAGCCTGCCCGCAACGGCCGTAAAAGTCTAATTTTCGGATGCTGGGATACCTAAGGCAGAGTCAGGTCAAAAAATCATCCCTGTAGCCCTCCTAGATCGGGAGTTATTCCCAAATTCAACGCACTTTTGTTTTAGGCCATTACCCCTGCCGGCACAACCTTGCTTTGGAGCCGGCCCCTGTTTTTTGGTTTTTTTTCCAATTTTTCCTACGGGTAGGCCTAACATCCAGGCCGCTCGCCTCGCCTACAGAATCGTCAGCGACCCCAAACTCACGGGAGAGAGAGCCCTTGAAACGGGGTTTACAGTGGTACTAAAATTGTGCAGATCCGATATTGCCCTGGTGATGATTTGACCCTCCTTATTTTGTATTTGTGTTTTTTTACAGCAAAATCACGTTGATGTTTTACGGGGCTTTCGGAGTGTCCCCGCTTGCTGGTTTTTTCCGGTGTGAAGCCTGCCCGCAACGGCCGTAAAAGTCTAACTTTCAATTGCAGGGATACCTAAGGCAGAGTCAGGTCAAAAAATCATCCCTCTAGCCCTCCTAGATCGGGAGTTATTCCCAAATTCAACACACTTTTGTTTTAGGCCATTACCCCTGCCGGCACGACCTTGCTTTGGAGCCGGCCCCTGTTTTTTTTTTTTTTTTTTCAATTTTTCTTACGGGTAGGCCTAACATCCAGGCCGCTCGCCTCGCCTACAGATTCGTCAGCGACCCCAAACTCACGGGAGAGAGAGCCCTTGAAACGGGCTTTAAAGTGGTACTAAAATTGTGCAGATCCGATATTGCCCTTGGGATGATTTGACCCTCCTTATTTTGTATTTGTGTTTTTTTTACAGCAAAATCACGTTGATGTTTTGAGGGGCTTTCGGAGTGTCCCCGCTTGCTGGTTTTTTTCCGGTGTGAAGCCTGCCCGCAACGGCCGTAAAAGTCTAATTTTCGGATGCAGGGATACCTAAGGCAGAGTCAGGTAAAAAAATCATCTCTCTAGCCCTCCTAGATCGGGGCCTATTGCCAAAATCACCGCACTTTTATTTTGGGCCATTACCCGTGGTTTTTGTTTTCAATTTTTCTTACGGGTAGGCCTAACATCCAGGCCGCTCGCCTCGCCTACAGAATCGTCAGCGACCCCAAACTCACGGGAGAGAGAGCCCTTGAAACGGGCTTTACAGTGGTATTAAAATTGTGCAGATCCGATATTGCCTTGGGGATGATTTGACCCTCCATATTTTGTATTTGTGTTTTTTTACAGCAAAATCACGTTGATGTTTTGCGGGCTTTCTGAGTGTTCCGGCTTGCTGGTCTTTTACGGTGTGAAGCCTGCCGGCAACGGCCGTAAAAGTCTAATTTTCGGATGCAGGGATACCTAAGGCAGAGTCAGGTAAAAAAATCATCTCTCTAGCCCTCCTAGATCGGGGCCTGTTCCCAAAATCACCGCACTTTTATTTTGGGCCATTACCCCTGGTTTTTGTTTTCAATTTCTCTAAGGGGTGGGCCTATCATCCAGGCCGCTCGCCTCGTCTACAGAATCGTCAGCGACCTCAAACTCACGGGAGAGAGAGCCCTTGAAACGGGCTTTACAGTGGTACTAAAATTGTGAAGATCCGATATTGCCCTGGGGGTGATTTGACCCTCCTTATTTTGTATTTGTGTCTTTTTACAGCAAAATCACGTTGATGTTTTGCGGGGCTTTCGGAGTGTCCCCGCTTGCTGGTTTTTTCCGGTGTGAAGCCTGCCCGCAACGGCCGTAAAAGTCTATTTTTCGGATGCAGGGATACCTAAGGCAGAGTCAGGTCAAAAAATCATCCCTCTAGCCCTCCTAGATCGGGAGTTATTCCCAAATTCATCGCACTTTTGTTTTGGGCCATTACCCCTGCCGGCACGACCTTGCTTTGGAGCCGAACCCTGTTTTTTTTTTTCTTTTTTTTTTTTCAATTTTTCTTACGGCTAGGCCTAACATCCAGGCCGCTCGCCTCGCCTACTGGATCGTCAGCGACCCCAAACTCACGTGAGAGAGAGCCCTTGAAACGGGCTTTACAGTGGTATTAAAATTGTGCAGATCCGATATTGCCCTGGGGATGATTTGACCCTCCTTATTTTGTATTTGTGTTTTTTTACAGAAAAATCACGTTGATGTTTTGCGGGGCTTTCGGAGTGTCCCCGCTTGCTGATTTTTTCCGGTGTGAAGCCTGCCCGCAACGGCCGTAAAAGTTTAATTTTCGGATGCAGGGATACCTAAGGCAGAGTCAGGTCAAAAAATCATCCCTCTAGCCCTCCTAGATCGGGAGTTATTCCCAAATTCAACGCACTTTTGTTTTGGGCCATTACCCCTGCCGGCACGACCTTGCTTTGGAGCCGCCCCCTGGTTTTTTTTTGTTTTTTTCAATTTTTCTTACGGGTAGGCCTAACATCCAGGCCGCTCGCCTCGCCTACAGAATCGTCGGCGACCTCAAACTCACGGGAGAGAGAGCCCTTGAAACTGGCTTTACAGTGGTACTAAAATTGTGAAGATCCGATATTGCCCTGGGGATGATTTGACCCTCCTTTTTTTGTATTTGTGTTTTTTTACAGCAAAATCACGTTGATGTTTTGCGGGGCTTTCGGAGTGTCCCCGTTTGCTGGTTTTTTCCGGTGTGAAGCCTGCCCGCAACGGCCGTAAAAGTCTAATTTTCGGATGCTGGGATACCTAAGGCAGAGTCAGGTCAAAAAATCATCCCTGTAGCCCTCCTAGATCGGGAGTTATTCCCAAATTCAACGCACTTTTGTTTTAGGCCATTACCCCTGCCGGCACAACCTTGCTTTGGAGCCGGCCCCTGTTTTTTGGTTTTTTTTCCAATTTTTCCTACGGGTAGGCCTAACATCCAGGCCGCTCGCCTCGCCTACAGAATCGTCAGCGACCCCAAACTCACGGGAGAGAGAGCCCTTGAAACGGGGTTTACAGTGGTACTAAAATTGTGCAGATCCGATATTACCCTGGTGATGATTTGACCCTCCTTATTTTGTATTTGTGTTTTTTTACAGCAAAATCACGTTGATGTTTTACGGGGCTTTCGGAGTGTCCCCGCTTGCTGGTTTTTTCCGGTGTGAAGCCTGCCCGCAACGGCCGTAAAAGTCTAACTTTCAATTGCAGGGATACCTAAGGCAGAGTCAGGTCAAAAAATCATCCCTCTAGCCCTCCTAGATCGGGAGTTATTCCCAAATTCAACGCACTTTTGTTTTAGGCCATTACCCCTGCCGGCACGACCTTGCTTTGGAGCCGGCCCCTGTTTTTTTTTTTTTTTTTTCAATTTTTCTTACGGGTAGGCCTAACATCCAGGCCGCTCGCCTCGCCTACAGATTCGTCAGCGACCCCAAACTCACGGGAGAGAGAGCCCTTGAAACGGGCTGTAAAGTGGTACTAAAATTGTGCAGATCCGATATTGCCCTTGGGATGATTTGACCCTCCTTATTTTGTATTTGTGTTTTTTTTACAGCAAAATCACGTTGATGTTTTGAGGGGCTTTCGGAGTGTCCCCGCTTGCTGGTTTTTTTCCGGTGTGAAGCCTGCCCGCAACGGCCGTAAAAGTCTAATTTTCGGATGCAGGGATACCTAAGGCAGAGTCAGGTCAAAAAATCATCCCTCTAGCCCTCCTAGATCGGGAGTTATTCCCAAATTCAACGCACTTTTGTTTTGGGCCATTACCCCTGCCGGCACGACCTTGCTTTGGAGCCGCCCCCTGTTTTTTTTGGTTTTTTTTCAATTTTTCTTACGGGTAGGCCTAACATCCAGGCCGCTCGCCTCACCTACAGATTTGTCAGCGACCTCAAACTCACGGGAGAGAGAGCCCTTGAAACTGGCTTTACAGTGGTACTAAAATTGTGAAGATCCGATATTGCCCTGGCGATGATTTGACCCTCCTTTTTTTGTATTTGTGTTTTTTTACAGCAAAATCACGTTGATGTTTTGCGGGGCTTTCGGAGTGTCCCCGCTTGCTGGTTTTTTCTGGTGTGAAGCCTGCCCGCAACGGCCGTAAAAGTCAAATTTTCGGATGCAGGGATACCTAAGGCAGAGTCAGGTCAAAAAATCATCCCTCTAGCCCTCCTAGATCGGGAGTTATTCCCAAATTCAACGCACTTTTGTTTTAGGCCATTACCCCTGCCGGCACAACCTTGCTTTGGAGCCGGCCCCTGTTTTTTTTTGTTTTTTTCAATTTTTCTTACGGGTAGGCCTAACATCCAGGCCGCTCGCCTCGCCTACAGAATCGTCAGCGACCCCAAAGTCACGGGAGAGAGAGCCCTTGAAACGGGGTTTACAGTGGTATTAAATTGTGCAGATCCGATATTGCCCTGGGGATGATTTGACCCTCCTTATTTTGTATTTGTGTTTTTTTACAGCAAAATCACGTTGATGTTTTGCGGGGCTTTCGGAGTGTCCCCGCTTGCTGGTTTTTTCCGGTGTGAAGCCTGCCCGCAACGGCCGTAAAAGTCTAATTTTCAGATGCAGGGATACCTAAGGCAGAGTCAGGTCAAAAAATCATCCCTCTAGCCCTCCTAGATCGGGAGTTATTCCCAAATTCAACGCACTTTTGTCTTGGGCCATTATCCCTGCCGGCACGACCTTGCTTTGGAGCCGGCCCCTGTTTTTTTTTTTTTTTCAATTTTTCTTAGGGGAAGGCCTAACATCCAGGCCGCTCGCCTCGCCTACAGAATTGTCAGCGACCTCAAACTCACGGGACAGAGAGCCCTTGAAACTGGCTTTACAGTGGTACTAAAATTGTTAAGATCCGATATTGCCCTGGGGATGATTTGACCCTCCTTATTTTGTATTTGTGTTTTTTTACAGCAAAATCACGTTGATGTTTTGCGGGGCCTTCGGAGTGTCCCCGCTTGCTGGTTTTTTCCGGTTTGAAGCCTGCCGGCAACGGCCGTAAAAGTCTAATTTTTGATTGCGGGGATACCTAAGGCAG
This sequence comes from Pisaster brevispinus, assembly GCA_023634235.1. Taxonomy (NCBI): domain Eukaryota; kingdom Metazoa; phylum Echinodermata; class Asteroidea; order Forcipulatida; family Asteriidae; genus Pisaster; species Pisaster brevispinus. The sequence continues at coordinate 1,089,343 of JAMKCF010000022.1, forward strand.
AGTCAGGTAAAAAAATCATCTCTCTAGCCCTCCTAGATCGGGCCTATTCCCAAAATCACGGCACTTTTATTTTGGGCCATTACCTCTGGTTTTTGTTTTCAATTTCTCTAAGGGGAAAGCCTAACATCCAGGCCGCTCGCCTCGCCTACAGAATCGTCAGCGACCCCAAACTAACGGGAGAGAGAGCCCTTGAAACGGGCTTTACAGTGGTACTAAAATTGTGCAGATCCGATATTGCCCTAGGCGTGATTTGACCCTCCTTATTTTGTATTTGTGACTTTTTACAGCAAAATCACGTTGATGTTTTGCGGGGCCTTCGGAGTGTCCCCGCTTGCTGGTTTTTTTCCGGTTTGAAGCCTGCCGGCAACGGCCGTAAAAGTCTAATTTTTGATTGCGGGGATACCTAAGGCAGAGTCAGGTAAAAAAATCATCTCTCTAGCCCTCCTAGATCGGGCCTATTCCCCAAATCACGGCACTTTTATTTTGGGCCATTACCTCTGGTTTTTGTTTTCAATTTCTCTAAGGGGAAGGCCTAACATCCAGGCCGCTCGCCTCGCCTACAGAATCGTCAGCGACCCCAAACTAACGGGAGAGAGAGCCCTTGAAACGGGCTTTACAGTGGTACTAAAATTGTGCATATCCGATATTGCCCTAGGCGTGATTTGACCCTCCTTATTTTGTATTTGTGACTTTTTACAGCAAAATCACGTTGATGTTTTGCGGGGCTTTCGGAGTGTCCCCGCTTGCTGATTTTTTTCCGGTGTGAAGCCTGCCCGCAACGGCCGTAAAAGTCTAATTTTCGGATGCAAGGATACCTAAGGCAGAGTCAGGTCAAAAAATCATCCCTCTAGCCCTCCTAGATCGGGAGTTATTCCCAAATTCACCGCACTTTTATTTTGTGCCATTACCCCTGCCGGCACGACCTTGCTTCTCAGCCTGCCCCTGGGTTTTGGGTTTTTTTTTCTTCAATTTTTCTTAGGGGTAGGCCTAACATCCAGGCCGCTCGCCTCGTCTACAAAATTGTCAGCGACCTCAAACTGACGGGAGAGAGAGCCCTTGAAACGGGCTTTACAGTGGTATTAAAATTGTGAAGATCCGATATTGCCCTGGGGGTGATTTGACCCTCCTTATTTTGTATTTGTGTCTTTTTACAGCAAAATCAGGTTGATGTTTTGGGGGGCATTCGGAGTGTCCCCGCTTGCTGGTCTTTTCCGGTGTGAAGCCTGCCGGCAACGGCCGTAAAAGTCTAATTTTTGATTGCGGGGATACCTAAGGCAGAGTCAGGTAAAAAAATCATCTCTCTACCCATCCAAGATCGGGCCTATTCCCAAAATCACCGCACTTTTATTTTGGGCCATTACCTCTGGTTTTTGTTTTCAATTTCTCTAAGGGGAAGGCCTAACATCCAGGCCGCTCGCCTCGCCTACAGAATCGTCAGCGACCCCAAACTAACGGGAGAGAGAGCCCTTGAAACGGGCTTTACAGTGGTACTAAAATTGTGCAGATCCGATATTGCCCTAGGCGTGATTTGACCCTCCTTATTTTTTATTTGTGACTTTTTACAGCAAAATCACGTTGATGTTTTGCGGGGCTTTCGGAGTGTCCTTGCTTGCTGGTCTTTTCTGGTGTGAAGCCTGCCCGCAACGGCCGTAAAAGTCTACTTTTCGGATGCAGGGATACCTAAGGCAGAGTCAGGTAAAAAAATCATCTCTCTAGCCCTCCTAGATCGGGCCTATTCCCAAAATCACGGCACTTTTATTTTGGGCCATTACCTCTGGTTTTTGTTTTCAATTTCTCTAAGGGGAAGGCCTAACATCCAGGCCGCTCGCCTCGCCTACAGAATCGTCAGCGACCCCAAACTAACGGGAGAGAGAGCCCTTGAAACGGGCTTTACAGTGGTACTAAAATTGTGCAGATCCGATATTGCCCTAGGCGTGATTTGACCCTCCTTATTTTGTATTTGTGACTTTTTACAGCAAAATCACGTTGATGTTTTGCGGGGCCTTCGGAGTGTCCCCGCTTGCTGGTTTTTTTCCGGTGTGAAGCCTGCCGGCAACGGCCGTAAAAGTCTAATTTTTGATTGCGGGGATACCTAAGGCAGAGTCAGGTAAAAAAATCATCTCTCTAGCCCTCCTAGATCGGGCCTATTCCCAAAATCACGGCACTTTTATTTTGGGCCATTACCTCTGGTTTTTGTTTTCAATTTCTCTAAGGGGAAGGCCTAACATCCAGGCCGCTCGCCTCGCCTACAGAATCGTCAGCGACCCCAAACTAACGGGAGAGAGAGCCCTTGAAACGGGCTTTACAGTGGTACTAAAATTGTGCAGATCCGATATTGCCCTAGGCGTGATTTGACCCTCCTTATTTTGTATTTGTGACTTTTTACAGCAAAATCACGTTGATGTTTTGCGGGGCTTTCGGAGTGTCCCCGCTTGCTGATTTTTTTCCGGTGTGAAGCCTGCCCGCAACGGCCGTAAAAGTCTAATTTTCGGATGCAAGGATACCTAAGGCAGAGTCAGGTCAAAAAATCATCCCTCTAGCCCTCCTAGATCGGGAGTTATTCCCAAATTCACCGCACTTTTATTTTGTGCCATTACCCCTGCCGGCAAGACCTTGCTTCTCAGCCTGCCCCTGGGTTTTGGGGTTTTTTTTCTTCAATTTTTCTTAGGGGTAGGCCTAACATCCAGGCCGCTCGCCTCGTCTACAAAATCGTCAGCGACCTCAAACTGACGGGAGAGAGAGCCCTTGAAACGGGCTTTACAGTGGTATTAAAATTGTGAAGATCCGATATTGCCCTGGGGGTGATTTGACCCTCCTTATTTTGTATTTGTGTCTTTTTACAGCAAAATCAGGTTGATGTTTTGGGGGGCATTCGGAGTGTCCCCGCTTGCTGGTCTTTTCCGGTGTGAAGCCTGCCGGCAACGGCCGTAAAAGTCTAATTTTTGATTGCGGGGATACCTAAGGCAGAGTCAGGTAAAAAAATCATCTCTCTACCCATCCTAGATCGGGCCTATTCCCAAAATCACCGCACTTTTATTTTGGGCCATTACCTCTGGTTTTTGTTTTCAATTTCTCTAAGGGGAAGGCCTAACATCCAGGCCGCTCGCCTCGCCTACAGAATCGTCAGCGACCCCAAACTAACGGGAGAGAGAGCCCTTGAAACGGGCTTTACAGTGGTACTAAAATTGTGCAGATCCGATATTGCCCTAGGCGTGATTTGACCCTCCTTATTTTGTATTTGTGACTTTTTACAGCAAAATCACGTTGATGTTTTGCGGGGCTTTCGGAGTGTCCCCGCTTGCTTGTCTTTTCCGGTGTGAAGCCTGCCCGCAACGGCCGTAAAAGTCTAATTTTCGGATGCAAGGGATACCTAAGGCAGAGTCAGGTCAAAAAATCATCCCTCTAGCCCTCCTAGATCGGGAGTTATTCCCAAATTCACCGCACTTTTATTTTGTGCCATTACCCCTGCCGGCACGACCTTGCTTCGCAGCCTGCCCCTGGGTTTTTGGGGTTTTTTTTCAATTTTTCTTAGGGGTAGGCCTAACATCCAGGCCGCTTGCCTCGCCTACAGAATCGTCAGCGACCTCAAACTCACGGGAGAGAGAGCCCTTGAAACGGGCTTTACAGTGGTACTAAAATTGTGCAGATCCGATATTGCCCTAGGCGTGATTTGACCCTCCTTATTTTGTATTTGTGACTTTTTACAGCAAAATCACGTTGATGTTTTGCGGGGCTTTCGGAGTGTCCCCGCTTGCTTGTCTTTTCCGGTGTGAAGCCTGCCCGCAACGGCCGTAAAAGTCTAATTTTCGGATGCAAGGGATACCTAAGGCAGAGTCAGGTCAAAAAATCATCCCTCTAGCCCTCCTAGATCGGGAGTTATTCCCAAATTCACCGCACTTTTATTTTGTGCCATTACACCTGCCGGCACGACCTTGCTTCGCAGCCTGCCCCTGGGTTTTTGGGGTTTTTTTTCAATTTTTCTTAGGGGTAGGCCTAACATCCAGGCCGCTTGCCTCGCCTACAGAATCGTCAGCGACCTCAAACTCACGGGAGAGAGCGCCCCTGAAACGGGCTTTACAGTGGTACTAAAATTGTGAAGATCCGATATTGCCCTGGGGGTGATTTGACCCTCCTTATTTTGTATTTGTGTCTTTTTACAGCAAAATCAGGTTGATGTTTTGGGGGCTTTCGGAGTGTCCTTGCTTGCTGGTCTTTTCTGGTGTGAAGCCTGCCCGCAACGGCCGTAAAAGTCTACTTTTCGGATGCAGGGATACCTAAGGCAGAGTCAGGTAAAAAAATCATCTCTCTAGCCCTCCTAGATCGGGGCCTTTTCCCAAAATCACCGCACTTTTATTTTGGTCCATTACCCCTGGTTTTTGTTTTCAATTTCTCTAAGGGGTAGGCCTAACATCCAGGCCGCTCGCCTCGCTTACAGAATCGTCAGCGACCCCAAACTCACGGGAGAGAGAGCCCTTAAAACGGGCTTTACAGTGGTAGTAAAATTGTGCAGATCCGATATTGCCCTGGGGGTGATTTGACCCTCCTTATTTTATATTTGTGTCTTTTTACAGCAAAATCACGTTGATGTTTGGCGGGGCTTTCGGAGTGTCCCCACTTGCTTGTCTTTTACGGTGTGAAGCCTGCCCGCAACGGCCGTAAAAGTCTAATTTTCGGATGCAGGGATACCTAAGGCAGAGTCAGGTCAAAAAAATCATCCCTCTAGCCCTCCTAGATCGGGAGTTATTCCCATAATCACCGCACTTTTATTTTGGGCCATTACCCCTGCCGGCACGACCTTGCTTCGCAGCCTGCCCCTGGGTTTTGGGGTTTTTTTTTCAATCTTTCTTTGGGGTAGGCCTAACATCCATGCCGCTCGCCTCGCCTACAGAATCGTCAGCGACCCCAAAGTCACGGGAAAGAGAGCCCTTGAATCGGGCTTTACAATGGTACTAAAATTGTGAAGATCTGATTTGCCCTGGGGGTGATTTGACCCTCCTTATTTTGTATTTGTGACTTTTTACAGCAAAATCACGTTGATGTTTGGCGGGGCTTTCGGAGTGTCCCCGCTTGCTGGTCTTTTCCGGTGTGAAGCCTGCCCACAACGGCCGTAAAAGTCTAATTTTCGGTTGCAGGGATATCTAAGGCAGAGTCAGGTCAAGAATCATCCCTCTAGCCCTCCTAGATCGGGAGTTATTCCCAAATTCACCGCACTTTTATTTTGGGCCATTACCCCTGCCGGCACGACCTTGCTTCGCAGCCTGCCCCTGGGTTTTGGGGTTTTTTTTCAATTTTTCTTTGGGGTAGGCCTAACATCCATGCCGCTCGCCTCGCCTACAGAATCGTCAGCGACCCCAAAGTCACGGGAAAGAGAGCCCTTGAATCGGGCTTTACAATGGTACTAAAATTGTGCAGATCTGATTTGCCCTGGGGGTGATTTGACCCTCCTTATTTTGTATTTGTGACTTTTTACAGCAAAATCACGTTGATGTTTGGCGGGGCTTTCGGAGTGTCCCCGCTTGCTGGTCTTTTCCGGTGTGAAGCCTGCCCACAACAGCCGTAAAAATCTAATTTTCGGTTGCAGGGATACCTAAGGCAGAGTCAGGTCAAGAATCATCCCTCTAGCCCTCCTAGATCGGGAGTTATTCCCAAATTCACCGCACTTTTATTTTGGGCCATTACCCCTGCCGGCACGACCTTGCTTTGCAGCCGGCCACTGTTTTTTTTTCCAGCTTTTCTTAGGGGTAGGCCTAACATCCAGGCCGCTCGCCTCGCCTACAGAAACGTCAGCGACCTCAAACTCACGGGAGAGAGAGCCCTTGAAACGGGCTTTACAGTGGTACTAAAAATGTGAAGATCCGATATTGCCTTGGGAGTGATTTGACCCTCCTTATTTTGTATTTGTGTCTTTTTACAGCAAAATCACGTTGATGTTTTGCGGGGCTTTCGGAGTGTCCAAGCTTGCTGGTCTTTTCCGGTGTGAAGCCGGACCGCAACGGCCGTAAATGTCTAATTTTCAGATGCAGGGATACCTAAGGCAGAGTCAGGTCAAAAAATCATCCCTCTAGCCCTCCTAGATCGGGAGTTATTCCCAAATTTACCGCACTTTTGTTTTGGGCCATTATCCCTGCAGGCACGACCTTGCTTTGCAGCCGGCCCCTGGGTTTTTTTTTTTTTTTTTTTTTTTTTTTCTTAGGGGAAGGCCTAACATCCAGGCCGCTCGCCTCGCCTACAGAATTGTCAGCGACCTCAAACTCACAGGAGAGAGAGCCCTTGAAATGGGCTTTACAGTGGTACTAAAATTGTGAAGATCCGATATTTCCCTGGGGGTGATTTGACCCTATTTATTTTGTATTTGTGTCTTTTAACAGCAAAATCACGTTGATGTTTTGCGGGGCTTTCGGAGTGTCCCCGCTTGCTTGTCTTTTCCGGTGTGAAGCCTGCCCACAACGGCCGTAAAAGTCTACTTTTTGGATGCAGGGATACCTAAGGCAGAGTCAGGTGAAAAAATCATCCCTTTAGCCCTCCTAAACCGGGAGTTATTCCCAAATTCACCGCACTTTTATTTTGGGCCATTACCCCTGCCGGCACGACCTTGCTTCGCAGCCTGCCCCTGGGTTTTGGGTTTTTTTTTCAATTTTTCTTTGGGGTAGGCCTAACATCCATGCCGCTCGCCTCGCCTACAGAATCGTCAGCGACCCCAAAGTCACGGGAAAGAGAGCCCTTGAATCGGGCTTTACAATGGTACTAAAATTGTGCAGATCTGATTTGCCCTGGGGGTGATTTGACCCTCCTTATTTTGTATTTGTGACTTTTTACAGCAAAATCACGTTGATGTTTGGCGGGGCTTTCGGAGTGTCCCCGCTTGCTGGTCTTTTCCGGTGTGAAGCCTGCCCACAACAGCCGTAAAAATCTAATTTTCGGTTGCAGGGATACCTAAGGCAGAGTCAGGTCAAGAATCATCCCTCTAGCCCTCCTAGATCGGGAGTTATTCCCAAATTCACCGCACTTTTATTTTGGGCCATTACCCCTGCCGGCACGACCTTGCTTTGCAGCCGGCCACTGTTTTTTTTTCCAGCTTTTCTTAGGGGTAGGCCTAACATCCAGGCCGCTCGCCTCGCCTACAGAAACGTCAGCGACCTCAAACTCACGGGAGAGAGAGCCCTTGAAACGGGCTTTATTTTGTATTTGTGTCTTTTTACAGCAAAATCACGTTGATGTTTTGCGGGGCTTTCGGAGTGTCCAAGCTTGCTGGTCTTTTCCGGTGTGAAGCCGGACCGCAACGGCCGTAAATGTCTAATTTTCAGATGCAGGGATACCTAAGGCAGAGTCAGGTCAAAAAATCATCCCTCTAGCCCTCCTAGATCGGGAGTTATTCCCAAATTTACCGCACTTTTGTTTTGGGCCATTATCCCTGCAGGCACGACCTTGCTTTGCAGCCGGCCCCTGGGTTTTTTTTTTTTTTTTTTTTTTTTTTTTTCTTAGGGGAAGGCCTAACATCCAGGCCGCTCGCCTCGCCTACAGAATTGTCAGCGACCTCAAACTCACAGGAGAGAGAGCCCTTGAAACGGGCTTTACATTGGTACTAAAATTGTGAAGATCCGATATTGCCCTTGGGGTGATTTGACCCTCCTTATTTTGTATTTGTGACTTTTTACAGCAAAATCACATTGATGTTTTGGGGGCTTTCGGAGTGTCCCCGCTTGCTGGTCTTTTCCGGTGTGAAGCCTGCCCGCAACGGCCGCAAATTTACCGCACTTTTGTTTTGGGCCATTATCCCTGCAGGCACGACCTTGCTTTGCAGCCGGCCCCTGGGTTTTTTTTTTTTTTTTTTTTTTTTCTTAGGGGAAGGCCTAATATCCAGGCCGCTCGCCTCGCCTACAGAATTGTCAGCGACCTCAAACTCACGGGAGAGAGAGCCCTTGAAATGGGCTTTACAGTGGTACTAAAATTGTGAAGATCCGATATTGCCCTGGGGGTGATTTGACCCTCCTTATTTTGTATTTGTGTCTTTTTACAGCAAAATCAGGTTGATGTTTTGGGGGGCTTTCGGAGTGTCCCCGCTTGCTGGTCTTTTCCGGTGTGAAGCCTGCGCGCAACGGCCGTAAAAGTCTACTTTTCGGATGCAGGGATACCTAAGGCAGAGTCAGGTAAAAAAATCATCTCTCTAGCCCTCCTAGATCGGGCCTATTCACAAAATCACCGCACTTTTATTTTGGGCCATTACCCCTGGTTTTTGTTTTCAATTTCTCTAAGGGGTGGGCCTAACATCCAGGCCGCTCGCCTCGCCTACAGAATCGTCAGCGACCCCAAAGTCACGGGAAAGAGAGCCCTTGAATCGGGCTTTACAATGGTACTTAAGATGTGCAGATCTGATATTGCCCTGGGGGTGATTTGACCCTCCTTATTTTGTATTTGTGACTTTTTACAGCAAAATCACGTTGATGTTTGGCGGGGCTTTCGGAGTGTCCCCGCTTGCTGGTCTTTTCCGGTGTGAAGCCTGCCCACAACGGCCGTAAAAGTCTAATTTTCGGTTGCAGGGATACCTAAGGCAGAGTCAGGTCAAGAATCATCCCTCTAGCCCGTAAAAGTCTAATTTTCGGATGCAGGGATACCTAAGGCAGAGTCAGGTCAAAAAATCATCCCTCTAGCCCTCCTAGATCGGGAGTTATTCCCAAATTCAACCCACTTTGTTTTGGGCCATTACCCCTGCCGGCACGACCTTGCTTTGCAGCCGGCCCCAGGTTTTTTTTTCTTTTCTTTTTTTTTTCTTAGGGGTAGGCCTAACATCCAGGCCGCTCGCCTCGCCTACAGAATCGTCAGCAACCTCAAACTCACGGGAGAGAGAACCCTTGAAACGGGCTTTACAGTGGTATTAAAAATGTGAAGATCCGATATTGCCCTGGGGGTGATTTGACCCTCCTTATTTTGTATTTGTGTCTTTTTACAGCAAAATCACGTTGATGGTTTGGGGGGCATTCGGAGTGTCCCCGCTTGCGTGTCTTTTCCGTTGTGAAGCCTGCCCGCAACGGCCGTAAAAGTCTACTTTTTGGATGCAGGGATACCTAAGGCAGAGTCAGGTGAAAAAGTCATCCCTCTAGCCCTCCTAGACCGGGAGTTATTCCCAAATTCACCGCACTTTTATTTTGGGCCATTACCCCTGCCGGCACGACCTTGCTTCGCAGCCGGCCCATGTTTTTTTTTTGTTTTTTTCAATTTTTCCTACAGAATAGTCAGCAACCTCAAACTCACGGGAGAGAGAACCCTTGAAACGGGCTTTACAGTGGTACTAAAAATGTGAAGATCCGATATTGCCCTGGGGGTGATTTGACCCTCCTTATTTTGTATTTGTGTCTTTTTACAGCAAAATCACGTTGATGGTTTGGGGGGCATTCGGAGTGTCCCCGCTTGCTGGTCTTTTCCGGTGTGAAGCCTGCCCGCAACGGCCGTAAAAGTCTACTTTTCGGATGCAAGGATACCTAAGGCAGAGTCAGGTAAAAAATCATCTCTCTAGCCCTTCTAGATCGGGGCCTATTCCCAAAATCACCGCACATTTATTTTGGTCCATTACCCCTGGTTTTTTTTTCAATTTTTCTTAGGGGTAGGCCTAACATCCAGGCCGCTCGCTTCGCCTACAGAATCGTCAGCGACGTCAAACTCACGGGAGAGAGAGCCCTTCAAACGGGCTTTACAGTGGTACTAAAATTGTGCCAATCCGATATTGCCTTGGGGGTGATTTGACCCTCCTTATTTTGTATTTGTGTCTTTTTACAGCAAAATCAGGTTGATGTTTTGGGGGCTTTCGGAGTGTCCTTGCTTGCTGGTCTTTTCCGGTGTGAAGCCTGCCCGCAACGGCCGTAAAAGTCTACTTTTCGGATGCAGGGATACCTAAGGCAGAGTCAGGTAAAAAATCATCTCTCTAGCCCTCCTAGATCGGGGCCTTTTCCCAAAATCACCGCACTTTTAATTTGGTCCATTACCCCTGGTTTTTTTTTTTCAATTTTTCCTAGGGGTAGGCCTAACATCCAGGCCGCTCGCTTCGCCTACAGAATCGTCAGCGACCTCAAACTCACAGGAGAAGGCCCTTGAAACGGGCTTTACAGTGGTACTAAAATTGTGCCGATCCAATATTGCCCTGGGGGTGATTTGACCCTCCTTATTTTGTATTTGTGTCTTTTTACAGCAAAATCAGGTTGATGTTTTGGGGGCTTTCGGAGTGTCCTTGCTTGCTGGTCTTTTCCGGTGTGAAGCCTGCCCGCAGCGGCCGTAAAAGTCTACTTTTCGGATGCAGGGATACCTAAGGCAGAGTCAGGTAAAAAATCATCTCTCTAGCCCTCCTAGATCGGGGCCTTTTCCCAAAATCACCGCACTTTTATTTTGGTCCATTACCCCTGGTTTTTGTTTTCAATTTCTCTAAGGGGTGGGCCTAACATCCAGGCCGCTCGCTTCGCCTACAGAATCGTCAGCGACCCCAAACTCACGGGAAAGAGAGCCCTTGAATTGGGCTTTACAATGGTACTAAAATTGTGCAGATCCGATATTGCCCTGGGGTGATTTAATCCTCCTTATTTTGTATTTGTGACTTTTTACAGCAAAATCACGTTGATGTTTGGCGGGACTTTCGGAGTGTCCCCGCTTGCTGGTCTTTTCCGGTGTGAAGCCTGCCCACAACGGCCGTAAAAGTCTACTTTTCGGATGCAGGGATACCTAAGGCAGAGTCTGGTCAAGAATCATCCCTCTAGCCCTCCTAGATCGGGAGTCATTCCCAAATTCACCGCACTTTTATTTTGGACCATTACCCCTGCCGGCATGAACTTGCTTTGCAGCCGGCCCCTGTTTTTTTCCAGCTTTTCTTAGGGGTAGGCCTAACATCCAGGCCGCTCGCCTCGCCTACAGAATCGTCAGCAACCTCAAACTCACGGGAGAGAAAGCCCTTGAAACGGGCTTTACAGTGGTACTAAAATTGTGCAGATCCGATATTGCCTTGGGGGTGATTTGACCCTCCTTATTTTGTATTTGTGTCTTTTTACAGCAAAATCAGGTTGATGTTTTGGGGGCTTTCGGAGTGTCCTTGCTTGCTGGTCTTTTCCGTTGTGAAGCCTGCCCGCAACGGCCGTAAAAGTCTACTTTTTGGATGCAGGGATACCTAAGGCAGAGTCAGGTGAAAAAGTCATCCCTCTAGCCCTCCTAGACCGGGAGTTATTCCCAAATTCACCGCACTTTTATTTTGGGCCATTACCCCTGCCGGCACGACCTTGCTTCGCAGCCGGCCCATGTTTTTTTTTTTTTTTTTTTTTCAATTTTTCCTACAGAATCGTCAGCAACCTCAAACTCACGGGAGAGAGAACCCTTGAAACGGGCTTTACAGTGGTACTAAAAATGTGAAGATCCGATATTGCCCTGGGGGTGATTTGACCCTATTTTTTTTTATTTGTATCTTTTAACAGCAAAATCACGTTGATGTTTTGCGGGGCTTTCGGAGTGTCCCCGCTTGCTTGTCTTTTCCGGTGTGAAGCCTGCCCACAACGGCCGTAAAAGTCTAATTTTCGGTTGCAGGGATACCTAAGGCAGAGTCAGGTCAAGAATCATCCCTCTAGCCCGTAAAAGTCTAATTTTCGGATGCAGGGATACCTAAGGCAGAGTCAGGTCAAAAAATCATCCCTCTAGCCCTCCTAGATCGGGAGTTATTCCCAAATTCAACCCACTTTGTTTTGGGCCATTACCCCTGCCGGCACGACCTTGCTTTGCAGCCGGCCCCAGGTTTTTTTTTCTTTTGTTTTTTTTTTCTTAGGGGTAGGCCTAACATCCAGGCCGCTCGCCTCGCCTACAGAATCGTCAGCAACCTCAAACTCACGGGAGAGAGAACCCTTGAAACGGGCTTTACAGTGGTATTAAAAATGTGAAGATCCGATATTGCCCTGGGGGTGATTTGACCCTCCTTATTTTGTATTTGTGTCTTTTTACAGCAAAATCACGTTGATGGTTTGGGGGGCATTCGGAGTGTCCCCGCTTGCGTGTCTTTTCCGTTGTGAAGCCTGCCCGCAACGGCCGTAAAAGTCTACTTTTTGGATGCAGGGATACCTAAGGCAGAGTCAGGTGAAAAAGTCATCCCTCTAGCCCTCCTAGACCGGGAGTTATTCCCAAATTCACCGCACTTTTATTTTGGGCCATTACCCCTGCCGGCACGACCTTGCTTCGCAGCCGGCCCATGTTTTTTTTTTGTTTTTTTCAATTTTTCCTACAGAATAGTCAGCAACCTCAAACTCACGGGAGAGAGAACTCTTGAAACGGGCTTTACAGTGGTACTAAAAAAGTGAAGATCCGATATTGCCCTGGGGGTGATTTGACCCTCCTTATTTTGTATTTGTGTCTTTTTACAGCAAAATCACGTTGATGGTTTGGGGGGCATTCGGAGTGTCCCCGCTTGCTGGTCTTTTCCGGTGTGAAGCCTGCCCGCAACGGCCGTAAAAGTCTACTTTTCGGATGCAAGGATACCTAAGGCAGAGTCAGGTAAAAAATCATCTCTCTAGCCCTTCTAGATCGGGGCCTATTCCCAAAATCACCGCACATTTATTTTGGTCCATTACCCCTGGTTTTTGTTTTCAATTTCTCTAAGGGGTGGGCCTAACATCCAGGCCGCTCGCTTCGCCTACAGAATCGTCAGCGACCCCAAACTCACGGGAAAGAGAGCCCTTGAATTGGGCTTTACAATGGTACTAAAATTGTGCAGATCCGATATTGCCCTGGGGTGATTTAATCCTCCTTATTTTGTATTTGTGACTTTTTACAGCAAAATCACGTTGATGTTTGGCGGGACTTTCGGAGTGTCCCCGCTTGCTGGTCTTTTCCGGTGTGAAGCCTGCCCACAACGGCCGTAAAAGTCTACTTTTCGGATGCAGGGATACCTAAGGCAGAGTCTGGTCAAGAATCATCCCTCTAGCCCTCCTAGATCGGGAGTCATTCCCAAATTCACCGCACTTTTATTTTGGACCATTACCCCTGCCGGCATGAACTTGCTTTGCAGCCGGCCCCTGTTTTTTTCCAGCTTTTCTTAGGGGTAGGCCTAACATCCAGGCCGCTCGCCTCGCCTACAGAATCGTCAGCAACCTCAAACTCACGGGAGAGAGAGCCCTTGAAACGGGCTTTACAGTGGTACTAAAATTGTGCAGATCCGATATTGCCCTGGGAGTGATTTGACCCTCCTTATTTTGTATTTGTGTCTTTTTACAGCAAAATCAGGTTGATGTTTTGGGGGCTTTCGGAATGTCCCCGCTTGCGTGTCTTTTCCGTTGTGAAGCCTGCCCGCAACGGCCGTAAAAGTCTACTTTTTGGATGCAGGGATACCTAAGGCAGAGTCAGGTGAAAAAGTCATCCCTCTAGCCCTCCTAGACCGGGAGTTATTCCCAAATTCACCGCACTTTTATTTTGGGCCATTACCCCTGCCGGCACGACCTTGCTTCGCAGCCGGCCCATGTTTTTTTTTTGTTTTTTTTTCAATTTTTCCTACAGAATCGTCAGCAACCTCAAACTCACGGGAGAGAGAACCCTTGAAACGGGCTTTACAGTGGTACTAAAAATGTGAAGATCCGATATTGCCCTGGGGGTGATTTGACCCTATTTTTTTTTATTTGTGTCTTTTAACAGCAAAATCACGTTGATGTTTTGCGGGGCTTTCGGAGTGTCCCCGCTTGCTTGTCTTTTCCGGTGTGAAGCCTGCCCACAACGGCCGTAAAAGTCTCATTTTCGGTTGCAGGGATACCTAAGGCAGAGTCAGGTCAAGAATCATCCCTCTAGCCCGTAAAAGTCTAATTTTCGGATGCAGGGATACCTAAGGCAGAGTCAGGTCAAAAAATCATCCCTCTAGCCCTCCTAGATCGGGAGTTATTCCCAAATTCAACCCACTTTGTTTTGGGCCATTACCCCTGCCGGCACGACCTTGCTTTGCAGCCGGCCCCAGGTTTTTTTTTCTTTTGTTTTTTTTTTCTTAGGGGTAGGCCTAACATCCAGGCCGCTCGCCTCGCCTACAGAATCGTCAGCAACCTCAAACTCACGGGAGAGAGAACCCTTGAAACGGGCTTTACAGTGGTATTAAAAATGTGAAGATCCGATATTGCCCTGGGGGTGATTTGACCCTCCTTATTTTGTATTTGTGTCTTTTTACAGCAAAATCACGTTGATGGTTTGGGGGGCATTCGGAGTGTCCCCGCTTGCGTGTCTTTTCCGTTGTGAAGCCTGCCCGCAACGGCCGTAAAAGTCTACTTTTTGGATGCAGGGATACCTAAGGCAGAGTCAGGTGAAAAAGTCATCCCTCTAGCCCTCCTAGACCGGGAGTTATTCCCAAATTCACCGCACTTTTATTTTGGGCCATTACCCCTGCCGGCACGACCTTGCTTCGCAGCCGGCCCATGTTTTTTTTTTTTTTTTTTCAATTTTTCCTACAGAATAGTCAGCAACCTCAAACTCACGGGAGAGAGAACCCTTGAAACGGGCTTTACAGTGGTACTAAAAATGTGAAGATCCGATATTGCCCTGGGGGTGATTTGACCCTCCTTATTTTGTATTTGTGTCTTTTTACAGCAAAATCACGTTGATGGTTTGGGGGGCATTCGGAGTGTCCCCGCTTGCTGGTCTTTTCCGGTGTGAAGCCTGCCCGCAACGGCCGTAAAAGTCTACTTTTCGGATGCAAGGATACCTAAGGCAGAGTCAGGTAAAAAATCATCTCTCTAGCCCTTCTAGATCGGGGCCTATTCCCAAAATCACCGCACATTTATTTTGGTCCATTACCCCTGGGTTTTTTTTCAATTTTTCTTAGGGGTAGGCCTAACATCCAGGCCGCTCGCTTCGCCTACAGAATCGTCAGCGACGTCAAACTCACGGGAGAGAGAGCCCTTCAAACGGGCTTTACAGTGGTACTAAAATTGTGCCAATCCGATATTGCCTTGGGGGTGATTTGACCCTCCTTATTTTGTATTTGTGTCTTTTTACAGCAAAATCAGGTTGATGTTTTGGGGGCTTTCGGAGTGTCCTTGCTTGCTGGTCTTTTCCGGTGTGAAGCCTGCCCGCAACGGCCGTAAAAGTCTACTTTTCGGATGCAGGGATACCTAAGGCAGAGTCAGGTAATAAATCATCTCTCTAGCCCTCCTAGATCGGGGCCTTTTCCCAAAATCACCGCACTTTTAATTTGGTCCATTACCCCTGGTTTTTTTTTTCAATTTTTCCTAGGGGTAGGCCTAACATCCAGGCCGCTCGCTTCGCCTACAGAATCGTCAGCGACCTCAAACTCACAGGAGAAGGCCCTTGAAACGGGCTTTACAGTGGTACTAAAATTGTGCCGATCCAATATTGCCCTGGGGGTGATTTGACCCTCCTTATTTTGTATTTGTGTCTTTTTACAGCAAAATCAGGTTGATGTTTTGGGGGCTTTCGGAGTGTCCTTGCTTGCTGGTCTTTTCCGGTGTGAAGCCTGCCCGCAGCGGCCGTAAAAGTCTACTTTTCGGATGCAGGGATACCTAAGGCAGAGTCAGGTAAAAAATCATCTCTCTAGCCCTCCTAGATCGGGGCCTTTTCCCAAAATCACCGCACTTTTATTTTGGTCCATTACCCCTGGTTTTTGTTTTCAATTTCTCTAAGGGGTGGGCCTAACATCCAGGCCGCTCGCTTCGCCTACAGAATCGTCAGCGACCCCAAACTCACGGGAAAGAGAGCCCTTGAATTGGGCTTTACAATGGTACTAAAATTGTGCAGATCCGATATTGCCCTGGGGTGATTTAATCCTCCTTATTTTGTATTTGTGACTTTTTACAGCAAAATCACGTTGATGTTTGGCGGGACTTTCGGAGTGTCCCCGCTTGCTGGTCTTTTCCGGTGTGAAGCCTGCCCACAACGGCCGTAAAAGTCTACTTTTCGGATGCAGGGATACCTAAGGCAGAGTCTGGTCAAGAATCATCCCTCTAGCCCTCCTAGATCGGGAGTCATTCCCAAATTCACCGCACTTTTATTTTGGACCATTACCCCTGCCGGCATGAACTTGCTTTGCAGCCGGCCCCTGTTTTTTTCCAGCTTTTCTTAGGGGTAGGCCTAACATCCAGGCCGCTCGCCTCGCCTACAGAATCGTCAGCAACCTCAAACTCACGGGAGAGAGAGCCCTTGAAACGGGCTTTACAGTGGTACTAAAATTGTGCAGATCCGATATTGCCCTGGGGGTGATTTGACCCTCCTTATTTTGTATTTGTGTCTTTTTACAGCAAAATCAGGTTGATGTTTTGGGGGCTTTCGGAGTGTCCCCACTTGCGTGTCTTTTCCGTTGTGAAGCCTGCCCGCAACGGCCGTAAAAGTCTACTTTTTGGATGCAGGGATACCTAAGGCAGAGTCAGGTGAAAAAGTCATCCCTCTAGCCCTCCTAGACCGGGAGTTATTCCCAAATTCACCGCACTTTTATTTTGGGCCATTACCCCTGCCGGCACGACCTTGCTTCGCAGCCGGCCCATGTTTTTTTTTTGTTTTTTTTCAATTTTTCCTACAGAATCGTCAGCAACCTCAAACTCACGGGAGAGAGAACCCTTGAAACGGGCTTTACAGTGGTACTAAAAATGTGAAGATCCGATATTGCCCTGGGGGTGATTTGACCCTATTTTTTTTTATTTGTGTCTTTTAACAGCAAAATCACGTTGATGTTTTGCGGGGCTTTCGGAGTGTCCCCGCTTGCTTGTCTTTTCCGGTGTGAAGCCTGCCCACAACGGCCGTAAAAGTCTACTTTTTGGATGCAGGGATACCTAAGGCAGAGTCAGGTGAAAAAATCATCCCTTTAGCCCTCCTAAACCGGGAGTTATTCCCAAATTCACCGCACTTTTATTTTGGGCCATTACCCCTGCCGGCACGACCTTGCTTCGCAGCCGGCCCCTGTTTTTTTTTTTCTTTTTTTTTTCAATTTTTCTTAGGGGTAGGCCTAACATCCAGGCCGCTCGCCTCGCCTACAGAATCGTCAGCGACCTCAAACTCACGGGAGAGAGAGCCCTTGAAACGGGCTTTACATTGGTACTAAAATTGTGCCGATCCGATATTGCCCTGGGGGTGATTTGACCCTCCTTATTTTGTATTTGTGACTTTTTACAGCAAAATCACGTTGATGTTTTGCGGGGCTTTCGGAGTGTCCCCGCTTGCTGGTCTTTTCCGGTGTGAAGCCTGCCCGCAACGGCCGTAAAAGTCTAATTTTCGGATGCAGGGATACCTAAGGCAGAGTCAGGTCAAAAAATCATCCCTCTAGCCCTCCTAGATCGGGAGTAATTCCCAAATTCAACGCACTTTGTTTTGGGCCATTACCCCTGCCGGCACGACCTTGCTTTGCAGCCGGCCCCAGGTTTTTTTTTTTTTTTTTAATTTTTCTTAGGGGTAGGCCTAACATCCAGGCCGCTCGCCTCGCCTACAGAATCGTCAGCAACCTCAAACTCACGGGAGAGAGAACCCTTGAAACGGGCTTTACAGTGGTACTAAAAATGTGAAGATCCGATATTGCCCTGGGGGTGATTTGACCCTCCATATTTTGTATTTGTGTCTTTTTACAGCAAAATCACGTTGATGGTTTGGGGGGCATTCGGAGTGTCCCCGCTTGCGTGTCTTTTCCGTTGTGAAGCCTGCCCGCAACGGCCGTAAAAGTCTACTTTTTGGATGCAGGGATACCTAAGGCAGAGTCAGGTGAAAAAATCATCCCTCTAGCCCTCCTAGACCGGGAGTTATTCCCAAATTCACCGCACTTTTATTTCGGGCCATTACCCCTGCCGGCACGACCTTGCTTCGCAGCCGGCCCCTGGTTTTTTTTTTTTTTTTTTTTCAATTTTTCTTAGGGGTAGGCCTAACATCCAGGCCGCTCGCCTCGCCTACAGAATCGTCAGCAACCCCAAACTCACGGGAAAGAGAGCCCTTGAAACGGGCTTTACATTGGTACTAAAATTGTGCCGATCCGATATTGCCCTGGGGGTGATTTGACCCTCCTTATTTTGTATTTGTGACTTTTTACAGCAAAATCACGTTGATGTTTTGCGGGGCTTTCGGAGTGTCCCCGCTTGCTGGTCTTTTCCGGTGTGAAGCCTGCCCGCAACGGCCGTAAAAGTCTAATTTTCGGATGCAGGGATACCTAAGGCAGAGTCAGGTCAAAAAATCATCCCTCTAGCCCTCCTAGACCGGGAGTTATTCCCAAATTCACCGCACTTTTATTTTGGGCCATTACCCCTGCCGGCACGACCTTGCTTCGCAGCCGGCCCCTGGTTTTTTTTTTTTTTTTTTCAATTTTTCTTAGGGGTAGGCCTAACATCCAGGCCGCTCGCCTCGCCTACAGAATCGTCATCGACCTCAAACTCACGGGAGAGAGCGCCCATGAAACGGGCTTTACAGTGGTACTAAAATTGTGAAGATCCGATATTGCCCTGGGGGTGATTTGACCCTCCTTATCTTGTATTTGTGTCTTTTTACAGCAAAATCAGGTTGATGTTTTGGGGGCTTTCGGAGTGTCCTTGCTTGCTGGTCTTTTCCGGTGTGACGCCTGCCCGCAACGGCCGTAAAAGTCTACTTTTCGGATGCAGGGATACCTAAGGCAGAGTCAGGTCAAAAAATCATCTCTCTAGCCCTCCTAGATCGGGGCCTATTCCCAAGATTTTTTTTTTCAATTTTCTGAGGGGAAGGCCTAACATCCAGGCCGTTCGCTTCGCCTACAGAATCGTCAGCGACCTCAAACTCACGGGATAGAGAGCCCTTGAAACGGGCTTTACAGTGGTACTAAAATTGTGAAGATCCGATATTGCCCTGGGGGTGATTTGACCCTCCTTATCTTGTGTTTGTGTCTTTTTACAGCAAAATCAGGTTGATGTTTTGGGGGCTTTCGGAGTGTCCTTGCTTGCTGGTCTTTTCCGGTGTGAAGCCTGCCCGCAACGGCCGTAAAAGTCTAATTTTCGGATGCAGGAATACCTAAGGCAGAGTCAGGTCAAAAAATCATCCCTCTAGCCCTCCTAGATTGGGAGTTATTCCCAAATTCAACGCACTTTTGTTTTGGGCCATTACCCCTGCCGGCACGACCTTGCTTTGCAGCCGGCCCCAGGTTTTTTTTTTTTTTTTTTTTTTTTCTTAGGGGTAGGCCTAACATCCAGGCCGCTCGCTTCGCCTACAGAATCGTCAGCGACCTCAAACTCACGGGAGAGAGAGCCCTTGAAACGGGCTTTACAGCGGTACTAAAATTGTGCCGATCCGATATTGCCCTGGGGTGATTTGACCCTCCTTATTTTGTATTTGTGACTTTTTACAGCAAAATCACGTTGATGTTGGCGGCGCTTTCTGAGTGTCCCCGCTTGCTGGTCTTTTCCGGTGTGAAGCCTGCCCACAACGGCCGTAAAAGTCTAATTTTCGGATGCAGAGATACCTAAGGCAGAGTCAGGTCAAAAAATCATCCCTCTAGCTCTCCTAGACCGGGAGTAATTCCCAAATTCAACGCACTTTTGTTTTGGGCCATTACTCCTGCCGGCACGACCTTGCTTCGCAGCCTGCCCCTGGGTTTTGGGGTTTTTTTTTCAATTTTTCTTAGGGGTAGGCCTAACATCCAGGCCGCTCGCCTCGCCTACAGAATCGTCAGCGACCTCAAACTCACGGGAGAGAGCGCCCATGAAACGGGCTTTACAGTGGTACTAAAATTGTGAAGATCCGATATTGCCCTGGGGGTGATTTGACCCTCCTTATTTTGTATTTGTGTCTTTTTACAGCAAAATCAGGTTGATGTTTTGGGGGCTTTCGGAGTGTCCTTGCTTGCTGGTCTTTTCCGGTGTGACGCCTGCCCGCAACGGCCGTAAAAGTCTACTTTTCGGATGCAGGGATACCTAAGGCAGAGTCAGGTAAAAAAATCATCTCTCTAGCCCTCCTAGATCGGGGCCTATTCCCAAGATTTTTTTTTTTCAATTTTCTGAGGGGTAGGCCTAACATCCAGGCCGTTCGCTTCGCCTACAGAATCGTCAGCGACCTCAAACTCACGGGATAGAGAGCCCTTGAAACGGGCTTTACAGTGGTGTTAAAATTTTGAAGATCCGATATTGCCCTGGGGGTGATTTGACCCTCCTTATTTTGTATTTGTGTATTTTTCTAGCAAAATCAGGTTGATGTTTTGGGGGCTTTCGGAGTGTCCTTGCTTGCTGGTCTTTTCCGGTGTGAAGCCTGCCCGCAACGGCCGTAAAAGTCTACTTTTCGGATGCAGGGATACCTAAGGCAGAGTCAGGTAAAAAAATCATCTCTCTAGCCCTCCTAGATCGGGGCCTATTCCCAAAATCACCGCACCTGCCGGCACGACCTTGCTTCGCAGCCTGCCCCTGGGTTTTGGGGGTGTTTTTTCAATTTTTCTTAGGGGTGGGCCTAACATCCAGGCCGCTCGCCTCGCCTACAGAATCGTCAGCGACCTAAAACTCACGGGAGAGAGCGCCCTTGAAACGGGCTTTACAGCGGTACTAAAATTGTGCCGATCCGATATTGCCCTGGGGGTGATTTGACCCACCTTATTTTATATTTGTGTCTTTTTACAGCAAAATCAGGTTGATGTTTTGGGGGCTTACGGAGTGTCCTTGCTTGCTGGTCTTTTCCGGTGTGAAGCCTGCCCGCAACGGCCGTAAAAGTCTACTTTTTGGATGCAGGGATACCTAAGGCAGAGTCAGGTAAAAAAAAATCCCTCTAGCCCTCCTAGACCGGGAGTAATTCCCAAATTCACCGCACTTTTATTTTGGGCCATTACCCCTGCCGGCACGACCTTGCTTCGCAGCCGGCCCCTGTTTTTTTTTTTTTTTTTTTTTTTTTTTCTTAGGGGTAGGCCTAACATCCAGGCCGCTCGCTTCGCCTACAGAATCGTCAGCGACCTCAAACTCACGGGAGAGAGAGCCCTTGAAACGGGCTTTACAGTGGTACTAAAATTGTGCCGATCTAATATTGCCCTGGGGGTGATTTGACCCTCCTTATTTTGTATTTGTGTCTTTTTACAGCAAAATCAGGTTGATGTTTTGGGGGCTTACGGAGTGTCCTTGCTTGCTGGTCTTTTCCGGTGTGAAGCCTGCCCGCAACGGCCGTTAAAAGTCTAATTTTCGGATGCAGGGATACCTAAGGCAGAGTCAGGTCGAAAAATCATCCCTCTAGCCCTCCTAGATTGGGAGTATTTCCCAAATTCAACGCACTTTTGTTTTGGGCCATTACCCCTGCCGGCACGACCTTGCTTTGCAGCCGGCCCCAGGTTTTTTTTTTGTTTTTTTTTCCTTAGGGGTAGGCCTAACATCTAGGCCGCTCGCCTCGCCTACAGAATCGTCAGCAACCTCAAACTCACGAGAGATAGAGCCCTTGAAACGGGCTTTACAGTGGTACTAAAAATGTGAAGATCCGATATTGCCCTGGGGGTGATTTGACCCTCCTTATTTTGTATTTGTGTCTTTTTACAGCAAAATCACGTTGATGTTTTGGGGGGCATTCGGAGTGTCCCTGCTTGCTGGTCTTTTCCGGTGTGAAGCCTGCCCGCAACGGCCGTAAAAGTCTAATTTTCGGATTCAGGGATACCTAAGGCAGAGTCAGGAAAAAAAATCATCTCTCTAGCCCACCTAGATCGGGCCTATTCCCAAAATCACCGCACTTTTATTTTGGGCCATTACCCCTGGTTTTTGTTTTCAATTTCTCTAAGGGGAAGGCCTAACATCCAGGCCGCTCGCCTCGCCTACAGAATCGTCAGCGACCCCAAACTCACGGGAGTGAGAGCCCTTGAAACGGGCTTTACAGTGGTACTAAAATTGTGCAGATCCGATATTGCCCTGGGCGTGATTTGACCCTCCTTATTTTGTATTTGTGACTTTTTACAGCAAAATCACGTTGATGTTTTGCGGGGCTTTCGGAGTGTCCCCGCTTGCTTGTCTTTTCCGGTGTGAAGCCTGCCCGCAACGGCCGTAAATGTCTATTTTTCGGATGCAGGGATACCTAAGGCAGAGTCAGGTCAAAAAATCATCCCTCTAGCTCTCCTAGATCGGGAGTTATTCCCGAATTCAACGCACTTTTGTTTTGGGCCATTACCTCTGCCGGCACGACCTTGCTTTGCCCCTGTTTTTTTTTTTTTTTTTTTTTTTTTTTTTTCTTAGGGGTAGGCCTAACATCCAGGCCGCTCGCTTCGCCTACAGAATCGTCAGCGACCTCAAACTCACGGGAGAGAGAGCCCTTGAAACGGGCTTTACAGTGGTACTAAAATTGTGCCGATCTGATATTGCCCTGGGGGTGATTTGACCCTCCTTATTTTGTATTTGTGTCTTTTTACAGCAAAATCAGGTTGATGTTTTGGGGGCTTACGGAGTGTCCTTGCTTGCTGGTCTTTTCCGGTGTGAAGCCTGCCCGCAACGGCCGTTAAAAGTCTAATTTTCGGATGCAGGGATACCTAAGGCAGAGTCAGGTCGAAAAATCATCCCTCTAGCCCTCCTAGATTGGGAGTTATTCCCAAATTCAACGCACTTTTGTTTTGGGCCATTACCCCTGCCGGCACGACCTTGCTTTGCAGCCGGCCCCAGGTTTTTTTTTCCTTTTTTTTCCTTAGGGGTAGGCCTAACATCTAGGCCGCTCGCCTCGCCTACAGAATCGTCAGCAACCTCAAACTCACGAGAGATAGAGCCCTTGAAACGGGCTTTACAGTGGTACTAAAAATGTGAAGATCCGATATTGCCCTGGGGGTGATTTGACCCTCCTTATTTTGTATTTGTGTCTTTTTACAGCAAAATCACGTTGATGTTTTGGGGGGCATTCAGAGTGTCCCCGCTTGCTGGTCTTTTCCGGTGTGAAGCCTGCCCGCAACGGCCGTAAAAGTCTAATTTTCGGATTCAGGGATACCTAAGGCAGAGTCAGGAAAAAAAATCATCTCTCTAGCCCACCTAGATCGGGCCTATTCCCAAAATCACCGCACTTTTATTTTGGGCCATTACCCCTGGTTTTTGTTTTCAATTTCTCTAAGGGGAAGGCCTAACATCCAGGCCGCTCGCCTCGCCTACAGAATCGTCAGCGACCCCAAACTCACGGGAGTGAGAGCCCTTGAAACGGGCTTTACAGTGGTACTAAAATTGTGCAGATCCGATATTGCCCTGGGCGTGATTTGACCCTCCTTATTTTGTATTTGTGACTTTTTACAGCAAAATCACGTTGATGTTTTGCGGGGCTTTCGGAGTGTCCCCGCTTGCTTGTCTTTTCCGGTGTGAAGCCTGCCCGCAACGGCCGTAAATGTCTATTTTTCGGATGCAGGGATACCTAAGGCAGAGTCAGGTCAAAAAATCATCCCTCTAGCTCTCCTAGATCGGGAGTTATTCCCGAATTCAACGCACTTTTGTTTTGGGCCATTACCTCTGCCGGCACGACCTTGCTTTGCAGCCGGCCCCTGTTTTTTTTTGTTTTTTTTCAATTTTTCTTAGGGGTCGGCCTTACGTCCAGGCCGCTTGCCTCGCCTACAGAATCGTCAGCGACCCCAAACTCACAGAAAAGAGAGCCCTTGAATCGGGCTTTACAATGGTACTAAAATTGTGCAGATCTGATATTGCCCTGGGGGTGATTTGAACCTCCTTATTTTGTATTTGTGACTTTTTACAGCAAAATCAGGTTGATGGTTTGGGGGGCTTTCGGAGTGTCCCCGCTTGCTGGTCTTTTCCGGTGTGAAGCCTGCCCACAACGGCCGTAAAAGTCTAATTTTCGGTTGCAGGGATACCTAAGGCAGAGTCAGGTCAAGAATCATCACTTTAGCCCTCCTAGATCGGGAGTTATTCCCAAATTCACCGCACTTTTGTTTTGGGCCATTATCCCTGCAGGCACGGCCTTGCTTCGCAGCAGGCCCCTGGTTTTTTTTTTTTTTTTTCAATTTTTCTTAGGGGAAGGCCTAACATCCAGGCCGCTCGCCTCACCTACAGAATTGTCAGCAACCTCAAACTCACGGGAGAGAGAACCCTTGAAACGGGCTTTACAGTGGTACTAAAATTGTGAAGATCCGATATTGCCCTGGGTGTGATTTGACCCTCCTTATTTTGTATTTGTGTCTTTTTACAGCAAAATCAGGTTGATGTTTAGGGGGCTTTCGGAGTGTCCCCGCTTGCTGGTCTTTTCCGGTGTGAAGCCTGCCCGCAACGGCCGTAAAAGTCTACTTTTCGGATGCAGGGATACCTAAGGCAGAGTCAGGTAAAAAAATCATCTCTCTAGCCCTCCTAGATCGGGGCCTATTCCCAAAATCACCGCACCTGCCGGCACGACCTTGCTTCGCAGCCTGCCCCTGGGTTTTGGTGGGGTTTTTTCAATTTTTCTTAGGGGTAGGCCTAACATCCAGGCCGCTCGCCTCGCCTACAGAATCGTCAGCGACCTAAAACTCACGGGAGAGAGCGCCCTTGAAACGGGCTTTACAGCGGTACTAAAATTGTGCCGATCCGATATTGCCCTGGGGGTGATTTGACCCACCTTATTTTATATTTGTGTCTTTTTACAGCAAAATCAGGTTGATGTTTTGGGGGCTTACGGAGTGTCCTTGCTTGCTGGTCTTTTCCGGTGTGAAGCCTGCCCGCAACGGCCGTAAAAGTCTACTTTTTGGATGCAGGGATACCTAAGGCAGAGTCAGGTCAAAAAATCATCCCTCTAGCTCTCCTAGATCGGGAGTTATTCCCAAATTCAACGCACTTTTGTTTTGGGCCATTACCCCTGCCGGCACGACCTTGCTTTGCAGCCGGCCCCTGTTTTTTTTTTTTTTTTTTTTTTTTCTTAGGGGTAGGCCTAACATCTAGGCCGCTCGCCTCGCCTACAGAATCGTCAGCAACCTCAAACTCACGGACGGGAGATAGAGCCCTTGAAACGGGTTTTATAGTGGTACTAAAAATGTGAAGATCCCATATTGCCCTGGGGGTGATTTGACCCTCCTTATTTTGTTTTTGTGTCTTTTTACAGCAAAATCAGGTTGATGGTTTGGGGGGCATTCGGAGTGTCCCCGCTTTGTGGTCTTTTCCGGTGTGAAGCCTGCCCGCAACGGCCGTAAAAGTCTACTTTTTGGATGCAGGGATACCTAAGGCAGAGTCAGGTTAAAAAAAATCCCTCTAGCCCTCCTAAACCGGGAGTTATTCCCAAATTCACCGCACTTTTATTTTTGGCCATTACCCCTGGTTTTGTTTTCAATTTCTCTAAGGGGTGGGCCTAACATCCAGGCCGCTCGCCTCGCCTACAGAATCGTCAGCAACCCCAAACTCACGGGAGAGAGAGCCCTTGAATCGGGCTTTACAATGGTACTAAAAATGTGAAGATCCGATATTGCCCTGGGGGTGATTTGACCCTCCTTATTTTGTTTTTGTGTCTTTTTACAGCAAAATCAGGTTGATGGTTTGGGGGGCATTCGGAGTGTCCCCGCTTTGTGGTCTTTTCCGGTGTGAAGCCTGCCCGCAACGGCCGTAAAAGTCTACTTTTTGGATGCAGGGATACCTAAGGCAGAGTCAGGTTAAAAAAAATCCCTCTAGCCCTCCTAGACCGGGAGTTATTCCCAAATTCACCGCACTTTTATTTTGGGCCATTACCCCTGCCGGCACGACCTTGCTTCGCAGCCGGCCCCTGTTTTTTTTTTTTTTTTTTTTTTTTCTTAGGGGTAGGCCTAACATCCAGGCCGCTCGCTTCGCCTACAGAATCGTCAGCGTCCTCAAACTCACGGGAAAGAGAGCCCTTAAATTGGGCTTTACAATGGTACTAAAATTGTGCAGATCCGATATTGCCCTGGGGGTGATTTGACCCTCCTTATTTTGTATTTGTGTCTTTTTACAGCAAAATCAGGTTGATGTTTTGGGGGGCATTCGGAGTGTCCCCGCTTGCTGGTCTTTTCCGGTGTGAAGCCTGCCCACAACGGCCGTAAAAGTCTAATTTTCGGATGCAGGGATACCTTAGGCAGAGTCAGGTAAAAAAATCATCTCTCTAGCCCTCTTAGATCGGGACCTATTCCCAAAATCACCGCACTTTTATTTTGGTCCATTACCCCTGGTTTTGTTTTCAATTTCTCTAAGGGGTGGGCCTAACATCCAGGCCGCT
Source organism: Pisaster brevispinus (assembly GCA_023634235.1). Classification (NCBI taxonomy): domain Eukaryota; kingdom Metazoa; phylum Echinodermata; class Asteroidea; order Forcipulatida; family Asteriidae; genus Pisaster; species Pisaster brevispinus. Next base: position 1,115,404 of record JAMKCF010000022.1, read on the forward strand.
CGCCTCGCCTACAGAATCGTCAGCAACCCCAAACTCACGGGAGAGAGAGCCCTTGAATTGGGCTTTACAATGGTACTAAAATTGTGCAGATCCAATATTGCCCTGGGGGTGATTTGACCCTCCTTATTTTGTATTTGTGACTTTTTACAGCAAAATCACGTTGATGTTTTGCGGGGCTTTCGGAGTGTCCCCGCTTGCTGGTCTTTTCCGGTGTGAAGCCTGCCCGCAACGGCCGTAAAAGTCTAATTTTCGGATGCAGGGATACCTAAGGCAGAGTCAGGTCAAAAAATCATCCCTCTAGCCCTCCTAGATTGGGAGTTATTCCCAAATTCAACGCACTTTTGTTTGGGCCATTACCCCTGCCGACACGACCTTGCTTTGCAGCCGGCCCCAGGTTTTTCTTTTGTTTTTTTTTTTTCTTAGGGGTAGGCCTAACATCTAGGCCGCTCGCCTCGCCTACAGAATCGTCAGCAACCTCAAACTCACGGGAGATAGAGCCCTTAAAACGGGCTTTACAGTGGTACTAAAAATGTGAAGATCCGATATTGCCCTGGGGTGATTTGACCCTCCTTATTTTGTATTTGTGTCTTTTTACAGCAAAATCAGGTTGATGGTTTGGGGGGCATTCGGAGTGTCCCCGCTTGGTGGTCTTTTCCGGTGTGAAGCCTGCCCGCAACGGCCGTAAAAGTCTAATTTTCGGATGCAGGGATACCTAAGGCAGAGTCAGGTCAAAAAATCATCCCTCTAGCCCTCCTAGATTGGGAGTTATTCCCAAATTCACCGTACTTTTATTTTGGGCCATTACCCCTGCCGGCACGACCTTGCTTCGCAGCCGGCCCCAGGTTTGTTTGTTTTGGTTTTTTTTTTCTTAGGGGTAGGCCTAACATCTAGGCCGCTCGCCTCGCCTACAGAATCGTCAGCAACCTCAAACTCACGGGAGATAGAGCCCTTGAAACGGGCTTTACAGTGGTACTAAAAATGTGAAGATCCGATATTGCCCTGGGGTGATTTGACCCTCCTTATTTTGTATTTGTGTCTTTTTACAGCAAAATCAGGTTGATGGTTTGGGGGGCATTCGGAGTGTCCCCGCTTGGTGGTCTTTTCCGGTGTGAAGCCTGCCCGCAACGGCCGTAAAAGTCTACTTTTTGGATGCAGGGATACCTAAGGCAGAGTCAGGTAAAAAAAAAAATCCCTCTAGCCCTCCTAGACCGGGAGTTATTCCCAAATTCACCGCACTTTTATTTTGGGCCATTACCCCTGCCGGCACGACCTTGCTTCGCAAACGGCCCCTGTTTTTTTTTTTTTTTTTTTTTTTTTCTTACGGGAAGGCCTTACATCCAGGCCGCTCGCTTCGCCTACAGAATCATCAGCGACCTCAAACTCACGGGAGAGAGCGCCCATGAAACGGGCTTTACAGTGGTACTAAAATTGTGCCGATCCGATGTTGCCCTGGGGGTGATTTGACCCTCCTTGTTTTGTATTTTGTCTTTTTACAGCAAAATCAGTTTGATGTTTTAGGGGCTTACGGAGTGTCCTTGCTTGCTGGTCTTTTCCGGTGTGAAGCCTGCCCGCAACGGCCGTAAAAGTCTACTTTTCGGATGCAGGGATACCTAAGGCAGAGTCAGGTCAAAAAATCATCCCTCTAGCTCTCCTAGATCGGGAGTTATTCCCAAATTCAACGCACTTTTGTTTTGGGCCATTACCCCTGCCGGCACGACCTTGCTTTGCAGGCGGCCCAAGGTTTTTTTTTTTTTTTCTTCTTCTTCTTAGGGGTAGGCCTAACATCCAGGCCGCTCGCCTCGCCTACAGAATCGTCAGCAACCTCAAAATCACGGGAGAGAGAGCCCTTGAAACGGGCTTTACAGTGGTACTAAAAATGTGAAGATCCGATATTGCCCTTGGAGTGATTTGACCCTCCTTATTTTGTATTTGTGTCTTTTTACAGCAAAATCACGTTGATGTTTTGGGGGGCATTCGGAGTGTCCCCGCTTGCTTGTCTTTTCCGGTGTGAAGCCTGCCCGCAACGGCCGTAAAAGTCTACTTTTCGGATGCAGGGATACCTAAGGCAGAGTCAGGTAAAAAAATCATCTCTCTAGCCCTCCTAGATCGGGACCTATTCCCAAAATCACCGCACTTTTATTTTGGTCCATTACCCCTGGTTTTGTTTTCAATTTCTCTAACGGGTAGGCCTAACATCCAGGCCGCTCGCCTCGCTTTCAGAATCGTCAGCAACCCCAAACTCACGGGAGAGAGAGCCCTTGAAACGGGCTTTACAATGGTACTAAAATTGTGCAGATCCGATATTGCCCTGGGGGTGATTTGACCCTCCTTATTTTGTATTTCTGACTTTTTACAGCAAAATCACGTTGATGTTTTGCGGGGCTTTCGGAGTGTCCCCGCTTGCTGGTCTTTTCCGGTGTGAAGCCTGCCCGCAACGGCCGTAAAAGTCTACTTTTTGGATGCAGGGATACCTAAGGCAGAGTCAGGTGAAAAAATCATCCCTCTAGCCCTCCTAGACCGGGAGTTATTCCCAAATTCAACGCACTTTTGTTTTGGGCCGTTACCCCTGCCGGCACGACCTTGCTTTGCAGCCGGCCCCAGGTTGTTTTTTTTTTTTTTTTTTTCTTCTTAGGGGTAGGCCTAACATCCAGGCCGCTCGCCTCGCCTACAGAATCGTCAGCAACCTCAAAATCACGGGAGAGAGAGCCCTTGAAACGGGCTTTACAGTGGTACTAAAAATGTGAAGATCCGATATTGCCCTTGGGGTGATTTGACCCTCCTTATTTTGTATTTGTGTCTTTTTACAGCAAAATCACGTTGATGTTTTGGGGGGCATTCGGAGTGTCCCCGCTTGCTTGTCTTTTCCGGTGTGAAGCCTGCCCGCAACGGCCGTAAAAGTCTACTTTTCGGATGCAGGGATACCTAAGGCAGAGTCAGGTCAAAAAATCATCCCTCTAGCCCTCCTAGATCGGGACCTATTCCCTAATTCAACGCACTTTTGTTTTGGCCATTACCCCTGCCGGCACGACCTTGCTTTGCAGCCGGCCCCAGGTTTTTTTTTTTTTTTTTTTTTTCTTAGGGGTAGGCCTAACATCCAGGCCGCTCGCCTCGCCTACAGAATCGTCAGCAACCTCAAACTCACGGGAGAGAGCGCCCTTGAAACGGGCTTTACAGTGGTACTAAAATTGTGCAGATCCGATATTGCCCTGGGGGTGATTTGACCCTCCTTATTTCGTATTTGTGTCTTTTTACAGCAAAATCAGGTTGATGGTTTGGGGGGCATTCGGAGTGTCCCCGCTTGGTGGTCTTTTCCGGTGTGAAGCCTGCCCGCAACGGCCGTAAAAGTCTACTTTTTGGATGCAGGGATACCTAAGGCAGAGTCAGGTTAAAAAATCATCCCTCTAGCCCTCCTAGACCGGGAGTTATTCCCAAATTCACCGCACTTTTATTTTGGGCCATTACCCCTGCCGGCACAACCTTGCTTCGAAGCCGGCCCCTGTTTTTTTTTTTTTCTTCTTAGGGGTAGGCCTAACATCCAGGCCGCTCGCCTCGCCTACAGAATCGTCAGCAACCTCAAAATCACGGGAGAGAGAGCCCTTGAAACGGGCTTTACAGTGGTACTAAAAATGTGAAGATCCGATATTGCCCTTGGGGTGATTTGACCCTCCTTATTTTGTATTTGTGTCTTTTTACAGCAAAATCACGTTGATGTTTTGGGGGCATTCGGAGTGTCCCCGCTTGCTTGTCTTTTCCGGTGTGAAGCCTGCCCGCAACGGCCGTAAAAGTCTACTTTTCGGATGCAGGGATACCTAAGGCAGAGTCAGGTCAAAAAATCATCCCTCTAGCCCTCCTAGACCGGGAGTTATTCCCAAATTCACCGCACTTTTATTTTGGGCCATTACCCCTGCCGGCACGACCTTGCTTCGAAGCCGGCCCCTGGGTTTTTTTTTTTTCTTCTTAGGGGTAGGCCTAACATCCAGGCCGCTCGCCTCGCCTACAGAATCGTCAGCAACCTCAAAATCACGGGAGAGAGAGCCCTTGAAACGGGCTTTACAGTGGTACTAAAAATGTGAAGATCCAATATTGCCCTTGGGGTGATTTGACCCTCCTTATTTTGTATTTGTGTCTTTTTACAGCAAAATCACGTTGATGTTTTGGGGGCATTCGGAGTGTCCCCGCTTGCTTGTCTTTTCCGGTGTGAAGCCTGCCCGCAACGGCCGTAAAAGTCTACTTTTCGGATGCAGGGATACCTAAGGCAGAGTCAGGTCAAAAAATCATCCCTCTAGCCCTCCTAGATCGGGACCTATTCCCTAATTCAACTCACTTTTGTTTTGGGCCATTACCCCTGCCGGCACGACCTTGCTTTGCAGCCGGCCCCAGGTTTTTTTTTTTTTTTTTTTTTTCTTAGGGGTAGGCCTAACATCCAGGCCGCTCGCCTCGCCTACAGAATCGTCAGCAACCTCAAACTCACGGGAGAGAGCGCCCTTGAAACGGGCTTTACAGTGGTACGAAAATTGTGCAGATCCGATATTGCCCTGGGGGTGATTTGACCCTATTTATTTTGTATTTGTGTCTTTTTACAGCAAAATCACGTTGATGGTTTGGGGGGCATTCGGAGTGTCCCCGCTTGCTGGTCTTTTCCGGTGTGAAGCCTGCCCGCAACGGCCGTAAAAGTCTACTTTTTGGATGCAGGGATACCTAAGGCAGAGTCAGGTTAAAAAATCATCCCTCTAGCCCTCCTAGACCGGGAGTTATTCCCAAATTCACCGCACTTTTATTTTGGGCCATTACCCCTGCCGGCACGACCTTGCTTCGAAGCCGGCCCCTGTTTTTTTTTTTTTTTTTCAATTTTTTTTAAGGGGTAGGCCTAACATCCAGGCCGCTCGCGTCGTCTACAGAATCGTCAGCGACCTCAAACTCACGGGAGAGAGAGCCCTTGAAACGGGCTTTACAGTGGTACTAAAATTGTGCCGATCCGATATTGCATTGGGTGTGATTTGACCCTCCTTATTTGTATTTGTGACTTTTTACAGCAAAATCACGTTGATGTTTTGCGGGGCTTTCGGAGTGTCCCCGCTTGCTGGTCTTTTCCGGTGTGAAGCCTGCCCGCAACGGCCGTAAAAGTCTAATTTTCGGATGCAGGGATACCTAAGGCAGAGTCAGGTCAAAAAATCATCCCTCTAGCCCTCCTAGATCGGGAGTTATTCCCAAATTCAACGCACTTTTGTGTTGGGCCATTACCCCTGCCGGCACGACCTTGCTTTGAAGCCGTCCCCAGGTTTTTTTTTTTTTTTTTTTCAATTTTTCTTAGGGTTAGGTCTAACATCCAGGCCGCTCGCCTCGCCTACAGAATCGTCAGCAACCTCAAACTCACGGGAGAGAGAGCCTTTGAAACGGGCTTTACAGTGGTACTAAAAATGTGAAGATCCGATATTGCCCTGGGGGTAAATTGACCCTCCTTATTTGTATTTGTGACTTTTTACAGCAAAATCACGTTGATGTTTTGCGGGGCTTTCGGAGTGTCCCCGCTTGCTGGTCTTTTCCGGTGTGAAGCCTGCCCGCAACGGCCGTAAAAGTCTAATTTTCGGATGCAGGGATACCTAAGGCAGAGTCAGGTCAAAAAATCATCCCTCTAGCCCTCCTAGATCGGGAGTTATTCCCAAATTCAACGCACTTTTGTGTTGGGCCATTACCCCTGCCGGCACGACCTTGCTTTGAAGCCGTCCCCAGGTTTTTTTTTTTTTTTTTTTCAATTTTTCTTAGGGGTAGGCCTAACATCCAGGCCGCTCGCCTCGCCTACAGAATCGTCAGCAACCTCAAACTCACGGGAGCGAGAGTCCTTGAAACGGGCTTTACAATGGTACTAAAAATGTGAAGATCCGATATTGCCCTGGGGGTAAATTGACCCTCCTTATTTTGTATTTGTGACTTTTTACAGCAAAATCACGTTGATGTTTGGCGGGGCATTCGGAGTGTCCCCGCTTGGTGGTCTTTTCCGGTTTGAAGCCTGCCCGCAACGGCCGTAAAAGTCTACTTTTCGGATGCAGGGATACCTAAGGCAGAGTCAGGTGAAAAAATCATCCCTCTAGCTCTCCAAGACCGGGAGTTATTCCCAAATTCACCGCACTTTTATTTTGGGCCATTACCCCTGCCGGCACGACCTTGCTTCGCAGCCGGCCCCTGTTTTTTTTGTTTGTTTTTTTTCAATTTTTCTTAGGGGTAGGCCTAACATCCAGGCCGCTCGCCTCGCCTACAGAATCGTCAGCAACCTCAAACTCACGGGAGAGAGAGCCCTTGAAACGGGCTTTACAATGGTACTGAAATTGTGCAGAACCGATATTGCCCTGGGGGTGATTTGACCCTCCTTATTTTGTATTTGTGACTTTTTACAGCAAAATCACGTTGATGTTTGGCGGGGCTTTCGTAGTGACCCCGCTTGCTGGTCTTTTCCGGTGTGAAGCCTGCCCGCAACGGCCGTAAAAGTCTACTTTTCGGATGCAGGGATACCTAAGGCAGAGTCAGGTAAAAAAATCATCTCTCTAGCCCTCCTAGATCGGGACCTATTATCAAAATCACCGCACTTTTATTTTGGTCCATTACCCCTGCTTTTGTTTTCAATTTTTCTAAGGGGTGGCCTAACATCCAGGCCGCTCGCCTCGCCTACAGAATCGTCAGCAAACCCAAACTCACGGGAGAGAGAGCCCTTGAATCGGGCTTTACAATGGTACTAAAATTGTGCAGATCCAATATTGCCCTGGGGGTGATTTGACCCTCCTTATTTTGTATTTGTGACTTTTTACAGCAAAATCACGTTGATGTTTTGCGGGGCTTTCGGAGTGTCCCCGCTTGCTGGTCTTTTCCGGTGTGAAACCTGCCCGCAACGGCCGTAAAAGTCTAATTTTCAGATGCAGGGATACCTAAGGCAGAGTCAGGTCAAAAAATCATCCCTCTAGCCCTCCTAGATCGGGACCTATTCCCAAAATCACCGCACTTTTATTTTGGTCCATTACCCCTGGTTTTGTTTTCAATTTCTCTAAGGGGTTGGCCTAACATCCAGGCCGCTTGCCTCGCCTACAGAATCGTCAGCAACCCCAAACTCACGGGAGAGAGAGCCCTTGAATCGGGCTTTACAATGGTACTAAAATTGTGCAGATCCAATATTGCCCTTGGGGTGATTTGACCCTCCTTATTTTGTATTTGTGACTTTTTACAGCAAAATCACGTTGATGTTTTGCGGGGCTTTCGGAGTGTCCCCGCTTGCTTGTCTTTTCCGGTGTGAAGCCTGCCCGCAACGGCCGTAAAAGTCTAATTTTCGGATGCAGGGATACCTAAAGCAGAGTCAGGTCAAAAAATCATCCCTCTACCCCTCCTAGATCGGGAGTTACTCCCAAATTCACCGCACTTTTATTTTGGGCCATTACCCCTGCAGGCACGACCTTGCTTCGCAGCCTGCCCATGGGTTTTGGGGGGTTTTTTTTCAATTTTTCTTAGGGGTAGGCCTAACATTCAGGCCCCTCGCCTCGCCTACAGAATCGTCAGCGACCTCAAACTCACGGGAGAGAGAGCCCTTGAAACGGGCTTTACAGTGGTACTAAAATTGTGAAGATCCGATATTGCCCTGGGATAGATTTGACCCTCCTTATTTTGTATTTGTGTCTTTTTTACAGCAAAATCAGGTTGATGTTTTGGGGGGCTTTCGGAGTGTCCCCGCTTGCTGGTCTTTTCCGGTGTGAAGCCTGCCCGCAACGGCCGTAAAAGTCTAATTTTCGGATGCAGGGATACCTAAGGCAGAGTCAGGTAAAAAATTCATCTCTCTAGCCCTCCTAAATCGGGAGTTATTCCCAAATTCAACGCACTTTTGTGTTCGGCCATTACCCCTGCCGGCACGACCTTGCTTTGAAGCCGTCCCCAGGTTTTTTTTTTTTTTTTTTCAATTTTTCTTAGGGGTAGGCCTAACATCCAGGCCGCTCGCCTCGCCTACAGAATCGTCAGCAACCTCAAACTCACGGGAGAGAGCGCCCTTGAAACGGGCTTTACAGTGGTACTAAAATTGTGCAGATCCGATATTGCCCTGGGGGTGATTTGACCCTCCTTATTTCGTATTTGTGTCTTTTTACAGCAAAATCAGGTTGATGGTTTGGGGGGCATTCGGAGTGTCCCCGCTTGGTGGTCTTTTCCGGTGTGAAGCCTGCCCGCAACGGCCGTAAAAGTCTACTTTTTGGATGCAGGGATACCTAAGGCAGAGTCAGGTTAAAAAATCATCCCTCTAGCCCTCCTAGACCGGGAGTTATTCCCAAATTCACCGCACTTTTATTTTGGGCCATTACCCCTGCCGGCACAACCTTGCTTCGAAGCCGGCCCCTGTTTTTTTTTTTTTCTTCTTAGGGGTAGGCCTAACATCCAGGCCGCTCGCCTCGCCTACAGAATCGTCAGCAACCTCAAAATCACGGGAGAGAGAGCCCTTGAAACGGGCTTTACAGTGGTACTAAAAATGTGAAGATCCGATATTGCCCTTGGGGTGATTTGACCCTCCTTATTTTGTATTTGTGTCTTTTTACAGCAAAATCACGTTGATGTTTTGGGGGCATTCGGAGTGTCCCCGCTTGCTTGTCTTTTCCGGTGTGAAGCCTGCCCGCAACGGCCGTAAAAGTCTACTTTTCGGATGCAGGGATACCTAAGGCAGAGTCAGGTCAAAAAATCATCCCTCTAGCCCTCCTAGACCGGGAGTTATTCCCAAATTCACCGCACTTTTATTTTGGGCCATTACCCCTGCCGGCACGACCTTGCTTCGAAGCCGGCCCCTGGGTTTTTTTTTTTTCTTCTTAGGGGTAGGCCTAACATCCAGGCCGCTCGCCTCGCCTACAGAATCGTCAGCAACCTCAAAATCACGGGAGAGAGAGCCCTTGAAACGGGCTTTACAGTGGTACTAAAAATGTGAAGATCCAATATTGCCCTTGGGGTGATTTGACCCTCCTTATTTTGTATTTGTGTCTTTTTACAGCAAAATCACGTTGATGTTTTGGGGGCATTCGGAGTGTCCCCGCTTGCTTGTCTTTTCCGGTGTGAAGCCTGCCCGCAACGGCCGTAAAAGTCTACTTTTCGGATGCAGGGATACCTAAGGCAGAGTCAGGTCAAAAAATCATCCCTCTAGCCCTCCTAGATCGGGACCTATTCCCTAATTCAACTCACTTTTGTTTTGGGCCATTACCCCTGCCGGCACGACCTTGCTTTGCAGCCGGCCCCAGGTTTTTTTTTTTTTTTTTTTTTTCTTAGGGGTAGGCCTAACATCCAGGCCGCTCGCCTCGCCTACAGAATCGTCAGCAACCTCAAACTCACGGGAGAGAGCGCCCTTGAAACGGGCTTTACAGTGGTACTAAAATTGTGCAGATCCGATATTGCCCTGGGGGTGATTTGACCCTATTTATTTTGTATTTGTGTCTTTTTACAGCAAAATCACGTTGATGGTTTGGGGGGCATTCGGAGTGTCCCCGCTTGCTGGTCTTTTCCGGTGTGAAGCCTGCCCGCAACGGCCGTAAAAGTCTACTTTTTGGATGCAGGGATACCTAAGGCAGAGTCAGGTTAAAAAATCATCCCTCTAGCCCTCCTAGACCGGGAGTTATTCCCAAATTCACCGCACTTTTATTTTGGGCCATTACCCCTGCCGGCACGACCTTGCTTCGAAGCCGGCCCCTGTTTTTTTTTTTTTTTTTCAATTTTTTTTAAGGGGTAGGCCTAACATCCAGGCCGCTCGCGTCGTCTACAGAATCGTCAGCGACCTCAAACTCACGGGAGAGAGAGCCTTTGAAACGGGCTTTACAGTGGTACTAAAAATGTGAAGATCCGATATTGCCCTGGGGGTAAATTGACCCTCCTTATTTGTATTTGTGACTTTTTACAGCAAAATCACGTTGATGTTTTGCGGGGCTTTCGGAGTGTCCCCGCTTGCTGGTCTTTTCCGGTGTGAAGCCTGCCCGCAACGGCCGTAAAAGTCTAATTTTCGGATGCAGGGATACCTAAGGCAGAGTCAGGTCAAAAAATCATCCCTCTAGCCCTCCTAGATCGGGAGTTATTCCCAAATTCAACGCACTTTTGTGTTGGGCCATTACCCCTGCCGGCACGACCTTGCTTTGAAGCCGTCCCCAGGTTTTTTTTTTTTTTTTTTTCAATTTTTCTTAGGGGTAGGCCTAACATCCAGGCCGCTCGCCTCGCCTACAGAATCGTCAGCAACCTCAAACTCACGGGAGCGAGAGTCCTTGAAACGGGCTTTACAATGGTACTAAAAATGTGAAGATCCGATATTGCCCTGGGGGTAAATTGACCCTCCTTATTTTGTATTTGTGACTTTTTACAGCAAAATCACGTTGATGTTTGGCGGGGCATTCGGAGTGTCCCCGCTTGGTGGTCTTTTCCGGTTTGAAGCCTGCCCGCAACGGCCGTAAAAGTCTACTTTTCGGATGCAGGGATACCTAAGGCAGAGTCAGGTGAAAAAATCATCCCTCTAGCTCTCCAAGACCGGGAGTTATTCCCAAATTCACCGCACTTTTATTTTGGGCCATTACCCCTGCCGGCACGACCTTGCTTCGCAGCCGGCCCCTGTTTTTTTTGTTTGTTTTTTTTCAATTTTTCTTACGGGTAGGCCTAACATCCAGGCCGCTCGCCTCGCCTACAGAATCGTCAGCAACCTCAAACTCACGGGAGAGAGAGCCCTTGAAACGGGCTTTACAATGGTACTGAAATTGTGCAGAACCGATATTGCCCTGGGGGTGATTTGACCCTCCTTATTTTGTATTTGTGACTTTTTACAGCAAAATCACGTTGATGTTTGGCGGGGCTTTCGTAGTGACCCCGCTTGCTGGTCTTTTCCGGTGTGAAGCCTGCCCGCAACGGCCGTAAAAGTCTACTTTTCGGATGCAGGGATACCTAAGGCAGAGTCAGGTAAAAAAATCATCTCTCTAGCCCTCCTAGATCGGGACCTATTATCAAAATCACCGCACTTTTATTTTGGTCCATTACCCCTGCTTTTGTTTTCAATTTTTCTAAGGGGTGGCCTAACATCCAGGCCGCTCGCCTCGCCTACAGAATCGTCAGCAAACCCAAACTCACGGGAGAGAGAGCCCTTGAATCGGGCTTTACAATGGTACTAAAATTGTGCAGATCCAATATTGCCCTGGGGGTGATTTGACCCTCCTTATTTTGTATTTGTGACTTTTTACAGCAAAATCACGTTGATGTTTTGCGGGGCTTTCGGAGTGTCCCCGCTTGCTGGTCTTTTCCGGTGTGAAACCTGCCCGCAACGGCCGTAAAAGTCTAATTTTCAGATGCAGGGATACCTAAGGCAGAGTCAGGTCAAAAAATCATCCCTCTAGCCCTCCTAGATCGGGACCTATTCCCAAAATCACCGCACTTTTATTTTGGTCCATTACCCCTGGTTTTGTTTTCAATTTCTCTAAGGGGTTGGCCTAACATCCAGGCCGCTTGCCTCGCCTACAGAATCGTCAGCAACCCCAAACTCACGGGAGAGAGAGCCCTTGAATCGGGCTTTACAATGGTACTAAAATTGTGCAGATCCAATATTGCCCTTGGGGTGATTTGACCCTCCTTATTTTGTATTTGTGACTTTTTACAGCAAAATCACGTTGATGTTTTGCGGGGCTTTCGGAGTGTCCCCGCTTGCTTGTCTTTTCCGGTGTGAAGCCTGCCCGCAACGGCCGTAAAAGTCTAATTTTCGGATGCAGGGATACCTAAAGCAGAGTCAGGTCAAAAAATCATCCCTCTACCCCTCCTAGATCGGGAGTTACTCCCAAATTCACCGCACTTTTATTTTGGGCCATTACCCCTGCAGGCACGACCTTGCTTCGCAGCCTGCCCATGGGTTTTGGGGGTTTTTTTTTCAATTTTTCTTAGGGGTAGGCCTAACATTCAGGCCCCTCGCCTCGCCTACAGAATCGTCAGCGACCTCAAACTCACGGGAGAGAGAGCCCTTGAAACGGGCTTTACAGTGGTACTAAAATTGTGAAGATCCGATATTGCCCTGGGATAGATTTGACCCTCCTTATTTTGTATTTGTGTCTTTTTTACAGCAAAATCAGGTTGATGTTTTGGGGGGCTTTCGGAGTGTCCCCGCTTGCTGGTCTTTTCCGGTGTGAAGCCTGCCCGCAACGGCCGTAAAAGTCTAATTTTCGGATGCAGGGATACCTAAGGCAGAGTCAGGTAAAAAATTCATCTCTCTAGCCCTCCTAAATCGGGAGTTATTCCCAAATTCAACGCACTTTTGTGTTCGGCCATTACCCCTGCCGGCACGACCTTGCTTTGAAGCCGTCCCCAGGTTTTTTTTTTTTTTTTTTCAATTTTTCTTAGGGGTAGGCCTAACATCCAGGCCGCTCGCCTCGCCTACAGAATCGTCAGCAACCTCAAACTCACGGGAGAGAGAGCCCTTGAAACGGGCTTTACAGTGCTACTAAAAATGTGAAGATCCGATATTGCATTGGGTGTGATTTGACCCTCCTTATTTGTATTTGTGACTTTTTACAGCAAAATCACGTTGATGTTTTGCGGGGCTTTCGGAGTGTCCCCGCTTGCTGGTCTTTTCCGGTGTGAAGCCTGCCCGCAACGGCCGTAAAAGTCTAATTTTCGGATGCAGGGATACCTAAGGCAGAGTCAGGTCAAAAAATCATCCCTCTAGCCCTCCTAGATCGGGAGTTATTCCCAAATTCAACGCACTTTTGTGTTGGGCCATTACCCCTGCCGGCACGACCTTGCTGTGAAGCCGTCCCCAGGTTTTTTTGGTTTTTTTTCAATTTTTCTTAGGGGTAGGCCTAACATCCAGGCCGCTCGCCTCGCCTACAGAATCGTCAGCAACCTCAAACTCACGGGAGAGAGAGCCCTTGAAACGGGCTTTACAGTGGTACAAAAATTGTGAAGATCCGATATTGCCCTGGGATAGATTTGACCCTCCTTATTTTGTATTTGTGTCTTTTTTACAGCAAAATCAGGTTGATGTTTTGGGGGGCTTTCGGAGTGTCCCCGCTTGCTGGTCTTTTCCGGTGTGAAGCCTGCCCGCAACGGCCGTAAAAGTCTAATTTTCGGATGCAGGGATACCTAAGGCAGAGTCAGGTAAAAAATTCATCTCTCTAGCCCTCCTAAATCGGGAGTTATTCCCAAATTCAACGCACTTTTGTGTTCGGCCATTACCCCTGCCGGCACGACCTTGCTTTGAAGCCGTCCCCAGGTTTTTTGTTTTTTTTTTTCAATTTTTCTTAGGGGTAGGCCTAACATCCAGGCCGCTCGCCTCGCCTACAGAATCGTCAGCAACCTCAAACTCACGGGAGAGAGAGCCCTTGAAACGGGCTTTACAGTGCTACTAAAAATGTGAAGATCCGATATTGCATTGGGTGTGATTTGACCCTCCTTATTTGTATATGTGACTTTTTACAGCAAAATCACGTTGATGTTTTGCGGGGCTTTCGGAGTGTCCCCGCTTGCTGGTCTTTTCCGGTGTGAAGCCTGCCCGCAACGGCCTTAAAAGTCAAATTTTCGGATGCAGGGATACCTAAGGCAGAGTCAGGTCAAAAAATCATCCCTCTAGCCCTCCTAGATCGGGAGTTATTCCCAAATTCAACGCACTTTTGTGTTGGGCCATTACCCCTGCCGGCACGACCTTGCTTTGAAGCCGTCCCCAGGTTTTTTGGGTTTTTTTTTTTATTTTTCTTAGGGGTAGGCCTAACATTCAGGCCCCTCGCCTCGCCTACAGAATCGTCAGCGACCTCAAACTCACGGGAGAGAGAGCCCTTGAAACGGGCTTTACAGTGGTACTAAAATTGTGAAGATCCGATATTGCCCTGGGATAGATTTGACCCTCCTTATTTTGTATTTGTGTCTTTTTTACAGCAAAATCAGGTTGATGATTTGGGGGGCTTTCGGAGTGTCCCCGCTTGCTGGTCTTTTCCGGTGTGAAGCCTGCCCGCAACGGCCGTAAAAGTCAAATTTTCGGATGCAGGGATACCTAAGGCAGAGTCAGGTAAAAAATTCATCTCTCTAGCCCTCCTAGATCGGTGCCTATTCCCAAAATCACCGCACTTTTATTTTGGGCCATTACCCCTGGTTTTTTTTTTCAATTTCTCTAAGGGGTAGGCCTAACATCCAGGCCACTCGCCTCGCCTACAGAATCGTCAGCAACTCCAAACTCACGGGAGAGAGAGCCCTTGAAACGGGCTTTACAGTGGTACTAAAATTGTGAAGATCCGATATTGCCCTGGGGGTGATTTGACCCTCCTTATTTTGTATTTGTGTCTTTTTATTGCAAAATCAGGTTGATGTTTTGGGAGGCATTCGGAGTGTCCACGCTTGCTGGTCTTTTCCGGTGTGAAGCCTGCCCGCAACGGCCGTAAAAGTCTACTTTTCGGATGCAGGGATACCTAAGGCAGAGTCAGGTAAAAAAATCATCTCTCTAGCCCTCCTAGATCGGGGCCTATTCCCAAAATCACCGCACTTTTATTTTGGTCCATTACCCCTGGTTTTTGTTTTAAATTTCTCTAAGGGGTGGGCCTAACATCCAGGCCGCTCGTCTCGCCTACAGAATCGTCAGCGACCTCAAACTCACAGGAGAGAGAGCCCTTGAAACGGGCTTTACAGTGGTACTAAAATTGTGCCGATCCGATATTGCCCTGGGAGTGATTTGACCCTCCTTATTTTGTATTTGTGACTTTTTACAGCAAAATCACGTTGGTGTTTGGCGGGGCTTTCGGAGTGTCCCCGCTTGCTTGTCTTTTCCGGTGTGAAGCCTGCCCGCAACGGCCGTAAAAGTCTAATTTTCGGTTGCAGGGATACCTAAGGCAGAGTCAGGTCAAAAAAATCATCCCTCTAGCTCTCCTAGATTGGGAGTTATTACCAAATTCAACGCACTTTTGTTTTGGGCCATTACCCCTGCCGGCACGACCTTGATTTGCAACCGCCCCTGTTTTTTTTGTTTTTTTCAATTTTTCTTAGGGGAAGGCCTTACATCCAGGCCGCTCTCCTCGCCTAAAGAATCGTCAGCGACCCCAAACTCACGGGAGAGAGAGCCCTTGAAACGGGCTTTACAGTGGTACTAAGATTGTGAAGATCCGATATTGTCCTGGGGGTGATTTGACCCTCCTTATTTTGTATTTGTGTCTTTTTACAGCAAAATCACGTTGATGTTTTGCGGGGCTTTCGGAGTGTCCCCGCTTGCTGGTCTTTTCCGGTGTGAAGCTTGCCCGCAACGGCCGTAAAAGTCTATGTTTCGGATGCAGGGATACCTAAGGCAGAGTCAGGTCAAAAAATCATCCCTCTAGCTCTTCTAGATCGGGAGTTATTCCCGAATTCACCGCACTTTTATTTTGGGCCATTACCCCTGCCGGCACGACTTTGCTTTGCAGCCGGCCCCTGGGTTTTGGGGGGTTTTTTTTCAATTTTTCTTAGGGGTAGGCCTAACATCCAGGCCGCTCGCCTCGCCTACAGAATCGTCAGCGACCTCAAACTCACGGGAGATAGAGCCCTTGAAACGGGCTTTACAGTGGTACTAAAATCGTGAAGATCCGATATTGCCCTGGGGGTGATTTGACCCTCCTTATTTTGTATTTGTGTCTTTTTACAGCAAAATCACGTTGATGTTTTGGGGGGCTTTCGGAATGTCCCCGCTTGCTGGTCTTTTCCGGTGTGAAGCCTGCCCGCAACGGCCGTAAAAGTCAAATTTTCGGATGCAGGGATACCTAAGGACAGTCATGTAAAAAAATCATCTCTCTAGCCCTCCTAGATCGGGGCCTATTCCCAAAATCACCGCACTTTTATTTTGGGCCATTACCCCTGGGTTTTTTTTTCAATTTCTCTAAGGGGTAGGCCTAACATCCAGGCCACTCGCCTCGCCTACAGAATCGTCAGCAACTCCAAACTCACGGGAGAGAGAGCCCTTGAAACGGGCTTTACAGTGGTACTAAAATTGTGCAGATCCGATATTGCTCTGGGGGTGATTTGACCCTCCTTATTTTGTATTTGTGACTTTTTACAGCAAAATCACGTTGATGTTTTGCGGGGTTTTAGGAATGTCCCCGCTTGCTTGTCTTTTCCGATGTGAAGCCTGCCCGCAACGGCCGTAAAAGTCAAATTTTCGGATGCAGGGATACCTAAGGCAGAGTCAGGTCAAAAAATCATCCCTCTAGCCCTCCTAGATCGGGAGTTATTCCCGAATTCACCGCACTTTTATTTTGGGCCAATACCCCTGCCGGCACGACCTTGCTTTGCAGCCGGCCCCTGGTTTTTTTTTCTTTTTTGTTTTTCTATTTTTCTTAGGGGTAGGCCTAACATCCAGGCCGCTCGCCTCGCCTACAGAATCGTCAGCAACCTCAAACTCACGGGAGAGAGAGCCCTTGAAACGGGCTTTACAGTGGTACTAAAATTGTGAAGATCCGATATTGCCCTGGGGGTGATTTGACCCTCCTTATTTTGTATTTGTGACTTTTTACAGCAAAATCAAGTTGACGTTTTGCGGGGCTTTCGGAGTGTCCCCGCTTGCTGGTCTTTTCCGGTGTGAAGCCTGCCCGCAACAGCCGTAAAAGTCTAATTTTCGGTTGCAGGGATACCTAAGGCAGAGTCAGGTCAAAAAATCATCCCTCTAGCCCTCCTAGATCGGGAGTTATTCCCGAATTCACCGCACTTTTATTTTGGGCCATTACCCCTGCCGGCACGACCTTGCTTTGCAGCCGGCCCCTGGTTTTTTTTTCTTTTCTTTTTTTCTATTTTTCTTAGGGGTAGGCCTAACATCCAGGCCGCTCGCCTCGCCTACAGAATCGTCAGCGACCTCAAACTCACTGGGGAGAGAGCCCTTGAAACGGGCTTTACAGTGGTACTAAAATTGTGAAGATCCGGTATTGCCCTGGGGGTGATTTGACCCTCCTTATTTTGTATTTCTGTCTTTTTACAGCAAAATCACGTTGATGTTTTGGGAGGCTTTCGGAGTGTCCCCGCTTGCTGGTCTTTTCCGGTGTGAAGCCTGCCCGCAACGGCCGTAAAAGTCTACTTTTCGGATGCAGGGATACCTAAGGCAGAGTCAGGTAAAAAAATCATCTCTCTAGCCCTCTTAGACCGGGACCAATTCCCAAAATCACCGCACTTTTATTTTGGTCCATTACCCCTGGTTTTATTTTCAATTTCTCTAAGGGGTGGGCCTAACATCCAGGCCGCTCGTCTCGCGTACAGAATCGTCAACGACCCCAAACTCACGTAAGAGAGAGCCCTTGAAACGGGCTTTACAGTGGTAGTAAATTTGTGCAGATCCGATGTTGCCCTGGGGGTGATTTGACCCTCCTTATTTTGTATTTGTTTTTTTTTTTACAGCAAAATCAAGTTGACGTTTTGCGGGGCTTTCGGAGTGACCCCGCTTGCTGGTCTTTTCCGGTGTGAAGCCTGCCCGCAACGGCCGTAAAAGTCTTATTTTCGGATGCAGGGATACCTAAGGCAGAGTCAGGTAAAAAATCATCCCTCTAGCCCTCCTAGATCGGGAGTTATTCCCAAATTTAACGCACTTTTATTTTGGTCCATTACCCCTGGTTTTATTTTCAATTTCTCTAAGGGGTGGGCCTAACATCCAGGCCGCTCGTCTCGCCTACAGAAACGTCAGCGACCCCAAACTCACGGGAGAGAGAGCCCTTTTACGGGCTTTACAGTGGTATTAAAATTGTGCAGATCCGATATTGCCCTGGGGGTGATTTGACCCTCCTTATTTTGTATTTGTGACTTTTTACAGCAAAATCAAGTCGACGTTTTGCGGGGCTTTCGGAGTGTCCCCGATTGCTGGTCTTTTCCGGTGTGAAGCCTGCCGCAACGGCCGTAAAAGTCTAATTTTCGGTTGCAGGGATACCTAAGGCAGAGTCAGGTCAAAAAATCATCCCTCTAGCCCTCCTAGATCGGGAGTTATTCCCGAATTCACCGCACTTTTATTTTGGGCCATTACTCCTGCCGGCACGACCTTGCTTTCCAGCCGGCCCCTGTTTTTTTTTTCTTTCTTTTTTTTTCAATTTTTCTTAGGGGTAGGCCTAACATCCAGGCTGCTCGCCTCGCCTACAGAATCGTCAGCAAACTCAAACTCACGGGAGAGAGAGCCCTTGAAACGGGCTTTACAGTGGTACTAAAATTGTGAAGATCCGATATTGCCCTGGGGGTGATTTGACCCTCCTTTTTTTGTATTTGTGTCTTTTTACAGCAAAATCACGTTGATGTTTTGGGGGGCTTTCGGAGTGTCCCCACTTGCTGGTCTTTTCCGGTGTGAAGCCTGCCCGCAACGGCCGTAAAAGTCTAATTTTCGGATGAAGGGATACCTAAGGCAGAGTCAGGTAAAAAAATCATCTCTCTAGCCCTCCTAGATCGGGGCCTATTCCCAAAATCACCGCACTTTTATTTTGGGCCATTACCCCTGGTTTTTGTTTTGAATTTCTCTAAGGGGTGGGCCTAACATCCAGGCCGCTCGCCTCGCCTACAGAATCGTCAGCAACCCCAAACTCACGGGAGAGAGAGCCCTTGAAACGGGCTTTACAGTGGTATTAAAATTCTGCCGATCCGATATTGCCCTGGGGGTGATTTGACCCTCCTTATATTGTATTTGTGACTTTTTACAGCAAAATCACGTTGGTGTTTGGCGGGGCTTTCGGAGTGTCCCCGCTTGCTGGTCTTTTCCGGTGTGAAGCCTGCCCGCAACGGCCGTAAAAGTCTAATTTTCGGTTGCAGGGATACCTAAGGCAGAGTCAGGTCAAAAAATCATCCCTCTAGCCCTCCTAGATCGGGAGTTATTCCCGAATTCACCGCACTTTTATTTTGGGCCATTACCCCTGCCGGCACGACCTTGCTTTGCAGCCGGCCCCTGTTTTTTTTTCTTTTTTGTTTTTCTATTTTTCTTAGGGGTAGGCCTAGGCCTAACATCCAGGCCGCTCGCTTCGCCTACAGAATCGTCAGCGACCTCAAACTCACGGGAGAGAGAGCCCTTGAAACGGGCTTTACAGTGGTACTAAAATTGTGAAGATCCGATATTGCCCTGGGGGTGATTTGACCCTCCTTATTTTGTATTTCTGTCTTTTTACAGCAAAATCACGTTGATGTTTTGGGGGGCTTTCGGAGTGTCCCCGCTTGCTGGTCTTTTCCGGTGTGAAGCCTGCCCGCAACGGCCGTAAAAGTCTAATTTTCGGTTGCAGGGATACCTAAGGCAGAGTCAGGTCAAAAAATCATCCCTCTAGCCCTCCTAGATCGGGAGTTATTCCCGAATTCACCGCACTTTTATTTTGGGCCATTACCCCTGCCGGCACGACCTTGCTTTGCAGCCGGCCCCTGTTTTTTTTTCTTTTCTTTTTTTCTATTTTTCTTAGGGGTAGGCCTAGGCCTAACATCCAGGCCGCTCGCTTCGCCTACAGAATCGTCAGCAAACTCAAACTCACGGGAGAGAGAGCCCTTGAAACGGGCTTTACAGTGGTACTAAAATTGTGAAGATCCGATATTGCCCTGGGGGTGATTTGACCCTCCTTATTTTGTATTTCTGTCTTTTTACAGCAAAATCACGTTGATGTTTTGGGGGGCTTTCGGAGTGTCCCCGCTTGCTGGTCTTTTCCGGTGTGAAGCCTGCCCGCAACGGCCGTAAAAGTCTAATTTTCGGATGAAGGGATACCTAAGGCAGAGTCAGGTAAAAAAATCATCTCTCTAGCCCTCTTAGACCGGGACCAATTCCCAAAATCACCGCACTTTTATTTTGGTCCATTACCCCTGGTTTTTGTTTTCAATTTCTCTAAGGGGTGGGCCTAACATACAGGCCGCTCGTCTCGCCTACAGAAACGTCAGCGACCCCAAACTCACGGGAGAGAGAGCCCTTGAAACGGGCTTTACAGTGGTACTAAAATTGTGCCGATCTGATATTGCCCTGGGGGTGATTTGACCCTCCTTATTTTGTATTTGTGACTTTTTACAGCAAAATCACGTTGATGTTTTGGGGGGCTTTCGGAGTGTCCCCACTTGCTGGTCTTTTCCGGTGTGAAGCCTGCCCGCAACGGCCGTAAAAGTCTAATTTTCGGATGAAGGGATACCTAAGGCAGAGTCAGGTAAAAAAATCATCTCTCTAGCCCTCCTAGATCGGGGCCTATTCCCAAAATCACCGCACTTTTATTTTGGGCCATTACCCCTGGTTTTTGTTTTGAATTTCTCTAAGGGGTGGGCCTAACATCCAGGCCGCTCGCCTCGCCTACAGAATCGTCAGCAACCCCAAACTCACGGGAGAGAGAGCCCTTGAAACGGGCTTTACAGTGGTATTAAAATTCTGCCGATCCGATATTGCCCTGGGGGTGATTTGACCCTCCTTATATTGTATTTGTGACTTTTTACAGCAAAATCACGTTGGTGTTTGGCGGGGCTTTCGGAGTGTCCCCGCTTGCTGGTCTTTTCCGGTGTGAAGCCTGCCCGCAACGGCCGTAAAAGTCTAATTTTCGGTTGCAGGGATACCTAAGGCAGAGTCAGGTCAAAAAATCATCCCTCTAGCCCTCCTAGATCGGGAGTTATTCCCGAATTCACCGCACTTTTATTTTGGGCCATTACCCCTGCCGGCACGACCTTGCTTTGCAGCCGGCCCCTGTTTTTTTTTCTTTTTTGTTTTTCTATTTTTCTTAGGGGTAGGCCTAGGCCTAACATCCAGGCCGCTCGCTTCGCCTACAGAATCGTCAGCGACCTCAAACTCACGGGAGAGAGAGCCCTTGAAACGGGCTTTACAGTGGTACTAAAATTGTGAAGATCCGATATTGCCCTGGGGGTGATTTGACCCTCCTTATTTTGTATTTCTGTCTTTTTACAGCAAAATCACGTTGATGTTTTGGGGGGCTTTCGGAGTGTCCCCGCTTGCTGGTCTTTTCCGGTGTGAAGCCTGCCCGCAACGGCCGTAAAAGTCTAATTTTCGGTTGCAGGGATACCTAAGGCAGAGTCAGGTCAAAAAATCATCCCTCTAGCCCTCCTAGATCGGGAGTTATTCCCGAATTCACCGCACTTTTATTTTGGGCCATTACCCCTGCCGGCACGACCTTGCTTTGCAGCCGGCCCCTGTTTTTTTTTCTTTTCTTTTTTTCTATTTTTCTTAGGGGTAGGCCTAGGCCTAACATCCAGGCCGCTCGCTTCGCCTACAGAATCGTCAGCAAACTCAAACTCACGGGAGAGAGAGCCCTTGAAACGGGCTTTACAGTGGTACTAAAATTGTGAAGATCCGATATTGCCCTGGGGGTGATTTGACCCTCCTTATTTTGTATTTCTGTCTTTTTACAGCAAAATCACGTTGATGTTTTGGGGGGCTTTCGGAGTGTCCCCGCTTGCTGGTCTTTTCCGGTGTGAAGCCTGCCCGCAACGGCCGTAAAAGTCTAATTTTCGGATGAAGGGATACCTAAGGCAGAGTCAGGTAAAAAAATCATCTCTCTAGCCCTCTTAGACCGGGACCAATTCCCAAAATCACCGCACTTTTATTTTGGTCCATTACCCCTGGTTTTTGTTTTCAATTTCTCTAAGGGGTGGGCCTAACATACAGGCCGCTCGTCTCGCCTACAGAAACGTCAGCGACCCCAAACTCACGGGAGAGAGAGCCCTTGAAACGGGCTTTACAGTGGTACTAAAATTGTGCCGATCTGATATTGCCCTGGGGGTGATTTGACCCTCCTTATTTTGTATTTGTGACTTTTTACAGCAAAATCACGTTGGTGTTTGGCGGGGCTTTCGGAGTGTCCCCGCTTGCTGGTCTTTTCCGGTGTGAAGCCTGCCCGCAACGGCCGTAAAAGTCTAATTTTCGGTTGCAGGGATACCTAAGGCAGAGTCAGGTCAAAAAATCATCCCTCTAGCCCTCCTAGATCGGGAGTTATTCCCGAATTCACCGCACTTTTATTTTGGGCCATTACCCCTGGTTTTTGTTTTCAATTTCTCTAAGGGGTGGGCCTAACATCCAGGCCGCTCGTCTCGCCTACAGAATCGTCAGCGACTCCAAACTCACGGGAGAGAGAGCCCTTGAAACGGGCTTTACAGTGGTATTAAAATTAATATTGCCCTGGGGGTGATTTGACCCTCCTTATTTTGTATTTGTGACTTTTTACAGCAAAATCAAGTTGACGTTTTGAGGGGCTTTCGGAGTGTCCCCGCTTGCTGGTCTTTTCCGGTGTGAACCCTGCCCGCAACGGCCGTAAAAGTCTAATTTTCGGTTGCAGGGATACCTAAGGCAGAGTCAGGTCAAAAAATCATCCCTCTAGCCCTCCTAGATCGGGAGTTATTCCCGAATTCACCGCACTTTTATTTTGGGCCATTACCCCTGCCGGCACGTCCTTGCTTTGCAGCCGGCCCCTGTTTTTTTTTTCTTTCTTTTTTTTCTATTTTTCTTAGGGGTAGGCCTAACATCCAGGCCGCTCGCCTCGCCTACAGAATCGTCAGCACCTTCAAATTCATGGCAGTGATAGCCCTTGAGACGGGCTTTCCAGTGGTATAAAACTGGCGCAGATCCGATGATGCCTTGGGGGTGAAATGACCAACCTTATTTTGTCTTTGTCTCTTTGACAGCAAAAACGAGTTGAAGGTGTTTTGCGGGGGGTTTGTAGCGTTCCCGCTTGCTGGTCTTTTCCGGTGTGAAACCTGCCCTCATCGGCCGTGAAAGACTAATTTTCGGATGCAGGGATACCTAAGGCAGAGTCAGGTAAAAAAAATCATCTCTTTAGCCCCCCTAGAACGAGAGTTATTCCCAATCTCACCTCATTATTGTCTCTTTGACAGCAAAGACGAGTTGAAGGTGTTTTGCCGGGGGTTTGTAGCGTCCCCGCTTGCTGGTCTTTTCCGGTGTGAAACCTGCCCTCATCGGCCGCAAAAGTCTAATGTTCGGATGCAGGGTGTCTAAGGCAGAGTCAGGTTACAAATTCATCTCTCTAGCCCCCCTAGAACGGGAGTTATTCCCAATTTCACCTCAAATTTATTTTGGGCCATTACCCCGGCCGGCGAGACCTTGCTTCGCAGCCGGCCCCTGGAATTTTTCAATATCTCTTAGGGGTAGGCCTAACATCCAGGCCGCAGGCCTGCGTAGCTCCCCCCTCCTAAACAGAAATATGCAAATGAGGGTTCGTAAACTTGTCAAAAGCCTAGACACAGAAGATGTGTCACGTCTGATACCAATATGAATCTGACAAATTTTATTCTGCTCGTATGGCACTCTCTCTCGTAACAATAAACACGGGAGGATGCTCCAATCCGACTCGTAATGCTTCTTTCCACGAGTTTGTTAAACTTGTTTCAACCCTGACATAGTCTTCCTTCAAGAAGTCAATGATTTACCTACATCCTCATCTGTGTGGAACGGTGGCAACGTCAAATCAATAGTACGCCGGGCAAAACGAGGGGATCAGTCGTGGCTACTCTTGTCAAAAACAATATCTCTGTACTAAGTCATGCTGTTCTTTTTCAAAGTTACGCTCTATATACTGAAATTGAACATGATTCTAATATATATCACCTGTATAATTTACTTGTTCCACAGGGAGACGCAGAGGCAGGGAGAATGCTGGAAGCTCTAGAACAACACTGCGCACAGCATGATCGAGGTGAAATAATTATAGGAGGTGATTTTAACTGTACCCACAATCCCTCTCTTGACCGCCTTGCAATCACTCACGAAAAACGGCACAAATTAGCCTCTACCCTCTCAAATCTGGTAAACAAAAACACTCTTTGCGACATTTGGCGGGAACGCAATCCAGAACAAAGGAAATATACTTGGTTCCGCACTAACAACATAACTACTGGGACTATGTCGAAAGCGAGGCTTGATCGCATATACCTACCTTCCCATATTGCTCCCACAGTTTCCAAATGCAACATAATCCCATGCAGCCTGTCAGATCACAGTGCTGTCAGTGTTGTTTGTAAATCTAGCTCTCAGCGCCCCAAGGGAAGTGCTTTAATTGGCACTTTAACAACTCACTCCTTCGAGACGAAAATTTTAAACAAATCATTTCCCAGTTTTGGACTAAATGGCAAAACAACCTTCCCTCCTACCCTGATATTTGCACATGGTGGGACATGGGCAAAGCTCATATCAAAAACATCACCCAGACCTATGGAAAAAAATGTGCGAATGATAAACGTGCTCTGATCCAAAAACTTCAGAATGATATAGACAACCTTCAATCCTCCCCAATCTCACCCCAGATATGAAACAATTTCTTCTCAATCAGAGATGTGCACTGAACAAAATCTACAAACAGGAAGCCCAAGGAGCCCTGGTTCGTTCTCGTTTTCAATTTGAAAGCGAGGGTGACTCGTGCTCCACTTTCTTTTTCAATCTGGAAAAAACAAAATTCTTCAGCCAAAACTCACCTCGGAATGCGTTTAAACGACGGCATTGTCACAGAAGATCCAAGTGAAATACGCCAGCACGTCCATTCCTTTTATAAAGACCTCTATTCCCATGTTCCTACTTCCCCTACTGCTCAAAATTACCTTCTCAAGAACATGCCTACCCTTGATCCTGCTGATTCTGAAACCTGTGATCAACCAATTTCTATTGAAGAATTAGATCAAGCCGTCAAACAACTTAACAAAAACAAAACCCCTGGCCTTGATGGTCTTACCTGTGAATTTTACCAATGTTTCTGGCCAATCATGAAAAACGACCTTTTTAAAGTCCTGCAGAAAAGCCTTCACTCCCAATCCCTTCCTACATCCTGCAGGAGAGCTGTCATTACACTCCTGCCCAAACAAGGGGACCTTCACGAAATCTCCAACTGGAGACCAGTTTCCCTCCTGAACACCGATTACAAAATACTTGCCAAAGCTTTAGCCAACAGGCTGAAAAATGTAATCGGCGACGTCGTTCACCTCGATCAATGTTATGCAGTTCCAGAGCGTTCCATTTATGACAACATCAATGTCATAAGAGACAGCATAATGTATGCCAACCATTCCGACCTGCCTCTCGCCTTGTGCAACCTAGACCAAAAGAAGGCGTTCGATAGCATTGACCATGACTATTTATTCAAAACGATTCAAACGATGGGTTTCGGTGAACATTTTGTCTCCCTCATCCGTCTTCTATACACAGATGCTCAAAGCACAGTCAAAGTTCAATCTACGTTAACAGCCCCCCTCCCCTTTGAGAGAGGTATTCGTCAAGGATGCCCCCTCTCAGGGCTGTTATATTCCATTGCTATCGAACCCCTTCTACATACCATCAGAAGTAAATTAAATAAACATGGTCTGACACTACCAGGTTCCGATAGGGTCCTGACTGTTTCTGCATATTTCATCCAACAAAGGATTTCAAGTATTAAATGATATTTACACCATTTACAGCAGGGCGTCATCATCATGTCTTAATCTGAACAAATGTAAAGGGTTGTGGGTCGGAGCGTGGGTAGACAGACATAACAACCACTCAATTTTCTCTGGAACAGCAAAGATGTTAGATTTCTTGGAGTCCATCTTGGAAACACAGAAACATCCAGACAAAAAAACTGGAAATTGTGCAAAGAAAAACTAAATAACGCACTTTCGAGGTGGAGTGGTTTAGCAAGGACCATGTCTTTCAAAGGCAAAATTATCATAGCCAACCAGATAGCTGCATCTAAATTGCTGCATTTCCTCGCTGTTCTCCCTCTACCAGAACAAGTTTTAGACGAACTCCAGGAAACTCTCACCAATTTTGTGTGGTCTCAAAAACGCCACCTGCTCAACAGAAAAGTACTGTTCCAGTCCCCAGAGAAGGGGGGACTTGGTCTTGTCTGTCTTAAATCCCGAGTTCTCACATATAGATTTTCTTTACTTCAGCGTTTGCTATGGAAAACTAAACACCCTGCTTTTTATTTTGTTATTCACTACTGTCATATGTATCGTAATCTAGGGCACGATTTTCAGCTATTTTATACCAATCTTGAAACGAAATACCTTACCAGCCTCCCAGTTTTCCAGGCAGAAATGCTCAAAGCTTGGATCACATCAAAAGCCATCACGAGCGTACCACATGAGTCTGTTAATTATGTAGTGAACCTACCTATTAATAGTTCGTTCTTATGTTGTCATGGTAACAAAGATCTTCTCTCTGGTCGGCTCCTGTCATGTGGTGTTACACTAGTCCGACAACTACTCAGCAAGGATGGAACCTGGATCTCAGCTGACGAAATCCAAACACAGCACCGGATGGGACTGCGCCCGCTATCTTCCAGGACACTCGAAGCAGAACTGTCTCACATAAGACATACCCTGAGTGAAACCTTCCCAAAACTCTTCAACAAAAGGGGTACGACTAAAGCACCAGACCAAAGAATTGAGTTCTTTCTCCAGTCGAACCACCCAAAGCCAGATATCAAAATCAACGGCAACAGCAGCGATGCCAACTTCTCATCCAAACACATGTACACCGTCTTCAACAAAGAACTCAACACTTTACCGGACAATCCTCGAATTCCCTGGCACAGGGACACCCTTCATTCAAATGAACACTACAATACCGTGGAAAAATGTCTACAAACCACCCATTTCCAAGAAAGAGGGTGACGTACAATACCGGTTATTGCATAAGATCTTACCTTCGCAGGAAGTTCTCCACTACATCGACTGTACTCTACCAAAAACTTGCGGCTGGTGTGGACCGTCAGAAAGGGGAACCCTGCTACACCTCTTCTTCTTCCAATGCCAATCGATTCAACCAGCGCTGAACTTACTGCATCGGTGCCTCAGACAATTACTTCCTGAACTGACACTAACTTTTGAAACATACTGGTGCCTGATCCACCATAGCAGGGGCCGACAGAGAGAAAAAGTAGATCTAGCTAACTATTTAATTGTCAGTTTTAAAGCAAGCATGTATTGGTTGTATGTACACTCGAATTTTAAAGACTGTTTAGAGACCTGGAAATATCGCATTAAGAGTAAAATCTTAGTAGAACACCGCTATTACCAGCTACAGAACAATGTTCCCCTTTTCCTTAAGAAATGGGATCTATGCAACATATTCCAAATCACTGATAATGAAATTGAATGGATTCTGTAATCTTGCCGATTTTTTCTTTCTACCATGCAGTTCTTCTAATATAATTGCTTAATAATGTAGTAATTTGGATGTAATTTCATCCCCAGCTGTTCTTTGTAACAGACTTGTCTTGTAAATGTATCTCTTTTTTATATTTCTTTGTTGTTTGTAAATTTTGTATATTCTGTGTTTGAATAAAGATTTGTTTTGAAAAGTCAAAAAAAGTCAATCAATCAATCAATCAATCAATATAGAGAAAAGGATCGAAACATTCTATTGTGTATGTACATGTACATGCAGCCTACGCCTACTTTATTTAACCACTTGACCCTTCCAGCCTGCGCTACATAGTACATGTACATGTACCGAGATTGCTGGGTGCCGAGTTTGTTAGTCACAAATCGGCCGGTGCCGAGTTCTTATGGTGCTGATTGAGTGCCGAGTTTGAATCGTGCCGACTTTTAAGGGTGCCGAGTTTACGAGGTGCCGAATTGTCCTCCTTGCATACGAATTCTGAATGAGACATCCCCCGTACGCGTCCGTGTGGCCGTCGTGGCCGTCGCGGCCGTTCACTCTACTAAGCGTGTGAGCCGGATGAGTCATCACTCACGCGGTATTGTCGATCTCCCCCGAAGCTTTAGTTATTTTCCACCTGCCCCGATCAAAACAACTGATTTTATCAACCGGTCTTGAGAAGAAGATTTACGGGGCTGTTTTTTGCGGTGCTGGGTAAGTGTGTTTGCCTTATTTCAGTGTTACGTTGATTTTGCTCACTGGGAGCCACCGCCCTAAAAAAAATTATGT
Organism: Pisaster brevispinus; assembly: GCA_023634235.1. Taxonomy (NCBI): domain Eukaryota; kingdom Metazoa; phylum Echinodermata; class Asteroidea; order Forcipulatida; family Asteriidae; genus Pisaster; species Pisaster brevispinus. Next base: position 1,143,224 of record JAMKCF010000022.1, read on the forward strand.
GTGCTGCACCATACACACACAGCCTCCAGTGCACAGGGCAGGCATGCATCCACATTTGTGATGGAGTGTTACCGCCATGCCATGTTCATGCCCATTGCTCGTTTCCCCATGTACTGAATTATAATGTTTTCATTAACTTTAATACATGTAAGTGCTAATGATTTCTGCATTATATTATTACCACAAAAAATACAAAACATTGGTATGCCCACTAGGGGCACTAGGCATGCTAGGTACGTGGGTCTACTATACTAACTAGTACTTAGTACTTGGCAACGCCTGGTCAGTTGGTAGGTTGTCCTTCTGATGATGTGAGGGAACTTGAAAGGTCACAAGGGCATCAGGAGAGAAAACTTATCATTATTAGAGGGCCTACCACCAGTACTTTAGCGAAGCCAGGTAAGTCTAGAGCTGAATTTTGTTCTGCTTCCTGTTTATAATCCAACAATATTAAGCACCATGGACCATCTTATTCAAGGGGCAGATTGGTTTATTTAACAACCCCTACACGATCCCTGCCCCGGCATGTGGGGCATTTATGAGGTCATTCACTTTCAGACACAGTACTAAAGTCATGGTTTAACTCATGGTTCAACCCGATTGAGTTCAACTCTGTGTGTCTGAACGGTTCTAAAGTTAGACCGAATCGGGTTTATTCCGGAAAAGTTAGACCGTCGAGCTGGGGGGGTTTATCTTTAGACCGCTTCGGGTTTATCTTTTAACACTGTGTGGACAGAATAAAAAGACCACATCCGGTTTAACTCACAACAGCGCGCTGGTATACCGTCTGCAGGCACTCGGCAGCAGTACATCTCGGCGCGCGATTTCTGTGAATAAACCCAATGTTAGAGTAATGGGGTCGCATCTGCTTTGACCTCTTAAAACCGAAGATAAACCGTATCGGGTTTAACTCAGTGCTGTCTGAACGCAAGGGGAACAAATTTTTACGAGTTACTAGTAACTAGTTATGTGTGATAAGCATTACCCTCAATTCCCCTGACAGTGGATAGTCTTTTTTTTCCCTTTTATTTGTTGATACTTTTGTTTTAAGCTCAATTATACTGATGTAAGATTAAAAAATTAAAAATATATTTCTAGCTGAGTATTCAATTGTTACAGTTCTATCATCCCCAGTGGATTTGAGCGTAGTGCCTGCATACTCTTCTGCTAAATGAGGGGATCCTTATTCTTGTAATACTAACTCCTCAGGACGTCAAAATAGTTTGCAAAATTTCAACTCGGTCTGTCAGAGCTCTTAGGGCCATGTCGCACAAGGTAATTTACAAGCAACCAATTCCAGGCGATCTCCAAGAAGAAAAAACATTTTCGCTTACTGTCTTGTGGACTTTAAAATAGTATTAGAAAAATATCTGCTGTACTACCGAAGTGTTCCTTTTATTACATGCAGTGCAGTTGGTTGCCTCCACGTTGCCTGTAAAAATTGCCTCATGTGACAACGCCTTCAGGTCAAGAAATGTGCCCAAGCGTTACAATTATCACAGCTATATTGTACTGATATGAACCAAACAGCTTCTTAAGTCATGGATCCATAAAGTCAGATATATCTATCTGAAGTGAAGGTTTCTTTTCAAAATTGTAGTCGTGTTAGACTTGAGTTAAACCCTTGCTCAGTAGGCGACGCGTGCGCGCAGTCAGACATGCAGCATTATATATCATGCAATTTGACTCCCAAAGTGGCAGACCATTTGCAGCCAGTCACTGATTGTGACATCAGTACGAAAAGGTTGAATGTAAATGAACATGTCAAAATTTACAATCATAGAGAAAGGACCATGTACACACGTCCGTAATAAAGTGTGTTAAAATGTGCTTGACAACCTCTGAGTTGCCTCTTTGAATTCTTACAAATTACAAGACCATCTTTCCATGACAGAACTTGTTTGTGGTAAATTTGTAACAAATATACCGTATACAAAGTTTGTTTAAAATGTGCTTAACAAACTTACATGCAAGTACCAGTACAGTACAGGATGTGCACTGCACTGGTACTTGCACTGTATGCAAGTACCAGTACAGTGCACATCCTGTACGCTGCACATAAACACGTGCAGGATAGTGCACATGCTTCTCTTATTGTACATGTAAACAGACGAATATACATGTAATCTTCCATTCTAGTGTACACTAATGCACTTGGTTCAATAACCTGACAACTTTACATCTTTGAGAAAATGATGACAAAGATAAATAAATGCCAAGTTGATAGGTTGAGTAAACCTGAATAAACTCATACACATGTAGTACACTTCAACAGGAGAGCATCATTTACATGGAACAGGGTTGTCCCTATGCACAAGCTACACACATGTGTACATGTTGCGCCTCCGGTAAATACACCTAAATTGATGGCTGATATGCGCAAGGTGCGGACGATACGCACAAAATATATACATGTATGTTTTTCACTTCAAATCAAATTCATGAAAATTATAAAGATATAAACCATTCAGAATGCCCCCGATTGCACAGCAGGGATTTTAAAACCAGGTTAAACACCAAGTAAAAAGCATTCCGAGAATCTTGTTTCAATGCAGCATGCTAAAGTCAAACTTCCAAAATTTGGGTCCAGAATGCCCCACACTTTTGAAAAAATCCTGGGGAGCACCCTCTAAGATGTTCAAAACTTGTTGTTTTGTAATTAATGGGAGGGTGTACCTTGAAATTACTCAAAAAATGTTATGGCCGAAAAAACTTACTTTCTAAGGAGCTCTGCAGCTCTGTTGATTCTGTACCTGTTTAGAAACAGTTCCCTTCTAAGGAATGTAGTTTTAGAGAAAGGGATTTAAAAACATTTCAATCTGAAAAACGTTTCTACATGAAACGTTTCTTAATCTTAGATTGTGTATATTCCATTTACGGAATATTCTTCGTGTGTGGACATACATGTAATCGCTCCAGATATTCAGCTATATCTCAAAAATAAATGCTACCACCTTTTGAAATGAATTTGTGACACTTGTGTCAAGGTGTTTTCTCCTTGGTAAAGGGCACCTCTGTGACGAAATTGTAAGTTTCTATAAGAATATTCAAGGGGCACCAAGGCAGTTTTCTCTGTTGCCTTCGTGAGGTATCGGGCGGGACAGTGCACGTGCTTGTTCCCCAAAACTATGTCATCCAATTATGTTCGTTACAGTGGTTTTTGGAAAAAATTAACACTCTCCCAGTTTTAAAACATACATGTACATGTACATGTACCGTCCACCCCAACCTGTGACAATTTCATCGTGGGGCTCCAAATTTGTTACTTTACATTTAATGAAAATTATTTACGTTTTTGTCAGGATTTTGAGCATGTTCAAAATGTGCTTGAAGAGCTTCTTTTTTTTAATGTTTATTGCAGCTATCAAAATAATCCATTCGGTGATTTTGGGTGTCTACAGATGCTATTTTTAGACTATTTGTTCAGACGGAAATATTTCTCTGGATTGTGGCTGTATAGACTGTGCAAGTCTTTTGGTGATCGAACGTTGTGACCCTGTAAATCTACGCGAGACTTGCACAGTCTATTGGTATTAACGTCATTAAGCTTTTAGATCAAAACTGCACTAATGATTACAAAAACATTGATTTCAATAAATACTTGTTTTGTTTTTTTGTAGCAAACATACCTTGTGTTGTGTACAAGGTACCAGTTTGTGACTGAGTGGAAGTTGTTTCACAACAAGTGGTAATAATATGGGTGTTTCCCCAAACCTGCACCATGTTGCAGCTAACCATATGGGGGATGCCCTATCAATGCTGTAATTGTGTATGCCTTGGTCAAGGACATTATGTAGATGTACATTGTACTGTTGGAATGCATCCGGGTAGCTGTATTCATAACAGTGTTATTAACAGTAACACACATAATGCACATTGGACGTGACATGTATTATAGTGCATGTACCATCATACTTACTGTACAGGCATGAAAGGTGAATGGTGACTGCCGCCTACGAGTATATTCGTAGTAACAGGTGTAACGGATTCTGCCACTACAAGTATACTCGTAGAGAATTAGTAAGGTTTTTGTATTGTTAATTGAATACACTGGCATCACTGAGAACGCAACAAATACGCTTCTAGGAGTGGTGAGGACATACATCCTTAGAATTTGTATGTTCAAATTATTTTTTGTTAGTGTTTTTGCTGTTGGCATGCGCACCACACTTGGCAAATGGGAACGCCCTACGAATCTATGACCGGCAGTCAACATGTTAATGAGCTGGGCCCAATTTCATAAAGCTGTTAAGCAGAAAATTCTGCTTGGCAAATTTCTTTACTTTAAACCTTGTGTCGGACTGGAAGCATGTGTAATTTTTAGGAATGTCATATACAGGAAATTAACGTGCAAGGGTAAGAATATTTTTAACATTCATTCCGACCCTAAGTTTTCGAGCAAAAAAATTTTTTAACAAAATAAAATGTGTTTATGTCCCTACCTACCCTAATTTTTTGGTCAGTGTAATAGGAAACACATATATTATTTTGTTTGGCCTTAGTAAGAAATGAGCGGGGTACCAGTGGCAACAATGTAAACTTTATGGAATGTTGGCTGGTAACCTGTTTTTGCTAAGCAATATTTTTCTGTGCTTATGTAGCAAGTTGTTGTGCTTACAGGCTTTATGAAATTGGGCCCTGTGCCTAGCGGCTGCCTCCCTTTTAAATTTTGTTCTTGGCATCACTACATGTACTTCTACATTAATGAAGTGGCCTAGACTTGACCCAAGATAGATTTTCATCCTTATAAAGCTGTATCTGAATTAGTGGCTACGGCTACAACTATGGCTGTTACCAAGGGTGTTGCTGAGGACATCCTATACTTCAACACACGATGGCGTGGAAAACCAGCCGTAGCCGTATCCGCCAATTCGGCACGTCCTTTGGCTACAATAATTTTATCTGTGACACACTGTGATTATAAAGTTTTAGTAACGCCAGACCTGGAATGTCTGGGATACTTCACTATGTAGAAGTAGTAAGTAGCTAATGTGTCCCTCTGAAATGAAGCATACATCATGAAGCAGGTAGATGCCCACCTGCACGCGCTACCTAATAGAATGTCTGGCTAGATAGTCTTGTCAAAGCTGCCCAGCGACCAGCAAAAAATTTAAGGTGCTCCAAAGTTGTTCGAGTTGTAATAAGCTGTCCGTCGCAGACCAGTCTAAAAAAAAATTGGCGGATACATATACACCCGTATCCATTGTGAAGTGGTTAAACTCTGCAGATTCTACCGTCAAGCAAACTCTGGTTTTGCATACATGTACATTGATAGCTTTAAAATAGTACAAGTTAGAACAGCGCAATTGGACCGTGTGGTATGGTATAATATCACACTGTTGTTGCCATGGAACGACCAATCAGAATCGAGGAGTCAAGTTTTCTTGAAGATATATTCATCACCTGTATACAGTATAAAGGTGATAAATATATCTTCAAGAAAACGTGTAGTACTATTATTATTACTACATGTACATGTAATATCATTGCTTTTGAGGATCCATTGGTTTCATCAACAGAAACATAAACACGTACATGTAATGATATTTTTAAAATATTATTATTAATTTATTTAATCATAATAATAACGATAAAATTGGGAGGTGAAAGTGAAAGTACTCCCTGTGGTTGTTGGAGCACTTGGTACAATTCTGTAAGCACTCGGGGAAACATTTACATGTAGATGAAATAGGCACAAACGTGAGGGTAGATCTGCTAAAGAAGGTGGCGCTTTTTGGAACAGCGAGGATCCTGCGAAAGACCCTCAAGATCTAAGGCTTCGGAACATAGCCCGACTCAATGAGTTGGGCTACGGAACGTAGCTCGACTCGATGAGTTACCGGCACTAAGGAAAATGTGATCTTTCTTTGCATGCTGTGATGATGAAATAGTAATCTTAATATTTTGCATACACTCTTCATCCTCGATTAATTGGTGTTCTTTTGATATTGCAGGTCCTTCCTGGGTTCCAGCATCAAGATGGCAGGTAAGGGTTTGACACTTTGTGTACTCAAATTATGGACCTTTATCATGCTGCCACCATCTTGGTCATGTTCCTTTTATCCCGTAACAGCAATGAAGGCTTGTATTCATTGCACTTAAAAAGGAACCAGACTATTTTTATTTTTTTTCCAACCTCGGTTTGGTTACATTGGTTCAGAAAATCAAGATGGCCACACCTTGATAAAGGTCTTTCTCATCCAACAGTTAGCTCAATGAAAAAAAAGCCACTGGTGTATAGATACAGTAGTTCTTAGTAGACACCATCTTTACTGGCAAAAATTGCATTTTGGCTTGCAGGCGCGTCAAGCACTCAAATTATTAACGCAGCCGCATTGTTCACTAACCAATCGTGTAAAGAGGTTGTGAAATGTGCACGTACTGCACCTCATTCTGTAGAGTAATGGGGGAGTCTGTAGAGTAATGAAGACGATCCAGCCAAAAAAGAAAGCTCCCACATTGACCTACTTCCATAAAAGATCAACTTTAATTGGAAATAATTCACAAAAGAAGGCTGTCCACTTTGAATCCACATAATTACAAAACAATTTCACTGAGTATGCACTCAATGTTTTGACCTCTTTTCAACAGTGTATGTAGAACGACATGTTCATAAACCATGTTTTACATAACGTACATTTTAGTACATGGGCTAATGTACTATATGTAATCTACTTCTGGTTTCACTTTAGCTGTTTTTTAATATATGTACATGTACATAAGCCGCTTCATGGATTAACAATGGAGCTATAAAAACATAGCTCCATGATATCAAAATCTTGAATCTCTCAGGAAGCAATTGAATGGAAAAAGTATGAGCTCAGTGCCGCCAGCAGCAGAGGCTAAGTGCAGTATCCTATACATGTACATGTAGACCTTTCTGTTACAGCATCACAGCCCAGAGATTTTGCCATCCAAGGCTGGAAAACTATGGAAAGCCATAAAAGCAAAACAAAACAAATATCCACAGTTTGTAACAATATTACACATACTGTACATTCGAAAATAGTGTTGAATTTGTTGGAAACAAAGCAACCAATCATGGGAGGTATTTTATTTAATTGAACGTTTGCAGAAAATGTTGGAATTTTGGTCAGAACATCTGTTCTCAATATTGAATGTTTCGCTAACATTCAGCCGTCTATTCCAACCAGCACAGTTTGTTTATCAACAATGGAAAGGTCTATTCAACTGCATCTGAGAGATTCAAGATGGCGGTATCCATGAAATGGCTAATTGTACATTGTACCTACATGTACAATGTACACCTACAGATGTATGCACTGTATTTGAATATTATGCAAAGTTGATACGTACAATGGGATGTACAATGTAATGTACTGCTAGATTTCCACAAAAAGCATACATTTTTTCAATAAGTAGTGTCAGATTTCTTTATGTGTATATTTTGGGCAGGAAATGCAACCAATTATTTGAACTGTAATGTTGATTTGTAGGCAAAATTATCAAGAAAGATACAATAAAAGTCACCTGTGAAAGTCTGAGTAGAGTACAGCGCCTACATGTACTTGTTGAGAAAACAGCAACAAAAAATCACTGTATTTTCCTAAAGAGCATTGAATCCATCCACGTTTTAGCGAGGTGACAGCGAGTACCAACTGCATCTCTGGCTTTATTGAGGGCAGCATTCAAACAGACACCATGAAAATGTCACATAAACGCCTGCTGGCAGTCTTTAGAGATTCAACTTTGTTTAAGATACTTTTAATCAACGGAGACATTTCAGATGAAATAATTTTGCATGATGCTTACATGTACATTTACTACCATTACCATTTTTTCAACAAGTTGGCATTCAGATAAAAATTACACAATTTCTTTTTGGGGTCATTACCCAAGTTTTCTACTTTAATTTTCAAAACATTACAGACTGCCATTTAAAGAGATGAAATTTATCTTCATTCAATAGTGGGAATCAGACTCAGATTTTCTCAAATCCAGTAACATATTGTACAACACACACATGGCACATTTGGATTTAACAAGATTGTTTTGGGTTTTTTTCATTGCCTTAACTAATTATCTGTTTAGTGTATAATCAAAACATGTAACTTCCTTGTCTGATAAAATTAATGTTAATGTATGTTTGTATGTAGGTGACGACTTGTTTATTTGTGTGTGTTATGTTGATGTTGTTTTTTAAGATTTCATGGGTTTGGGGTTTTGTTTTGTTGTTGTTCGGGAGATGGGGTCATGGGGTTTTAAATTCTTTTATGTAAGTTTCCAAAAAGATTTGCTATCAGTTAACGAAGTTATATACTATAATGTAATACATGTATTATTAGTAAACACACAAGTGTGAGTGGAATACAGAAAAAACTAAAGCACTTCTGCATCCCATTATGGATATGGAATGCAGACTGCTATATTTGGGTCGCAAAAGTGCTTTCATCCCGTGTTCTACGAGTGCGCGTGTGAATGTATCTTCGAGCAAACTTGACGGGTAGCTTATAAAAGCGCAATGTATACGAAGTTGAACAGCGCGTTGGAACAGGATTTGATATGGGCTATGCTACAGTATACAGGCTAACATCACATGCACTTTTATTGCTATGGATCGAACAATTAGAATAGAGGATTCAAGTTTGCTTTAAGAGACAAAAAATGTTAAACCATCTATTATAAAGTATCTACATGTAGTGCTATCTTTGGCTGAGAGTCACATTTCTAATCAATGTTGTTTTCTTGTTTTGTTTTTTAATTCAGACAGAAGAATGAGAGGTAACCGAGGCTTAAAGTTAACACCAATTAAAGTAGACATAACACAGACAGATCACTCAGAGTAAGTAACATCGCAATAGTGTACTGGTTTTACCTTTTCACTGATATATGTACAGTATGTTAAAAGCATGTGATTTCCCAGTCCTACGGAACAAAAACCACAGGTATATTACTCCGATGGGATACGAACCCACGACCCAATTTAGGCTTTTGTTATGTCTGAAAAATAAGACAAGTGAAAAAGTAGACTCTTACTTTCTTCAGATTAATCAGGAAATTGCAGTCTTTGATCTACTTCTGAAGTGCTGAGCATACTGTTCCCAGAAGCTCCTTAAAAACTGTCATTCCGGGAGTTAACCAAAGGCTGAAATACCATCATTTCAACATTCCTCCTTTAATTTGGATCCTACATGTATTTACAGACCAGTTTTTTTGAGCAATGACTCTTGCCCTGAAGGTGTAACTCCTAAAGTGGGATTTGTCCCTCCTCTTTTTGACAATCAACAGACCGCCGGGGAACCTTGACAACAAAGCTACGCTCAGTATCAGCGGGAAGGGGGAGGTTGATGTATCAGCAGATGACCTGGTGGAACAGATCAAGCTGGGCGAGGGGGCATATGGGGTCGTCCACAAGGTCATGCACTCCCCAAGTGGCACTTTGATGGCAGTCAAGGTAACCAAGACCAACTCATCTATAGACCTTTCCGGCATGGCCGGGGAAGTGTTAGCAAAACATTCAATATGTTAACAAATGTTGTGACCAAGTTCAACATTTTCTGCAAATTTTCAAATACATCCTAATATTGGTTGCTTTGTATCCAGCAAATAAAACACAAAATTTTGAATATTTGTGCATCTTTGTTACAAAGTGTGGCTTTCAATTTTTGCTTTGTTACAAAGTGTGGCTTTCAGTTTTTGCTTTGCATTTATGGCTTCCCATAGTTTCCAACCTTGGTTGGACAAATGATTTGCTGTGACTTTACAACAGTAAGGTCTTAGTATTAATCTTTGTAGTGTCCCATGCACCAGACTATGTATTAGTGAGGGCCGATTGTAACGTACTGGTATTGGTTATAACCATTGATCCCTATTATATTGACCGGATAGGACACGTCGAGCGTGTTTGTACACGTTCGAGGATCAACGGCGCGGCACGCAGTGTACTCGCTCAAGAGGGTTTACAAGTGAGGACACGCATGCGCAAGGGACTTGTTTGCTGCGCTGCTGGCGCTAAGATGTGGGTGGTGCTGTCGATAGAATTTACGCAGCGAAATCTGTAAGATAGTAAGACCCTAAGTTGGGTATTACTATCCCCCGTCTATTAATATTATTATTATAAAATTAATATTACTTTTTTAAAAAGTAGTTTCATGAGGAGGCTTGAGAAAAAACTACTGTCAGTGTTATGGATGCATTTAAGCACATAATTAGCAATGCTCATTATTCTTTGCAGACTATAAGCACTTACCTGCGCAACACTTCACCATTGTTGTGGGTTTTTTTTTAAATGGGGTGTACATGTGTGTATGACACTAATAACAATAATTTAAAATTTGAATTCCTCAACTGTTTTGTACAAGTGCCTCAAGGGATAAACAATGTTTGCACATTAGAGCGCAAGCAAGAGTTTTGTTTACTGTCTTATGTACATGTACACAGTTTAGGTGAACTGCAATTTTTGTTGACGGGATAATGAATGTACGTGGAACGTCATGGCCGCCGAGCGGTCCAGTGCACCATTTTCAAGTTCTGTCATGCACAGTGTGTGGGTCCGAATCCCAACCTGGCTGAGTCATGATGCTTGTGTCCTTACAATACTTTAACCATAATTGTTTCCTCCTTCGGATGGGATGTAATGCCATAGACCTCATGCACTAGGATACTAGGTACCACACGTAAAAGAACGCAGAACACAATCTTGGGAGAAATGTTTCCTAAATGTTCCCTCAGGCTTCGGAGTTACAGTAGGGTCATACTTTGGTAATGACCCGAGAAAAAATATGTCAATTCTATCCAAAAACCTTCTTGCTATAATGATGGAAATGGTAGTACAGCAACCCTCCCTTCTTCCGGAAGGCTTCATAAATTGGCAAGACCTTTCACTGAACCTGAAATATTTGACACATGACCGGAATGGATTTGATTATTCCCGTTTGAAATTTGTCACATTCTTATAATTTTGGAGGAGGAAGTTCATAAGAGTCTTTAACATGTGCACACATAATCGACCCATGGATGTTTGGTACATCAACCCCCTACCCCCAAGTTACAGTGATGACATTGCTGGAATTCCGTAGTGGGTTTTAAAGAAATTGTGCAGGATTGATGATGATGGTGAACAAAAATTTGTTTCAATCTCATGTCACTGGCATGCTGTGGCCGAGTGGTCAAGTTCACCTGACGCAAGCTCTGGTGTTTCTGACAAGCAGAGTGTGGGTTCGAGTCCCGGTCATGGCACTTTGTCCTGAAGCAAGACAGTTATGTAACCATCATTGCTTCATCCTTCGGATGGGAGTGTTGGTCCTGTTTGTTGTGGTATGCACGTTAAAGAACCCAGTTCACTTATCGTTAAGAGCAGGGGTTCACTCTGGTGTTTTCTGGTATGCAAGTTGTGCCACGGCACCATGTAAACCGTTTTGGTGCTACATGTAAATAAATGGATCTCATATTTCAAACATAGCTCTGCATACTTTACAGAAAAAAATACTGAGAGCTTGAGACACCCTTGGATACGTTAAAGCGCTATATGAGAACCACAAAGTATTAATATTATTATTATTTTATTAATTTGGGTTTGAACAAAGTAAAATTGACTGGAGCGGGACTTGAACCAACGACCTCCGGCTTAACGTACCGGCGCTCTACCAACTGAGCTATCCAGCCCTATGTTGGCGGAGGGCTGGATAGCTCAGTTGGTAGAGCGCCGGTACGTTAATCCGGAGGTCGTTGGTTCAAGTCCCGCTCTAGTCAATTTTTCTTTGTTCAAACCCAAATTAATTTTTTTTTAAACTACCCAGTTAGTTTCCCTTGTGGTTTATTACTTGATATTATTATTATTATTACTGCAATCATTCTAGAAATGTTGTCAATGTTGAGAAAATAACAATGAAAGACCCCAAAAGTCAAAGATGCTTAACTCGAGACTATGCTTGATTTAGGAAGTTTGGCCTAAACATGCCGATTCAAAACTTGAGTTTCTTGGAATGTTTTCTATTTGGTGTTAAGCTTTGTTTCTAAAAACTGTACTACGCATTCTGGGACATTATAATTACTTAATGGCTTTATCTTCATTAACTTTTGTGAAGTTGATCTGAAGCAAAATTTGTTGTTAAAATATATAGATGGTGGGTTTTTTTGTGCCACAGTTTGTGCGTATAGGCCCGCAATTTGTTCGTACATATGTACATGTTTAGGCCCGCAGTTTGTGCGTATTGGCCCTCAATTTGTGTGTATCAGCCGATACCCTAGCTTGTGTGTGGGGAGAATCGTGTAATCCCTAACATATAAACAATTATTTCTTTTATTGTTTCCACTAAAGCGGAACTACCGAGGTGTGGGTTCATTGAAAAGCAGAGGACCAGAATACATTTACTCATTCCAAACAGTGATGCACTTTTCCTTTAAACATTTTTTAGAGACATTCAACTCGGTAACATACCAATCTCATCGCCTGCAGTTATTATTAATATACAAAAATGGCACATGAGTTGGAATGGGAGTTGTCTCGGTTGGACATTTATACGTTTTGACAGTTGAGGTCAAAATAAATTTACTGTTTGAATGGGATTATTTAACAAGGAATAGAAGTGGAAATGAGAGTGATGTGTTTTTTTTAAGTAAACCTCATTGTGTTATCTCATGATGTGATATTTTGGAAGATCCCAATTTAAATCATGACAAATTTGTTGCTCGTTTTTTGACTGCCGTCCCCCCCGAACAAAGATGTTGACAAAATAGAGAGACTGCAAACATTAGGGCTAGATGGTGCCGGCACATTAATTTGGAGGTCACAGGTTCGAATCCTGTACTTGCCAGTTTTTTCTTTGTGACACCATGGAGATTTGTTTTTTTTGTGGTTTTTCTCTCTCTCTCTCATTTTGATTCTGGTCTAAACAAATATTCAGGGCTCGATTTTCACAAGGCTCCAGGGATCCATCTTAAGATGAGTTGTCAATATCACCATTGTGATTTTTTATTGTGACCTCACACCTTGCGAAATCAAGCCCTGTTCCAGTAAACATTTTAAGCTACAAGCCGTCCCCAAATTTGAGCCCTGACAGTGTTTGTTTGTAAAATTCATCTTCTTTAAAGCTAAGCTTGACAGAGTCGACAGCTATGTCACTGTGGCACAACCGAGCTCGCAACGAAGCTCAAACACATGTTTCTGGTTGGGTTGCCACAAATGCCCACACCTCTAGGGCCCAATTTCATAGCGCTGCTTAACGGTAAGCAAATTTTCGTGCTAACTATAGCAGAAAAATTTGCTTAAACATAAGCGTATTTCATAGGTGAGCAAGAAAATTAGGCAGCAATCTTGCACGTTCACCATGGATTTGCATTGTTACTTCATTCATTTTCATACAGTAAGCATGGGAAGGTTAGCATGCCTTTTCGTGTGCTTACGGTTAGCAGCGCAATGAAATGGAAATCGCACAGTAAGCATAAAATCAGCCGTTAAGCAGCTCTATGAAATTGGGCCCTGGTTTTTCAGTTCTGCTTGATTTGAAAACTGTCATCACTGGTCACCCTGAAAGATGGTCCGCTAGCCGAACATGCCAAATGCTAGCTTAAAACACCTGAGGACCAGTCAAAATTCTCTCAAAGTGGTCCGGCTAGATACATGTAGTTCAGTGTTGAAAAGCATCCCTATTTAGCATAAAGTGCAAAAGCTGACAGACTAGGTAAAAGACAAGCTAACTGATCCTGCTGGCCAGTCACTGAAAAAGTGAAAGGCAAACCCTGGTTATGTGTAAAATTTGAGTAAGATACCATACACTGTCCGTCTCCTCAATGATCAGCCCAGACGTTTATAAATTTCTGCTGAGATATTGTTAAATTGATCTAATTTATATTCAGCATAGTTTTGGTTTGTGTGTAATTATTTTATGTATGGCATGTATGAAAGGAAATTTTCTACCATGGGTAGGACCAATAAACAGAATTGAATTTAACTTAATTGACACGGTAAGATTACCACTATTGGGGATTTTGAACTTAAACCATATAACTTGGCACTTCCTTGTCTCTCCAGAAAATACGAGCTCAGGTCAACAAACTTGAAGACAAGCGCATCCTAATGGACATGGATGTAGCTATGAGAAGCTCTGACTGTCAGTGGACAGTAGAATTCTACGGAGCCTTATTCCAAGAGGTGAGGGGGTTATTTCTAAGGTAGTTGAAGGGTAGAAAGAGGAAGGGGGCTTTGGTAAGAAGGAAGAGGGCCATCAGTTGTTATAATAATAATAATAATAGTAATAATAGTAGTAATAAACATCTTAGATAGCTTCAAATTTGTCAAATTGATGCTGAAGGCACTATACAATAGTAAAAATAAAAAAACACCGCGAACTAAAGATCTTTCAAACCCATTAAAAAAGCACAAATTACTTTTTTAGTGGGGTTGAAAGATTTTATAATAGCAATACAAGAAAAATAACATTATATTTAAACTAAAGTTAATGATAAATAAATAATTTTGTTTACTTTTTTTAGAAGCTAATAACATCGTGCCTGGAACTTCATCTTGGAGAGGGCAAGGCCATTTCATTTTGCAAAGTGCACTTCCATTGGAAAATCTTCCAAGTCGATTCAAATTTTTTTTAAAGGGGCACCAAGGCCAAGTCTAGGGCAATGGGGGCCTCCATGGCCTCCGTTAATTCCAGGCCTGGTAACAGTACCATCATCCCTCTCCATGAGGGGTTCCTGCATACTGACTAGTCTTGTTACAAATTGGCCTTTTTACCCTTCAAGAAAGGCTCTGCTAGGATCAAATTTTAAGGCCATTAACCATTTTATGCAAATGTACAACACCTTCAATCTTTCCATTAAACTTGGTTTATCCTCTCAGAGATCTTATTTCCGGAGCTGCACTCCTCAAATTTCAACATATCCATTACAAAATCTGTGCTGGTTGATACAATTTGTACATAACACAGTCTACATGTCTGGCCGTGTTTAGAGGTATTATACTGGATTGGTAGAGCTGACAAAACAGTCGCAGACGGTGTTCATGTTTTGTGTGAGCAACCATGGAAAAATAGGCCTGTTGCATTTTTTTTGCTTAGGTGTTTAGATCAGTTTTCTCGCATATGAGTTTATTTCAGTGGGAAGTATTTCACAGAAGAAAAAAAATGGTTCTACCTGTAGTATGAATTTCATAGTCAATAAGCTTTAAGACTAATAAACAATGATGTTTTTTATCCTTTTGTTATCTTTACAAATCCTGTATAATACCTTTTATCACACTAAGTCTATTATACATAACTGGGGGGTGGTCGTTACATTTTCTTTAGAAGTGAACACAAACTTCCACAGTAATTTGACCTCCTTTTTGGCTAATCCCATTCAGGGCGATGTGTTGATCTGCATGGAGGTTATGGACACGTGTCTGGAGAAGTTTTACAAGGAAGTGAAAGTCAGAAATACCTTCATCCCTGAAAATATCGTCAGCAGAATAGCATTCTCGGTGAGTCAGAAAAAAAAACTTCTTTATTATTCTCTTTGATTTGTTGAACAATAATAGTTTTAAAAAAAATTTTAAACCCTTCTTCATAATTTAGTTAAGCATGTCATGGCGAAGTGGCTATTAGCTCATTGGAAAAATGCACTATGGTTTGTTCATGTTGTTGAACAGTTTTGTAAAAGCATATCATGGCATGGTGTCCAAGCTCGCTGGACTCACGTCTGAAGAATATGTCTCCTTGAGCAAGGAATCGTTAGAACTGCGTGCATCAGCTAAAAATAAATGGGTAGTCTCAAGAGTAGAGATTGTTGTTATGATCAGTTAGCCACATGTGAGACAGTTGGTTGCTGGGGCTGCATATTCCTGAGGAGCTGAGACTGTTTGAGAAATGCCTTTGTGCTTAATGAACAAAGATAATAGCAATGTGAGGAGCTTTGATAATGGGTTTACAAGCTCCTGTTAATCTGCCGATTGTTGTGATCAATTGGCCGCATGTGAAACATTTGGCTGCTGGGGCTGCTTACTCCTAAGGAGCTGAGAACATTTTAGGAAAGCCCTTGTGCCTGATGAACAAAAATAGTGACAATTTAATGTACTTGGATAATGAATTTAGATGTTTAAAAAATGTCTAATAACCCGCAATATTTAATTGTGAACGAAACAACATGGATCTCACATGGATAAAACAAAGGCTGAGTTTTTTAGGAAGAAAATGCCTACTTTGATATTGTTTACATAGGAGCGTACTATTTTCAAAACGATGTGAAATAAATTGTTTTTAAGTCAACAATTTTGATGAGTTTTCTTACCTCATACTTGCTTAACAAAAAACACAGTTTAGTCACTTTTTTTGTTCTAATAAATACATTTTGTTAAACATGGTCTTCTGTGAATGAAACAGTTTCTATTTAAAGTGGTTGGTCTTTACCCATTTCCTGCTGTGCCATTTTCTTCATCATAAAATTGTTTTGTTTTTTTCCATTTATACATTCTGATGTGAACAATACATGTTTTTCTAGGAATGAAATAGTTTTTGGTGCAAAGTGGTCGGTCTTTTTCATTTCCTCATTTTTCTTTCATCAAAACAAAATTTGTATTTTCTTTATTATAACTAGTAAATACTTTTCATGGGAACAGGTTGTGTCAAACAAGCTCTTCTGTGAAAGAAACCGTTTGTATTTCGGTCTTCTCCCATTTTCTGCTGTGCCGAGTTCGGTTGGCAACAACAACCTGGGATGGGCCAACCGAACAGTCAAGGCCACCGGGTTCATAAACAAGTATGTCACCGAGTCGATCTTGCTTTGTCATGCCTGTTGTTTCAGTTGCGCTGGCAAAAAAACCAGTTCACCAAAGAGTCATACAAACATCTGGCCGGCATTCCCTGAAATTCTACCCTGGATGTTGCTTCAAACCAGGGGGGCGTAGACAGCGGTGTGAATGCATTACTCATTGAAAAGGAAATTGATTTATTATCATTGTGTAAAAAGCCGCATTTCCCAAGGGCAGTCCTCAACGCGTTTTTGCTGGAAGTGACTTATCAGCAGAGCACCCTGCCCTCCCATCCCCCTTTGTTTTTTTCTGTTTTGATGCAAGCCAGTTTTGTTATTTCTGCATTTCCTGTTAGAAAACAGTTAGAGAGGAAATTGTCGCACTGTGGTCTAGTCACCAAAACCAGGACTGTAACTGGCTTGATAAATTGTTTCCAATAGAAATGTGTTGGGTTTTTTCTCCCGGGATCTGCTTGTTTATGTTTATTTATCACTTCCCAGTTGTGTAGCTACAGCAACGGCCATATACAAATACTCATTACATTTCATCACAGCTTTGGTACAGTGGTGTTGCAGACTTCTTTATAACAAGTGGGGGGAAAAGGAAGTGCCGGTTTAATTTTATTTTTTTTTTTTTAAGGTATTATTATTCTGTGAAAATTTTAAAAGTCTAAAAAATTAAATGATGAACTGTTTTTAGTCCTATTTATTCTATTTAGTAACAGTACCAATTGTTCCCAGAAACATTTTATGAAATACTGAAAAGTTCTAGGAAACTTTTCATAAAAATTGTGTTCGTAGTACTCCTTATCCTTAGCAGCGGGTACTGCAATGATTGAATAGATGTTAATATTTGCATCGGGGATAAAGAATTATATTAGGTTTTTCCCTTACACCGATGTGTATTAAGCACTGTATACTCAGTGCTCTCCCGAGCTCTGTGAAAAAAAAATCCATAGGCAATCACTTGGTTGGGATTTGAACCCACAACCTTTGCATCGCTAGAGCAGATGTCTTATCACTAGACCACCGAGCTAGCCCGATGATTGTAGAAAAACAAAATGGTCCCACTCTATTGTCATGGGCTCTTGCTATTTTGTTCTTGTAGGGAAAAGCTTGCCCGGTCAGTTTTTTTTCCTTTATCAATTAATCAACCTGTCAAAACTTTTAAAGCACCTAGGCCTTAATCAAAGGTTTGCTCAAAGACACTGAGGCAAAGAAGGTATACATAAGTCATTGATGGTTCATCCTGAAACAAGTGGCTTTCAGAAGGGTCCTAAAATATGCTGAAAGATGTTGTTGTGTCCCTGATGTGATTTGGAAGTTTATACCAGAGTTTGGGTCCATAAACTGAGGAGGAGGGGGGTGGGGGCTTGTTTATGAACGGCCTTGAACATGAGAATGATGACCTTGAAGTGGATTCTTTGTTGAGTTGGGAACCAGTGTAGTTGGATGAGTTCCCGGGGGTGTTAGAGTCAAAGTTGCGATTGTTTGTGATTTATAGTCGACAGTCGAGCAGCAGTTTGCAGAACATTTATTGTAGAGCTCTTTAGAGTGAAAGGCACCTCAATGAGGGAAACTTGAGACTGGAACATTTCAGTGGGCACCGGAGGCAATGACCAGGGGGGGGGGCAAAGAGGCAATTACCATTGCCTCCATGATGTGCCAGGCCAGTTCTTGGCCTTCTTCAAGATGCAGCATACTAGGTAGAAGTCCACCATACACCGGCTTGGTCACTTGTGCAGTGACTACATTTCTGCGGTTGTTGGTTTTGTACATTAAGCAATGACTCACTTGTGATGATGAAAGCAGCCTGAAGCTAGGATGCCCTGTGTAACAGTATCGGTGTGCATTAAAACATTTTTTTTTAAATTAAAAGGTATGGGCACATTAATCCAACACAAAATAAGGGCGTAACTGAGCACTAGAGAATACCCACTGCAGTCATTCTTCTTTCTTTCTTTTTTTCCTTCTTTTTTTGAACAGTAGGTGTTTGCTGCTGTGTTTCTGGCATGCTCACTAATCCCAAACGAGGTGCTATGAAATGGTTCTCATACTTCAAAACCTAGCCAACCTGTCCTAAAAACATATCTCTCTCATCCACTGCGTTTATGCTTCACCAGGTCCTGCATCATAGCCAACCAGATCCAATAAAGTAAACCCAATGGGGGTGTCATGGTGTCTTTTTTAACACCCTAGTTTGAATTGTAACACCTTGTTATCTGTCATTTACGTGTAACTATAACTTCCAATACTACTTTTGATGCTTTTTTTTTTTTTTTTTTTTCTTACATTAATTTTTGACACACAGTTTTCCAGTTGTGGCCAGAAACCCTGACTACAATGTTTACTTTTGTCACTTGAGTCATCTCTGTAAACAGGATAATTATTACCATTCATGTACATTACTTTTTTATGACCCTAAATATTTTTTTTTGAAAGCATCCGTTGGTATTTGGTTTAGATGATCCTGCTGTTAACACGCAAGTGCATTGACCTTTTAGACACCACGAGCAGCAGCAGTAATGGCACAATACATGCAGGCCTACACATGTAGGGTCCAACTTCATGGCTCTGCTCACCGTGGGATTTGGCACTTGCAGCGCACTGTAAAGCACATGCATGTGGGTCTATGGGCCATGAACGCAGAATTTGTGAGCAGAGCCATGACATTGGGGTGGGGGGGGGGCTACGGGAAATCAACCACCTATTTTTGAAGGGGCGCATGGCCCCATATGATCATCCCCTCAGAATATCCTATTAATAGTGAAAACAAACAACATGTAAAGAAACAGCACTAATATTTCTGTGACCTTCACGCAAAGATACTACAATCTGGTTGAAACCAATTTTTTTTTTAAGAAACCATATTTTTTATGAAACCAATAATATTTTTGAGCTAGCATCTTAACAGCAGTTCATTTGTAGCCTGCTGCTGTTCATTGTCCATGCCTTCTCCATGTTGCACTTCATGGGAATTTTAATTTTTACCCTCTTTTAAAAGTCTTCAAAGTCTTAGATTCCCAAATTTTGAAGTCAGTGCCCCCCCCCAAGTCTCCATCGAGATTTTATGTGCCATTGAAGGTACATGTATCCCAGAGCTCCGTCTTGATTCATTCGAGATGACTCCCTCCTGACTAGTCTTCCCTGAAAGTGCACGTTGCAAATAAATGCACTCTCGTTCCTCAGGGATTTTTGAGTCAGTTACAACAAGTCTGTGCACGTGTCTATTATTACGCCAACTGCGTGTGTCATCAGAAGTGTCTGTTACACATGGGCCGATGACCAAGTGATCACCGGGCTGACTCACTGCTCGGTACTGGGAATTTCCACTTACGGTCCCCCGGATTTGTGAATGGGAATCCGGTTCGCTAATGGATATTGAAATCAAAGAATCAACAAAGTCGCTGATCGTGGCAGAAGTGGGTCACTGGGTGTACTCATGTATTGTGACTAGAAGTTTTCATTTAGTAGAGGCAGACCGGGGAACATAAATATTTGTAGGTGGGGGGGGCTTTACATTTTACCGAGAGAAATTATTTGTAAGAAGTGCCAGACATAAGCCTGTACCCGTCCTCCATGAGCCCACACCACCCTTGTGCATCGAAGCAACCTCCAGAACATACACTGTACTTTCTACACATGTGTGTGTTGCTCTTCTCGTTCCCATGGGTGTATTGATGTCACCATGCTCTAGTCATGGAGGATGGCAACCTTATTCCCTCGGGAATATTGATCTCGCCATGCCATTTTTTCCCAGCATTTTATATACATGTATGGCGCATATTAAGCTTAGGTGGTTGTTCCAATCTACATGTTCGTGTGTGCTCAAACATGGTAGCCAGCAAAAGAGATATCAAATCATAGAGCGTCTCGTGATAACGATAATGGTGGCTTCTTATATAGCACTCAAATCCGTCACTCGGTGATCTCATGGCGCTCCAACATTATTACTCCTGGTCACTGGGCTATTTATTTCATTCCTTTAACCGTCTCAGCTCCCTGGGGAGTATACAGCCTGTGCTGCCAAATATGTAGTGCACCAAGCTAAATCAATCGCATTTACCCCACGGTGAAGAGAAGCAATTGTAGTTACATAAGTGTCTCGCTCGAGGACACAAGTGTCATGACTGGGATTCGAACCCACACCCTGATGACTTAACCACCAGAACCTGAGTCCGATGCACGAAAACGCTCGACCACGACATGCCACATGGTCCATTCTTCTTTGAGTTACTAACGTGTTTAACTGTATGTATAGGGTAACTACTGTGTAAAACAGTTGAAGTACAATCTTGTCTTTCTAAAAGCCACCCTACAAGCACTCGAAAGTTGTTGACGTGCGTGCTCGCAATGCAGTCACTTTCAGGGGGCCAACCTGCCGGCGTTGTTTGTCTGTGACTTTTCCGGTGGTTAGTGTCTGTCTAGCGAGAGATCAAACATGACCCATTGCCCATGGGAATGAGGCGGGGAGGGGGAAGGAGAGGGATGGGATTGGACAGGGGATGGGTAAACATTTTTTGGTAGTAACAGTCCAAATTATGATTAGCAGATTAGAAATCAAAGATGTCAAAGTTATTTTTCTTTAAAATCCATGTGAATCAACTATCCAATTCACTTTTGTTTGTCAAAAATTATAAGACATTTTCAGCTTTGTGAAAAAAACCTGGACTAATTATTATTCAAGCTTTGTCCATTGTCTCACATTCACATACTTGCTGTTTTCATTCTTTGAATTAAGGTTTTTGAAAATAAATGTAAAGTCAGAATGAAAAGACATTTACAGTAAAATATTAGCGTGATGGGTATATCAAATGAATCCTTGTGTAAAATTCACAAAGAGAGAGAGGCATGCCCGCAGTTTCTACTTCATTTTCATAAAATTCAATTGGGATTAAAAAGAGGACGGGCTTGTCAAATGAAGCCGTGTGTTAAATTCACATTTGGTCATGAGGAAGGTAACTGGTCTGGTCCATACCATTTGTGAAAAGAGGGGTCATGTTCATGATCGGACCTAGATTTGAAAGGAGTTCCACTCTCAGTCATGTTGGTGGGAGGAAAGGCAGTTATTAATTACATGTATGTGTCGCTTGTTAAAAGCACTTTGGTGATACAAAAGAGAGAGATAGGCAGGCCTGCAGTTTCTACTTCATTTTTTATAAAATTCAATCGGGATTAATAAGAGAAATGTAGTTCATGCCGGCGGCAAGAAATTGATTTGTCAAAAAAAGTAGGTCATGGATCCAAACTGGCTGTTTCCTCTCCGCACCCTTCAGCATTTTTTTGGACTCATGAATATTCATCGAGGCACACACAAATCTTAAAGAAAAAGTATGTATTTTTCTATAAAAAGAGCAATTTGAATGTTTCCTAGAGAGATCAACATTTCTACCTGCCAAGTGCCAATGTAATGGCAGAGATAAATTGTCGTTGTGTGGAATTGTGGCATACATTTCTCCATACGCCTTTCAGTCAACTGACTGAACTTAAATTTGAAGGTGATCCCTCGGCTGCCCCATCCCAGATTGTATTGTAAACTTGGGTGTGATCCCTGGCTACGTGGCAGTAATCGGTAATAGGTTGTACATGTATGACTTCTGGCTGGCATCCCCAAACAAAGATAGAGGCAAAATAGAAGACGACTAACATTAGGGCTAGATACATTGTAGCTCAGCTGGTAGAGTGCCGGACATGTTAATCTGGTAGTTGCAGGTTTTACCTAGGTGTCTTTTTTACTTTTGTATTTGGGATTCACTTTGTTTGGTTTTTAATCATTTGTAAGTTTACGATTGTATTTTGTTGGGTTTTTTTTTCTTCATCTTTTAGTCCTGTTAATATCAATGTAATTTCAGCTGTTTGCTGCAGTTTTGATATGTAATAAATAATCTGCTTCGGTCGAAACGTCAGGCCACTAACTTATCTGTGCATTTATACCATACATGTAGGTCCTTTTAGTTGGTATTCAGTTTGCAACAGTTATTTCTATTTCTCTATAATAATAACATTAAATCCTGCTCTAAGTTAATTTTTCTTTGTTCAACCTAAAATTATAAAAAAAAAAATTTTGCTAATAATTGCGTATCATATCATGTTTGATTATTGCACAGATTGTGAGTGCCCTTCACTACCTCCAGACTAATTTAAAGGTCATGCATCGAGATGTTAAGCCCTCCAACGTTCTCGTCAATCGCAATGGAATGATCAAGATGTGCGATTTTGGCATCAGTGGTCGCCTCGTCGACTCGGTCGCCAAGACGATAGAAGCCGGCAGTAAGCCGTACATGGCGGTATGTATGTTTGATATTTCTCTTCACATTCTCAGTCACAGTGGTATGACGTTTATGTCTGGAAAACTGGACATTCTGAGAAACTAAAGCGATGTACACGGGGTGAGAAACGTCTGACTTTTATTTGAATAATTTGGGGGCCTAGACCGGGACTTGAACCAACGACCTGGGGTTTAATGTGCCTGCACTCCACCAACTGAGCTATCTAGCCCTAATGTTGGCGGTCTCCCTATTTTGTCAATATCTTTGTTCGGGGGTGCCAGTCAGAAACCGTTAGCTGCCATTTTATTTCATATATCAAGTTCTAAACCACAAGGGGAAACTAACCGGGTTGTGGTTTAAAACTTGACATTTATCTGAATTCAGGCCATTTAAAAGTTTGTCTGGTAAATAAATTTGTAAAGAAAAATGTTGCCAAATAAATAAGTCATGTTCATTGATCTACATGTACTTCTCTAGCACTGAGGATAACTGTGGATCTATACCTCCAGGGGTTATCAAAAGGTACAAATGCCACCATTTCAATGTACCTCCTAAGACCTGGACTCTCACCCGTTTTTTTTTTTACAAATAAGAATATTTTTCATTTTTCAGCCGGAGAGAATCGATCCAGATATTACTGGTAATGCTAAAGGATATGATGTCAAGTCAGACGTATGGAGTTTAGGTATCACAATGGTAAGAAAGAAACGTTACTACGTCACTGGGCTCTGGATTCAGAATTGAAGTTTGGGGTCACTTGGGGTCGAAGTCCATGTCGGATTCTGGAGTCACTTTAGGGGGGGGGGAGGGTCAGAGCGCGAGTCACAAGTCACTTTCATTATCATCATCAATGACATAATAATAATAATAATAATAATAACTTTCGATTTATATAGCGCATAATAATTAACACTTAATTCTCTAAGCGCTTTACAATAGTGCCCTGGTCATTGGGCCAATAACATTCCTGTAATCTTTCTCAGCTCCCTGGGGAGTATACAGCCCGGGCTGCCGTGGTGCTCCGAAGGCTTTTTCAAACACAATATCAACCTCTACCCTCGCAGGTACCCATTTATACCCCTGGGTGAAGAGAAGCAATTATAGTAAAGCATCTTGCTCAAGGACACAAGTGTCATGACCGGGATTCGAACCCACACCCCGATGACTTAACCATCGAAACTTGAATTCGATGCTCTAAACCACTCGGCCACATGACGCCCCAAATGACATCATCACATAACATCATCATCAAGGCTTTAGTTCAGCCACCTTTTGGACGAAGCCTTTCTCATGAAACTCCCTTTTGCCTCTCTCTCTCTCTCTTACCACTCTGTTCCATGTAGCCTCCATGTAGTGTGCAGGGCTTGAATTTTTTTTTTTTTTTTTGGGGGGGGGGATCCACAAGACCATAGGGCTTGTAACTGTAACTGTAATTATTTGAACAAGCACAAAGAGAAGATTTATCTCATTTGTATGAAGGGTAAGAATTCTTCAATACTTGACTGAAGTGAAAGAGATTTATCAGACTGAAAGTTGACACTTGAACAAAAACACAAGACTGCCAGACTTTTCCAGTCACGAGTGTACTGGCCCTATGCTGTAATCACTGGCCTCGGGCCTGAGGTTCAGCGTAAATTTTGAGCCCTTGTTTGCTTTTATGTCATCTCTCCATCCTCTCTTTTGCCGTCATCTCTTTCTCTTGCCTGTACTAGGCTGCCGTTCTGTCATTCCCCTGGTCCACCTGTTGTCTTGGACCCTTGACACATGGCCTGCCCATCCCCATTTAGTCTCCTGTATCTTTTCACGCGTCACTTTACACTTGTTGTAATAATAAAACTCTACAAGATTAGTTAAATTGATCGGCTGATTTAGATGTTGGAACAAGATTGATAACTAACCACGAGAATCAAAGTTTGGCAACAATGTCTTCAACGGCTATTTAAGATTGAGTCACCACTCTTTTATTCCCTTTCATAAATACCGTACCGTTAAAAACATCCAAAAACCTTTAAAATTTGAGAACAAATCTCACAGTTTGGCCTCGACTCTGTGTTGATTTTCTATCCATGTTGAGCACTACATGTAAGTAGCTCCTTGCTCAAGTTTCGAACCTGTGCGTTTAAGTTTCAAACTATCGCGCAAACTTAACTTGAAATGTGGCTCTCCGCGCAGTCATCTGATAGCGCCCTCTTTTGACTCAATCTCTTCAGGCCGTATTTTAACATTCCTCATTGCATGTTTTAACACAGCCATATAATCTCCTCTCGACCAATCAGATTAAACTGCCCAAAGGTATTTATGCTGTATACATTTTAATACTATGATGATTGAAAACTAAGTGCAAAAAAATAGTTAGTGGCCTGACGTTTCGACCCTAGCAGAGCCTTTCTCGAAGGCTAAATGACAGCCTTTTAGACAGCCTAAATGACTTCATTTAGCCTTCGAGAAAGACTCTGCTAGGGTCGAAACGTCAGGCCACTAACTATTTTTTTGCATTTATACCATAGGTCCTTTCGGTTGGTAAGCAGTTTGCAACAGCTAATACTATTTTTCATGAAAACTAAATATTAGAATAATTGATTGTGTATATTTTTGGGTGTTCAGTTTGAGCTAGCTACAAATGAATTCCCGTACGAGAAGTGGGGGACACCGTTCGCTCAACTCAGACAAGTGGTGAAGGAACCGTCACCAAAACTACCTGCAGGGAGGTTTTCACCAGAACTAGAGGACTTTGTCGATCAGTGGTATGTAGGATGAACTTTGATTTCTGGTTCAAAGGTCTCTCTCTTAGACAGAACCGGAAAAATGTCCAAATTTGAGGCATCCAATTTTGTTTGCTTCCATTGTTTGTACAACTTTTGGACGAACAAAGAGAAATATACTAGAACTGGATTTGAACATGCAACCTTCAGATAAATGTGCCGACAGTCTACCAACTTAGCTATCTATCCCTATGATGGCGGTCTCCCTATTTTGTTAATATCCTTAGTTTGGATTAATCAGGTGGTCCAAAGTGAAAAAGATTGGGTCCAAAAGATACCATGAGACACCATGAGGTCCACCAATACCAGTGATTCTCAACTCAGTGCGCCCTCTACAGTGTACCCAGGTCATTTTCTTATTAGCAGTCGGCGAAAAAATAGTCAGGCTCGCAACTCTGCACCACCCAGGCCAGTTTGGGACTCTGAAATGGCTGACATAAATGTGAAAAACAGTCACTGGCATCAAACACAGTGGGGATAAGACCGTATTGCTTTATCTACATGGAAACCATTAAAAACAAACAAATAAATACAACCAGGTTGGTGCACTTCATTGTGTTTTTTCTCATTGCGAGACCGGACTCTCCTGGGCAAGCTATGGAGGGCACACTGTGTTGTGAATCGTTTGAAATAATTTTAACCATGTCCCCATGGCTTTTAAATAACTCCTCCTGCTGTGGGATGCATTTGTCAAAATGGTAAAATTCTTCCTCAAAAAACATCTTTCCCCTTTTTTAACAGCCTAAAGAAGAAGTACACCGAAAGACCAACATATACGAGACTAATGGTAAATAATAGTAATAACTAGTTCTTATATAGTGAGTTTTGACAATAATGTATCAATGCGCTTTATAGCGCTGGTCAGTGGGCCAATAACATTCCTGTAATCTTTCTCAGCTCCCTGGGGAGTATACAGCCTCGAGCTGCCGTGGCCCTCCGAAGGCTTTTTCAAACACAATATCAACCTCTACCCTCGCAGGGTACTCATTTATTATACCATCTTGCTCAAGGACACAAGTATCCATAACAGGGTTTGAAACCCACACCCCGGTGACTTATCCTTCAGAAAAAAAGTCTGTGATGTGCTAGACCACGCGGTCATTATGCAGCCAGTCTGAGCAAGGACCAAAGCTTAACTAGAGGTTGGTTCGTGACATATGTAGAGCATGCACACTGAAGTTGAAGTGCATCTTGCTCTTAAGTTTGTTCTTTCGTGCAAACGGCTCTAGTCATGTCGACGCGACCGGTGAAAAAAATGGCGGTGGCAAGTTTGTTTATGGTTACAGGCATTGAGGACAGGAATTCAAATTGTACAAAACAGAAAATTGTTACTGATTTTTTCCTTTATTAAAAGAGTATTTCTGAATGGGAATAAAAGGGTCGTAAACAGCCATTTTAAACCTTGCGGGTCATTGCTTGGCGTTAAAGACCTGGCCTCAATCCTGCTGGGCATAAACTGCCGTTAGAGACCTCATCACCATTCTTTATTCCCTTAATCAATATTTTATTTCCTGATGTATTTCCCTTCTTTGTTCTTAAACCTGCAGAGACATCCGTTAATAAAGACGCATGAAGCTGTCAGCAACAAGGACGTAGCTGAGTACGTCACAAAGATCCTAGATTCACCAAAATAATGATAAGTTTTTTTCCGTTTCAATTTCTCAACAACTCTTGTTTCCAAAAATAACTCTATTTCCTCACACAAGTCAAAGCCCAAGTTTCCAAAAACTTTAGTTCCAACGACTTTAGTTTGTAAAATCAGAGTTCCTGAGCTCCAGTTCATATTTTAATATATCAAAGGGCATTAAGACAGATACCAGAGCTGCAACTGCTTTCTGTGGTGGGTACTTACGTACAAAGCCTGTAGATGTTCAAACTGAAGACCACTTAAATGAACATTTGGTTGTACTTAACATGACGTGTGTGCAGGACATTCATTTTGTATAATGATGCAAGTAAAAGCGGGCAGAGAATAAATGTGCAGCCTGATACTTCATGGACGCAATGAAGGCAATTGCCTCCATGCCCCTGGTTGTTGCCTTGGTGCCCTTTGAAATATATCAGTAGACGTGAAGTTCCCCTCATGGAGGTGCTGTGCAATAAAAAAAAACTTCCTTGCCCTCACAAGAACAAAGTATTAGACCTACCGCTTACATATGTCTGGGCACCAGAGGGGCAAAGGATGAGCAACCTCATTTTGACCTCTACGTGAGGGCGCCCTACTCCAGTGGCGTAATGTGCATTTACAGTATGTTGTGAAACCCTTCATTGGCTACTACCGGTACACGCTCTGTCAATGCTTCCGTGCATGTATCAATGCAAGATGTGAAGTGGTGATCTTTTGAAATTCAACACATTTCACCTCGGCATCTTATTTCGGTCGGGTTTTAATGCAAAAGTTTACTCGTTACTTTCAAACAAAGGATTAAACGAGTACACAGTCAAGACCACTGGCCTCCGAGAAAAGGTTCCGTAACCAATTTTTTTACCCCAAGACACATCAGTACCTAACAAAATAAATACAAAATTTGTGTGAACGATATTTATCTCAGGGCTTAAATTTTTAGGGGGGGTCGGGGTTGACCACTTGACTGTTGGGAAACAACCAGAGTTTATTTTCCAGTTTACTTCTGGGATATTTTGGAAGAAGTTCTAATCTTGGGATATTATAAGTATAAGTTCATCAGCATAGTACATAGGGGCGAATGAAACTTGAACCTGCCTGACATTTTCAGAGTTAACTAAAATAAAAGAAAAACTTGAGCCTGCCTAACATTTTCAGAGTTGACTATGAAAAGGAGGGGAAAACACCCAAATCACAGAATAAGCAATCAAGTGTGCACTGTAAAGACCATGTAACCTTTGTTTTCCACATAAATTACAGAGTTATAAAAGTTACAGCTGAACAAGTTTTGAGATGTGCCCACTTTCTTCACGTCAAAAGTCAGACAGTGCAATCTCTATAAAATATCAGATTTATTAATGTTTTTCTTCAAATCGTGCCTGTAGGAAGTCCAGGCTCTGTGGCTCTTCTGTAAACATGTGATGTCTTAGGTTACAAGGTGTATTTGAAGCCCAGTTACCCGAGTTTGGAGGTAACTGTTTTCATTTTTAAAAAATGCTGAAAATGTGTTTTCTTGTTGAAGAGTTGTGGGCCCTGCACATTTTAACAGAAAATGGTAGGATCAGTGATAAAACAAAAGAATTATGCATACTATGGCTCATTAACCCTTCTACTCTTGGTACCATTTAAGAGTGTGTTGAATCTCTATGGTTGAATCAACCAATCTGAAATCATTCGACTGCATGGGTGGTGTCTGGTGGCATAACTGTGCTCAGAACTAACGTTGTACATTTTTTTAATTGCACATCCAACGGCGCAGTATTAAGCACCAATAACATGATGAATTTGAAATGGTGAAACAACTTTTAAAGTTTTAGATGTGGGAGGAAAAACCCGAATGGGGAAAAAAACCAACAGTTTATCCATCTTTCCAAACCACAGTGGATAATATTGAATGGTCAGATAGTAGGAGGGTTGACTAAGAGCAGTGAAGATGCCTTCACCACATAATATCATGTTGCAGGCTGGCGCAGTTTATCCATCATTCGGAACCACAGTGGATGGTATTGAATGGTCAGATAGTAGGAGGGTTGACTAAGCACAGTGTAGATGCCTTCACCACATAATATCATGTTGCAAGCTGGCGCAGTTTATCCATCATTCGAAACCACAGTGGATGATATTGAATGGTCAGACAGTAGGAGGGTTGACTATTGTGGATGCACTCACAGCATGATATCATATTGCGGGCTGGCACAGTTTATCCATCATTCCAAACCACAGTGGATGATATTGAACAATCAGACAGTAGGTGGGTGAAAGTTATCTGGTACCTATTTTTATATACTTAGTGTAAAGGCGCAGGGACTTGTTCCAGACTTGTTAAAATACTAACAGGACCTGACTTTCAAAAGATGATTTTCCTAGTTCATAAATACCTGTCCAAATTCTTCAATTTCTGTTATAAATATCTGGCATTGTGATGTATATATTAGTATCTTCCTACTAACTTTTTTCAAATGAGGTAGACTTAATGGCCCCAACATAGTAATATAATCATCCAAAGAACGCTGAGAAAGTCGTCATCTGTGGGACTTGGTCTTTAGACCTTTTTTTAAGCGTTATCGTTTTATTAGGGCCACATTTTTATATGTGTGTATAGCAAAATGATATCATGAGTCCAGGGCCCAATTTCTTAGAGCTGCTTAAGCAGAAAGTTTCTTAAACATTTTCTACTTAGCCAAAAAAAAAACAGGATACCAGTAGCAGCTTGTACATGTGCCATGGTTATGTGGCTGGTAATCTGTAATTCTGGAAGGCATTGTGTTTAGCTTTTTTTGTTTGTGCTTACGCAGCTGTATGAAATTGGGCCCGGCTTGATGGCAAACTGTACCTTATAGATACTACTTTATTTGGGTTGACCAAAAATGAAACGTAGAAATTAATGCTCAATGCGTGAGGCAGTTTTGCCAAACACACCTGGGGTCCAGTTTCATGGCTCTGCTTACCGCCGGATTCCGCGCTTACGGTCACCATTCGCCGCTTATTTTGCAAGCGCCGAATTTCTGTGAAAGCAAAGAATGCCTAGTAACGCGGAGTACGCACGGGCACAAGCAAAAAATTCCCTGCTAACCCGTGAAATACGCTTGACGTTAGCGCGGAATTCCCTGCTTCCGTAAGCGCCGATTCTTTGCTTACGGTAAGCAGAGCCATGAAATTGGGCCCCTGTTGCTTGATGTCATTTTGCCATACATACATGTCAAGTGGCATTGATACGCTGCGTCCATAGCAGGACATAAGGTGCACTCAAGCTCAGCCTTTTCTCCAGGGCCCAATTGTATGGAGCTGCTTAAGCAGAAAAATATTGCTTAACAGTCGTCTGCTAAGCAGAAGTGATCAGGGTGCCAGTCACAAAGTGTACATGTGACATGGTAGTGTAGCTGGTAACCTTATTCTGGTAAGCATACTATTGTTGTTCTTAGGTACTTTTTGTTCTTAAGCAGCTCTGAAATTGGGCCCTGGTCCTGTTTCTATGGTCCCCTAAGCAATGTTTTCATTTTGCAGCCGACTTGTTTTGGGGGGAATTTATTTTTCCCCCAATCAAAGTATTTGAACCAAACTGAGGCTGGAAGGAAATAATAGTCTGGTTCCTTTATTTTTAGTAATTGTAATTACCATTGCGTACACGGAACAAGACAAATGGGGTGGCAGAATGAGAAAGGTCTTCTGCTAAGGGTCAGAACAAATGGATCTGTATAAATGTAATTGTATAAAGAAAGCACAAGATGAGCTAGTATTTTCGTACATAGTAAACAAAGATGGCGCTACAGAAGAGAAAGGTGTATTTATTAAGTTTTTCAGATGTGATTTTATGTAGCAGTAGCACAGAGTAGGTTTTACCATCTTAAAGAAATGTAGGTGAACTTCCTCAGCTTGTTTTTTAAGAAATACCTCGGGTTCGATATGTTAGTCCCCAAAAAATCAAGTACATCAAAAAAAGTTATATTTACATCTCCATGTTACAATGAATGCAAAGGTGGATTTACTCGATCTGGTACCACATAATTATTGACAATCTTTTTTATAGTAGTGCTGCTGTCATTGTAATAATGCTGCATTATATTAATTGAACATTTTATGGTGTAAATTAATTTTAGAATAAAACACACTGTGTATGAGTTTTAAAAACTCATATATGTTTACATGAACTATAAAATTGCATACAAATACAAACATAAGTGAAAAGTTGATATTCAACTCTATGAGACCAAAGGTTATAAAGGGCCAAAGGCACAGGATGGGGAACTCGAGCTGAAATGTATAATGTGCACTGGACGCCATTTCAGCAAGCAACTCTTTTGAAGCAATGGTTTTACCATTGCTGTCAATGATATAACAAAAACATTTGCTTGCTGAAATGGCACCTATGCGTGTTTCACAGCCTTCAATAGATTGACCTCTAGTTCCTTATCTTGCACCTTCCGCGCTGTATAATCGTTGATTGAGACCACGGCCTAATTTCATGGCACTGCTTCCTGGGGAAATCTGTACTTTACACCCCGTAGAATCGGGCACTTTACAGGGCGCCCGAAGTGCAGACTTTGTTTGGTAAGCAGCACCAAGAAAGCAGCGCCCTCTAGCCTCATCAACGACCACTGTGATGTTTGAAGTTTTGAATGGTGCGGATAATAGGAAGAAAACTGTTACTAGTAAACTTGCAAGTACAACCATGTGTAAATTCTCCTTTTGGAGGAGTGTTGGCGCTGACTGTGCATGTCTTTGATGAGCAGAGTATGATTTTCGAAATGCCAAGTCCACACCGGCTCTTTTCAGAGCCAACACTCCTCCCAAAAGAGATTTACACATGGTTGTCCCTGCAAGTTTTTGAGTAATATGAGTTATTTCCTGAGGTCAGAACTGTTGTGCTAATGTATTGCCTGTGACTGCAAGTGGAGCCAGTTGACTTGTGTGGCAGGATATTCTGTCCACAATACAGCTAACTGTGTACTAACTTCTTCTGATAGCGCCCTCTTTTGAATAAACCTCCTCCAGCCCATGTAAATTTCCCATAGTAGGGAGAGAATCTCCGGGGGACAGAGTTCCCTAGAACACCTGCATTTTACACCTTACATATTATTGAGCACCAACCTTACTGACGGTGTAGCTATCTATCTATCATCCAGAAATCATATGAAGAGACCTCACTCACGATAGTTTGGTCAAGCTTATTGTTAACTGTCAATTTATCTTGGGAGAATATTTATGATGCTCCATGCCAAACCAGGCACTTCCTGCCCAAACTCAAAACTGGGTTTTGCTCATCACATAGATGAGAATACCATCTTAGGGCGGTGAAAATATTGTGACAGTTTTTTTTTTTTGGTGCTTCCTCAGCAAGTAGACACTGTATTCAGCTGAAACGTTCACAGGGGACTCTCATGGTATCTTTCTGGATAATTGTGCCTAAATATCAGCATTACGTTGACAAAAACCAAATCTTTTAAAGGGGGGACTGTTGTCATGATCGTAGCAGGCATGCTCTGGGCATGGATCTGATACGGCCAGCTCGCACTCATCAAGTAACTGGGTTAGAGCTCATAATTCAATGTGCAGACACAGACCTGCTATTACATGACAACAGCCCCCTCAAATGCCATTTCACTGTTTCCGAGGAGAGCCTGATTTCGGCGCGGAGTGTCACATTTTGTAGGGAGGGGTATAAATTGCATCCAAAGGAAGGTGTTGTTGCCATGAGTCGGTAACTTTGTATTGTTGCGAAATGATGTGAAGGTACATGTGTAAGGGTAAACCAAGTATAACTAATACTCTGATTTCAAACTTCAGTATACCCCCTTGTGAGTTCAGGGGGTCAAACAGTGCTCAAAAGAAGGCACACCGTGTAGTTGTGCTTAATATGCAACCTCTATGCCTTAACATCAACCAGTAGTAGCTATGACAACTTTGAGAAGTCTTTCTGCTTGAAATGCACTTTAGCTTTAAGGGTGAGGGGGGGGGGGCAGAAACCTCAAAGATATCTTTTCTTTCTCAAGTTTGACTATCCATTGTGATGGGACTTTCACTGTCTTTACTCCTAGGATGTTTCTTAGGGTTGGAAGGGTAGTCCAGAACCCAATGTATAATCTTGGGTTTGTTTTGTTCTGTTTTGGGCTTTTTTTCTTCTCTATCTTTCATATACATCTGAAAATTCTTTGAACTTAAACTTTCCTTTTCAAGTAATTTAGTCAACATTTTTTCTGTATGTATTTTGAATTTAGGATATGAAGTTTTGGTTTAAATTAAAAACTGAGTCTATCTCTAAGTTTGTCTAACTTTTTATCATAAAATGATTCAATGCAATGATGTCTGTAACCGGAATTCTGCCTTAGTAGCAGTGTAACCAATTTAGATGGTGACCACCATCTTGGTCAAATGGCCAGAATCACATCATCATCATCATTACATGTTTATGGTGTCATGGGTACCATACCATTTCCATGAAACTTGCCTCTTTCTAGGTCGCATTTAGAGACAAGTGAGTTTAGCAAACGGCATGGCTGCTGCATGCTAAGGCCATGCGTTGGACAGCAGCCTCTGAAATGCAACTTTCGTTTGATTTAAAGGAATTTGTTTATGTTCCTTCCAGAGGCATTTTGCGTTATTGTCGAACATTATATTAATATTTTAAATGTACGGAGTGTGCGAGTGAGTGGTGACAATGAATTGTACAAAGTTTTCTATATAGAGTGATAAAAACTAAATATTAAAAATTAAGTGGATGAAGAGAAAAACATTGATGTATTTGTGTCCTCTGAGTCTATTATTTTGTTTGCTATTATTATTAGTGCGACGTTTTAATGACATTGCATCACAGGCAAGCACATTGGTTACAAACCGATTCCAAAGCTCACATTTGTGGAAATGTAACCCAAATTTCATCATTTTATAGCTCAAAGAATATTGTGCTTTTGCAAAACACACGAAGTACAGAACTTTGTTTCTTGCTCTGAAAATCCTTGCTGAGGCTCTTTACGTAAGATAGTGATTCACTATGCCAATTCACCATGCCCATTTTTTTTTACTGCTCACTCCTCAATTAAAGTCGCCAACCGTAACGTGATAACTTTATAAATGCAAAGAGTCGGTGAGAGTCACTACAGATGCAGACAAAACGGTCTGAAACTGCAGTTTGCTTGGTCGGAGACCTGTAAGAATGAAGGCATTTTCACCCTATGCTAACACCTGGAGTTACAGATTACAGCGAGCTTTTGGGAACAGTATCCTCAGCGCTAGAAAAGCAGATTAAAAAGTAAGATTTCTTCATATATCTGAAGAAAATAACAGTCACCTTCTTTCACAAGGCAGACATTAAAAACTAGTCTGAATTCAGAGCTATGTGGAAAAAGTTGATCCCTTTAGTTTACTGACCTGGAGATGATAGACCGGGCACCCCCCTCCCCCCCTCCCCCTCAAAATGCTTCTATGGGACCCCTAAAACAAGTGTGCACGGTTAGGTGCTTTAATCCGGCGTGTCACGATTTTTTCATTAATCCACCGGACTACCCGTGCGGACATGTGCTAGTGTTTAAGCAGGAAGTCCAGGTAGTTTGTTGTAAACACAGATTATTGCTCATAGGCCTATGCCTTAATTAAAACAGATTTGGTTGCCAACTTGTTCGCTTTAAGTTATTATAAGCCCTGACCAAAAACCCTATAAGAAAATCCAGACAATCTATAGTGCAAGACCCAAACAATAATTTATCTTAAATGGATTTATAATTTATGCTGGGCCTTATAAGTTTGGCAAATTTTTGCCTATTATTAAGGTGGTGCACCCAGAGCCGATCATTCTTGTCAGCAAAAGGACATAGTAGGAAATGAAAGAAGAAGGGGAAATTGTTTGGTTGTTAAACTGAAAAACTTACAACGCGAATAAATACAAAATTTAAAAAAATGAAAGTCCACGTGTCTGATCGGACGGTTCGAAAATTCTCAATAATATTTGGAGTGACAGTTAGCCGTTTTGAATACTACTGGCAATGTATTTTGCCATTGGTTATGCTACTGACTGTTACTAAAGACGCCAGGACTTTCCCCCTTCGTGGTGTAAGACTGTCGCCAATCTCCTAAAAATTATTTACAATAAAGAGTCTCCATTGAGAAAAACAAATTTGAAACTTTAAAGAGTATAGGGGGCAAGTTGGCACCAGCCGCAGTCCGCGTACAGCAAGGCAGTGGAAAAACAATGACAGTACAGCCAAAGTGATTTGCGCCACCTAGAGTTTCGGGCTCCGTAGCAAACAATGCGCGCGCCATAAGCACACTTCAAAAACAAGAGGTGTTACGGGCTGTTATTAATGCCCGAACATTTAAAACAACTGAATTTTAGCGAATTTGATGGAGGTTCAGCAGAATACATGTGTGAACATACTCTTCTGGAGCGGTATTGCTCTGAACTGAAGATAAAGTTTGTTAAGATGGTACCGTTGTTTGTCCGGCGGAGGGAGGGGGAGAAGGAAGGGGTTTGTTGCAGTGATTTTTGTTCTCTTCAGATTTTGTGAAAACATGTTTTTAAAAAGAAATAAAGTCCAATATATGGTGTTTTTTATTACCTCAGAAATGCGACCATATGCCTATTTAATTCTGATGAAGATCAAGGGTCCTAGGACTAAAAGGCCTCATAATCACGGCGCCTGAACGTACCGTTACCAACTTGTCGTTCTTGTACCAGATACTTTTTCACTATCCTGAAATAGAGTTTGGGATTTTCAAATTGAAAAGGAAAAACATTGAGTGCTTTAGAGAATGACAAACAAATCTGTGCTTAGGCCATTCTGACTTTTGTCAAGATATAATACTCGGCCACTTTGCGGCTGAGGGCTCTTTTGATAAGTAGACTGGTAACATGTTTATGATCCACAGAAATACAACTTGGCTGGTGTCATCGAGTTAACGTTGTTATACTACGGTATACGAGGGAACCCGCGATTGGTGTGGTGTTTTTTGTGTGTGTGTTCATTGCATTTTTTGCATGCGCGATATTGAATCAGGAGTTTCTCAATAGCGCAGTTGAGTTTTTAACAGTCTGACAGTGGGCACAGAAGTCCCCTGAAAACTTACAATTAAAACTATTCTGGAAATAATTGTTCTATCTACAAGACTGTCGATGGATTCTTAGTACGGCACACACACACTGCCTTCCATTCCCACTATGTGGCACCTTATCGGATTTAAATATGCCGAGGAATACGTGTCATTTTGGCTGACGAAGTTTCTACATAGCTGGCCGCACATCGCTTACCAAGGGCTGGTGAAGCACAGTTCCACGTTCGATCCGGACGACCCAAAATACGTCCAGGTAACTTTTTAAATTTGTAAATAATAATAGAAAGAAGGCCTTTGCAAAAATTGAGAGAGAAGTAAATCAAATGAAAAAAACCAAACACGATTTGCTTTGAAACTGTGTGCTTTGGTAAATGTTATAAATTCAGATTCAGAATATTTAAATATTTGGATTTGAAGTGTTGGACTTGGTGTCTGCTGCTATATTGTGCTAGCTGGTGATTCACGTATTGTATCGATTGATCATCGAGTTAGTAATCCATTTTGAATAGCGACTGTGGAGGCGAGGGGTTTGGTCCAGTGGGCGTGGTGAAACAATTCGAAACAATTCATGGACAAATTTCCGTATCCAGCCACCACTTTTTCATTCGTTACGAAAAAAAAAATAGTATCTAATTTACTCAAATGAGATGTTCCTTCATGTCCTTTGGGTAAAAATGAGTGAAAAAGTGGTGGCAGGGTACGGACATTTT
This sequence comes from Pisaster brevispinus, assembly GCA_023634235.1. Classification (NCBI taxonomy): domain Eukaryota; kingdom Metazoa; phylum Echinodermata; class Asteroidea; order Forcipulatida; family Asteriidae; genus Pisaster; species Pisaster brevispinus. Next base: position 1,180,323 of record JAMKCF010000022.1, read on the forward strand.
TTCCAATTCATTTATCAGTGTTTTGACAAATTATACCAATACCATGAAGAAGCTGTGTAATACATTTGAAATACCTACTCCTAGAACTATTCGGTTCGTTCCGCTATCGTCTCCCCGGGGAGACGATAGCGGAAACGAACTGCTATCGTCTCCCCGGGAGACGATAGCGGAACGAACCGAATAGTTCTAGGAGTATGAAATACCATGCATGACATACAGATGTTTTATTTCCTAGTTATGTAGTACATGTAGGTCAAGCTGTTGGCCTATGTTAAATAAAAGAATAAGCGTTTTAGCCGAAGTAAAACAGAAGTTGATCATCCTGTTTTGTTTGTTTTTTGTTTGTTTGTTTGTTTGTTTGTTTTTTTTTGGGGGGGGGCATCAGAAAGAGGAGGATGACGGCCTTTTTATTTTTAGTTGTTAAATTTTATTATTAGAACTTTCTCAGAGGAAATTTGAATTGAAATATGATTAAATTAAATCCATCTTCAAGAGAATGGTGTCAACTGCCAAGATGAAAAAAAAATTCATGAAAAAATTAGGTATTTAGTTATTTATTAGTTTTTAAATTCTTTTTTTTTGGGGGGGGAATAATGCGGCTTAAAAAAAAATTGGGTTGGGCGATCAACTGGTTAGTGTTTTTTTTTGGCGATATTGGTAAACTAAAACAATCTTGATGAAACACTACTTATAAGTTATATAGGTTAAGTTTATGTTTTCGATTAATTTTATTGAAACAAAGTGTAAACTTTCATATGTTATTTTTAAAGGATTGCGTTATAAGTACCTCTCAATTTCAATTAAGTTAAGTTAAGTAAATTATGAAAGAATAGAAAAAGAGAATCTAGTTTAGGAGATGTAAAGCAAATGATGTTCAATTTTTTAAACATAATATTCAAAGAATGTTTTTAACGATGAGATTGATTTGACTTTTTCTTTACAGACTCTCATTTTCTGGGCTGCCATACCCATTTTACTGCTGATACTGAGTCTTCTTCTAGTCATAGTCTACGGAATATGCCGTTGTTGTAGGAATGGCAAAAGACGGGGTCATCCTGTCGTTAACAGACCTCGTAGGACAAGCTGTCTCAAATGGACTATAATATCACTAGCATTGCTTACTACGTAAGTATTGTACTTAGAAGTATCTGGCAAACAATTTAACCGTAACCACCACTAAGCCCAACAAAATCGAACAGTGTTTTTGTGAGATTCTGTTGGACTTTAAGGAGTGGACAAGTGAACTGATTATGCTTTACATGGGATTTGGCATACCACCAATCAAAGTCAAACAGTTTGGGTGTTCGAGTTACCAAATGTAATGGTGTTACCTGTTGGATTTTGATAGAGTGAGGAAAGATCCTAGTATAATTAGTAAACCACTCATTCCTAAACACCTTTGGTACATTACCCATCAAAATTAAACGGCAAGTTTTGTTTGATTTTGTTGGAATTCTCGTTGCTGTACTTCTCTAGCACTAAAGACTGTTTCCAAGAGCCAGTGGAGTAGTAAAATGACATAATAAAATAAATACAAAACTTTAATAACTTGATATAATAATATAATACTAGATAATTTGATCACACTCTGTGATTAAACATGTTGAACTCACACCATCAATGTGTACTGAGTGTATTCATGAGTTCCCCTTAAGTAGCACTTAGCATACAATGTAAATGAGGAAAGGTTTTGTGTGCACTATAATCAAAGAGGTATGGTGAGGCTGTACATTAATCAAATGAGGAACTAGGTTTTGTGTGCATTATAATCAAAGAGGTACATGTATAGTCATTGAGGCTGTACATAAATCAAATGAGGAGCTAGGTTCTGTGTGCATTATAATCATGGTGAGGCTGTACATAAATCAAATGAGGAACTAGATTTTGTGTGCATTATAATCATGGTGAGGCTGTACATAAATCAAATGAGGAACTAGATTTTGTGTGCATTATAATCATGGTGAGGCTGTACATAAATCAAATGAGGAACTAGATTTTGTGTGCATTATAATCAAAGAGGTATGGTCGTTGAGGCTGTACATAAATCAAATGAAGAGCTAGGTTTTGTGTGCATTATAATCATGGTGAGGCTGTATAGGCCTATAAATCAAATGACGAACTAGGTTTTGTGTGCATTATAATCATCAAAGAGGTATGGTGAGGCTGTACATAAATCAAATGAGGAACTAGGTTTTGTGTGCATTATAATCATCAAAGAGGTATGGTGAGGCTGTACATAAATCAAATGAGGAACTAGGTTTTGTGTGCATTATAATCAAAGAGGTATGGTGAGGCTGTACATAAATCAACTTCAAGGTAGGCATTGCACGGCTAATGTATTGTATTTACATTTCTCACCAGGATTTTTCAAAACTGAGGGGTATGCAGGACTCAAATTGTGAATTGAAACTTTTTTTTAGTTGGCATAATTTATCTTTGGTTCTAAAGCCCAAAGGTTTTATTTTTATGATTTTTGTGAAGTTGATCTGCGGTCCTCCCTCCACCCTCCCCCCCCCAAAAAAAAAATTTAAAAATAAATAAACACATTTATGTTTTGTTTAGAGTATCGGCTGCAATTTGTGCATACCGGTGTGCATACCGGCGTGCGTATCGGCGTGCAATTCGGGCATATTGGCCTGATACATGTATGCTAGCTTGTGCTTGGGCATGTGGGGAGAGCCCTGATTTGTTTATCAACTTGAAACCACAATCTACAGAGGACTGGATACAGTCCAAGACCCAACCATGGAATGTGTAGGCCTATCCCTACTCTGGTGAAGTGAGTGCGCTGGTATTAGTGGTAAAGTTATATTACCAGCAAAATTGGCTGTGACACCACAACACCAGATTTTACAGTATTAAGCTACTTCAGGCAATGTGAAAAACTGGGTCCAAATACTCAGTTCTTCGTTCACTGTGGGTAATGGTCTTACCTGGAGTTATGAAACCTAGGAGGTTTGAAACCAAATGTTCAATTTTCACTAGGTGATGTCAAATCTTTGCATTGAGGTGATGATATCTGGTAAAAATGAGTTGGTTCACGGCTGGAATTTGGGAGGAAAACCAACAAGACTGCAGGGCTTGTAGCAAAAATTTTTAGTGGACCAGAAGTTATTGTACAAGACCAGAATCAAAATGAGTTGAACAAGCGCTGAGAGAAGATCCATCTCATTTGTCTTATGTGTAACGTACTAAGATACTCAATAGAGATGAAAGACTTCTATTAGATCCATGGCCAACATTTGTTCACAACTATATTGCACAATGAGGTAGGCTATTATTATTCACTTATAACGCAAGACAACCGGGCTTGTCTGGTTGTGAGTTTACTGGCCCGATGCTAAAATCGCTGGCCTCGGGCCTGTGGTCCAGTGTTAGTTTCGAGCCTTGTGGTTACAGAAAGTAGGGGGAGGCGACATATATGCATGCACTGTAGGAATGTCGAGTCCTACAAGTTATTTTGTTATTTATTTTTTTGCCACAATTTCTCTAACAAATTTATACATGCAATAACATTCATAAGGAACAACAAGTAAAATACAGACGTGCAGAGGTTTAGACCATGGCTGTGAAGTTAGAGCTGTATTTAAAGCTCTGGCTAGACTTAAGGAGGATAAAATAAATGTTCTGCACCCAAAGTTTCAGTTTGCCAATAAAAACAGGAGAGGAGGAACCAGGAATAAAGTTACACATGGGACCTATATATCTGGCATGATGCATGTATTCTTCCTACTTTAGTCTGGTTTTTTATTTCATTTTTGTTATTTTTTGCCATAATAGATGTTATTTTTACCCTTGGTAAAATCAGGAAGAAATGTGATTAAATAGCCTGGAAAGTCTGTTAAAGTCTATACACCATGTTTACATGCCGGTCATCCCTTGAACTCAATAAAAATGTTACTACTTTTTTCCAACGCCCAATTATCATGCCTGGAGTTTAACTGCCGATAACCCCCTGTATTCAATAATGCGCCCTCCATCCATATCATATCGTTGGAGAGCGCGTACGCGCAAGCTGTTACTGGGTGATAGTTCATTTAAGCTTTCCAAGTACATGTGTACAGCCACAGGCCTGCTTTGCACGACAAAAGAGCCCCTTTAAGATTGCTGTGTGGAAGATCAACAAGGATTTCAGTTTGTGTGTAATCTGTAATTATAAACGGCGTTGTCTCCCAACCCTTCTTCAAAAAAGAATGGTCTGCATGCTTTTTGTTGAATACCTGTTTGATTGAGAACTGCCACACTTAGTACACTGATCATGCCTTACTTGGGAATTAGGCATACCACCATAAATCAGAGTGCAATAGTTTGGATGTTGAGCTTAGGGTGTCTGATTTTGTTTTAAAAGGAAGGATCTGAAAAGTACTACAAATCATGCACGGTAGTTTTTCAAAGAACCTTGTCATCTTCTGAACAGTTCTACAATAGGCTACATACATTTAAGATGTCTTCAAGTGAGGTTGAAATAAAATATGCCATTCTTTGGAGTCCAGGAATGTCTATTTATAAAGTGAACTGTAGAGTCTTTCATCAGCACTGAGCCTTGCGATGTTTGATCAGCGCTGGATCCCAAACCACTAGACCTTTTCCTCTTTTACTTCCAGTGGAAAGCACAATCTGGTTTTGCCATTATTTTAATTCAGTACAGTTTTTCGGGGTCGGTTTGCAAGTTCGCGGTATTAATTCTTGCGTGAAATTTCCACCATTTCTTTCAAATAGCTGAACATATGGTGAGCTGGGAAGCGAAATACGGTAAGCGTAATGTGTCTGATCTGAAAGTATACAGTTACTAAACTTACTAAACTTGAAGACAAAGTTCAAGATCCTTGATACAGTGAATTAATTGATTAGATTCAAACTGAAAGTTCACTGTACCAATCCTCAAGAGAAATAGTTAGCCTGAAAAAAAATCAAGGACAATTCACACGTAATGTAGGCCTACCCCACAAATCCCAGGTTTGGTAATCAATTTCAATTGTTGTAGTCGAAAATAGCCTGTGAGCATGCACAACTTTTGTACTTAACATTTAAGGCATTTTCATCGACTTCAACTAAAGCACGACCGCCGACTAAAGTACTTGAAATTTCCACAGATGGTTTCAATTATTTGAATACTAGAGGGTGGGGATGAATTTAAACAATGATGTAGTTTCACTTCAAACAATTGATGTAATCTAGATACACATGTAAACTGAAGGCAAACTCTTTCTGCCAAACAAGGTACCATCGAACACTTGATTTAGGAAAATCACTGATGAAACTAATATTTGTTTTCCCCAGGATTTTGTAAGACTGGGGGCATTCTGGACCCAAATTTTTTGAAGTTTTGCCTAAACACACTGAATTTAAACAAGGTCCTCGGAATGTTTGCTACTTGGTGTTTATCTTTGGTTATTAAAAGCCCTACTTTGCAATCTGGGGCATTTTAAATGGTGTTATCTGGATGTTTTTTTGTAAATTTGATCTCAAGTTCCCCCCCCCCTAAAAAAATGTGCAAAAAAACCCAAAAAACTGTGAGCGCAAAGCGCGAAAGCTTGCGAGGGCGAAAGCCTGCAAGTGCGAAGCCTACTTACATACATTTATGTTTGGTTTTAAAAGCCCTAATCTGCACTCTGGACTGGAGCTTTCTATTTGGTTTTATCTTCATGTTTTTTAATAGTTAAAAAATAAAATCACATCCCTGCAGCAACACTGTACTTGTGCAATCAGGACGACCTGTTTTGTTGCACTTGTGTGCTCATGTAAGATTTCACACAATTTACGATTTAGAAAGGCGAGTTGTAACTCCAACTGTGATACTGTCTGGGGTTAATATGGCATGGCACTGTGAGTCCACACAGTTATATTAGCAAGCATAGAGCTTTCTGACCACAGTAGACAAATTGATACCTCACAATTATTTAAAAATATACACTGCAACCTCAACCTGGAATTCCATTCCTGAAATGACACCACATTGTAGTGTGAAGTGCACTGAATTTGAGTTTCACAAAGAATGGAAATGTTTTTAAGGTCCTGCACTGACTAAGACCGGGGCATCAGAGGTCATGAACTCCCGGCAATTCTAGGGCTGCTTTCTTGCTTAATTTTGCATGTGTATGTTTGACCTGAGCCTAATTTCATTTAGCTGTGCTAAAGCAGAAAATATTGCATACCAAAAATCTGCTAAGTAATAGCCAAAAACCGGTAGTCACTTGGTACATATTGCGTGGTGGTACATGATGTATTTTGGCTGGTGACCTATTTCTGGTAAGCATTAAACTGTTTTGTACTTTCCTACAGTAATTGTTATGCTTAAAGCAGCTCAGTGAAAGTGGGCCCTGTGTGTTTTGTGTGTGATTTGACTGTCTGTTACTATAAGGGTTAAACTATTTTTTTTAGACATTTACATTAGACAGTGGTCAGTTGTCAATGAATTAATCCACAAATTCCTGAACTAACTGAGGAAAGGTCAATGGGAAGTGTGTTATTTGTCTATAAAGCAGTAACTCACTTCAAACTAAATGGCCAAACAAACCACACTTCAAGCTGTCCAATGTTTGTACAATGTTTTCTTTAAAAAAACAAAGCCAAAAACCAAGGAGGTACATGTACACTTGTACAACCAATATTAAAACAGGGCTTGAAATCAACACTGGGCCACAGGCCGGAAGGGCCAGTAAACTCACAATGGGACAAGCCTGGTGGTCTTGTGTTTTTCATTTGAATAAAATACCTTCATTGTGTAATATCTTTGTGAAAAAATGTTGAATGTGATAATTATCTTTCAAGAGTATCGAAGTGCATTACACATTTAAACACAAATGAAATAGATCTTTCAGCTCTTTTTGGTTCTGGCCTTGTAACATAAATTCTGAGCCAGTAAAAATTTTGAGCTACAAACCCTGGAGTTTTGTGGATTTCCCCCCAAAATTGGAGCCCTTACTAAAATGTCACAAAATACTGTACTCTCAAATACCAGTCACCTTCAAGTTCATTGTGTTGCATACCATGGAAGGTGACTACATCTATTTTTGTCACCTCTATGTTTGTACACATTGTCATATTTCAAAACAAATTTCCCCATGAGTAATCAAACTGAAAAATAACAGCAGACTTGAGTTATGCACAGTCCAGTCTGCAGCTTGAAGTCCACAGTGATTCATTAAAGCACCTGACAAAAAGCAGTGCACCCAACCCCTCCAGTCAGCTGGTGTACATTGTATTGAAAACAATGGAATGCTTTGCTGGGGTCACAAGACCCTAACTCAATTGAACTCACACCATATTGTACACACACACAGGCATACGTTGTAATATAGTTTGCATACAATGTACATGTATGGGTATTGTGGCGTATAATATAAATTTTGCCTGTAGTATTTGTCAGGATTTGTAGAGTCCCAGCACATTGGCCCTTTACCATGTTTACCAATGCAGTTAGAATGAAAACTGAAGTTGTCCAGGTTTCTCCCTTAACAATGATCCGATGGCCAAATGCCAGTCCAAACACCTGAAGGACCCGAGTCCGAATTCTGTCCAACTAGTCCTGCTGGCTAGTTACAGCGCACTTGTAATGGCTGAAGTCCTTTTGCTACAACATAAACCACTTCTTGGGGCCTACAAGTCCCATGCTTGACAATGTTTAAAGAAAACCTTTAAAAATGGACCAGTGAAAAAAAGCTGGTGGACTATGGACAAGCTAACTGGTCCTGCTGGCCAGGCAAACCTTGATACTAAAGTACAATATGTATTCAATCACCTGAATGTCAGTTGACATTGAAATCCCAGCTTCCTGTATTGCTGAAGGAATGACTTCAAGTTGTGCTGTTAAAAACAGCTTTATCTGTTGCAATTAGTCCTTGACTCTTGGCGGGTGTCTTTCTTTAGATGTGATTATAACATAGGTCTCTTGCACAGTTTCTGTTTCATGTTTGGTTGAGAGCGTGCCACATACATTATCAGCCCTCATTCTTCAGCTTCAAAGGGGCAAGGCAGTTTTGCCTCTGACTTTTTGCACAAAGTTTTGGGTATCAAGAGATTTGGGGAAATTTTCAAAGGGCATTTTAGGCATGTATGTAGTGTCCGAGTGGTCTACAAGTAGTTCACCGGACCCAAGCTCTGGTCTTGTCAGCAGAAGATTGTGGTTTCGTCATGGTCATGACACTTGTGCCCTTGAGCAAGGCATTTAACCATACATGTACATGTAGTTGTTTCAAAACAAGTTGGGAAGGTAGTGCTTTCTGCTCTACCTGCCAGGCTCCTAGTGGATGATACCCATGCCCACATCCTTACGGACTGTAACCCTGTTTCAGCCCCATGAGTACACACATGTAGGTGGCAACGTGCCCCTAGTGGCAGTTGATTTGGGTCAACAGCCCAAATCATTTAAGTGTAGCCCTCACCTTGAAGTGGCTGTCCCGCCTTGTGATGTAAGGTGATTTCTAATGTATTTATTTATTTATTTATTTTTAATTGATAAAAGGTTGATGTCAATATTTGTACACTAACACTGGACACCTGTGCAGGACAATTTACACTTGTACACTATGTAGTAAATGTAAGGCACTGTCAGATCTTGCAACATCCAGGTAAAATGTCTTGTGTACACACCGGGATAGGGAATGTGATATTAAAAAAATGTGTTGCTATTGCTTGTCCTTCCAGAGCGTTTGTAGGGGCTGGTTTCTACGGCAACGAGACGACAGCATCGGGAGTACAGCATTTCATCCAATCAGCTGAGGATTCGAATGAAACGATAGAAAGTGCAGAACGAGAGGTATGGCTGGAACATGTAGATTGAAGGACCAAGTTCCAATGTGGACAACATTTAAGAGTGTAACTTGCAAGGGAGATAATGGCAGATTGTCATTTATTTGTACTCCAGGAGCAGCTGGGATCATTTTCACAAAACACTAAGATTAATCTTTCAAGACAGTTTGTCAACACCAACCTTAATGATTTGTATTGTGACATCACACTTTGCTTTAAATAGCAATCCAGGCCTGGAATTTCATCTTTGAGAGATCAAGGCCAGTTTCATTATGCAAAGGGCATTACATCAAGTGGAAAACTGTTGAAGGGGCACCAAGGGCAAGACCAAGGGCAATAGAGGTCATGATGCCTTCGGTGCAGTTCCAGGCCCAGCAATCCAGATTGATATACACATCTTAAGATCAATCTTAGCTCTTTGTGAAATCAAGCTCCAGCGTTTCTGAATGGGATACACTTTGAGGCAAATATAGTCTGACAGACATAATGCCTTTTCGCACCGATCTGCTTTTACACTGCCCGATGCAAAATTAGGTGTTTTTGCTACACATAGTTTTTTAATAACCCTCAACCCACCCCCCACACTCCCCCCGAGCGAGGTTGGTCTTGAAACAGATCGAGCACTCTACACTGATCAACACTGGACTGTAATGTTACTTGTGAAAAAGTCAAGTCAAACTTACACGGTTCGGACCTTTGTCCAACACAGAGAGTTATAAAAGTGTGTTTAAAGTGTCCTGTGCTAAGAAGAATGTCAGCTCCTACAGGTAAATCATACTTAGAAATGTTATACCCAAATGAAGAGGATACAAAAACATACGTGTACAGTAGCACAGGTAATAAGTAAATTCTGTTTAAATCTATGAAATGTGATGACAGTTTCCTTTCTTTTTTTGTGGGGGTAACAACTTGACAGATCCACAATATCTCCAATGACCTGACAGTCGTCCTCGCTGGCGAGGTGGAACAACTAGAGCGACTCTTCAAAACCCCCATTGTGAACCAATCGAGGCAACTTGAACTGCAACGGCTGACCCTAGTACTCAAACAAATGGTGAATGATGCTGCGCACAACATTAGTGCAATCAACAGTGCATTCAGCAACGATGTTGACATCAGCCCCCTCATCAGCGAGGTTCAATACTACGAAACCTTCAGGTGAGATACCAAGATGTTTGTCCAGGCCTTGATTTAGTCTTGGTTCCAAGACGCTCCAGTTGTATTAGTCGGGGGAAAAAAACTCATTGCCACTAGAGGGCGCTATCATTCCACAAACCGTCATGATATCAGTTCGTGGTATGATTGCAGCGATTAGTATTTTTGCGACTAATACAACCAGAGTGTCTTGGAACCAAGACTAGGCCTTTGAACTTTATAGAAGTTACGAGGCATTATGTTTTTTGCCTCAGTGCCCCTTAAAATGAGACCTTTGAAGTTTTATTTTCCACTCGGAGGTCGTCAGTGTGCCCTTTGACCCTTATTCTTAAAGCTGTGCTAATTTTCCAAACTCAAAAAATGTTTACAAAAGAAACTGGTTATTGGGAAAAGTTCTACAATAAATGGTACATGTACGTACTTGTAATTGTACTGATTTCGAGTTAACAAAGAAAATTTATTAGAATGGGATTTGAACCTGTAATCTCCAGATTTTCATGCTGGTGCTCTACCAACTGCGGTATCTAGCCTTATGTTGGCAGTCACCCTATTTAAAAAAAATAATAATTTAATTCGATCAAGCAAGTCTTGAGCAATTGTTTGTGACTGATTCCATGGAAATCCTGATTTATTAGAAGACGTTACGAATGTAATTCTTCCAGCTGAGGATGGTACCCAGCCCAGAGTAGAACTTGACGAGAATCCGTTGGGATTTTCCCTAGGTCTGTGACACGTCCAGGGTTTCTGCGGATCCTTAAAAAGTATTAAAAAGTCTTAAATTCAGTTATTTTGAGGTCTTAGAAAAATGAATGAAGCGTGCAATGAATTTTCCTATGATAGTATCAGCTCATAATGAACCGAATTACGCTGCACAAAATAACATAAAGTGTGAGCAGGTATTTGCTCTGTTTCTCCCCTGCTTTATTCACTAATTTTTTGTCTTAAATTTTGTTAAGGTTGGCATTAAAAGGGTCTTGAAAAGTCTTAAATTTGACTTTTTATAGTATGCGGATCTGTACCGGGATGTCGTACATGTACACAGACACACACACACAAGTGTGTAAACACCTCCAATCGGGGACCTCCTATTGTCCCTCTTTTGTTTGGACTCTAACTTTTTGGCAACAGCTCCCATTGGTTTTGTACACAATTTCTAACTGGGGACCTTTACCCAACCGGGGACCCTATTGTCCTCTTTTGTTATAGGTCCCCGGTTTGAATGTGAAAACAAACTCAGACACACACAGACTGGTGTCGAAGTCCATGCTGTGTACACAGATTGCTAGTTTGTAAACTTTGAGGGGCTTGTGTACTCTGTGAGTGAACATATCTTTGGAATGCCTTGTGGCTGGATGTTGAGAGGCCAAGAAATGTCAGACTAGCTCATGATGTGTCAATCATACTTAAAGATCACTTAAAGTCAAAGATGCCTTAAGTAGCTGTTTTGGAGGGGTCCAGGGCTCGAATTTGACACTGGATCACAGGCCCGAGGCCAGTGATTTTAGCATTGGGCCAGTAAACTCACAACCAGACAAGCCCGGCGGTCTTGTGTTTTTTAATTGAGACTGATAAATACATCTTTCAATTCCGTTGAGTTGTCAAGTATTACCCATCAGAAAAACTAGATAAATCTTCTCCTAATGCATGTTCCAGAAACAGCTCAAATAAGAACCTGTGTGGATATTAGTGTTCTCATTTCGATTTCGGTCTTGTAAACAATTTTCTGGTCCAGTAAAAGTTTTGAGCTACAAGCCCTGCAGTCTTGTGAATTTTTTCCCCAAAATCGAGCCCTGGGGGTCGTTTTTTAATGTGTTGTACACGCAGTCAAAACCTTTTGTGTTGTAAACGTGGTATTGCGATTGAAGACCTGACGTTTCAAAATGGCACTCATGTGCAAACCCATCCTAAAAAAAATTGGTTAAATTTGTGAGACCAAAATGAATGGAAGCTGTAATTACGCTCTCTGTGGCTGCTAAGCTTTATGTGTAGTTTAAAAGGCTTGCACAACATCGGTAAAGATTGAAAATATAGGCCTAAATGTCCACAGATTTGCACATAACTTATGTGGCATAAAGATGGTCATTGTGGGAAAACTTTCCTCAAAATGCTTTGGCCAGAAATGCAATAATTTTTTAGAATACAATTTTTCGAAAAATGTTTTGCTGAATGTAATAGGATAAAAATGCAAGCCCACATTAAAAAATAAGATAAAATGTTTGCACATTTATCAGCTGTGTGAGGTTAAATCCTGCCAACCAACACTTCCACTCCATGTACATGTACACGAATTTCCTGTTGACTGCCTACATGTTTGTTGTTTTAATTCCCTAGGACTCTGTGAGCTTTCAGGTTTTCTGACATTATGTTGTTGTTCACTGTTTGAAACTTTTACAAGTTAGGCTCACCTTAGCCCTCGTGTAGCCGTAGCATTAGCTTCCTGATCTTGTACCCACGAACACGGGCGACTGAGAAAAACAATGTCCGTGACTCACACGCCACATGCGCTAAAATTGTGGAAGTCGGTAATTCCTCTGAAAATAAGTTAACTACTGACACTGTCTGGATTTCTAACGTAAAACTCTCTAATGACTGAGGTGAAAAGGCAGGTTTTTTTTTAAAACTGTTTTTCAGTGACTAGGCCAGCAGGACCAGTTAGCTTGTCATTTCACGTCAAGTCATTTGTACGTCAGCTTTTTCACTAGTCCATATTTGAAGCAGGGCTCGACAATTACTTTATTCTTAATTGCCTGATCAGGCAAGCTTTGTTCGCAGATTGCTTGCCCGAACTTGTCAGGCAAAATTGAGACACAATTGAGACTATACATTCTGAAGAATTTTTATCAGCAAATTGAGTGTCAACATTGCCAAACCTCAACTTATGTAGTTTCATTTTTTAGTTGACAACATTGGCTTACTTTCATATTAGATTTTTTAATGAGAGCACTTGCCCGATCAGGCAGACCTTCAGATGTCCGGGTTGCCCCCCAAAATATCACTATGTCCAGGGTAATCGGACAGGCGATTTGTTGAGGCCTGTTTGAAGGTTTTCTTTCAACATTGTCATTAGCATGGGACTTGTATTTTGGACTAGATATGAACAGGCAGTGGTTTGCATGTAGTAACTAGCCAGCAGCACCAGTTGGACAGAACTCTGATTGGTCCTCGGGTGTTTTAGCTGGCAATTTAGCCAGCTGCAAAGAGCAGAAAAGTTAAACACTCCAGTTTAACTTGTGTACATGTACCTTAAGCTAGGCGCGATGCACACTACATACATGTACAGTAGCAGAGGCAATTGCCTCCATGCCCCTGGTCATTGCCTTGGTGCCCCTTGAAATGTTCCAATACAATGTTGTATTTCCCTCATGAGGGTGCTCCTTAAACACACAAGAAGGAAGTACATGTATCAGGGCTGCTTACATTGCTCAAGCTACAATAATTCTTAATCTGGATAATCCAAAGGGATTCATGTAATCGGGGCCCACTAATACTAAGTAAATGGTCTTTATTTTCATTGGGCAAGGAAAGTGACCTCACAGTCACATGTATCAATAACCTAAAGCAAGAAACAGCTCACACCTCTAGGCCAGGATACACTATGCTCAATGTTCCTATAAATACATTTGTACATCAGGCCTTGCACTTCAAGGTAGGTTCATTTCATAGATTGGTAAGAGCTCACAAAATTAGCGGCCATTAAAACTTACTTGGTACGAAGCACCTGCAGCTGTTGATAAGTGTGAACTGTTTAGAGAAAGGACTCTCTTCGAAGTAATGTGATTTGGACAATTTTCACCCCAAAACATTTGAATCTCAGGAACGATTCGTGCATGAATCGTTCCTCAGATTGCTAAGGATTGGAGTCCGTTCACAACCAAAGATACATCAGTGTATGGTTGGTACCCGCTGTCACCTCGATAAACGTGGGTGGATTCGAAACTGTAGATGAAAACTGTGACAGTTTTTTGCTGTTTTCTCAGCAAGTAGACAATGTATTCAACTTAAACTTTCACAAGTGGCTTTTGTATATTTTTGTATAATGTTGCCTATAAATCAGAATTATGTAAAAAAAAAAATAATAATCCCCCTACCTTTAAACTTGTTGTCAAGTATGTAGCCCAGTGGACTAGTCAACTGTGCATTTTACTTGCCTCCAGGAAATTTTATAAGCCCACATTTTAAGAATCTTAATTGTCATGATTCTTTCTGATTAATGGTAGTGATCGCTATATCCGTTTAATGAAGTTATCCACATCTGAAAAGGGAGAAATAGTGAGCATTATAAACAAGTAGTAGGACAGTTTTTAGTAGCCCACAGGGCAAGTTGAGAAGTGGGGTTTTAGTGGCGTGTCGTGGCCGAGCGGATAAGATCACTGGACTCGAGCTGTGGTGTTTCTGATCAGCAGAGTGTGGGTTCGAGTCCCGGTCGTGACACTTGTGTCCTTAAGCAAGACACTTAACCATTATTGCTTCGTCCTTCGGATGGGACGTAAAGCCGTTGGTCCCGTGTGTTGTGTAACGCACGTAAAAGAACCCAGTACACTTATCGAAAAGAGAAGGGGTTCGCCCCGGTGTTCCTGGTTTGATTGGCAGCATATTGCGCCACAGCACCTTGTGAACCATTACATGGTGCTATGTAAAGGAGTAGGTCTCATACTTCAAATGAAGCCCCACATACCTTGCAGGAAATTAATGTTGAAGCGCCTTGAGCGTCACTGAGTGATGGATATGAGCGCTATATAAATAGCCATTATTATCATTATTGTTTACTAGCCCACAGCAGTTTTTAGTAGACGGCGTACGCTGGGCTAGTGTTAAGGGTGATCCCTGTACTATGTATGCTGGTAACTACAATGTACTCACGTCAGCTACATCTACATGTGCCATGAAACAGTTACATGTAGTGCAGTCTCGCATTACATTCTTCCTATTTTAATCTGACTTTCTGGGGGTGTTTTAGCCCTGAGAGTATCAGTAAAATTATTAAGAAATAGTTGGGTTTTTCGTTTAAGCTTCTATCAAAGCCCATAGGATTTAGGTAAGCCCCTGTACTCATAGAGATTTTCCTAAGTCAAGTATCAAGCATGTGCAGTATATATTTTTCTTGAGGGGCCTTCCAAAGTATTAAAACATGTTCACAGTCCTGCGTGTTCTTACACAGTTTGTTTTGGGGGACCTGGTCAGAGGGCCTATGACCTGAACCAGTTCAGTCCGGCTTTTCCTGGAAATTTTTTTCCAGTACCACCCACAATATTAACCCCCAAATTTTATTTTTGGAATATTGTTCTTAATTTAAACACTGACTCGACGAAAGCAAAGACCAAAATAAACAGATTATTCATAGCCCACTACATTTTTTATTAGGCCTCCAATCATGTGTCCTTGAAACTTTTGCGTGTTAACACGTTTTCCGGCGTTGAGTGGTCAAAAGAAGTTTTAAAGGTCAACTTGAACGAAATCACTTAAAACTAATTTGACTGTTTACCTTTGTTTAATATGTGTTATTATTTGGTCATAGTATGAAGTTTTCCTCCCTGTAATTTTGTTGAAAGCTGATCGGAAAAACTAGGGGGCCCTTTTTTTTTTAATTTTTGAAGTAGTGATCTGCATGCTAGGGTTACGGTTAGGGTTAGTGAGGAAACACCAGGAGTGTCTGAAGTTCAGAGTATACATGACATAGGGGTGTCGAATTATGGGCGATGAAACATATGTGTAGGTGTGTATCCATGTAACCCGCACCACAGTTAGTTCTGTGCAGTTGCGGCACCATACACACACAAAAACTGTCCAGTTGAATGATTTCAAATGGTTGGTCCGGCAGGGTTTGTCCTGAACTCTACCAGTGACTAGCCGGCAGGACCAGTTAACTTGTTGTTTCACTATAGTCCACCAGCTTTTTCACTGGTCTATGATGCATATGAAATGGGTCTTTCAGGGATGCCTTTTAACACTGAACTAGTCAAGCCGGAACCACTTGGAGAGAATTTCGACTGGTCCTCAGGTAAAACTAGCATTTGGCCAGCAGACCACTGGTTATGGGAGAAAGCTGGCAACTCACTGGAAGTTTTAACCTTGAGTAGGAGGGGTAATCTTTATTTCCCTTAATATATTTTGGCTGCATTAACAGAACAAAATTTCTTGTTTTCTCATGGACTTTTCCACTCTTTCCTTCCCCCCTTCCCTCTGCCCATTACCCCCATTTCCTCCCTGTCTACAGATGGCTTGGTTTTGTGGGTGTTTTCTTCTTCGAGCTGATCATCAGTCTTATGCTGCTGTGTGGAGCGTGTACAAGAAACAGATGTTCCTTAATCTGGTACGTAACAATTCCATCTTCCATTTATTCCACTGCCTTGATAATCAGCCCCCAGCGTCTTGCGAAATTGAAACAGTCTGCGTTGGAAACCCGATGGCCATTACGGACTCAACCTGTAAGATGCTTACTGGGAAAATCTCAAGACACGCCAAAGTAGAGGAGAGAAGATAGTTTTGTTTCTTATGAGATAAGGGGATGTTTTGATATCTAAGATTACTTATCTCTGAAATGTTGTCTACTGCATGGAGTGATTGGAATCCAGGTCTTTAACTTGGAAGTATTTTGATTTAAAGTTTGAATTGATTCAAGTTTGGGGTAAAATTCCACAAGACCGCCGGGCTTTGTAGTTCAAAAGTTTTACTGGGCCAGAACTTTCTACAAAAGTTTAACATGTAAACTGTTTTTTATTTGGACAAGCTCTAGAGAATAACTCTTTTTTTATATGGGTTATTTTTTGATACTCAACCGAAATTTATATATTGACCAATCTCAAAGTCAAAATTTGAACATCCGTTTTTTTGTATGAGACAGTGTTCAAAGCATTATTATTCAATATTAACAAAAACATAAGACCGCCGGACTTGTCTAGGCATGAGTTTACTGGCTTGGTGCTTAATATCACTGGCCTTGGGCCTGCAGTCCAGCCCTGTTCATCGTAATCAAGCGTACTTTCAGACAGTGAAGTTGTTTTTGGTTATTTCCTTTCTTTTGGTAGGAGCTCAATGAATGTGCCATTCTGTCTTTAGATGGTTTTGGACTTGTTAAACTGCATGATTTTTTTATTCTCTCACACGTTAAAGCAAGTTTGAAAAACAAAACACAATATTGTTTTTGTCATGTTACAGTAATTTTTTGGTCAGAGAAGAAAGTTCTATGCTACACGTATAGATCTTCTTGAAGTCTATTGGCCCTGCTCTGACATATCTCTGACCACTCATGGTGATGAATTTTTATAAGTTAGATAAATTTGTGTTTCCTTAAAAAGTGTACTTTACAGGTACACCCTTATAGACCTTTGTTTGACAACATCACAGCCTCAAGTTTTGGTAAGCCTCCACTGCACAAATACAATGGTTTATAATTTAGTACAAAACATTGCTATCTATCAAGACACCCGTATCACTGATAAAACAGTTGTGCTACCCAAAATAAAAAGTGCACATGTTTTCCATATATACAATAAAATGGGGTGTTTTTTTTCTTTGCAAAAGGGCAGATTTTTACCATCCCAGTTACATTATTTCTGACTTGGTAAACTTTAACAAAATTCTGGTCAGTGTTTGTTAACAAAAGAAGGGTCTATGTATCATGTTTTTTACAAGCACATACATGTAAAGAAAGGTGTGTACAATGTCATCATCATTGTAAAGGTCGTCCCAACATGACCTTGAAACAGGGCCTGAATTTTACACTAGACCACAGGCAGAGCTGCCAACTCTTCCGGATTTTGCGGAAGACTCCCGTTTTTGACGGCAATCTTCCGACATCCCGCAAGCAGTCAAAATCTCCCGGATCCCCAACCTGCTAATGAAAAATTTAATAAAATTGAATAAAATCCCGTGTGTCTTTATAACGTTTGCGCGCGTGCATATTCAATTGCATAGATGCGCAGAAAAAGTTGTTCTAACCGTACATTCGTCTTCTGCGCATCCATACATGTGCATGCTATATCTGGCACTGATCAGCCTCGCTACCATGGGTAGCACGCTATATCGATACCTCTCCTCACTGACCCCTGGAATAGATTATTACGCTTACAGTGGCTTAATACTCGTGTGGTATCATTACGACGCACTGCCCACGATCGAGCAAATGACCTGCAACATCGTACCCACTGGGAACGTGGTTGAGAATGTAAAGCAAAATGGCGCCGCCCAGCAGAGCAACCGGTAAGTCGCTGAAAAAAATAAAGTATGCTCAAAAATATAAAGACGACTACCACAAAGAATGGCCATGTGTAAAAAAATCATCCATGGACGAAAATCATGCATTTTGCACCACGTGTAACTCAGATGTTTCTGTGAAATATGGCGGACGAAACGACATATTGAGACACATGGATTCTGACATGTCTGACAAACATTGCAGTAGTACAACAGCACGATCCAACACGCTAGGCATTGCAGATTTTTTTAGAAAATCGGGCTCTGATGACAGCAGTATAATAAAGGCGGAAACTTTATTCACAGGGTTTATAATTGAACATAACTTAAATGTTGCATCTCCTGACCATGCTGGTCCTCTTTTTAGACGAATGTTTCAAATGTTGACTTTGAGTCTGATAGATACCTTTTAATGTTAGTGAAGTATACTTCAAAAAATAAGTTAGTGGCCTGACTTTTCGACCCTAGCTGAGTCTTTCTCGAAGGCTAAATGACAAGACTACAAACATAAACAGGTACATGTATACATTACTGGTGTAACAAAAGCAGAATGAGATTAATGACAGATGAGATTAATCTTCTTTTACATGTTGCCAGGACCAAATAGGAAGTTTTTCTCATTTTGATTCTGGTCTTGTACAAACACTTGTGGTCAAGCAAACATTTTGAGCTACATGTATATTGTACAAGCCCTGTGTGGTCTTGTGGGTTTTTCTCCCAAATTCTTGCCCTGGCTTGAAATCTTCCTTCCAAAGCCGTTCAACACTACGCATGATAGAGTTAGATGGGCACAACTCATCAAGCCATCATGTTAATGAATGAACAAATGACTGCTTGGTATGTGAAACTTAACCAAAGTACGCAGCGCTGCTGTTGGATTTCTGCCTGGAATCCACGGTTGTTTATTCAGATATTGTGTCAATGGTTCTGCTGAGGGTTTAACCCAGTCCAAATAAATTGTTTGCAGCATCATTGTCACTCCAACCCTCTGGAAAAAGTCCCATAAACTTTTGCAGTTTGCAACTTGTGAGATCTTGCACTTTGTTTTGACTTGGTTGGGAATCAATACCCATTGTTGGTCCAGAGAGAGAAATGCTGCGAGTAAACATGAACGTCAGGAAGAGATCAAGGTTTTTATGTGCTTGAGTTGCAATGGTTGTTTCATTGCGCAACATTATGAAAGTAACACGCTTCATCAAAGTTGCTACATGTACCTTGATATCCACGTGAATTTATGCACTTTGTCAGGATTACACACACAAGGAAGTTAAGGAAACCCTGTGTATCGAATGCCTTTCAAGTTCATGTATCGTGTTCTGTCAACAAACTGAAAAACAAATCACCAGGTATCCTGGTGTGGAAATGGTTCTTGGGTACCGTATGGTACACGGATGAGTCAACAGTATTTATGTTGTATCGAACATGTGTGGATTTGTGCAGGGTAACATCCGGTGTCAGATTGACAGTTCTAGCTGGCATTGTTAACAAAACATGGGAAGCTGCGTTTTGTTTTTGTTCATTTCCGTTAATGTTCAAGATAAGACAAAGGGAATTCGCTGTTCCAACTTTCTGGTTGAAA